>OX246737.1:70571350-71176350 GCA_945910005.1 Isoperla grammatica | reverse complement strand
ATAAAAAAGTATCTCTGGGAAGGCCGTTCGCCCGTTCGAACAGCTACCTGGAAACTAATTGTAAGAAATTGTTACGTTATTGGTTGTGTGTGGACTGCGCAGACAAGCGAAGGTAATGCAGGAATATTTGTTTTTGCTTTCAGAAATGTTGAATGTTCTGAATATTTATACCATGCATGAGGTTGACCATATGGAAGTATATTGAGGTGCACGACGATGTGCATGTGTATTGTGTAGCTACATAGTTAGTTGACCGGGACGGGAAATGCTAATACTGCGAAACACCGATGGCTCGTTCAACGTCCACACGCATGCGCATACTTCATACGCTCCTTACAATCTCGACGTCGAGACGAGACTAAAGTGGGCGTTGCCTCCAAAGATTTATTTCCTCAGCTTCGGAGGATGTTCTTTGTGTCGACAACAAACCCACCTTGACTACCTCCTTCCAATCATTCAGACACCAGACGCGAAAACTTGGATCACTTTCCAGAAGTAGAGAACCTAAATCAATTCGTTGCGTGCGGTACTACCAAAGTAATCGGTGGTTGCGTTTAATGGGGCTGTGATTGGCGGACATTTGATTTACGACGTTAATGTGCGAGTGTTCGCATCGGAGCTTCAAGTGTTTTCATTCGTCATAGGAAGTCTTTCCTTTGTCTCACAAAACGTTGGTTTAACATCTAAATTTAGGAACGATGCATTGTGTTTCGGTTAAATCTACGCATTATACACCAAAGTTGATTGAAATATAGATTGAAGTGTGGTCGTTATTTTGTCTCGTCTTATTTTACCCAAACTATAAGCCCAATAACTGCAAATAATTTTACAACTATCGCTTATACCACTTTCTACCTATGAATCTTCCAAAAAGTTAGATATTCACTTTTGAAATATATAGATTATAGTTTATTAGCGAGCGAAGCGGGCGTCTACACTCTTATGGCACTTCGTTCTGTTTTTTTTTTGTTTTTTTTATGTCTGTCGGTAGCGGTCGAACGGAAAGTCCGATCAACTTGAGATTTAGAACCATCCACAAGCCTAGATGTGGATTGAAGGTGTATAGTTTTGAGGCAAAATCGTTCGAAAAGTTAAAAGTTACACCATAGTTACTACAAAATATTTTTCTGAAAAAAAAGGCGGCAAAATGTGAGATAAACATATTTTTTTACAGATTTTTTCGGTCACGAATATGTTCACTTTATGGCTATCTGATAAATATTGGCAAAGTTACACAAAAGTCACTCGAAAATATTTTTCTGGAACACAGTAACAGCAAAATGTGAGGGGGCTATATTATAGTAAAATGTTGTCCGGTTACGAATAAACTAATGTAAACGTGATCTGATACGTATCTGAGGCAGAAATCACATTACTTTTGCTGTCAATAACTGGTAGTAACGGTGGCGGACCGCGGCGAAAACACTAGACAGAATGACAACGAAAATTCTTAGCAACGCACATTGCACTGCATTCAACAATATCAGGAAGTATAATAGCTATGGAAATTAGAAAAAATTTTGTAATGCACATTCTTGAATTGTTGTTAATTGTTCTTTTTATTAGCTTTGAGATCTTTTCGCCAGAACGTTCGTAGATATGGACGCGCTCGCTAATCAACGCGTCAAACAGAGCGTTTTCCTCTGCAATGAACATTATACGTCAACGCCGTTCTCCACCGTACTATTCATCCATTAATAAGCAAATGGTACTGTTCCGTGAAAGCTCCACGGGCTCCATGCCAGTATTTCCAATTAAATATACCATTGTTCATACAATTTTCTCCGAAACTATAAACTGTAGATGTTATATGTAAAGTCGTGGCTGATTTGTTGTTCCCATCGTAGCTAGCATTCGCTCTTCAAGTGTAGGTGAAAACCACGAATACCATCATCAGGATGGAGATTTCCATAAATAAAGCCTTCATGCTTCTCAGTTTAAAAATTGTCTTTATACTATCCTACGCGTGTTCAGTATTATTGCTCTTTTGCATCTCGATGTATTCGTTCGGTTGGAGACCTGTTAGTATAATACTGGCATGGAGCTTAAACAATGGAGACAATTTTTTAACTGAGAAGCATGAAGGCTTTATTTATGGAATTCTCCATCCTGATGATGGTATTCGTGGTTTTCCCCTACACCCGAAGAGCGAATGCTAGCTACTACGATGGGAACAACAAATCAGCCACGACTTAACATATAACATCTACAGTTTATAGTTTCGGAGAAAATTGTATGAACGATGGTATATTTAATTAGAATGAAGTAGAGTTCAATTAAGAAGGTAAGAACAACACCGGTTTTGAATGAATTTGTATGTATTACAGCAATAAAATAATTAAGCTAGCGAAGCGAGCGTCTCCACGAGACTCTTATGGCACTTCGTTCTGTTTTTTTTTTTTTTATGTCCGTCGCTAATAATCTTAATAATAATAATAATAATAATAATAATAATAATAATAATAATAATAATAATAATAATAATAATAATAATAATAATAATAATAATAATAATAATAATAATAATAAAATAATAATAATAATAATAATAATTATAATAATAATTATAATAATTATAATAATAATAATTATAATAATAATAATAATAACGAGTGAAGTTGAACAAGGTACCTCATGGAAATACTTGACATTACATCTGTATTGTCCGTATAACATGTAAACACCGGCTTTGACCGAGATTGATGACTGTTTAAACTAGTAACATGTGATTAGTGAAGTTAAATAAGGTAGACACATGGAAATACTTGACATTACGTCCGTATAACATGTTAACGCCGGTTTTGACCGAGATTGTATGATTGTGATACATTCAATAAAATAATAATAAATGGTCTCCAACCGAACATATACATCGAGATGCAAAAAGCAATAATTTTGAACACGTGTAGGATAGTGAGAAAATTTTTGAACCAAGAAGAATGAAGACTTCAAGAAGTTCTCCATCCTGATGGTGGTTTTCGTGGTTTCCACCATACGAAGAGCGAATGCTGGGATAAGTACAAACCGGCCACGACCCTACATAGCATCCACAGTTTGTTTTTGGAAAATAATATGCACAATGATCTATTTAATTAGTTCTAAGTAGGCTTTAATAAGGTAAACACATGGAAATATTTGACGTTTATGTCCGTACAACATGTTTACGCTGGTTTTGACCGAGTTTGTATGTATTGCAACAATAAAATAATAATAAGAATAAAAATAATAATAGTAATAAAAATAATCATAATAATAAGGTACGAGGTATTTTTCAAGGTGACTCGTTTAGTGCGTTATGGTTTTGTCTTTCATTAAATCCATTATCTCACATACTTAAAAAATCTACACATGGTTACAAGATAAAGGACGGTAATACAGTTTGCCACACACTTTCTCATCTATTCTACATGGACGATCTCAAGCTATATGCTCTAAATGCGACACACATGACGAATTTACTAAACTCAACGTTAGAATTCAGTAGAGATATATGTACGGATTTTGGAATTGATAAATGTAAGTCACTTCATGTCATCAAAGGGAAGATTACGAAATTAGAAGAGTTTGAAATCGACGAAGACAGCCGAATTGGAGTAATGGACGAAGAAGACATATACAAATATCTAGGATTTGCGCAGGCTAAACGAATTGATCATAAAATGATGAAAAGTAAATTAAATTCTGCATACAAGAAACGAATAGGATCCATTTTAAAAACACAACTAAATGGTAAAAACAAGATCAAAGCAATTAACACTAATGCTATACCGGTACTTACATATTCATTTGGAATTATTAATTGGACACAGACAGAAATTTATGCCCTAGAAATTTTCACCCGCACAACATTCACCAAATACAGAAGTCATCACCCTAAGTCAGCAATAGAAAGAATGACTCTACCAAGAGAAAAAGGGGGAAGAGGCTTGAATGGTTTAAACAATTTATATTATAAACAAATTGAAATTCTAAGAAAGTACTTTTATACAAAATACCCACATTCACAACTTCATAGAGCTATAGTATCGGCAGACAAGTCGCTTTCTCCCCTCAATTTAAACGACGGAAATTTAAACTTGCTTCAAAAACTAAATTCTGACACAGCAAAGGAGGTCAGAATATCAGAAAAAAACGTTACATAGCAGACATTATAAAGTACTTCTTAAAGATAACGTCGATAGGGTAGCATCGAACAAATGGTTAACGTCCGGGGACATTTTCAGCGAAACAGAGGCATTTATGATCGCTATTCAAGATAAAGTAATCAAGACTAACAATTACAAAAAGTACGTAATGAAAGACGTCACAGTGGAAGATAAATGAAGAAAATGTAATATGAACGGCGAAACAATTGAACATATCGTATCTGGGTGCAAAATGCTTTGTCAAACAGATTATCTTTATATGCATAACCAAGTCGCAAACATTATACATAAAAAATTAGCCATAAAATATAAACTTATAAACACAACCACTGCGTATTACAAATACAAACCTGAAAAGGTATTAGCTAGTAAAGACTACAAATTATATTACGACCGGGCAGTTATAACGGACCAAACCATACATCACAATAGACCGCATATTATATTTATTGACAAGAAGAAACAAGAAACGATTTTAATTGATGTTGCTGTCCCTTTATGCCACAATGTAGAGACAACTTGGCGGGAAAAGATTAACCGATATATGGAGTTATCTATTGAAATAAAAAGGTTGTGGAAGCAGAATAATGTAACTATTGTACCGTTAATTATATCAGCAAATGGTATTGTTCCGCGTAAACTCCATGACAGTATTAAAATAATTGGTCTCCAACCGAAAATATACATCTAGATGCAAATAGCAATAATTTTGAACACTTGTAGGATGGTACGAAAATTTTTGAACTGAAAAGAATGAAGACTTCAGGAAGTTCTCCATCCCAATGGTGGTTTTCGTGGTTTCCACCGTACAAAGAGCGAATGCTGGGATGAGTACAAATCGGCCACGACCGTACATAGCATCCACAGTTCGGTTTGGAAGAAATAATGTGGACAATGATATATTAAGTAGTTCTAAGTATAGATTTAAATAAGATTAGGAAAACGCTCTATTTGACGCGTTGATAAGCGAGCGCGTCAATATCTACGAACTTTCTGGCAAAAAGATTTCAATGCTAATACGAACAACAATTAACAACAAATTATTCAAGAATGCGCATTGCAAAAATTGTTCTTATTTCCATGGCTATTATACTTTCCGACATTGTTGTATGCAGTGCAATGTGCGTTGCTAAGAATTTTCGTGGTCATGTTTTCAACACGGTCCGCCACCGTTACTAACACTTATTGACAGCAATAGAAATGTAATTTCTGCCTCTAATACGTATTGGATCGCGTTTACATTAGTATGTTCGTGACCGGACAAAAATTTACTATAAGATAGCCACCTCACATTTTGCCGTTACTGCGTTTTAGAAAAATATTTTCGAGTAACTTTCGTGTAACTTTGCCAATATTTATCAGATCGCCATTACATTAGCATATTCGTGACCGGAAAAATTTGTAGAAAAATCTGGCTATCTCACATTTTGCCGCTATTTTGTTTCAGAAAAATATTTTGCAGTAACTATGGTGTAACTTTGTAACTTTTCGAACGATTTTGCCTCAAAACTATACACCTTCAATCCACATCAAGGCTTGTGGATGGTCCAAATTTCAAGTTGATCGGACTTTCCGTTCGACCGCTATCGACGGACATAAAAACAAAAAAAAAAAAAAAAAAACAAAAAAAAAAAAAAAAAAAAAAAACAGAACGAAGTGCCATAAGAGTCAAGTGGAAACGCTCGCTTCGCTCGCTTAATAAACACATGGAAATACTTGACATTTGTGTCCGTACAACATGTTTATGCCGGTGTTGACCGAGTTTGTATGTATTGCAACAATAAAATAGTAATAATAATAATAATAATAATAATAATAATAATAATAATAATAATAATAATAATAAGCTGGGATGAGTACAAATCGGCCACGACCGTACATAGCATCCACAGTTCGGTTTGGAAAAAATAATGTGGACAATGATATATTAAGCAGTATAGCCAAATGTGGGCATTTGAGAAGCAGAAGAAGAAGAAGAAGAAGAAGAAGAAGAAGAAGAAGAAGAAGAAGAAGAAGAAGAAGAAGAAGAAGAAGAAGAAGAAGAAGAAGAAGAAGAAGAAGATATATTAAGTAGTTCTAAGTAGATTTTAATAAGGTAAACACATGGTAATACTTGACATTTTGTGTCCGTACAACATGTTTATGCCGGTTTTGACCGAGTTTGTATGTATTGCAACAATAAAATAATAATAATAATCGTAATAATAATAATAAAAATAATAATAATAATAATAATAATAATAATAATAATAATAATAATAATAATAATAATAAAAATAATAATAATAATAATAATAATTCCACATCTGAACGCCGTAGTGGTAGTACGTGTTTTCCTTGTGCTCCGCGCTCCGTGTTATCAGAGGTTATGTTGTGCGGTATCTGTAATGGTGAGTTACCTGCGGACGGGGACGTGTACAATGACGTGTTTTCTTTTATGACTTTCACGGCAAAAATTCAAATGTTAACAACGAACTTTGTAGACAAATTAAAAAGCTTTTATTATGATGTAAATGCGGTTATTGTATGATTAAACAATATTACATTTAGATATAGTCTGAATCTACATTATGGATTTCCATACACTGATAGGTTTAATAGTTTATGAATTAGGGTTTATTGAGTAGACCACGGTCGAATGAAATTATGCGGAAATCCATTGAAAAATCAACTTAAAGGTTTTAATTTATTTAAAGAAAACATCTCAACGGATTTGAATAATATTTCGTGCATTTATTAGCAACATAATCGAGAAATAATATACACAAGTAATAAGGTTGTAACTTGATCCGCCATCTTGTAAAAAAATCATGTTTATTATAAAGGTATTTTTTTTTTTTTTTTTTTTTTTAAAGAGCAATATGATAATATGCAAATGTATTATTTGATTTGATTCATTGACAAAAATCGCTCATCTGTCAACGCGGAGCGTTTTCCTAGTATTGTGACAACGCTGCTGCATTAGGTCAAAAGTTTTTTCTGTGTGACTATTGTGACCGTTAATATTTTGAGAATTCGAATAGTTCAACGTTTTTAAATACGATTCACAATTTGATTCGCTATGTTTTGCTTTCAAGTTTGAACCGCACATTAAATAGCATCATCACAGATTTTACTTGGAGAGTTAAGTGCACTTTGATATCTCACATTTGGTAATTGGTTGCCAACGCGTGAAAGAATAATTATTAGAATCACATAGACTTGCAAATGTCGAATGTGCTGAAGGCTTTTGATGGATCAAACAATGACAGCTATTTGTAATAAGAAAATAGCTGCTCGGGAGAAGTGAACACTGAGCAGTGACTTATTTCAGCAATAAAGGGAGGCATTGGTCGTTGTCCCTCCGAGGGGCCTGCTGAAGAGAGACGGCCTCCGAAATGGCGACGAGGCACCTTGTGGAGTCCGTTAGAGCCATTGTATAATGCATTGTATCCAAATGATGACAATACGTTTTGCTGGTATACTGTGACCTTACCGAAGAACATGCTATTAACTTATTATTTTTGATTTTAAAGATTTTGTAGTAGATTGTAATTCTGTATTGTTTTAACTTTTGTGTTATTGTGACATAGATTATGTCTGTTTGTATGTATGTATTTGACCAATGTTTTTGATTGATAAATCTTGTATTTTTTATAGTTTATATTTGTTTGATATGTACAATAAATGGTTGATATTTAGTGTTATTAATTTCTCGGGATACCACGCACATTTCTATCCGATTAATATTATATATCAATAAAATAATAATAATCAATAAAAAAATTAAAAAAATTAAAAAATGATGAATATGTCAATCATGCTACTTTGATATTGATATACATCTTAAGAAGATGAATACTTTGCTTTTGAGGTCGTTATATACACACCATACCATCACCTATTTAAAAGTGCTAACGCATGGTATTATTTGGACTATGTAGTTCTGACGTCACTGAGTGAATCACCTGATCCTCGGTGATGTCACCCGAGGTTTGAAGGTAAACCTCAACCGCACTGTAAGTCAGTTGACAATAATACACGTGTGTGAACGTGTATCTGACCGTTATTTTACAACCCTGCTCCCTGTGTCCCTGTAGTTTCGATATATGTGTGGAACTACAGCAACGCAGAATAAGTTTCAGACATTGGAGGCTATATAGAATGGTACCCGCCCCGACCGCGGTCCAACTCCCAAGTGGACGTCAAGGAATAGGACTCTGCATAACGAAGTTGATCGAAGTGCAGTGACTGGGTACCGCCAAGATGAGCACCTATTTCTTTCTCTTCTTTGGTGCCCTTCCTATCCGCTAAGTAATAATAACATTGCCATGCCACGAAGGATTGCACAACGCAGTCATCTGCCCCGCAAGCACGTCCCATGGTGTTCGAATGATTGAATTATGGCCGCGGTTTCACAGACAAAAGATCATACAAATGATTTTTACGCCCGCACATCGTAAAATAATGTGTTGTCCTTGAGACAAAGTGACCATAACTTCACATTAGTGAAACCCGCAAATAAAGTCGGAGTTCAAGGTTGATGTGCACATCTTTTATCCCAGGTATAGGAGATTTCGATTTCGATTATCGACAATAATCACTGTCCATTAGGTTGATGAGAGAAAAATGAATCTTTTGGCAATGCCGAAACAATGTTATAATGAATGCGTTTTGAAATTATTTTTGTTCTTATATTTAGCAAATGGTCGTGATAAAAGCCGATATTTGGAAAACAAATTTCTCTTGTTCTCTCTACGACGCCTTTCTTAGTTTGACCCTCTGAACTCGGTCTTGTCTGTTTGCAGTGCAGAACATTCTTCTCGTGACCTCGGAGTTTTATGGCTAAAGTCCGACGTCCCCTCCCACTCGTAGTCTGTTCTGTCTGAGAGCTTGAGTCGAGATATGCAACAAGGCGAGCTGCCATGTACTACCTCGACCAACAGGATCGTCTGTTTGTAGACAACGGGATTGCCAGCACTACACCCTTGCTAATGTAGTACCTCGACCATCGTAACTCATATAGACATTATATCATTGATATTTTAAATTTTGTTGGTTGCAAAATGTGATAAAATGTGAAAACATTTTAAGGTAAAACAAATCACTAGTAACGCTATACTTAAAAAAATTTCGTTTCGATCATGAATAGTGCTAGGAACAGTATAGTGTGTCAAATTCGAGATCTACTGGGCCTACTACCCGTAGTAACTATGTTCGTCCAATCTGTCCCAACAAACATGATACTGCGGGACCCGTGCGGGAAAGTCAAGGGATGTGTGGGTTAACTGCTGGAAACGGGAAAATCTGGGATGTGCCGGTCAGGGCCTGCGAGGGAAGGCTTAGGGACGTCCCGCATCTGGGAAACTCACGGGATATCCCTCACGGGAAGCGCAAGGGAATGTTAAGGGATGTCCCTGTCTGGGAAAGTCACGGGACGTCCCGTACAGGAAGCGCTTGGGAATGATAAGGGACGTCCCGTGTATAGGAAAGTCACGGGACACCCTACACTGGAAGCGCGAGGGAAGGGTAAGGGACGTCCCGTGTACGGGAAAAACATGGGATAACCCACATAGGATCCCGCGAAGAAAGGGCAAGATTTGGAAAAGATGTTTTTGTTACGCACGTCCGGGTAAACCATATAATTCTTTGTTCTTTATCTTTATCTTTTGATTGACGATGGATACCAATGATTTATTCGAGTATTTATTCGCTCTATACAACATTCAAAATTCCATTCACAAGTTAAAGTCCTTCATAACCATGAATAAGTAAATAAATGTATTAATAAAACTCATTTTATATTTCTAATAAATCCAAGTAGTTACAGAAATGGGTGTTGTTGGTAGTTAGGGGGACTACTGGTTAGTAGTTGATAGTATACTTTCTAGAAATGTATTGTTTATTATTTTTTCCTGATTTGGCTTTCGATGGTTTTGATATGGTACGTTACATCAAATAATATTGTAAAATCGTTTTATGAATGGTATTACGATACGTCACAGTGATAATCAAAAACTTACTGATGATCGAATTGAGAAAATGAAGTAAATGAAGTTCTTAGATAAGGTAAGTATGAAACTATGAGAACTATTATAATAATGCTGTTTATGTGAAAATTGTGTTTCGTAATGACAACGGCATAGGGGGAGGGATTTTTACCTGTTTTGAGTGTTTTCCAGAAATATTTAAAATTACAGATGTTACATAGAATCAATGGATTTTAAATAGGCTAGCTGGTAATCACTCGTCTGCAACTATCTATTGTATTTGTATTGGTTCTTCATTTACAGATAAGACAACGAACAAATTAATTGAATTCAATGCACGATTTGAAGATGACAAAGTTTCCATGTATTATTGTAAAAATGTGTCGCTGAAGCTTAATTTCAAATTAAGCAACATCATGCACCCGACATAGCTAACTGTTATACCTCATATCTATACAATATCATTATAGAAGTGGTAATAAATAAGGTTAAAAAGTAACTTCTCAATATACGTCTACTGTAAGGAAGTATTGTTTACGTCCTATTCAATTCGAGAAAGTGAGACTAGTTTCAGTATGCACAACCTACAATGCATCGTACGCACATTCATATTGTTAATTAAAAAAGCTCAGTTTAAAAAGTAACTTTGGTGCTAATAAACTGTAAGAAAACTGTAATGACAAAGGATACCGCACTATGAAGAAGGCTCTCTTTGTATTGTTATTATGTGTTGTGATATTGCTTATGTAGCTGATGATAACCGTACTTAATTCGACCACCACCGATAAGAAATTACAACGTGTTCATTCATTATCAAGTCACAAGCCCTACTAAGCTTTGTAATACGGTGCCGCTCGCTATAGTGGTGATAAGATTCGGGCGGAGTGGGGTGGGAATCCCACCGTGGTAAGCAAAACAGTCCAAAACACTGACTGGACTACACAACAAGTTTATACTTCATGGGTGTTAGACGTTACTTATGCGTGTGCTATCATGTTCTTTCGTGAAAAAATAAAATAAGTTAGGGCTATATTAGTATCATAATCTTATTGCGATTTTTGTTTAATCCACTGAATATTGATCCGTGTCGTGGAGTGTGTTTGTGTGTGAGTGTGTGTGGTCGGAAGAAAGGAAAGAAGAACAAAACTGACTGGCAACGGTATATTGACGACTCGTGTTTTTAAAACGAAAAATAGGATTCAACTTCGTTATGGGCAAGTTCATTATTATAAAAATCACGTGAAGACGCAATTGTTCCTGAAAATCAAGAATACGAAGGTAGGTTTCTTCTAAGTTCGTATTCATATTTTCAAGATGCTATCAAATATTATCTTCAAAATCCTGTTGTGTTTTTGGGTTGCTTTGCTAACACGGTTTCGTTCACTTTAACATCAGGCTGAAGACCGAAGTTGAGCTATTCGATCGGAAATTACTAATTTGGTTGGACGAATGTACATCGAATTTTATTTACGACTAATAATAATTGTATTACATTTTGCTTCAATATTTTCCTTTTTTTAATATAACCTTAGTTATAGGTAAATAAAAATACATACATACAAGGAAGCATACAATCTAAAATTAATATGCATTGATTGATTAATACGATGATCTAGACTAGACAGGGATCCAACATAATTTAGTAGTATAAAAAATAGTTACGGCTGTGGCTTCGTCTCACATACTTTGATTATCAAAATATATCTTTTCTGGCAGGATTTTAACTAGCCAGAGTCGACAACTATTCGCTTAAGTTCAATCTTTGCAAACGCGCCGTTTGAATAAGGATTTGGTTTGATTAGGAAATGGGTTCGATGTTCCATTTTGGTGTGTACTAACAGGTAATATGTGCTCGTATAAATTAAATTAAAAATTATACTACATGACGGAAATCATCAAAACGTAGGACCAATATCTTGTGACTAGTCACAAATATAGAATGCCTGCGTAGTTGTTATATATAAGTTGAACAAAACACAAGGAAAAGCAATTACAAACACGTAGGAACAATATCATTTGAGAGCGTGGCTCGTCTGGCTGTGATTGACTATAGGTACAAAAAGTAAAATGCATATATAATGCAATGTAAGTATAGAAAAAAAAAACATAAGAAATGTTGATGAAAGAATAGGAGGCTAGTCCGTGAGCATGTGACGAGTGGTGCGGGGGCCGGGGGTGGCGTGCTCATATTGCCTCCGGTCGTAACAGTCAGTCAGTGGTTCTTTCATTTATGTATACACAACAAATAACAATTTCATCGGATCGCGTTAAAATAACAGTTTCGTGACGGGACGGATAAACTAGAAAATATTTGTTATTTAGTTATTTTATTTTTTATTTACATAATTTATATGAAATGGCGCATCTGGCGTGCATCGTATAGTCAATTAAAATTTTAAATTCCTCGAATCCAAGGGGGGCAATGAACCTTTAGTGTTCTGATTTTTGTTTTTGTTTTTTTTACGAATAAATAAAATGTGTAGACAAAGTTTAAGCACATATAGCAAAGTAAAAATAAGACAATATATTCACAGAGTCAGTTCAAAACGAGATATTCTTTTATAAAACAAACTGACAATTTTTTTCATTCTACTGCTCTAAAACACACAGATTATCACTAAAATGACGTTGAAAAATGCATTTTCCGGGGGCCAAACACCCCCGACCCCCCCCCCCCCCTCCCCCTTTCAGTTCGGGCCGTCTACCACACACTACAATTTAGGTCTTCACCCATATTGGGGGGGGGGGGAGGAAGAGCGTTGGGAGTGGGTGGTGTGGGTCGATAATAAAAATAGAAATGAATTATTATATTTTTGTAACAAATTGTCCAAAAGTGTTAATCATATTTCTCACGCTTGCACGCCCTGCTTAGTGCATACTAGCGCTTTTCAGCTTGTCTCTTCAGAATTACATAATTTTATTTTGTAAAATAAACAGCAGCGCCTAACATAAAAAGCACCTTATAGCCATATGTCCACTGCCCTCAGATGAAACCTTTTTGTGGTGGTTATTTACACTTTGCCCTCCATTGTGGTTATAAATTGCCATTTGACGGTAAAATAAATAATGGTTCTCTAATCTAGCTAGACCGTTTTTTGATACTCTATTATTTTTATTGTATTGACGTGAATCCCTTAGTTTTAGCAAATGGGTCTACAAAACCACCAAATTATTTATAGCCTTGGACTGTGACTTGATATAGTTTTGTAATTTATCTTTAACTTTATTTTAGTTGCTGTGAGAGCCAACTCCAAAACTCCCAAGTCAAAGACATTGAAAAATCTTAATATTGTGGCTGGCAAATGCCAGGGATCGTCATGGCGGAAGAACAGTACGCGCAAAAAAGCGGGTCGTTGATGGCAACAAAGGCTGAACCCCCACTCGCAGCCCTCAAATATGTATCGTTATATTATTATTTTCAAGTGCAGAAAAATCGAATACGTGACGTTAAAATCGTTATGACTTTTTTTTAATGTTATGCAGTTGCCTATTTATTAATTTTGGATTTTATTATGGAAATAGAAATGTCAGTTAACCGTTTAAACGTGATTGGTTTAAGGGGTTAGCCTAAACGTTAAGGAATTAATCGTTCTTTCCCATCCATACTTCAGGGTTAAATGTAAATAGTTACTACTGAATATTCTATTAAATTAATTAATTGTATTGTATTAAAATTGTATTAGTAATACTGTATTGAATATTGTGTAATAGTAATGAGCAAAACATGGAGTAATAACGTGTAAATATATTTATGTTGCTTTGCTTTTGTTCATAATTGCTCATTATTGATTAACAACTCAACTTGCATCTTGTGGATGTAGTAATGTATAACAAACGTGTCATGAATAGCATTTTCCTAATTCGAATAGTTGGTAGATCCGTGATGATGTCTCACTCTGTGTGTATTGAACTTATTTAAACGAGTAGGTACACATGCTACCCCTTATTGCTTGAATACATACATTATAGACACATTCTCTATCAGCTCGATCACATAGCACTATAATATATATATAGTGTTATTATGCTATACATATATATAGTGTTATTATGCTATACATTATTTAATGAACATTTTATGAAAAAGTGTCTGCTGCAAAAACATGATCTCATGTCGTGGTGATCTATGGTAGTGTATCAGGGCATTGAACTGTTATTATTTCAGTTTGTGAGGACCTAAAAAAAAGATAATAAATAGACCAGTTTGGTGTGTTAAACTTTATACTGGTTCGATAACAATCTTGTTTTCTTTGTTAAGGCAAAGTAGGAAAATAAGAACATGTCACACTTATTACATAACATAATTTTCAGATTCTCCAAAGTAACAGTAATCAATAATTCAGTAACAGTATCAGAGGCATCACATAACAATTGTACATTATTACGTATTTTAGTAATAAAATTCACTTGCACTTTATACACATTATTGCTTTTGTTTCTTTATTTTTAAACCCAATTTCCTTGTCTAATAAGAACAATAGGAACTTAATCCAAATTTAGAATCAATTGCTGTATTAGGCTAGAGACTATAATTGCATTTTTTTAAAAGAGAAACTACTGGATTTAATAAAATAGAATTTTGTTGACAATTGGCTTTACCTATAAATAGATTAAGTTTCACTCCAATGTTCACATTATGTTCATTCCTTTCACACCTCGACCACAGATAAATATAATTACTCTACTAATAATAACCATAAAACGCTTATTTGAGAAAAGGGTAAATAAGAAACTAGACTGAAAACTAAAAACTGTGTTACTTTTCAGTTTGTTTCAATGTCATGCACTGATGAGGGGGGGTGCCCCGGGAAGATAGCGGGCAGCCCATGCGGGAAAGCTGCGGGATACTAGCGGGAAGATAGCGTGCAATCCGAGCGGGAAGGTTGCGGGATACTAGTGGGAAAGCTGCGGGATACTAGCGGGCAGCCTGTGCGGGAAAGTTGTGGGATACTAGCGGGAAGATAGCGGGCAATCCGTGCGGGAAGGTTGCGGGATACAAGTCGGAAGATTGCGGGAAGATGGCGTGCAACCCGTACGGGACCCGACATCGGCCAGTAGGACACTTCTAGGCGGGTCCCGTACGGGTTTCCCTTACAGGGCCCGCATATGCAATGTGCGGGAAAAGACATCGGGAAAAGTGCGGGAAGGCACCAAAATGTTTGTTGGGGTCGCATTCGTGCCTAAAACAAAACTAGACCATGCTACGACGATATAATGTAACTTTGGATCAGTGAATCCAGTTGAACGAAATATTTTCCCATTTAACACAGGTATAAGAATGATACTATGGTTGACAACTATGTAGGCATACGTACATGTGGACATTTGGTTTTCCCGTTGTGAGGACGGATATAGCATATTCAAGAATGGGTTTGTCTTCCAAATTTAAAATGACATGCACACCTTATTTTATTACACAGAACTGTTATTCAAACTAGGCTCAGTATTAACGGCCTGTTAAAGTATGACTTGTCTAAGGTAAACAATCCACAGGCAGTACTCACCGGCTAAACATTAAATTCAGTTACGATGACAATAATAATAAATACTAAAAATTTTACAAAAATTGTGTCAAGACACTTTATTCAGACGAACAAACAACAAAAGATCGACCTGTACGGCTAAAGTATTGTCAGTTGTGTTGTTTGCCGTTTTCGACGAGATATGTGTGTTTCAACTGATAACTTTCTACATTGGTACCGTCGACGGCAGCTTGTGATGTCCCCAACGATTACTGGGGTGACTAACTGACAAGTACTGTCGTACAGGTAAACAACATCCGCCCTCCATTGAGCAGCCTTGAGCAACAGTCACCCAACTCATCCTGTAAAGACATCTCAAGCTGAGTCTCAGTCCTGTCCTACAAGTGAACAATAGCCGCCCTCCATTGAGCAGCAGTCACCCCAGTCATCCTGTGGAGACATCATAAGCTGAAGTCTCAGTCCTGTCCTACAAGTGAACAACAGCCGCCCTCCATTGAGCAGCAGTCACCCCAGTCATCCTGTGGAGACGTCATAAGCTAAGTCTCAGTCCTGTCCTACAAGTGAACAACAGCCGCCCTCCATTGAGCAGCAGTCACCCCAGTCATCCTGTGGGGACGTCACAAGCTGAGTCTCAGTCCTGTTCTACAAGTGAACAACAGCCGCCCTCCATTGAGCAGCAGTCACCCCAGTCATCCTGTGGAGACGTCATAAGCTGAGTCTCAGTCCTGTCCTACAAGTGAACAACAGCCGCCCTTTATTGAGCAGCAGTCACCCCAGTCATCCTGTGGAGACGTCATAAGCTGAGTCTCAGTCCTGTCCTACAAGTGAACAACAGCCGCCCTTTATTGAGCAGCAGTCACCCCAGTCATCCTGTGGGGACGTCACAAGCTGAGTCTCAGTCCTGTCCTACAAGTGAACAACAGCCGCCCTCCATTGAGCAGCAGTCACCCCAGTCATCCTGTGGAGACGTCACAAGCTGAGTCTCAGTCCTGTCCTACAAGTGAACAACAGCCGCCCTCCATTGAGCAGCAGTCACCCCAGTCATCCTGTGGAGACGTCATAAGCTGAGTCTCAGTCCTGTCCTACAAGTGAACAACAGCCGCCCTCCATTGAGCAGCAGTCACCCCAGTCATCCTGTGGGGACGTCATAAGCTGAGTCTCAGTCCTGTCCTACAAGTGAACAACAGCTGCCCTCCATTGAGCAGCAGTCACCTCAGTCATCCTGTAAATACGTCACAAGCTGAGTCTCAGTCCTGTCCTACAAGTGAACAACAGCCGCCCTTCATTAAGCAGCAGTCAGCCCAGTCATCCTGTGGGGACGTCACAAGCTGAGTCTCAGTCCTGTCCCACAAGTGAACAACAGCCGCCCTCCATTGGGCAGCAGTCACCCCAGTCATCCTGTGGTGACGTCACAAGCTGAGTCTCAGTCCTGTCCTACAAGTGAACAACAGCCGCCCTTCATTGAGCAGCAGTCACCTCAGTCATCCTGTGCAGACGTCATAAGCTGAGTCTCAGTCCTGTCCTACAAGTGAACAACAGCCGCCCTCCATTGAGCAGCAGTCACCCCAGTCATCCTGTGAGGACGTCATAAGCTGAGTCTCAGTCCTGTCCTACAAGTGAACAACAGCCGCCCTCCATTGAGCAGCAGTCACCTCAGTCATCCTGTGCAGACGTCATAAGCTGAGTCTCAGTCCTGTCCTACAAGTGAACAACAGCCGCCCTCCATTGAGCAGCAGTCACCCCAGTCATCCTGTAAAAACGTCACAAGCTGAGTCTCAGTCCTGTCCTACAAGTGAACAACAGCCGCCCTCCATTGAGCAGCAGTCACCCCAGTCATCCTGTGGGGACGTCATAAGCTGAGTCTCAGTCCTGTCCTACAAGTGAACAACAGCCGCCCTCCATTGAGCAGCAGTCACCCCAGTCATCCTGTGGAGACGTCATAAGCTAAGTCTCAGTCCTGTCCTACAAGTGAACTACAGCCCCCCTCCATTGAGCAGCAGTCACCCCAGTCATCCTGTGGAGACGTCATAAGCTGAGTCTCAGTCCTGTCCTACAAGTGAACAACAGCCGCCCTCCATTGAGCAGCAGTCATCCTGTGGAGACGTCATAAGCTGAGTCTCAGTCCTGTCCTACAAGTGAACAACAGCCGCCCTCCATTGAGCAGCAGTCATCCTGTGGAGACGTCATAAGCTGAGTCTCAGTCCTGTCCTACAAGTGAACAACAGCCGCCCTCCATTGAGCAGCAGTCACCCCAGTCATCCTGTGGAGACGTCATAAGCTGAGTCTCAGTCCTGTCCTACAAGTGAACAACAGCCGCCCTCCATTGAGCAGCAGTCACCCCAGTCATCCTGTGGAGACGTCACAAGCTGAGTCTCAGTCCTGTCCTACAAGTGAACAACAGCCGCCCTCCATTGAGCAGCAGTCACCCCAGTCATCCTGTGGAGACGTCATTAGCTGAGTCTCAGTCCTGTCCTACAAGTGAACAACAGCCGCCCTCCATTGAGCAGCAGTCACCCCAGTCATCCTGTGGAGACGTCATAAGCTGAGTCTCAGTCCTGTCCTACAAGTGAACAACAGCCGCCCTCCATTGAGCAGCAGTCACCCCAGTCATCCTGTGGAGACGTCACAAGCTGAGTCTCAGTCCTGTCCTACAAGTGAACAACAGCCGCCCTCCATTGAGCAGCAGTCACCCCAGTCATCCTGTGGGGACGTCATAAGCTGAGGCTCAGTCCTGTCCTACAAGTGAACAACAGCCGCCCTCCATTGAGCAGCAGTCACCCCAGTCATCCTGTGGAGACGTCATAAGCTGAGTCTCAGTCCTGTCCTACAAGTGAACAACAGCCGCCCTCCATTGAGCAGCAGTCACCCCAGTCATCCTGTGCAGACGTCATAAGCTGAGTCTCAGTCCTGTCCTACAAGTGAACAACAGCCGCCCTCCATTGAGCAGCAGTCACCCCAGTCATCCTGTGGAGACGTCACAAGCTGAGTCTCAGTCCTGTCCTACAAGTGAACAACAGCCGCCCTCCATTGAGCAGCAGTCACCCCAGTCATCCTGTGGGGACGTCATAAGCTGAGTCTCAGTCCTGTCCTACAAGTGAACAACAGCCGCCCTCCATTGAGCAGCAGTCACCCCAGTCATCCTGTGGGGACGTCACAAGCTGAGTCTCAGTCCTGTCCTACAAGTGAACAACAGCCGCCCTCCATTGAGCAGCAGTCACCCCAGTCATCCTGTGGAGACGACACAAGCTGAGTCTCAGTCCTGTCCTACAAGTGAACAACAGCGTCCCTCCATTGAGCAGCAGTCACCCCAGTCATCCTGTGGAGACGTCATAAGCCGAGTCTCAGTCCTGTCCTACAAGTGAACAACAGCCGCCCTCCATTGAGCAGCAGTCACCCCAGTCATCCTGTGGAGACGTCTCAAGCTGAGTCTCAGTCCTGTCCTACAAGTGAACAACAGCCGCCCTCCATTGAGCAGCAGTCACCCCAGTCATCCTGTGGAGACGTCACAAGCTGAGTCTTAGTCCTGTCCTACAAGTGAACAACAGCCGCCCTCCATTGAGCAGCAGTCACCCCAGTCATCCTGTGGAGACGTCTCAAGCTGAGTCTCAGTCCTGTCCTACAAGTGAACAACAGCCGCCCTCCATTGAGCAGCAGTCACCCCAGTCATCCTGTGGAGACGTCTCAAGCTGAGTCTCAGTCCTGTCCTACAAGTGAACAACAGCCGCCCTCCATTGAGCAGCAGTCACCCCAGTCATCCTGTGGAGACGTCATAAGCTGAGTCTCAGTCCTGTCCTACAAGTGAACAACAGCCGCCCTCCATTGAGCAGCAGTCACCCCAGTCATCCTGTGTGGACGTCATAAGCTGAGTCTCAGTCCTGTCCTACAAGTGAACAACAGCCGCCCTCCATTGAGCAGCAGTCACCCCAGTCATCCTGTGGGGACGTCATAAGCTGAGTCACAGTCCTGTCCTACAAGTGAACAACAGCCGCCCTCCATTGAGCAGCAGTCACCCCAGTCATCCTGTGGGGACGTCACAAGCTGAGTCTCAGTCCTGTCCTACAAGTGAACAACAGCCGCCCTCCATTGAGCAGCAGTCACCCCAGTCATCCTGTGGAGACGTCATAAGCTGAGTCTCAGTCCTGTCCTACAAGTGAACAACAGCCGCCCTCCATTGAGCAGCAGTCACCCCAGTCATCCTGTGGGGACGTCATAAGCTGAGTCACAGTCCTGTCCTACAAGTGAACAACAGCCGCCCTCCATTGAGCAGCAGTCACCCCAGTCATCCTGTGGGGACGTCATAAGCTGAGTCACAGTCCTGTCCTACAAGTGAACAACAGCCGCCCTCCATTGAGCAGCAGTCACCCCAGTCATCCTGTGGGGACGTCATAAGCTGAGTCTCAGTCCTGTCCTACAAGTGAACAACAGCCGCCCTCCATTGAGCAGCAGTCACCCCAGTCATCCTGTGGAGACGTCTCAAGCTGAGTCTCAGTCCTGTCCTTCAAGTGAACAACAGCCGCCCTCCATTGAGCAGCAGTCACCCCAGTCATCCTGTGGAGACGTCATAAGCTGAGTCTCAGTCCTGTCCTACAAGTGAACAACAGCCGCCCTCCATTGAGCAGCAGTCACCCCAGTCATCCTGTGGGGACGTCATAAGCTGAGTCACAGTCCTGTCCTACAAGTGAACAACAGCCGCCCTCCATTGAGCAGCAGTCACCCCAGTCATCCTGTGGGGACGTCATAAGCTGAGTCACAGTCCTGTCCTACAAGTGAACAACAGCCGCCCTCCATTGAGCAGCAGTCACCCCAGTCATCCTGTGGGGACTTCACAAGCTGAGTCACAGTCCTGTCCTACAAGTGAACAACAGCCGCCCTCCATTGAGCAGCAGTCACCCCAGTCATCCTGTGGGGACGTCATAAGCTGAGTCTCAGTCCTGTCCTACAAGTGAACAACAGCCGCCCTCCATTGAGCAGCAGTCACCCCAGTCATCCTGTGGAGACGTCTCAAGCTGAGTCTCAGTCCTGTCCTTCAAGTGAACAACAGCCGCCCTCCATTGAGCAGCAGTCACCCCAGTCATCCTGTGGAGACGTCATAAGCTGAGTCTCAGTCCTGTCCTACAAGTGAACAACAGCCGCCCTCCATTGAGCAGCAGTCACCCCAGTCATCCTGTGGAGACGTCATAAGCTGAGTCTCAGTCCTGTCCTACAAGTGAACCACTGCCGCCCTCCATTGAGCAGCAGTCACCCCAGTCATCCTGTGGGGACGTCATAAGCTGAGTCTCAGTCCTGTCCTACAAGTGAACAACAGCCGCCCTCCATTGAGCAGCAGTCACCCCAGTCATCCTGTGGAGACGTCATAAGCTGAGTCTCAGTCCTGTCCTACAAGTGAACAACAGCCGCCCTCCATTGAGCAGCAGTCACCCCAGTCATCCTGTGGGGACGTCATAAGCTGAGTCACAGTCCTGTCCTACAAGTGAACAACAGCCGCCCTCCATTGAGCAGCAGTCACCCCAGTCATCCTGTGGGGACGTCATAAGCTGAGTCACAGTCCTGTCCTACAAGTGAACAACAGCCGCCCTCCATTGAGCAGCAGTCACCCCAGTCATCCTGTGGGGACTTCACAAGCTGAGTCTCAGTCCTGTCCTACAAGTAAACAACAGCCGCCCTCCATTGAGCAGCAGTCACCCCAGTCATCCTGTGGAGACGTCATAAGCTGAGTCTCAGTCCTGTCCTACAAGTGAACAACAGCCGCCCTCCATTGAGCAGCAGTCACCCCAGTCATCCTGTGGAGACGTCATAAGCTGAGTCTCAGTCCTGTCCTACAAGTGAACAACAGCCGCCCTCCATTGAGCAGCAGTCACCCCAGTCATCCTGTGGAGACGTCATAAGCTGAGTCTCAGTCCTGTCCTACAAGTGAACAACAGCCGCCCTCCATTGAGCAGCAGTCACCCCAGTCATCCTGTGGGGACTTCTCAAGCTGAGTCTCAGTCCTGTCCTACAAGTGAACAACAGCCGCCCTCCATTGAGCAGCAGTCACCCCAGTCATCCTGTGGGGACGTCATAAGCTGAGTCTCAGTCCTGTCCTACAAGTGAACAACAGCCGCCCTCCATTGAGCAGCAGTCACCCCAGTCATCCTGTGGGGACGTCATAAGCTGAGTCTCAGTCCTGTCCTACAAGTGAACAACAGCCGCCCTCCATTGAGCAGCAGTCACCCCAGTCATCCTGTGGAGGCGTCATAAGCTGAGTCTCAGTCCTGTCCTACAAGTGAACAACAGCCGCCCTCCATTGAGCAGCAGTCACCCCAGTCATCCTGTGGAGACGTCACAAGCTGAGTCTCAGTCCTGTCCTACAAGTGAACAACAGCCGCCCTCCATTGAGCAGCAGTCACCCCAGTCATCCTGCGGGGACGTCACAAGCTGAGTCTCAGTCCTGTCCTACAAGTGAACAACAGCCGCCCTCCATTGAGCAGCAGTCACCCCAGTCATCCTGTGGGGACGCCATAAGCTGAGTCTCAGTCCTGTCCTACAAGTGAACAACAGCCGCCCTCCATTGAGCAGCAGTCACCCCAGTCATCCTGTCGGGACGTCACAAGCTGAGTCTCAGTCCTGTCCTACAAGTGAACAACAGCCGCCCTCCATTGAGCAGCAGTCACCCCAGTCATCCTGTGGGGACGCCATAAGCTGAGTCTCAGTCCTGTCCTACAAGTGAACAACAGCCGCCCTCCATTGAGCAGCAGTCACCCCAGTCATCCTGTGGGCACGTCATAAGCTGAGTCTCAGTCCTGTCCTACAAGTGAACAACAGCCGCCCTCCATTGAGCAGCAGTCACCCCAGTCATCCTGTGGAGACGTCATAAGCTGAGTCTCAGTCCTGTCCTACAAGTGAACAACAGCCGCCCTCCATTGAGCAGCAGTCACCCCAGTCATCCTGTCGGGACGTCATAAGCTGAGTCTCAGTCCTGTCCTACAAGTGAACAACAGCGTCCCTCCATTGAGCAGCAGTCACCCGAGTCATCCTGTGGAGACGTCATAAGCTGAGTCTCAGTCCTGTCCTACAAGTGAACAACAGCCACCCTCCATTGAGCAGCAGTCACCCCAGTCATCCTGTGGAGACGTCATAAGCTGAGTCTCAGTCCTGTCCTACAAGTGAACAACAGCCGCCCTCCATTGAGCAGCAGTCACCCCAGTCATCCTGTGGAGACGTCATAAGCTGAGTCTCAGTCCTGTCCTACAAGTGAACAACAGCCGCCCTCCATTGAGCAGAAGTCACCCCAGTCATCCTGTGGAGACGTCATAAGCTGAGTCTCAGTCCTGTCCTACAAGTGAACAACAGCCGCCCTCCATTGAGCAGCAGTCACCCCAGTCATCCTGTGGAGACGTCATAAGCTGAGTCTCAGTCCTGTCCTACAAGTGAACAACAGCCGCCCTCCATTGAGCAGCAGTCACCCCAGTCATCCTGTGGGGACGTCACAAGCTGAGTCTCAGTCCTGTCCTACAAGTGAACAACAGCCGCCCTCCATTGAGCAGCAGTCACCCCAGTCATCCTGTGGAGACGTCACAAGCTGAGTCTCAGTCCTGTCCTACAAGTGAACAACAGCCGCCCTCTATTGAGCAGCAGTCACCCCAGTCATCCTGTGGAGACGTCATAAGCTGAGTCTCAGTCCTGTCCTACAAGTGAAACACAGCCGCCCTCCATTGAGCAGCAGTCACCCCAGTCATCCTGTGGGGACGTCATAAGCTGAGTCTCAGTCCTGTCCTACAAGTGAAACACAGCCGCCCTCCATTGAGCAGCAGTCACCCCAGTCATCCTGTGGGGACGTCACAAGCTGAGTCTCAGTCCTGTCCTACAAGTGAACAACAGCCGCCCTCCATTGAGCAGCAGTCACCCCAGTCATCCTGTGGGGACGTCACAAGCTGAGTCTCAGTCCTGTTCTACAAGTGAACAACAGCCGCCCTCCATTGAGCAGCAGTCACCCAGTCATCCTGTGGGGACGTCATAAGCTGAGTCTCAGTCCTGTTCTACAAGTGAACAACAGCCGCCCTCCATTGAGCAGCAGTCACCCCAGTCATCCTGTGGAGACGTCACAAGCTGAGTCTCAGTCCTGTCCTGTTTGTTTGTTTGTTTCCGTGTCCGGAACACCGTTCTAGACAACTAATTTCCAAAAATCCGCCACTTTTATGGCTTTGTCATTTGCTAAGATTAGATCCTCTATTGTACAAGTCTGCTCTAGATTTGGGCAGACTAGCAGGTGCTGGGGATCCTGAATCTGTCCGCATTCACATGGTTCGTGATCCTCCAGAAATCCCCATTTCCTCATGTTTTCTTTGCATCTCGACACTCCTGTCCGCAATCTGTTGAGTGATTTCCAGGTGATGTATGGAAGTTTAAAACCAGCTGCGGGCTCCTCCGTCAGCGCCATTATTGGACTTGGTATTCGGTTGCTCCAGATCTCAACTCTACGGTTCCCCGGGCTTGTTTTTAAAGGTTCAGTTGTCTTCAGGAAACTCTTCCTGGATTTGAGTCTGGTGCGCTGCAACTCATGTCCAGACATAGGATGACGTATGTCCGTCAGCTGTTTCTTCCTCTCCAACTCTGCTGCTACCTCTCTTCTTACCGCAGGTGGTGCAATGCCAAGCAATGTGTATATCTTGTCAACAGGGGTTGGTCGCATACAGCCTGTGATGATGCGTCCTGTCTCATTTATTGCAATGTCGACTTGCTTGGCATGTGTAGAGTTTCTCCAAACTGCAGCTGCATATTCCGCTGCAGAGAAACAGAGTGCCAAAGCTGATGTACGCAGGACTTCTGGTAATGCACCCCAAGATGTGCCTGTCAGTTTTCGTATAATGTTATTCCTGGTCGCGATCTTCTGCTTAGTGTCTTGGCAGTGTTTTCTGAAGGAGAGTGTGCGGTCTAGTTTCACTCCAAGATATTTTGGCGCGGCGGTATTTTCCAGTTCTTCACCTCTCCACACAACTCTGAGCTTCCTTCTTGCCTCTCTATTTCTCAAATGGAAAGCGCACACCTGAGTTTTACTAGGGTTTGGCTTCAGGTGGTTACGATCGTAGTAGTTGGCTTGATCTTCATGTGCTCTTGTAAGCTTGTCTTCAACTTCTTTAAAGGTTCTTCCTTGTGCAGCCACTGCCGTGTCGTCCGCATATATAAAACGCTTTGCCTCTGCACTAGTTGGTTGGTCATTAGTGTAAATGTTATACAGCATTGGTGACAGAACACTACCCTGAGGCAGACCATTTTTTTGGTCTCTCCATCTACTGTTTTTCCCTTATTATTATTATTGTGTATTTATCAACAACGGGGACGAACCCCACAAGTGTGATATAATATATACCTACTAGACTACTGAACATGATAGAAAGAAAACAGTCATTGAACAAAATAAGATAGAAAAACACATAGTAAATAAAACGTGGACAAGTGAGTAAATGTGTGCGTGTGCGTGAGTGTGTGTGTGCGCGTGTGCGTGAGAGAATGCGTGTGCGTGTGCGTGTGCGTGTGCGTGTGTTGTGAGTGTATGTGTGAGCGTGAAGAATTGTTTGTGGGTTTACACGTTGAGCAACCCTGTTTGCAAGTTATACATCTTAAAAATTATGTTTTTAAAAGCACTTAGTTCTAAATGGTGGATGTCAATGTCATCTTGCTTCTTGACTGCAGCGTTATAAGTGCACATAAGCCTATTTAAACATGAGTATTTATAAACATCTATTCTACACTTAGGAGTCAGGAACACGTCACGATTCCGGGTATTTTTGTTGGGTACACGGAAATTAAAATCACTGATTACATTTATATCTACCATACCACGTAAGATTTTGAACAAGTATATCAGGTCTGTGATTGTTCGCCTATCTTCCAACGTATTGATGTTGTTTTCACGGCACAATGACAGGTACTCACGTCGATGATACACCGTTCTCGTCTGAACACAGGTCAGTTTTATGAAGCGTTGTTGCACGCGTTCGATGCTCTTTGTGTTTGTCACGTGGCTCGCATTGGGGTTCCATATGGTACTGGCGTAGTCAACTTGTGGTCGTACAAGTGATAAGTAGAGACGCCGAACAGTTTGCTGACTAAACTCACGGAAGCAGTTTCTTTTTAAAAAACCAAGAAGTTTAGAAGCTTTTGGTATGATTTTATTAATGTGGCTACTGTAGGTTAGATTACCGTTTAGATACACACCAAGGTCCCGGATGGAGGATACCCTTTCAAGGACAGACCCATTAAGTGTGTAATCACGCAGGATGCAAATTTTCTTATTGGCAAAGGTGATCACATTGCATTTAGCCACATTAAGGTTGAGCTTCCATAGTTTGCACCAGGCAGCTAAACAGTCAATGTCAGCCTGCAGTCTATCACAGTCCTCTACACTCTTAATGGGTAAGTACAACTTCAGGTCATCCGCATATAGTAGTGCCTTAGAGAATTGAAAGCAGGACGGAAGGTCGTTGATGTACAGAACAAAAAGAAGGGGCCCCAGGATCGACCCCTGAGGGACCCCAGACGTCACTGGTACCGACCCAGACTTTCCAGAATGTATTAATACTGTCTGGCGACGCTTGTCGAGGTAGCTGGTTAACAATGTTTTAAGATTACCCCCGATTCCAAACCCCTGAAGTTTGTGTACCAAGAGTTGGTGGTCCACACTGTCGAACGCCTTACTGAAGTCAGTGTAGACTGAGTCCACTTGCTCCTTATTGTTGAAGTGCCGTGCGATATCGTTTGTGTAGACAGTAAGGTTGGTGACAGTCGACCGCTGGCGAACAAACCCATGCTGTTCGGGTGCCAGGTATTTCGACACGTGACAGTAAATACGTTTGTGTATAATGCTCTCGAACACTTTTGAGAACACGGGCAAGAGAGATATGGGTCTATAGTTAGTAACCTTGTACTTACTTCCCTTCTTTAACACTGGGGTTATGTTAGCCATCTTCCAACAGTGTGGGAACTCGCCGGTTTGAATGGATGTATTGAAAATGTCTGCCAGTGGTCTACACAGGACCCACCTACACTGTTTGATGATGCTGATTGGTATTCGATCAGGTCCCGGAGATTTGTTATTGTTGAGTTGACTTAATTGCTCACTTACTTCTGCACTAGAGATTGTGAAGTTAGATAGTGTCTCGTTTACTGTTTGAGGGACGCGCGGTAGGGGCTGCTTGGCCGGGGTGGCCGGTAGGAATGTTGTTTTGAAGTAGTCCGAGAAGAGTTGACAACAGGTTCGTTCGTCACGTGCTACCAGACCATTGAACTCAACTTCAATCGGTACACGCGGTGACTTGGTTTTGCCTCGAATAAACCCCCAAAGACGCTTGGGATCGGACGCTAAAGACAAGTCTAATTTTGACAGGTACTCACGGTATCTTGACGTCTTCAGATTTTTAAAATGAGATCGTTTGACTTTATACTCTATTTCAGCGCATTGCAGACTAGACCGTTTCCACGACTTGTACGCTCTGTTTTTATCGTTTAGTGCACTTATGACATCTTTGTCGTACCACTTTGGGTACTTAGCGGGATTAACCTTGACGGTCGTTACATAGAAACGTCTATTTTGAAGCACACATTCGATGAACTTCGTTAGTTGGTAATCCTTGGTTATTTCATAAATCTTCCTCAACAATATCCGATGATTGACGGTGTCGTAAGCAGCAGTTAGGTCGATGAATACCACGCCTGTGACTTGTTTACGTTCGTACCCATCTTCAATAAATTGCGTTAAGTTTAAGATTTGTCCACAGCATGATTTCCCGGGTCTAAAACCTGCCTGTTCTTTCATTATCTTTTCATCAACTTTGCTAGCTATGCGGTTCAGTATCATTCGTTCCAGAGCTTTGTAAAGATGACACAGTAGTGAGACTGGCCTAAAGTGCTTTGGATCTGTAGGTTCTTTACCAGGCTTCAACAGAGCCACTACTTTAGTCTTCCTCCACATTTTTGGAATTGTCATTGTTGAGATACATGTGTTCATAAACGTCAGGATCCATTTGATGGTTTCCGGTCCAAATTGTTTTATCTGATCTGTTCTCATATCGTCCAGGCCAGCTGCCTTATTCGTTTTCATGTTGTCTATTGCATCACGTAGTTCCAGCAGAGAGAATGGTTCACGCAGAGATTCATCTTCATTTTCTGGGTCACGCTGAATAAACGTTTTCCCTTTCTGTCTTGCCGTTTTGCCATTTATTAGTAGCTGGTGGGCTATTTGGTTCGGTGTGGCTTGCGTCATATCTGGCGAGGGTTTAGTTTTATCATTGCTGAGGTTTTTAATTAATTTCCAAGCACGTCGGCTGTTCTGTGCCATATCTAAGTTCTCCAAAACGTTACACCATCTTTCTCGTCTGGAGTCAGCCATAGCCTGCATTAGTTCTTCACCTACTTGAATAGTTTCCTCGGAGAAGGGATCGATTTCGTAGGCGATTTGATATGTCTCGAGAAGCGTTTTTGATTCCCCGTTTAATCCAGCAATGAAGTTCGTCCTGCATCCTCTCGGAATGTGTCGGCGAGATACAGTTTTTATAAGATCTACAAAACTGTCGTATGAGGTGGGGTTTGGTTCGATGTTAATAATCTCGCTGTCAATGTCTTCGGCAAACCTGTCCCATCTAGCTCGTTTGAAATTGAAACGACGTTTGAACGGGACGATGTCCGGCACCACAGCTGCTGTGATGCAGCAGGTGATTCCTCTGTGTTGTGTTCTAGGGAAAGGCTCTTCTACTGACTTTGTTGCTAAATGCGCTATTTCTTCGCTCACAAAAATATTGTCTGGGTTGTATCCACGCTGGTAATTTTGGGTCGTGTATTAACTTCAGTCCCTCCTGTTCAGCCCAGTTCTCCAGCTCTTCACCATTCTTGTCTGTTTCTGTGTATCCCCAAGAAATGCTATGGCAGTTAAAATCGCCTGACACGAATCTGACCCTTTGATTATGGAAATTGTTTGGGGTCTTAAAGGTAAAATCAGCCTTGGGGGGTTTGTATACAGATGTTATGGTACACGATTGGATCTCAATTGTTAAAATTTCAATGTCTTCCTCACATGTCATCGCGGTAGAGAGGATATCAATGTCGGGTCTAGTAAAAATTGCAGTGCCGTACTGCTCATGAGGTCTTTCCATTGCCAACTTCATTCCACTGATTTTTGGTCGGTAGTTTGCAGGGCCTCTATGGGTTTCTTGCACTAAGAGGATGTCGATACTTTGCGTCTTGCAAAGGTTTGCTAGAAAAATCTCTTTATCTGCAGAAAATCCTTCAATGTTCATTGAAGTCGTTATGAGGGCTGACTTTAAAAAAAACCGTTTCGGTGGTGGTGTTCCGGTGTTGGAAGGATTGGCCGACATCGTCGTTACCAGGGGACGCCCGATTGCTGACTCAGTGTTTAAGGATTCACTTCTGTGCTTTTCACTTCACTTCTGTGGATTTCACTCACTGTCGCAATCTTCGTGGAGGCTCCTTCCGTGTCCCCCAGTCCTGTCCTACAAGTGAACAACAGCCGCCCTCCATTGAGCAGCAGTCACCCCAGTCATCCTGTGGGGACGTCTCAAGCTGAGTCTCAGTCCTGTCCTACAAGTGAACAACAGCCGCCCTCCATTGAGCAGCAGTCACCCCAGTCATCCTGTAAAAACGTCATAAGCTGAGTCTCAGTCCTGTCCTACAAGTGAACAACAGCCGCCCTCCATTGAGCAGCAGTCACCCCCGTCATCCTGTAAAAACGTCATAAGCTGAGTCTCAGTCCTGTCCTACAAGTGAACAACAGCCGCCCTCCATTGAGCAGCAGTCACCCCAGTCATCCTGTGGGGACGTCATAAGCTGAGTCTCAGTCCTGTCCTACAAGTGAACAACAGCCGCCCTCCATTGAGCAGCAGTCACCCCAGTCATCCTGTGGGGACGTCAATAGCTGAGTCTCAGTCCTGTCCTACAAGTGAACAACAGCCGCCCTCCATTGAGCAGCAGTCACCCCAGTCATCCTGTGGGGACATCACAAGCTGAGTCTCAGTCCTGTCCTACAAGTGAACAACAGCCGCCCTCCATTGAGCAGCAGTCACCCCAGTCATCCTGTGGAGACGTCACAAGCTGAGTCTCAGTCCTGTCCTACAAGTGAACAACAGCCGCCCTCCATTGAGCAGCAGTCACCCCAGTCATCCTGTGGAGACGTCACAAGCTGAGTCTCAGTCCTGTCCTACAAGTGAACAACAGCCGCCCTCCATTGAGCAGCAGTCACCCCAGTCATCCTGTGGGGACGTCACAAGCTGAGTCTCAGTCCTGTCCTACAAGTGAACAACAGCCGCCCTCCATTGAGCAGCAGTCACCCCAGTCATCCTGTGGAGACGTCATAAGCTGAGTCTCAGTCCTGTCCTACAAGTGAACAACAGCCGCCCTCCATTGAGCAGCAGTCACCCCAGTCATCCTGTGGGGACGTCATAAGCTGAGTCTCAGTCCTGTCCTACAAGTGAACAACAGCCGCCCTCCATTGAGCAGCAGTCACCCCAGTCATCCTGCGGGGACGTCACAAGCTGAGTCTCAGTCCTGTCCTACAAGTGAACAACAGCCGCCCTCCATTGAGCAGCAGTCACCCCAGTCATCCTGTGGGGACGTCATAAGCTGAGTCTCAGTCCTGTCCTACAAGTGAACAACAGCCGCCCTCCATTGAGCAGCAGTCACCCCAGTCATCCTGTGGGGACGTCACAAGCTGAGTCTCAGTCCTGTCCTACAAGTGAACCACTGCCGCCCTCCATTGAGCAGCAGTCACCCCAGTCATCCTGTAAAAACGTCAGAAGCTGAGTCTCAGTCCTGTCCTACAAGTGAACAACAGCCGCCCTCCATTGAGCAGCAGTCACCCCAGTCATCCTGTGGAGGCGTCACAAGCTGAGTCTCAGTCCTGTCCTACAAGTGAACCACTGCCGCCCTCCATTGAGCAGCAGTCACCCCAGTCATCCTGTAAAAACGTCAGAAGCTGAGTCTCAGTCCTGTCCCACAAGTGAACAACAGCCGCCCTCCATTGAGCAGCAGTCACCCCAGTCATCCTGTGGAGACGACATAAGCTGAGTCTCAGTCCTGTCCCACAAGTGAACAACAGCCGCCCTCCATTGAGCAGCAGTCACCCCAGTCATCCTGTGGGGACGTCATAAGCTGAGTCTCAGTCCTGTCCTACAAGTGAACAACAGCCGCCCTCCATTGAGCAGCAGTCACCCCAGTCATCCTGTGGAGACGTCATAAGCTGAGTCTCAGTCCTGTCCTACAAGTGAACAACAGCCGCCCTCCATTGAGCAGCAGTCACCCCAGTCATCCTGTGGGGACGTCATAAGCTGAGTCTCAGTCCTGTCCTACAAGTGAACAACAGCCGCCCTCCATTGAGCAGCAGTCACCCCAGTCATCCTGTGGAGACGTCATAAGCTGAGTCTCCGTCCTGTCCTACAAGTGAACAACAGCCCCCCTCCATTGAGCAGCAGTCACCCCAGTCATCCTGTGGAGACGACATAAGCTGAGTCTCAGTCCTGTCCTACAAGTGAACAACAGCCCCCCTCCATTGAGCAGCAGTCACCCCAGTCATCCTGTGGAGACGACATAAGCTGAGTCTCAGTCCTGTCCCACAAGTGAACAACAGCCGCCCTCCATTGAGCAGCAGTCACCCCAGTCATCCTGTGGAGACGTCATAAGCTGAGTCTCAGTCCTGTCCTACAAGTGAACAACAGCCGCCCTCCATTGAGTAGCAGTCACCCCAGTCATCCTGTGGAGACGTCATAAGCTGAGTCTCAGTCCTGTCCTACAAGTGAACAACAGCCGCCCTCCATTGAGCAGCAGTCACCCCAGTCATCCTGTGGGGACGTCACAAGCTGAGTCTCAGTCCTGTCCTACAAGTGAACAACAGCCGCCCTCCATTGAGCAGCAGTCACCCCAGTCATCCTGTGGGGACGTCATAAGCTGAGCCTCAGTCCTGTCCTACAAGTGAACAACAGCTGCCCTCCATTGAGCAGCAGTCACCCCAGTCATCCTGTGGGGACGTCACAAGCTGAGTCTCAGTCCTGTCCTACAAGTGAACAACAGCCGCCCTCCATTGAGCAGCAGTCACCCCAGTCATCCTGTGGGGACGTCATAAGCTGAGTCTCAGTCCTGTCCTACAAGTGAACAACAGCCGCCCTCCATTGAGCAGCAGTCACCCCAGTCATCCTGTGGGGACGTCATAAGCTGAGTCTCAGTCCTGTCCTACAAGTGAACAACAGCCGCCCTCCATTGAGCAGCAGTCACCCCAGTCATCCTGTGGAGACGTCACAAGCTGAGTCTCAGTCCTGTCCTACAAGTGAACAACAGCCGCCCTCCATTGAGCAGCAGTCACCCCAGTCATCCTGTGGAGACGTCATAAGTTGAGTCTCAGTCCTGTCCTACAAGTGTACAACAGCTGCCCTCCATTGAGCAGCAGTCACCCCAGTCATCCTGTGGGGACGTCACAAGCTGAGTCTCAGTCCTGTCCTACAAGTGAACAACAGCCGCCCTCCATTGAGCAGCAGTCACCCCAGTCATCCTGTGGGGACGTCATAAGCTGAGTCTCAGTCCTGTCGTACAAGTGAACAACAGCCGCCCTCCATTGAGCAGCAGTCACCTCAGTCATCCTGTGGGGACGTCTCAAGCTGAGTCTCAGTCCTGTCCTACAAGTGAACAACAGCCGCCCTCCATTGAACAGCAGTCACCCCAGTCATCCTGTGGAGACGTCTCAAGCTGAGTCTCAGTCCTGTCCTACAAGTGAACAACAGCCGCCCTCCATTGAGCAGCAGTCACCCCAGTCATCCTGTGGGGACGTCATAAGCTGAGTCTCAGTCCTGTCCTACAAGTGAACAACAGCCGCCCTCCATTGAGCAGCAGTCACCCCAGTCATCCTGTGGAGACGTCTCAAGCTGAGTCTCAGTCCTGTCCTACAAGTGAACAAAAGCCGCCCTCTATTGAGCAACAGTCACCCCAGTCATCCTGTGGGGACGTCACAAGCTGAGTCTCAGTCCTGTCCTACAAGTGAACAACAGCCGCCCTCCATTGAGCAGCAGTCAGCCCAGTCATCCTGTGGAGACGTCATAAGCTGAGTCACAGTCCTGTCCTACAAGTGAACAACAGCCGCCCTCCATTGAGAAGAAGTCACCCCAGTCATCCTGTGGAGACGTCATAAGCTGAGTCTCAGTCCCGTCCTACAAGTGAACAACAGCCGCCCTCCATTGAGCAACAGTCACCCCAGTCATCCTGTGGAGACGTCATAAGCTGAGTCTCAGTCCTGTCCTACAAGTGAACAACAGCCGCCCTCCATTGAGCAGCAGTCACCCCAGTCATCCTGTGGGGACGTCATAAGCTGAGTCTCAGTCCTGTCCTACAAGTGAACAACAGCCGCCCTCCATTGAGCAGCAGTCACCCCAGTCATCCTGTGGAGACGTCATAAGCTGAGTCTCAGTCCTGTCCTACAAGTGAACAACAGCCGCCCTCCATTGAGCAGCAGTCACCCCAGTCATCCTGTGGGGACGTCATAAGCTGAGTCTCAGTCCTGTCGTACAAGTGAACAACAGCCGCCCTCCATTGAGCAGCAGTCACCCCAGACATCCTGTGGGGACGTCATAAGCTGAGTCTCAGTCCTGTCCTACAAGTGAACAACAGCCGCCCTCCATTGAGCAGCAGTCACCCCAGTCATCCTGTGGGGACGTCATAAGCTGAGTCTCAGTCCTGTCGTACAAGTGAACAACAGCCGCCCTCCATTGAGCAGCAGTCACCCCAGTCATCCTGTGGAGACGTCACAAGCTGAGTCTCAGTCCTGTCCTACAAGTGAACAACAGCCGCCCTCCATTAAGCAGCAGTCACCCCAGTCATCCTGTGGGGACGTCATAAGCTGAGTCTCAGTCCTGTCGTACAAGTGAACAACAGCCGCCCTCCATTGAGCAGCAGTCACCCCAGTCATCCTGTGGAGACGTCACAAGCTGAGTCTCAGTCCTGTCCTACAAGTGAACAACAGCCGCCCTCCATTGAGCAGCAGTCACCCCAGTCATCCTGTGGAGACGTCACAAGCTGAGTTCAGTCCTGTCCTACAAGTGAACAACAGCCGCCCTCCATTGAGCAGCAGTCACCCCAGACATCCTGTGGGGACGTCATAAGCTGAGTCTCAGTCCTGTCCTACAAGTGAACAACAGCCGCCCTCCATTGAGCAGCAGTCACCCCAGTCATCCTGTGGGGACGTCATAAGCAGAGCCTCAGTCCTGTCCTACAAGTGATATGTTGCTGTGCGGGACGAACAAAATTTAGCGCACATACTTACATACATACATACATACATACATACATACATACATACATACATACATACATACATACATACATACATACATACATACATACATACATACATACATACATACGTACGTACGTACGTACATACATACATACATACATACATACATACATACATACATACATACATACATACATACATACATACATACATACATACATACATACATACATACATACATACATACATACATACATACATACATACTTACATACATACATACATACATACATACATACATACATACATACATACATACATACATACATACTAGGGATGACATCGGGTAGTAAAATCTGGATTCGATTCCAGCCCCTCAAGGATTCGGGTAACCCGAATCCTAGAAGTGTAAATCACGTCGCTCAACATGTTATTTGAAGGCCATTGACCGCCCGTGGCAGAAGCTGCCAGCGTGCGTTCTGTCAGCCAGTGATGACGGTCGGGAAGGGGTAGGAGGTCTGCACGGGTACGGGCTTGGCCCGCGGGCCCGGGCACGGGCCTTGATATGTTTATTAAGCCGGGCCCGGGCCGGGCCTGGGCCTACATATCACTGAACGAGGAGAGATTTTTCGGGCTTTTCTAATTTTTTTTAATTGCAATGAAAGAAAAGTAATGTTATTTTACCAACATTTCCAAAACTTAAAATAAATACGAAATAGTATAAACTTCCGGTCACAACATTTGTGTTGTAATTCTTTACGCTACATCTTTTCATTGGCTATATAGTTACTAGAATTTCGTTTCATCTAATTTCCTTTTTGTTCCCACCCTGTCGTTCGCATTCCTTGCCAAATACTATAGAAATCAACTTGCTGCTTTAACAGTTGAACGGGCTTTTACGGGCCAATTTACACTTGGGCTTTGATAAGCTTACTCAGTACGGGCCGGTACGGGCCCGGGCCTGAAATACCGGGCCCGGGCCTTGCCGGGCTTCTATATTTGGGCACGTGCAGACCTCAAGAGGGGTAGGCCGAGAGCCAGTGGGAGCACAGGCAAACCAGAACTCGCCCGCAGCAATCACACCGCATAAAATAGGCTTAGTCTATTTTTAATCAAGCCGATAATGGGTACATAACGGAGCGGCAAAGTATTTTATTGAATGGAAACAAGTCATTTTGCTATCACCATTGTTGGCGCATTGTTGAAGCATACAATAATTCACCTAAAAATGTACCAGAACAAGATTCGAATCCTTAGAACGGATTCGGGTAATTTTTGGATTCGGGTAACCCGGATACCCGGATACCCGATGTCATCCCTAATACATACATACATACATACATACATACATACATACATACATACATACATACATACATACATACATACATACATACATACATACATACATACATACATACATACATACATACATACATACATACATACATACATACATACATACATACATACATACATACATACATACATACATACATACATACATACATACATACATACATACATACATACATACATACATACATACATACATACATACATACATACATACATACATACATACATACATACATACATACATACATACATACATACATACATACATACATACATACATACATACATACATACATACATACATACATACATACATACATACATACATACATACATACATACATACATACATACATACATACATACATACATACATACATACATACATACATACATACATACATACATACATACATACATACATACATACATACATACATACATACATACATACATACATACATACATACATACATACATACATACATACATACATACAAACCTACATACATACATACATACATACATACATACATACACACACACACACACACACACACACACACACACACACACACACACACACACACACACACACACACACACACATACATACATACATACATACATACATACATACATACATACATACATACATACATACATACATACATACATACATACATACATACATACATACATACATACATACATACATACATACATACATACATACATACATACATACATACATACATACATACATACATACATACATACATACATACATACATACATACATACATACATACATACATACATACATACATACATACATACATACATACATACATACATACATACATACATACATACATACATACATACATACATACATACATACATACATACATACATACATACATACATACATACATACATACATACATACATACATACATACATACATACATACATACATACATACATACATACATACATACATACATACATACATACATACATACATACATACATACATACATACATACATACATACATACATACATACATACATACGTACGTACGTACGTACGTACGTACGTACGTACGTACGTACGTACGTACGTACACACACACACACACACACACACACACACACACACACACACACACACACACACACATACATACATACATACATACATACATACATACATACATACATACATACATACATACATACATACATACATACATACATACATACATACATACATACATACATACATACATACATACATACATACATACATACATACATACATACATACATACATACATACATACATACATACATACATACATACATACATACATACATACATACATACATACATACATACATACATACATACATACATACATACATACATACATACATACATACATACATACATACATACATACATACATACATACATACATACATACATACATACATACATACATGCATGCATGCATGCATACATACATACATACATACATACATACTTACATACATACATACATACATACATACATACATACATACATACATACATACATACATACGTACGTACGTACGTACGTACGTACGTACGTACATACATACATACATACATACATACATACATACATACATACATACATACATACATACATACATACATACATACATACATACATACATACATACATACATACATACATACATACATACATACATACATACATACATACATACATACATACATACATACATACATACATACATACATACATACATACATACATACATACATACATACATACATACATACATACATACATACATACATACATACATACATACATACATACATACATACATACATACATACATACATACATACATACATACATACATACATACATACATACATACATACATACATACATACATACATACATACATACATACATACATACATACATACATACATACATACATACATACATACATACATACATACATACATACATACATACATACATACATACATACATACATACATACATACATACATACATACATACATACATACATACATACATACATACATACATACATACATACATACATACATACATACATACATACATACATACATACATACATACATACATACATACATACATACATACATACATACATACATACATACATACATACATACATACATACATACATACATACATACATACATACATACATACATACATACATACATACATACATACATACATACATACATACATACATACATACATACATACATACATACATACATACATACATACATACATACATACATACATACATACATACATACATACATACATACATACATACATACATACATACATACATACATACATACATACATACATACATACATACATACATACATACATACATACATACATACATACATACATACATACATACATACATACATACATACATACATACATACATACATACATACATGCATGCATGCATGCATGCATGCATGCATGCATACATGCATGCATACATACATACATACATACATACATACATACATACATACATACATACATACATACATACATACATACATACATACATACATACATACATACATACATACATACATACATACATACATACATACATACATACATACATACATACATACATACATACATACATACATACATACATACATACATACATACATACATACATACATACATACATACATACATACATACATACATACATACATACATACATACATACATACATACATACATACATACATACATACATACATACATACATACATACATACATACATACATACATACATACATACATACATACATACATACATACATACATACATACATACATACATACATACATACATACATACATACATACATACATACATACATACATACATACATACATACATACATACATACATACATACATACATACATACATACATACATACATACATACATACATACATACATACATACATACATACATACATTCATACATACATACATACATACATACATACATACATACATACATACATACAAACCTACATACATACATACATACATACATACATACATACACACACACACACACACACACACACACACACACACACACACACACACACATACATACATACATACATACATACATACATACATACATACATACATACATACATACATACATACATACATACATACATACATACATACATACATACATACATACATACATACATACATACATACATACATACATACATACATACATACATACATACATACATACATACATACATACATACATACATACATACATACATACATACATACATACATACATACATACATACATACATACATACATGCATGCATACATACATACATACATACATACATACATACATACATACATACATACATACATACATACATACATACATACATACATACATACATACATACATACATACATACATTCATACATACATACATACATACATACATACATACATACATACATACATACATACACCCACACGTTCATACACACACACACACAGACAAAGCGCTGATCGAGTTTTATGGAGAGATTCACTCCGCTACGCTACGCTACGCTCATCTAATAAATACTTATATATATTGACTTATACTTGGACCTGTGCTTGGACCATGAACGTGTTTACCCCTGCGATAGTGATGAGCAACACCACAATCTACTGTAGACATTGCAGGGGTTATGCAATCTTGAGGCAATTTGTCAGTCACTAACAATGACGATATAAATACTAATATATATTAACTTATACTTGGACCATGAACGTGTATACCCCTGCGATAGTGATGAGCAACACCATAGTCTACTTTAGACATTGCAGGGGTTATGCAATCTTGAGGCAATTTGTCAGTCACTAACAATGACGATATAAATACTAATATATATTAACTTATACTTGGACCATGAACGTGTATACCCCTGTGATAGTGATGAGCAACACCACAGTCTACTATAGACATTGCAGGGGTTATGCAATCTTGAGGCAACTTGTCAGTCACTAACAATGACGATATAAATACTAATATTTATTAACTTATACTTGGACCATGAACGTGTTTACCCCTGCGATAGTGATGAGCAACACCATAGTCTACTATAGACATTGCAGGGGTTATGCAATCTTGAGGCAACTTGTCAGTCACTAACAATGACGATATAAATACTAATATTTATTAACTTATACTTGGACCATGAACGTGTATACCCCTGCGATAGTGATGAGCAACACCACAGTCTACTATAGACATTGCAGGGGTTATGCAATCTTGAGGCAACTTGTCAGTCACTAACAATGACGATATAAATACTAATATTTATTAACTTATACTTGGACCATGAACGTGTATACCCCTGCGATAGTGATGAGCAACACCATAGTCTACTATAGACATTGCAGGGGTTATGCAATCTTGAGGCAACTTGTCAGTCACTAACAATGACGATATAAATACTAATATTTATTAACTTATACTTGGACCATGAACGTGTTTACCCCTGCGATAGTGATGAGCAACACCACAGTCTACTATAGACATTGCAGGGGTTATGCAATCTTGAGGCAACTTGTCAGTCACTAACAATGACGATATAAATACTAATATTTATTAACTTATACTTGGACCATGAACGTGTTCACCCCTGCGATAGTGATGAGCAACACCACAGTCTACTATAGACATTGCAGGGGTTATGCAATCTTGAGGCAACTTGTCAGTCACTAACAATGACGATATAAATACTAATATTTATTGACTTATACTTGGACCATGAACGTGTATACCCCTGCGATAGTGATGAGCAACACCACAGTCTACTATAGACATTGCAGGGGTTATGCAATCTTGAGGCAACTTGTCAGTCACTAACAATGACGATATAAATACTAATATTTATTGACTTATACCTAGACGACCTTCTTGGAAGCCCCTTCTACACACATCATCGACCGAAGAAGACAGTGATGTAAGTGAAGATGTTTTGATTTTACCGTACTTTTTAAATTCGTAAGTATTTTCTACGACTTTATGCTTTCGTAATTTTAGCATTATAAAACGTGCATACTGTTCAATACAAATCAATGTAGAAATTTACTGTAAGTGATAGCTCTGTTGTTTCAGACCCTTTGCTCTGAGAGACGTTGCCTGAGACATGTCTTAGGAACCAGACCAACGTGGGTTTGAATGCAGATCAAGGTATGGTATTTATGGTAGGCCTTCATTCTCATCTATACTTTTATCGGGTTTTCGGAGGTGTTATTTAACAACACGTGTGCGGTTCAGTACAATGCACAGCCATTTTCCTTTCGTATTGGTATTATGTGACTCGGGTCGTTTCGAACAGTCGGGCATAAGCCTCTTCCTACAACACAACGTGCTAAGCATTATTTTTACTAATATTGCCAATGCTATGCAAGTTGAGACTGAAATAGGCTATATCAGGCATGTGCAACCTGCGGCTCAGGGGCCGGTCTTGTGCGGCCCGAAGTGGTTTAGAAACTGTCCTATATTTCAATATATTGAAACAAAATTGTGACTGATTTAAAGAATCAAGAAGTGCGACGGTGAAAAAGTGCAACATTTTGCAAACTAAATTCAGGGTGATAATGAATTAAAGAGAATCTTCATTATGATTGGCGCTTTAGTGGTAGTGACACAGTATAGTGATAACTGATAACTGACGTCATGCCGTGTTTTTCCCCGCCGTATTGAATTGCAATTTTTTACCTCGATTTTATAAATGAAAATATGCTCTTGGACATAAAGAAAAAAACAGAAAGATGGATGTCCTAATACTTACAAAATAATTTTAAAAAATCCATGACCTTGACTATTCTCATTTTTTAATACTTCTGTTCAGTCCGATTCCTCGACACACGATCTGGTTGATCAAGTATAGCTACGTCAAAATAAATTAAAGTTGTATAATCATTGTATAGCAATCAATTTATGATTAATGATTTTGTTCAATTCAAACCGTACTAAAATGTCTAAGAATACAATCATAGCTCGTAAAAAGTATAGGCGGGTATAGGTATGGTACATCCCCTTGTAAAATTAAAAAAATGAAGATGGGACCAGCTATTGCTTAGGACGCCGTATTGCTTTATTAACCGGGCGACCTTCTCCGAAGTATGTTTCCATGTAGCCAAACCCATCAGAACATCTTGCTCTCACACAATACCGGTACTGTTGTTTTCGTTTATTGCGATTAGACAAAATAGCACCACGTTCATCAAACGAATACCGACCGAGCTCATTCCGCCTTTTAGATTGTGGAATTCATAGAACTAACATTTACCTAAAAAAAAAACTTTCACGTCAGCTCGTCAGCACCTCAGATTACGCCACGCTTGACACAAGGTTGAAGTTCTATCGTTGTTGACATCCTAAGTGGGCCAGTTTTGAAGGGTCGTCGAACGAATTCAAAAGAATTTTTATACTATACCCACATAAATAGTTCATTTATCGATAAACACGTTTCGAGCATACATCATTTCCTTAGTTACGTCATTTTTCTAGTGGTTATCAATCAATTCCTTAGGCCAAGACAACACCGTGGGTTTTAATGTTCAGTTTTGCTCAACATTTAGAGATTTAGGAATTATCGCTCCACGTTTGACCAGTTATTCCGACGTTTATCACAAAGATGTTTCGTGATAATGAATGAAATGTGACCTTTGACCTTAGTGACTTATTTTTCAAATGTTTAAGGAAATGTATCGTGTAATCACTCGTTGTGTCCCAAATTATCTCTAGGACACAAATTTAAGGCCAATATATGTTTTATTATGTATCGGGTCAAATTATATCTTGACCTTTGACCTAAATAAATGTATTTGTCTTGGTGTTTAATTTTTTCTTGCTTTTAAATATATGAATCTCATGCAGAAAGCAAGTGTGGAAAGCAAGGTTATAATTTATTACTTTTACAAAAAAATCCCCTTAGTGATTGACGGGGTGGTTTTAGTTCCACCGTGACCTCAATAATGTTACATTTAATTGCAATGTCCTCTATAGCTTGTGACCACTTTCTGAAAAGGTAATGGTAATTTCCATCTTTTCCTGTCTTTATTTCCGTTTAATATTGTGAAATACTGTGAATACTGTGAAAACCTATACGACGCGCCATGTTCGTTTCAAGGCATGTGGATCCCAAGTAACCCCGAACACTTCCGAAACTTGGGTGAAAAGATGTGAAAAGATTTGCGATTTTACAGAATCGATATCTTGATTTAATAACGGTCCTAGCTCTTACGAATATTAGGGTTGCAGCAAATCAGGAACTGCAATCAGAATAATAAAAATCCCCCTAAAAGCAACCCGAGAAGCCGCGCGTCTTCCATCTTCAAATTCTTGATCCAAGAAAAGAATTTAAATAGTACGCAAAGTGAATCAAAAGATTCTGGGGAAAAAACGAATGTAGATCCCCGACTGACGAACCAATTAAATAAGACAGCAAGAAAACGGCTACGATAAAATCATAAAGCAATATAAACTTAAACAGGCTTAAATCTCTGATTAAGAATTAAAGTTTCAATTCTAGTCTTAAGTTCTAAGAGCTGCAATCTCTCATACTGACTTCGAAGATCATGCGGAATCGAATTTAATAAATGTTTACCTCGGCTCGGTACAAGAATCACCTACGGATTACGGAATTACTCGGAATTCGTTTTAGGATCATGCAAAGTAAACACCAAAATAGAATCTCAAAACCGTTCAACAAACTGAAACATTTGGTATATGTTCGCGCCATATTTCACAGTCATCGTCACTCGTCAGTCTTTCCCCGGTCTTGTTTCTGTCGAGTCGTATCTCGGTTGCACTCTGGGCGTACTGTCGTTCGTACTTGTTCGTTCGTCTCTCGCTGACTTATGTCAGACTCTCATTTCTCGGCTTTGTGACTTTCCTGTTCCTATCTCTACTCCATTCATCTTGCTATGCTATTATACTCCTAACTATACTATTCCCATTGCCGGTCATAATTACAGCAAGTGTCAAGTCATCTGCCCCCCCCCCCCCCCTCCCGTTCACAACGTCATCCACCGAAGCTTCTCGCCGCAATGTAAGTTCAATTTCTCTCCTTTCTAATCTCTCCCTAACAAAAAAATACAGTCCACCATTGCTATTTTGAGGGCAACCGCCCCTACAGTATAATATATAAATGCATTCGTTCGAACGTCTTAAAGGTATTTAGTATTTACTAATATACACATGAAACTTCATTCGCTCATCAATTGCCAGAAGGCTTCCTGTAAATCTTGGCTAAAAGAAACTGCATCAAATAAATGGTCTATACTTCTCTACAGCACGACGTAATCTGCAGATGGTCGTACTGCCCACATAAATAGACAATAATCAATTGCAGAGTGATCATACTAATAATAGTCTCCGCATTTTCTAAGTCACAAGTCTTTCCATGTACAATAATACGTATTGCTTTGCTCTTTTAAAAGTAAGATCAAACAACACAAATAAATTCCAAAATTCAAATACTCTGCAAATAAGGTAACCATTTCAAGTGTAACACTCTAGTAAATATAAATATACTTACATCACCCTATTATTAGTCTTATTAAAAAGCATTTAAGTAGTAGTAAAGTATGTCTTATTGAAAATCATAAAACGAGTTGTCGAGTTCCTGACTAAAAAATCAATCCATTCTTCTTAAATGTCTTAACCCTCCTTCGGTGTTTAACCTTTGTCTGTACGTTTGAGGGTGTTGTGACATCGCAATCATTTTTTCAGACACACAAACTATTACTCACTTAAATGCTGTATTTTTCTTTTGTTTTGCGCATATTCAATGTTTGTTCGAAACAAAATACGTCCACATGACTGGTTTTATAATCGTAATTAACCTTGTACGCAAACGGACCTACAGTTCCGTCGAGCTAAGTAGCAAGGTGTTGTCGTCACGGATTATGTAGTAGTGAAGTGAAACGTGACACAGCATTGAGATACAGATTGAATGAAAAGAGCGCCTCAGATGAGGTGTCTTTGTGACCGACTCGAACCTGTCCCAACCCTTTTATTTTGTCTTGCGGTCAAGAGAATACATTTTTTTCCTGAACACGTTTTTCGTAAATCATTAACTTTCTTGCTGTATGTTGTTCGTGGCTAAGTGTTGAACACGAAACGTTTTGATTTTCTGTCCTACGATGAAAACAAATAATTCCATTCACCTACTTGAATCAGTTGTTTTCATCGTAGGACACAAACTCAAAAAGTCCCATGATCCATATTTAGCCACGAACAATATACAGTAAAAAAATTAATATGATTTACGAAACACGTGTTTAGAAACAAAATGTTTTGTATTGACCGCAAGACAAAAAAAGGGTTGAATAGCTCATGGGCTGAGCTGTCCACTGCCATGTGAGTCCAGACCCTCTCGAGTCTGTCACAATAAACACCTCAGTAGGGGGCGTCACTTCTCACTATTACATAATACGTGACGACAGGACTATAATTAGTACAACGAGAGGACAAGGTCCTCTGAATGCGGCGTTGGTTGGAGACCTAAGACGACAGAGTGGAGGCCAGAGGATATGCAAAGAGTAGGCCTACCCGGGGCATCCATGGGCAGTCACTATTTTTATAACTTTGACATATTTTCAGTATTTGCTATGCTGGTATGATTGTAATAAATTCTCTTTAACTTTAGATCAGTAGGCCTATTATATAAAATGCTTAATTTTAAGATAACTAAGTAATTTAATCATCTATTAAGTATTTGTAGCTTTGTGCTTTATCATACAGTGTGTGTTTAATTTTTCTCTCGAAATACAATATATTTGTCTTTAAAAACCTAAAGGAAAAACAAACAGATGACGGTTTATTTTTTAGCGCCAATTTAAAAGATCTTATCTCGAGCTATAGTGCTGACATTTGTTGTTTCTTTTACTCCATTGGGGAAGGACGTAAAGGTGAATAAGTTCGCTAGTACTCCGAGACGATGTTCTTTATTAGACTACTGACAGGTGACTGAGAGCCACGCCCGGCTTACAACAGGTGGTTGGCGCTCACCGCCTTCTTGATCATATGATCTCAGAAATACCAACACAAGATACACAACAAAGAGATTAGCATTACATGACATAGAATATTGACAAGTGATGTGATGAACAGAGAATTACATTATTTTACACAAAATAGTTATAAGAATAGTACAATACATTTTAACACAATATAGTTACAGTTCAATTTGTAACAGTAAGATAATATGCTTAGTACTACATATAGTACAACATCATTCGTAAATTATAACCACCATACATGTGTATACATAATGTCATACCTACGGTATGAAACAAAAAGAATAAATAAATTCCATTTTATAACAGATATTTAATACTTATTTAGGTTATAGGCTTAGGTTACAAATTTAACTTTTCTGGAACCTTCCTAGTACGTTCCGATCGTCTCAAGGTCTGAGGGATGTCAATACTACCCTTCCCCGGGCTAACTGGTACATCTCTCTCTGGTGTGGACAATCCACCCTTGTATGGAGTAGTATTGGCAGAGGAGCCTGACCTTTTTGGAGACTCTACTAAATTCTCTTCTTCAAATGTGTTCGTTTTATCCTCAGATTGAATTTCCAATTCTGGGTATTTATCTGCAATATCATGATGATTTAACTGAGAAAGCTTAAGGTGATCAGCATGTACCATCTTAATATTTCCTTTAGTCTCTACTAGATAAGTGACCGGACTCAACCTTTGTTTTATGACTCCCACTTGCCATTTCTCATCATGTGGGTTATTTCCCACACACCATACTAAAACCCTTTCGTTTTCCACAAAGACTCGGTTTGGAGGCCTTTGGTTAATATTTGATTTATGTGCAACAATATCATTATGGTTTTGTAAGGTTGTAACTAAATTGGGTTTTAACATTTCCAGCTTGGTTCTGGGCTTAAATTTGAGCATGATCGCTGCTGGTGACAGTTTCGTCACCAACGTAGGAACATTCCTAAAATGGAAAAGAAAATTATCCAACCTACGTTGTAAACTACGATCTTCACGATGGAAATCTATCCTTTTTGATTCAATGTTGTGCTTGGACAAGGCTTGTTTTAAAGTTTGAACGTTCCTTTCTGCTAGCCCGTTTGATGCCGGATGGTATGGAGGACTATGGCACAATGTTATACCATTTGATTTGCAAAAGTCACTGAACTCGACAGATGAGAAAGGAGGACCGTTGTCCGATACGATCGTTTCTGGAAAACCAAAAACTGCAACTACAGAGCGAAGTTTTTCTATTACCCTTGTGGCTGTGGTGGATGACAAAGGCCACGCCTCAATCCATTTAGAAAAACTATCGACTAAGATCAATATCATGGTCCCTTCTTTTTTTGCAAAATCTAGGTGTACTCTCTGCCATCGTTTGACTGACGAAGGCCAATTATGCAATGGTACCTCCCTAGCTGCACCCTTTGTCAACTGGCAGACTTCACATGTCATGACCACTTGCTCGATATCGTTATCGAGCCCAGGCCACCAAACGTGACTTCTGGCCAACACCTTCATCCTAAAAATACCTGGATGTTCCTCGTGCAATGACCCTAAAACAACCTGTTGCAGCTTCTCAGGCACTACTAAGTGATTTGCCTAAGATAGGCAGTTTTCATCAATGGAAAGTTCATTTCTTCGTGCAAAATATGGATTTAGGTTTGGATCATTTACACTACACGGCCAACCTGATTGTGAGAGAGACAGAACTCTTGCCAGGATTGGATCCTGGACCGTGTATTTAGCTATTATCTTTAGCTGTTAAAGGCTTTTCTACTTTTCCCCGACTTCCTAACGCCTCACTCCATAAGGATTTGCATATGCGTTTTACTGTTGACTGAGAACTATCTTCTTCTTTAGCTACCGTAGGTAGTCGCAAACGTGACATGGCATCGGCATTTGCGATATCTTTCCCTTTCCGATAACAAATCTCATAGCGATAAGCACGTAATGGCCCATCGTTGTAACCTAGCAGCTGCTAAAGGAGGTATGCCTTTCTTGTCTCCCAAAATGGTCTTTAGGGGAAGGTGGTCTGTTAATAACAAAACTTTATTACCATATAAGTACTTGTGGAACTTCTGTACTCCAAAGATTATTCCGAAAGCCTCTTTTTCTACCTGCGCATAAGCTTGTTGGGTTTTACTAAGGGTTGAGGATGCAAAACACACAGCTCTCCACCCCCTCTATTAGGTGAGACAGGACCGCCTCTACCCCATATTGAGATGCATCACACGTCACGTCACAATGATAGGCTTGGTTTAGTTGGGTTAAAGGGTGTTAACACCTGATTTTCTAACAACAATGTTTTGCTCCGCTCAAAAGCATTCTGGCATTCCGGTGACCACTCCCATTTGTTTCATTTTTCCAACAACCGATGCAAAGGCTTTATCGTTAAAGCTAGGTTCGGCAAAAACCTATGGTAGAAATTTAGTAACCCTAGGTACGACTGAAGTTGCGATACGTCCTTCGGTTCACGAGCTTCACAGATAGCTTCCATTTTGTCCGACATGGGATGAATACCAGATCCATTGATCTCATGACCAAGATACTCTACGGAGGGACTAAAGAATACACATTTGGAGAAATTTACACGAATGTCATGTTCTTGCAAGTGTGGGAGCACTAGCTTCACAATTCACTTGTTTTCATCTAAGTCTTTACCCTTGATCAGCACATCATCAATGTAAACCTTTACTCCTGGGATTCCAGCTAGTACTCTATCCATTACGGATTAAAAAATAGCCGGAGCACTGGAGACTCCGTAAGGAAGTCGTGAAAATTGGTAAAGACCCAGATGAGTGTTTATCGTCAGCAATGACTTCGATTGTTCAGACACCTTCAATTGCTGATAAGCATCTGACAAATCTAAAAGAGTGAACACTTTACCCCCAGCCAAGGATGCAAAAATATCCTCAAGCTTGGGCAGGGGATAATGTTCAGTCCCTACACAGCGGTTAACTGTTACCTTGTAATCTACGCATAACCGTATGTCATTTGAACCCTTTTTCGGTACCAGTTCCAAGGGTGATTCCCAGGCACTGTGTTTTACCCGACTAATTATACTCTTTTGTTCCAAGTTGTTAAGTTCAGTTTCAACAGCCTTGGTGAGAGCATGGGGAACTGCATATGGCTTATGGAAGATTGGCACTGAATCTTTTTGTATTACAATATTGGCTTCAAAGCCTTTAATTTTACTCTTACTAGTTGAACTTAGATGAAATTTCACTTAAAACATGTTAGCTCTTTACTATACTAGATAATAATTGTACTATTATACTTAAACGATCGCAGTGTAAACTTAAAAATGCAATAAAAATGAATCTGAATCTGAATCTGAATCTGAATCGAAAACTCTTGGAAACTCGGATCTTAACTGTTCGATTTCCTTTGACACATCTAGATTGACTGTTTTTAATGACTATATCAGACTACTAACCGATAACTCTGTACGCCATGCTGGATGTATCACATCCAGCCAACTTCTACCCAATAAGGGTGAAAAGTTGGATACCCTAGCCACAATTAATGGTAGAATATGCACCCCATTCTTACTCTGGACATTTACATTCAACTGACCTAGTATGTTCATACGTTCTCCTAGAACTGACTTCAATTTGACATCTGATGGACTACATTTAACATTAATGAACTTATCTTTATACGTAGACTCGGAGATGATCGTACTTGCTTCCCCTGTGTCGACCTCCATTTCCAGCGGATAGCCTTCGATGGTCATTGGTACAACCAATGGCAGATCAAGTTTCCCCACTAACTTTAACTTATTGATGAGCTCTTCTTCGTACTCCGACCCAGACAGTTCCTCGGAACCCGAAGTTGATTGCTCGACCACGTTCTTGACTTTCTTGTTTTTGAGACACATTTTTGCTACATGCCCCGTCTTGTTACAAACAAAACACTGCCACGATGCTGCAGGACAGGTACTGGCATCATGGAATCGACCACACCAATAGCACTTCTTATGACCGCGTGACCGCGACTGACTCGACGTACTGCTTCCGGACTTACTTGTAATCATTTGACTTGACTTGTGACTTCTCTCTTGATACGAGGTTTTCTCCTGCGGACTAGACTTTGCAGGGAATTTTTTCCGATGATTTGAGGAAACCTTATGGACATCCTTGTAGGGTTGAAGAACCTTCGCATTGGCCTCTGCAAGCTCAAAACTCCTTGCCATCACACGGACTTTTTCAAACGTTAAACTTGGCTTTTCCAGAAATTGCTTTTGAAAAGCTTTATTTCTGACTCCACAAACAAACTTGTCCCGGAGCGACTCTTCAAGACTCACTGGGAACTCGCATGAATTTGCTAGATGCGTTAGTTCTACCATATAGTCGGACATTGTTTCACTTTCATTTTGTTTACGCTGGTGAAACTGGAAACGTTCCAGAATTACAAATTTTTGCGGTGCAAAATGGTCCACCAATTTCTTGAGCAACTCTGCGAAAGTCAACGTTTTCGGCTTTATGGGACACATAACATTTTCATGAGATGGTAGGTCTCCGGTCCAATCAAGGTTATTTTGTTAATGGCTATGTAACTTTCTAACCTTTCTAGATATTCCTCCAATAATTCCCAAGACTTTTCAAACTCTTGGATTTGGCCTAGAACCCCTATTACTTTCAGCCATTTCTCGTGACAGAAATTCGAGATTGCCATTCACATAAGCTTATCAGACTTGACAGAAATCTATTTGAGACTGAAATTATTTCGACTATAGCTTCAGTCTGCAGCTATTTTGGCTGTAGGAGTGTAGTAGCCTAGTAGAACTACTTTTATTCGCCGTGACAGACGTAATTTGACTACACTGACTCACTGACTTTTGGACGGCTTGACATATGGCGTGACTTGCCCCATGATGGCGGCCACCTTTACAACGCCCCTTTTTACTCGTGAATAAAGACTATTCACCTGAATTAATGCTTGCGAAACTCACCACTAATTGCATTTGCAATTTACCCCAAATGATCCCATCCTCGTCGCCAAAATGTTGTATCTTTTACTCCATTGGGGTAGGACGTAAAGTGAATGAGTTCGCTAGTACTCCGTGAAGATGATCTTTATTAGACTACTGACAGCCGACTGAGAGCCACGCCCGGCTTACAACAGGTGGTTGGCGCTTACCGCCTTCTTGATCATATGATCTCAGTAATACCAACACAAGATACACAACATCGAGTTAAGTTTTCCTGCCCAGGGACTGCTACCTTATCGTGGTGGGCAGGTTTGCGTGATTTAGTGATCCCGAGAGCTATGCCGGCGGAAGCGTATGCTTCTGGTAGGGCCACCCTAGCCGGACTGGTTGAGGAGGAGAAGTAAGACGAAGTGCAGTCCACACCCCAATCCCCTATCCACCCCTTTCTCCTTTCCTCACGCGCCCTCCTACTTGCCCCTTTCCTCCAAACAGCCCCCTATTTCATCTTCATATATCACCCACTCATTGTCTCGATTAGCCTTGTTGCAAAAATATGAGACGTTAAGCCCAAATATCTATCCATCTATCGAGTTAAGTTCTTTTAAAAAAAATCTCTTTGTGTACAGCTAAGTTGATAGAATGTCCGTCCACCAAATTCCGAACCGTTTTTTGCGAGCTCTGTCGTTCACACCGCGCTCATAGTGCACGAACTCATTTCCCTCAATATATGTCGATCACGATTCATGAGCGAAACTCACGATGCACTGATTTATAAGACCACTTCTTCTTCGGACAGTGAACTATACTGCAATCGTAAAGAAGGCAAGAACCTCCACTCACTGTTTGCTCCCAGTACAGTTCTTATCACGAACAATCCAATTAATGCAGCGCTTGCAACATTGCGTGGCACTACATCTACAAGATAGTCGAGGAGTGCTTGGTGCGGTCGGCAGTGTTTACCAAGATACTTTTAAAACTGCTTAGATATATACAGATCAGGTACTCTGGTGGAAATGTACTCTGTAGAAATATGTTTCTTTAATTATTGGGTAATGTATCTAATAGATAATAACTGAAAATATAAAACCAACACTTGCTTGGAGTTTACTATTGAACATTTGCTAGTGAATTGAAATCAAATACAAGGAAGCTCCCAAAATACAATATTCTTTTAAAGGGATAGTCAGATGAAGAACTAAAAAATCACCAATTAGTCATTAGTCCATGAAATTCAGTTATGTGTAAAATACAATTGATATAGGTTGCTTCAATGCAAGAAAAAAAATAGTGAGCAATTAGCTATTCTACAGATTCCCTTCGGCAGCTCTTGCTGCATTTTTCTTCTAAAGCGTAGTGTAACTGTATCGGTTCTGAGGTCGCTGGCGCCTTCCCGATAGACAGAGGACTCATTGTGTTATACGAGACCAGCCCGCGCTCCGCGAAACGCTCGGCGACTGCGGACAGTACCGCTCATAACAGATTGCAACTTTTCTACACATCATGTCACAAAAAAATTAATTGCAGGGTATTTTGTAGAAGTAAACGTTCGTACTAAGAAGCATGTTAACGGTATGGAAACGATGCACATTAAACCTCCTGATCGATTTTTGATCAGTGCCCTATTTTAGCGGTGGTTTTACTTTCTCAAGGCAACATTTTTTTTATATGGGAATTACCATGAGAAAAGTTGCTCGGTGCTACTTGGTAGCACCAAACCAAATAATCGCGTTTTCTTTAATTTTTTTAACCGCCTGCTTTTAAAGTATGGTATCTTTTAGTCATGTTTTTTATATTTAAAGGTGGACATCTACAAATCGTAGTTCTTTAGTTTTTCACCCGACTATCCCTTTTTAAGGACTTTCATTTTAATAAGCTTCCACAATCCATGAAAGATAATCCAAATAGTATCTTGGGAGGGTAAACAATAAAGAATAGATTTAAAAACTTCTGTTGTTACTAACTATAAAAACTATTACCATGAAATTGTTTTTAGAAATAATTTCAAGATTTAGGTCCGTACAATCATAGTAGTCCCCAACCCAAGGGGTGCCCGTTGTTAACAATGCCAGATCACAGTTTCATGCATGTTTTTTCGAATACAGAAAACAAACCATTAGCAACAACGGGTGCCCCTAGGTGTAGGGGACGACTAGGGATTCAAGCCTAATTCTCATTTAAATTAAATAAAGAATGTAGGAAACGGTAGTGAATTTGTACAACTTTGTTATGGGTCTTAGGGATAAGGTAGGCTGAGATTAAAGCATGTTATTAATTAACATATCAGCGCTTAACAGAAAGCAGCGTGCAAATGACAGTGTCCAAAACACTCAACAGAGTGCAACTATATGCTCAGTTTTGTAAAGTGTGTCTGTTGAATCTTGGATAACTAGCTTCGTGAAAGTAATCCTTCTTCTAATGTTCCCTGCTCTTGTCTTATATTAACCAAGAATTAAAAAAAAGCATCTTGTATCTAAATTGCATCTTGATACTTCTATAAAATATTAAGATACAGGTAAAGGTACATATTTGAAAAGGTAAACATACAGGTAAAGGGTACATAGTGTGTATCTAGATACAAATATCTAGCTACTAGTCACCACTGGCTGTCAGAAAGCAACGACATCGCGAGTATGGTGGTATATGCAGAAAAGGGGGGAAACTCCATCAAAAGAAACTCAAGAAGGAGGAACGAGAAGGAATGAGAAATAATACTTTACCCAGTTTACCTCTTTATAATTTTTGTGTTTACACTTGTGTGGCTCGTTAATCTAGTGGGTTTATTCCTGCTTCCAATGCAAAAGGTCCAGGTTCGATTCCCGGTTGGGGCTGGGGTTATTAACTATGAAACTTGACTATAATCTATAAATTCTATAATTATGATACTGGTGCAAATGTAAAATTGACTTTGGAGCCGTCACAGCAACGAAGCACATACTAAATGGTATAATATCTCGCACTAAAAATTTGTTCTAGTAACAAAGTGGGTAAACTATAAATACCAATATAACCAATCATATTTATTTATTATATTTATTAATTTACATACTTTATCTTTCCTTGTAAGTCACTTGAATGGTTTAATTCAATTTAAGGATATACAGTTTATAGCCTATAGAGATGGTTAAATACCGGCACACGAGGCTCTAATCCAGTGTGTCGCCAGTTCCATACAAACAATCCTGAGTAAACGGGCTTTTTGAGTTTTTTCCTCTGTCAAAAGACGAATGCTGTGATTGAGATGTAAACAAAAGACAGCGAAGCTGGAGCATCGGCTGATCTACCAAGATGACTGAAGAAACTGACACAGCTTGTGACGTTCCCACAGGATGACTGATATATTGATTTATTGATATATTGATATTAATATTGATATTGATATTGATATATATATATATATATTTATAAACATATGTTTATATGAGGGTTTGGGTGGACAAACCCTATCGGTCAGTAACTAAAAAAGGAAGCTTCACTGGGATAGTGCTAGGCTAAAGTGGAGCTCTCCATCAAGGATGGAACAGAGCTCCTCTCTCTCTCACCACTTTGTCCTAAAGCTGTCAATCGTCCCGCGCGCGAGATGCCAAGCATACTCCTTAAGGAGGCGGGACTTCAGACGGGCCGTTAGGACAACCTCGTAGGGAGCAGGCACCCTGCCATCCTTGAAATAGCATACTAGGAGCCTGTAGACTGTGCTCTTGGCTAACACGAGAACATAGCTGGCCAGATCTATCTGCGTGGCATTGGAGACCTTGTCGGGCCAGAACCCGACAACGAGATCTCTCAGAGAAAGTCTAGGGCGTCCCAGTATGCCTCTGATCAAGGAGTCAGCCAACCGCCACATGGCTGTGGCCTGCCGAAAGCACCAGCATATGCCAGGCTGTCCCCTCGACCTGGCACCATGGGCACAGGCGGGAGGCGTTCAATCCTGCCTGATACAAAAATGTGGGATCGGCTAGACGGTTCTTGTTGAAACGCCAAACTTCCTCGGAATCTAAGCCTAAGGATGGTGGGCGAGCTAAGCCTTTCCAGTTGACCCGGTCATTGGACTATTGGCCCTCTGCCGAACCGTCTATACCGAGCCCCCTGACCATGATGTCGAGCAGGATCGACCGCCTATTGGTCTCGGGAAGAAGGGGCACCCACTTGCCGGAAAGCGGGCGGCGGTAGAAAAGCGCCGGTGGCCAGGGTTCAACACCCGGAATCTGCAAAAGCCCACAGAACCGGAGGCTGCAAAAGGCCCGGATCCTGTTTCCGTTGATTCTCAGGGCCCCCCGAGTGCGACCGAGTAGCCCATCAAAACCCTCCAGTTGGTCAACTCCCAGCCACTCGTTCCCAACAAGGAGGTCTCCCAACGTTTTGCAACCCAGTGAAGACCAGGTCAGAATAAACGAAGAGGTGGCTGTGGGGATAAGTGGCGTCATCGTTAGCGGTACGTCGCGCAGACCCGAGGCCTTAAGTATAACGAGGGCCTCGGCAGACCCCAGATGGTAGAGGGAAAATTTCCAGGCTTTATTTGCAGGGAGAACCAAGCCACCAGAACCGTCCGGAGAAACTCGGACGTGTTTCGGGCTGTTGGCTCACCGATTTGCGGATAAAACAATACCTGCCACCCAAGACCAAGACGTCGGAACTTTCCGAGGAATTATCGGGCCATGGCGTGACAGGGATGGTCGTCCAAGTTCGATAAGTATCGGTGGGCATAGAGAACCCGAAACATCGCCACCTTGGACGCAAGGTGAACCAGACCGAGCCCCTCCAGATGAAGAGGAGCGCAAAGTTCTCGTAGGCGAGTCCAATGCCTCCTGCCCGCCTAACCGAAGTTGGCCAGTTCTCCCTGCAACCGATTTATAAGAGCCGGAGATGGAGGAATTATTTGGAAAGTGTACCATAGCCTGCGGGCCAGGAACTGATTTGCCACCAGGACGCGGCCACGAAGCGACATGGCCGACGACCTGAAACGCCACCCGTGAACTGCTGCCATGAACTTAGTGAGCAATTTCTCCAAGCTCCTGGCCACCACGCCGGGCGTGTTTCCTAACACGACTCCCAAAACTTTGGCGCCTTCGTTGGACCACGCAAACCCGAGCGGGGCGTCAAGCCGGCCGATCCAACTGCCCGCCCACAGTCCCGTGGACTTCTCGGCATTTAGCTTCGCTCCCGACTGTGCAGAGTAGACATCGTACACTTCTCGGAGGCGATCGAAATCTAGGTTGTTGGCAATGAATGCCGAGAAGTCGTTGGCATAGCCGGATACCACGAGCCTGCGTTCGGGCAGACCCGGAAAAGAAAAACCCTCGAGTTTTGATCTGCACAGACAATAAAACGGCTCAGCCGTCAAGAAGAAGAGTAACCCTTACAGTGGGCAACCCTGCCGGATGCCACGGCCAAAAACAAAGAGTGCCGTGAGGCAACACCCCACCCACCCGTACATGACGCGTGGCCCCGGGGTAGAGCGTTCGCAGGGTACTCACGAAAGACTCTCTGAACCCGTAAGTGCGGAGAAGGTGGAAGAGATAGTCGTGGTTGACCCTGTCAAACGCACCCTGCTTATCGAGAGAGAGCACTGCCAGGGGCACTCCTTCACTGTTAATACTCCAGGACGTCTCGATCCAGGTGGACATTATCAAAGATAGTTCTCCCGGGAATGCAATATCCCTGGTCAGGATGGACCAGGCAGCTGACTACCTCGCTAAGACGCGTCGCCAGAGCGCGGGCTAGGATTTTATAATCCACGGTGAGGAGGGAGATGGGACGCCAGTTCTTGATTTCCATCCTGTCTCCCGATTTAGGCAAAAGGGTCAGAATAGATTTTTTAGCGGACTTGGGGGAGAAACCCATCCACCAGAGAGCACTCCAGCACAGACTTGAAAGGGTCAGAAAGCTCATTCCAGAAGAAAGAGTTGAACTCGGGAGTGAGACAGTCTATGCCTGGGGTCTTACTCTTGTTCATGGAGCCCAGCGCCTCTGAGAGTTCTTGGTGAGTGAAGGGCCGATTCAGACTTTCGCGTTGGAAGCGAGAGAGTCGTACGAAGGCAAGTTCCCATTGATGACCACGGACATGGCACTATTGACTTCCTGGAGATGTTGCTCTGCTACCTTGCAGAGAGATGAGCCGTCGGAGACGATACGCCCCTTAAACCGCAGCTGTTTAAGAAGCTGGAAAGTTGGTGCCATGTCCCACGCCAAATTCGGAGCTGCAGGACTGTCAATGGCAAGCAGTTGTTCGTAACGCGAGTGTGCCAACAGTCTCTCGCTTCGTCGTGGGTAGGTCTCGCGAACTTGCTCGTTAGCACGGGCTAGATCGGCCGTGGTGTGTCCCCCAAGCAAGGGGCTAGACACGATTTGGTCGACCCGCCGCTCCAGACGAATGAACGTTTCGTCGTTGAGCTGTCGGCGTAGTCGAACGAGCCTGATAGTCGTGGTACTAATCTCCTGTTTGAGGGCATCCCAACAGTGGTGGAGGGAAGCATATATGTGGCGTCGTGCCTCGAAGGAAGTTAAGAGCTCTCGAACGCAATCCCCGAAGCAAGGGTCGTCAAGGAGGGAGTTGTCAAAACGCCAATAGGGAGAGGCAAACCATGGCGTGCGTAGAGACAAGATTGTGAGCAAAGCCAGGTGGTCAGAAAACGAGAGAAGAACCTGCACTCCGGTCACCGTGGTCATCACGTCGGGAGTTGCATAAAAACGATCGATGCGTGATGCGCTGTGAAAAGGGGCGTTGCCGACGAAGGTGAAGCCTGGGTCGACGGGATGAAACTCCCACCACAAATCGGAGAGATCTGCTGCAGTGACCGTGTTGCGGAGCTGGTTAACGAGCTGTGGATACCGCTCGTTGCCACTAGATCTGTCGATGTTGGGATTCAACGTGCAGTTGAATTCCCCCCCGACAATGACCTGGACGTTGGCTCCAGCAGCACCACGCACGTCTCGAATGTGTCGCTCGAGTAGCCCTAACACATCGAGGGCCAGGTGTTGGTCGTGAGGTAATTACACTCAGATTACGTGTAGAGACCGTTTTGTGGCGGGAATCTCCAAGAGTAGTTCTTGAAGATAACCGGGACAAAGAATATTGTGTGCATGGAACACAATGGGGGACGACTTTTGAAGACCGATCATGGTGCCAGTACAAACTTGAACTTGGGAGTTGAAATAAAAAGTGCATTTGGAAATAAGAAGGGGCAGGGGTGCGGAAAGCGTGTTTGTCTCCTGTATGAGGATGACGTCGGGAACATGGCGATTGAGGAAAGTAAACAGCTGACTCCACTTTGAGTAGCTGCCGACGCTCTTAGTATTTAGGGTGATTATTGTTTCCTGTCCCATGGTGTTGTGAATTTACTCCAGACCATTCGACTCAAGGCTCACTACTGAATTCGACCTGGAGAGAGATTGGTTGTCGTCACCGGTCGCCTCGTAGTAGGCATGTGCCTTGAGTAGTGTGCCTGTGAGACGCCCAACTCTCGTTTTAATGGCTCGCACTTCTCAGACTGCCGACCTTATTAGCTCCAGCATCTCAACAAGTCCTCGAATGTCGCGCGTAAAACGATTGGCAATCTTTAAGGGTTGATCGGTCCAATTGACATCTGCAAAGAATTGCAGGAAAGCGCTGGTGGAAAGCGTGTTGGTAGGCTCCTTACTGTTAAGAAGCTCTACGGCAGCGAGGGGCATGGTCACCTCACTGGGTGGTGCCCTATCATCCTGCCTGGGTCGCTTCTTAGCAGGGGACTTGCTACGGGACTTCATAGATTTCCCCACAAGAGTGAAAATGGCATCACCCTCGTTGACGTGGAGAAGACTTGGCTCGCTGCAGTCCATTGAGACTGGACGCAGGGGACCAGCCGCTTCGTAGATTTCCACTGGCGTGACGCCAGCGTGACGCCAGGCTGAAGATTTCTCACTCGACGTCGAGGCGGTGGCCTCGGCGCTCTCTACCGTCGCGGGAGTCTTCCTCTTCTCACTGGTAGGCGCAGTTGTGGAAGCCACATCGGTAGAGACTGGTTTAACGATGAAGACAGTGCAAGCACGGGCAATGTGACCGGTCTGCTTGCATTTAAAACACTTGATGTCGTCAAAGCTGAGAAAAACACGATTCCGCTCTCCGTCGAAATCGACCAGGATGGAATCTGGTAGATTGATGTTCTCAGCTTTGACAACCAATATCTGCCGACGGAAGCTGAAGACCTGGCCAACGTCGGCTTGTTTCACACCCACGTTGATGTAGGCCATCGAGGACACGAGCCGAACAAGTTTTGGCTACTCGGCCTCGACGGCTTGGTGTAGAATATGGGGAGAGACGTTGGAGAGCACCAGCCGCTCGGCGGGAGTGACCAGCCTGCGAGCAGGCCGGAACTGATCCTTTATTGACAGCCCTCCGTGGTCAATCATGAAAGTGTCCTGTTATGGGCATAACTTTTGAATCGTACGGTACTACCCCTCTCACCCCTCGCCACAGAGATAAGCAGACAACTGGCGTAGGTAAAGATAACGAGACAGTTGTAGTCGAGCGATCGTCCGAGCATTACCTCGATTAAGGGAAGTGTTAGCAACATATCAAGAAATAATATACTTAAGTTATAAGGTTGTAACTTGATCCGCCATCGTGTAAAAAAATCATGTTTATTATAAAGTTTTTTTTTTTTTTAAAGAGTAATATGATATGCAAATGATTTATTTGATTTGACACATTGAAAAAAATCGCTCATCTGTCAACGCGGAGCGTTTTCCTAGTTATATCTTCATTGTTATTAGTGATAAGATGAGCGTAGCGAAGCGGAGTGAATCTCTCCATACAACTCGATCGGTGCTTTGTCTGTGTGTGTGTGTGTGTGTGTGTGTGTGTGTGTGTGTGTGTGTGTGTGTGTGTGTGTGTGTGTGTGTGTGTGTGTGTGTGTGTGTGTGTGTGTGTGTGTGTGTGTGTGTGTGTGTGTGTGTGTGTGTGTGTGTGTGTGTGTGTGTGTGTGTGTGTGTGTGTGTGTGTGTGTGTGTGTGTGTGTGTGTGTGTGTGTGTGTGTGTGTGTGTGTGTGTGTGTGTGTGTGTGTGTGTGTGTGTGTGTGTGTGTGTGTGTGTGTGTGTGTGTGTGTGTGTGTGTGTGTGTGTGTGTGTGTGTGTGTGTGTGTGTGTGTGTGTGTGTGTGTGTGTGTGTGTGTGTGTGTGTGTGTGTGTGTGTGTGTGTGTGTGTGTGTGTGTGTGTGTGTGTGTGTGTGTGTGTGTGTGTGTGTGTGTGTGTGTGTGTGTGTGTGTGTGTGTGTGTGTGTGTGTGTGTGTGTGTGTGTGTGTGTGTGTGTGTGTGTGTGTGTGTGTGTGTGTGTGTGTGTGTGTGTGTGTGTGTGTGTGTGTGTGTGTGTGTGTGTGTGTGTGTGTGTGTGTGTGTGTGTGTGTGTGTGTGTGTGTGTGTGTGTGTGTGTGTGTGTGTGTGTGTGTGTGTGTGTGTGTGTGTGTGTGTGTGTGTGTGTGTGTGTGTGTGTGTGTGTGTGTGTGTGTGTGTGTGTGTGTGTGTGTGTGTGTGTGTGTGTGTGTGTGTGTGTGTGTGTGTGTGTGTGTGTGTGTGTGTGTGTGTGTGTGTGTGTGTGTGTGTGTGTGTGTGTGTGTGTGTGTGTGTGTGTGTGTGTGTGTGTGTGTGTGTGTGTGTGTGTGTGTGTGTGTGTGTGTGTGTGTGTGTGTGTGTGTGTGTGTGTGTGTGTGTGTGTGTGTGTGTGTGTGTGTGTGTGTGTGTGTGTGTGTGTGTGTGTGTGTGTGTGTGTGTGTGTGTGTGTGTGTGTGTGTGTGTGTGTGTGTGTGTGTGTGTGTGTGTGTGTGTGTGTGTGTGTTTGTGTGTATGTATGTGTGTATGTATGAGCGCCAAATTTTGTTCGTCGCGCACAGGTCAAACGGCTTGACGGATTTGGCTGAAATTTTCGGTCAAGACCCGTGACCACTAAACTCGATGCTGTTAACATAACTAGCAAAATTCGTCAAGATCCCAATTTACAAAAAATTAATTTCTGAAAAACCAAATTTGTTTATTTGTTTAATTCAATTAAAACTTACAAACGGATTTAAATGATGTTTCACCTGTAGGTTTAAATCAACGGTTTCAATACTTGACAATAGTTTCAAAATTGTAAGTTTATCCGCCATGTTATAAAAAAAATATTGTTTATTTACGACACTAATTTCTTCATTTTTACAGTGTTCCGCCGATATGATTCGCATTTGCGGACCATTGAATTAAGATGCACATAGTATGCGGCACGAATGGCGTGCACAGTCAGATCTTTCTCACTATGTATTTGGAATTTTGATAGCTATCATAGAATAACTACAATGACGTGTTATGTTTTAGGACTTTCACGGCAAAAATGCAAATGTTAACAACGAACTTTGTAGACAAATTAAAAGCGTTTATTATGATTTACATGCGGTTATTGTACGATTAAACAATATAACAATGTAGATATAGTCTGTATCTACATTATAGAATTACCCATACACTGATAGGTCAAATAGTTTATGAATTAAGCCTATTGAGTAGACCACGGTCGAATAAAATTATGCGGAAATCCATTGAAAATCATGTTGAAGGTTTTAATTTATATAAATAAAACTTCTTAACGGATTTAAAGAATATTTTGTGCAGTTATTAGCAACACATTGACAAATAATATACAGAAATTCTAAGGTTGTTACTTGAACCACCATCTTTTAAAAAAATCATTTGAACATTATAAAGATTTTTTTTTTTTGTAAGAGTAATATGATATGCAAATGATACGTTTGATTTACTTTTAACAAATCGCTCATGTTGGAACGCGGAACGTTTTCCTAGTTTAGAAGTTCTTAATATTGCAAAAACCCTTGTATTGTCTGTAGTTGCTGATAATGGGTTCGTGTTGGTGGATACGTGAGGGATTCACGTGGGAGAGTTATTAGCAGACATACCGCGTTGGCATCGACACCGAGATGGCTCACAAAGGTTGTTAGCCTTACGTGCAACGAGCCTTCGTCTTTCACTGTGGTTGACCTATTTCTACGCAAACATGTAAACGGAGGACGGCAGGTTCAGATTTGATGCAAATGCAATACAATATTGTTGTATCAATGTATATCTCTATTAATAATAATAATAATAATAATAATATCATCTTTATTTGTAAAAAAAAAGCAATTACAACTCATTTACAAATAGGCGAGATTCGAACATAGTTCGCTCTTCCATCTAACCTCTAAATCTAATGTAAATCTAATGTAAGGAGAGACAAACAGAAAATAAGATACATGAAGTCTCGACTTTAGATGTTGGTGAATGGTGACACATTAGAACAACTCTCCAAACATTCTTAATAATAGAAGAGAGGGATTAATTTTAAATGTAATTACAATTAATCGAACGTACATTATCATAGCATAAGGCATTTTTGAAGATATAATGAGGGTATGTGTAATGCATTGTTTTATGCTAATATGAGAAACAACACTCATTCTTAAATAATATTACAGACAACTTTTAAACATGTAAATATTAAATCAGCAATAATACATACACATACACATACACATACACATACATGGACATTAGAAAGAGGGAAACAAATAGAAATAAAGATACACGATAGATTGTTATGTGTGTAAAGATGGAAACAAAGCTACATTATTCTAAATACAAATACTGACAAAATTACAATAATATTAATTCAACTAATACTAGACTAATCATAGCACATGAAAAAGTGGATGTTCAAACAGAAACTTCTGGCATTCTTTTTTGAACAGCACGTTGTTATTAACATATTTTTTTACAGATTGTGGAAGCTTATTCCACAGTTTCGGAGCTAGAACTGAAAACGATTTGGAGGCAAACGCCGTTTTGTGTCGGGGTATTTCAAGGGGGGTCAGTCTAGAACAATAGTTGTGGTACGAATTGGTATATTTAAGCTTTTCGAGTAAGTAAGTTGGCTGTTTGCATTTAAGGATTTTGGCAATAAGACACAGGTAATGAAGATTTCTTCTTTGATACATTTTTAATATATTGTGTTTAGCAAAGTGTGGAGTTAAATGATCGTATTTACGTATTTTGCATGCGAAACGGACAGCCATGTTTTGAACTCGTTGGATTTTGTTAGATACATACGATGTGATTCCCATATATACCACATCGCCATAATCAAACAGAGGAAGTATTAGGGAGTTTACTAGCTTCATTTTAACTTCAAGATTTAGAATATCTTTATAGTGGAACAGTGACCGAATTGAGCTATACGCCTTCGCACATTGTAACGTGATATGTTTTTCAAAGGATAGAGTATGGTCACGAGCTTCGAAGCCGCGAACTCAGTTCGCGGCTTCGAAGCTCGAAATGCACATCGTCGAGTGAGGGCCTCTGAAGATGGGAGATGTGACTTTCCCGAAACGTCAGGAAGGGAAGGGTAAGTCAGTGCCTCCTTCTTTAGTACATTATTCGCGGCAACAATCCCCAGAAAGTTGCAACAAGTACATATATATATATATATATATATATATATATATAAACCGTTCGCCGCGCACGCACACGCACACGCACACGCACACGCACACGCACACGCACACGCACACAAACAGCGAGCGGCGAAGGCGGACAATCAGATCGACAGTGGGTGGCTTATGATGAGTTATGATCGATGGTATGAACCATGGACCTACTACCCTACTCACAAATGTTAAGAGGAATGAAATAGACAATCATCTTTTTGAAAATGTCTAAGATCCTGACCTCACCGTGTTCCGATAAAAAAAAAAAAAAAAACACCAATGTAATTTGTTGGATTACAGTAAAACTATTGGTGATGTCGTTTAGTTTCCGATCCGAATCAGTCGTTTAGTTTCCGACCTGAAATAACCAATCTAAGGCACCCCTTTTATTGTTATTTAAATAATGGAACATTATTTCTACGATGTGGCATATTATTATTAATTTATTCTCTGTACTGCAGTCTCAACAAAGATACGTACACATTTTTAGTAACTTCTAAACATCGTTTTCGACGCATTTAGAAATACTGAAATGAACTGTATAGGCCTAACATTTCGAGCAACTGTAAATCTGTTGAAAGATCAGAGTTATGCACAGTTGTTAGATGAGCGTAGCGAAGCGGAGTGAATCTCTCCATACAACTCGACCGGCGCTTTGTCTGTGTGTCTGTATGTCTGTATGTATGTGCGCTAAATTTTGTTCGTCGCGCACAGGCCAAACGGCTTGACGTATTTGGCTGACATTTTGGTCAACATTTATGACTACTAAACTCGATGCTGTTTACATAACCAGAAAAATTCGTCAAGATGCCAACCTACAAAAAATTAATTTCTGAAAAACAAAATTTAATTATTTATTTAATTGAATTACAACTTACACACGTATTTTAATGATGTTTCACTTGTAGGTTCACATCAACAGTCCTAATACTTGACAATAGTTTCAAAATTGTAAGTTTACCCGCCATGTTTTAAAAAAAATTGTTTATTTCCGAAAAAATGTCTTCAATTTTACAGTGTTCCACCGATATGATTCGCATTTGCGGACTATTGTAGTTAGATGCACATAGTATACACCAAACATAGCGTACGCAATCATACCTTTCTCAGCATTATTTTAAATCTCGATAGCTGTCATAGAATGGCTACAATACCGTAAGATGCCAACCTACAAAAAGAAAATTACTGAAAAACATGTTTTTTAATTTATTGAATTAAATTAAAATTTGCTCACCGATGTGGATGATGTTTTGCATGTAGGTCTACATCAATGATACTAACACTCGACAATAGTTTCAAAATTGTAGCTTGAACCGCCATGTTATAAAAAAATATTGTTTATTTACGGAAACATTTTTCTTCATTTTTACAGTGTTCCACAGATATGATTCGCATTTGCGGACCATTGAAGTAAGATGCACATAGTATGTAGTAGGAATGGCGTGCACACTCAGACCTTTCTCACTATGTATTTAGAATTTTGATAGCGATCATAGAATGGCTACAATAACGTGTTATGGTTTATGACGTTCACGGCAAACATGCAAAAGTTAACCACGAACTTGGTCGACAAATTAAAAAGCTTTTATTATGATTTAAATGCGGGTTGTTGTATAATTTAACAATACTACAATTTATCTAGCCTGTATCTACATTATGGAACTTTTCTTACACTGAAAAGTTTAATAGTTTATAAATTAGAGCCTATTGAGTAGACCACGGTCGAATGAAATTATGCGGAAATCCATCGACTTGAAGGTTTTAATTTATTTATAGAAAACATCTTTACGGATTTAAATATTTCGTGCATTTATTACCACATATCGCGAAATAATATACACAAGTAATTAGGTTGTAACTTGATCCGCCATCTTGTAAAAAAGTCATATGTTTATTATAAACGTATTTTTTTTTTAAGAGTAATATAATATGATATGCAAATGATTAATTTGATTTGATACATTGAAAAAACTCGCTGGTCTGTCAACGCGGAGCGTTTTCCTAGTTATATGAGCGTAGCGAAGCGGAGTGAATCTCTCCATACAAGTCGATCGGCGCTTTGTCAATGTGTATGTGTGTGTGTATGTATGTGTGTGTGTATGTGCACTAAAATTTGATCGTCGCGCACAGGTCAAACGGCTTAACGTTTTTGGCTGAAATTTTCGGGCAACATTTGTGACCACTAAACTCGACGCTGTTAACATAACCATCAAAATTCGTCAAGATGCCAACCTACAAAAAATTAATTTCTGAAAAACAAAATTTGTTTATTTATTTAATTGAATTAAAACTTACTCACGGATTTAAATGATGTATCACTTGTAGGTTCACATCGATGGTCCCAACACTTGACAATAGTTTCAAAATTGTAAAATTATCCGCCATGTTATAAAAAATATTGTTTATTTACGACAGTAATTTCTTCATTTTTACAGTGTTCTACCGATATGATTCGCATTTGCGGACAGTTGCAGTTAAAAGCACAAAGTATACAGTACACCAAACATAGCGTACGCAATCATACCTTTCTCACCATTATATTAAATCTCGATAGCTATCATAGAATGGCTACAATGACGTAAGATGCCAACCTACAAAAAATTAATTACTAAATCACATTTTTTTTATTTATTTAATTTAATTAAAACTTACAGAGGTATATAAATGATTTTTTACATATACGTCCACATCAATAGTACCAACACTCGACAATAGTTTCAAAATTGTAGCTTAAACCGCCATGTCATTAACAAATACTGTTTATTTTTGGGAAAAAGTTTCTTCATATTTACAGTGTTCCACCGATATGATTCGCATTTGTGGATCATTGAAGTAAGATGTACATACTATGTCTGGCGAGAGTGGCGTGTACAAAGAGACCTTTCTTAAACTGCTTTCGGACTTTGCGTGGTATGCTTGGATGACTTAGAGCACAGCTTAGAGGACAAACATGCAAAAGTTAACAACGAACTTTGTCGATGATTTAAATAGCTTTTAGTATAATTTAAATGCTGTTATTGTATGGTTAAACAATATCTTATTTTAGATCTAGCCTGTATCTACATTAATGAACTTCCTATACACAGATTAGTTTAATAGTTTATGAATTATAGCCTATTGAGTAAACCACGGTCGAATGAAATTATGCGGAAATCAATGGAAAAATAAACTTGAAGGTTTTTATTTATTTAAATAAAACTTCTTTATGGATTTAAATAATATTTCGTGCAATTATTAGCAACATTTTGAGAAATAATTCACAAAAATTCTAAGGTTTTAACTTAAACCGCCATCTTGTAAACAAAAATTTTGTTTATTATATAGTTATTTTTTTTTGTAAGACTGTGAAAAAGATTTGTTTGATTTTATAAAAAAAAAAAAAAAAAACGATCATCTGGCAACGCGGAGCGTTTTCCTAGTTATTCCAAAACCGTATAGTTGAGAAAGAGGCTCAATTAAATATGAATGGCCCCTCAAAATAGACTAGACGCATTCTGGTGCCAAGAAAATATACTACTATTAGGATGAGTTTATCTGTCAATTGTTCATTGTTACTTTATTGTTAAATCATCAATGGCGCAGATAAGGGTGCTGCTTAGCAGCGCTATGTGTTTGAGTCTCCATAAAGCTGCATATAATCATACCAAAGATTACAAATCTTTGATGATCATACTAGGAAAACGCTCCTTGTTGTCAGATGAGCGATGTTGTCAATGTATCAAATAATGCATGTGCATATTAAAATTACATTAGAAAAAATTAAAAATGCCCTGATAATAAACATATAATTTTTTTACATGATGGATGCGTACGTTACAACCTTAAAACTAATGTAAAGTATGTTTAATGATGCGTTTGGTTCAGTTGATTCGAATGGGGTTGACACATTAGAATGGCGAGAAGAACGAATTGGCACATCAAATTTCAATGGGCTAAACTTGCTCTAAGGGCTAAACAGCAGTATAAAATTTAGATCAACGGATTGCAGTGTAGCCTCAGACATAAGCAAGGTATAAAATATGGTGGGTAATTCAGGTATCAGATTCAAAAGCTCCATTGTTATAGCGGTATATCCTATTCGTTCCTGATATTTATAATGTCAAGGCTAACAACACCGACGCAACCAGAGAGAATCCAGCTCGAGCAAGCCCATGAGCTAGGACACCATCCCACAGCGGCCAACAAAATAAGGTTCGGAAGGAATGTCGTTCGTCGTACATTACTTTATGCTTGGAGCAGAATTAAATTATGTAGTTATTATTATTTAATTGTTGAAATACATACAAACTCGGTCAAAACCGGCATAAACATGTTGTACGGACATAAATGTCAAGTATTTCCATGCGTTAACCTTATTAAAATCTACTTAGAACTAATTAAATATATCATTGTTCATACTATTTTTCCAAACCAAACTGTGGATGCTATGTACGGTTGGGGCCGATTTGTACTCATCCCAGCATTCGCTCTTCGGACGGTGGAAAACCACGAAAACCACCATCAGGATGGAGAACTTCTTGAAGTCTACATTCTTCTTAGTTCAAACATTTTCGCACTATCCTACACGTGTCCAAAATTATTGCTTTTTGCATCTCGATGTATATGTTCGGTTGGAGACCAATTAGTTTAATACTGTCATGGAGTTTACGTGGAACAATGCCATTTGCTGATATAATTAACGGTACAACAGTTACATTATTCTGCTTCCACAATCTTTTTATTTCAATAGACAACTCCTTATATCTGTTTATCTTTTCCCGCCAAGTTGTCTCTACATTGTGGCATAAAGGGACAGCAACATCAAATAAAATCGTTTCTTGTTTCTTCTTATCAATTAGTATACTATCTGGTCTATTGTGATGTATGGTTTGGTCTGCTATAACTGCCCGGTCGAAATATAATTTGTAGTCTTTACTATCTAATACCTTTTCAGGCTTGTATTTGTAATACGCAGTGGTTGTGTTTATAAGTTTATACTTTATGGCTATTTTTTTATGTATAATGTTTGCAACTTGGTTGTGTCTATGAAGATAATCTGTTTGAAAAAGCATTTTGCACCCACATACGATATGTTCAATTGTTTCGCCGTTCATATTACATTTTCTACATTTATCATCCACCGTGACGTCTTTCATTATGTATTTTTTGTAATTGTTAGTCTTGATTACTTTTTCTTGAATAGCGACCATAAATACCTCTGTTTCGCTGAAAATGTCCCCGGACGTTAACCATTTGTTCGATGCTACCCTATCGACGTTATCCTTAAGAAGTTCTTTATAATGTCTGCTATGTAAAGTCTTTTCTGATATTCTTACCTCCTTTGCTGTGTCAGAATTTATTTTTTGAAACAAGTTTAAATTTCCGTAATTTAAATTGAATGGAGAAAGCGACTTGTCTGCCGACACTATAGCGCTATGAAGTTGTGAATGTGAGCATTTTGTATAAAAGTACTTTCTTAGAATTTCAATTTGTTTATAATATAAATTGTTTAAATCAATCAAGCCTCTTCCCACTTTTTCTCTCGGTAAAGTAACCCTTTCTATTGCTGACTTAGGGTGAAGACTTCTGTATTTGGTGAATGTTGTGCGGGTGAGAATTTCTAGGGCATGAATTTCTGTCTGTGTCCAGTTAATAATTCCAAATGAATATGTAAGTACCGGTATAGCATAAGTGTTAATTGCTTTGATCTTGGTTTTACCATTCAGTTGTGTTTTTAAAATGGATCCTATTCGTTTCTTGTATGCAGAAATTAATTTAATTTTCATCAGTTTATGATCAATTCGTTTAGCCTGCGCAAATCCTAGATATTTGTATATGTCTTCTTCGTCCATTACTCCAATCCGGTTGTCTTCGTCAATTTCAAACTCTTCTAATTCCGTAATCATTCCTTTGATGACATGAAGTGACTTACATTTATCAATTCCAAAATCCATACATATATCTCTACTGAATTATAACGTTGAGTTAAGAAGATTCGTCATGTGTGTCGCATTTAAAGCATATAGCTTGAGATCGTCCATGTAGAATAGATGTGAAAGTGTGTGGCAAACCGTATTACCGTCCTTTATCTTGAAACCATGTGTAGATTTGTTAAGTATGTGAGATAATGGATTTAATGAAAGACAAAACCATAACGCACTAAACGAGTCACCTTGAAAAATACCTCGTCGGATGTTAACTGGGTCAGTACATATCCGCTCTTTTCCTACGTTTAATTTTAATGTTGTTTTCCAACTCGTAATCGCTGTCCACAAAAAGTTTACTATCAATGGGTTTACTTTATAAATTTCCAGTATCTGTATTAGCCACGAATGTGGTGACGAATCATACGCTTTCTTGTAATCAATATAGCTAACGTGAATGTTTCTCTTCTTGTTGAATGCTTGGTTCATTACAACAGGATCGATTATTAATTGTTCTTTACACCCTTGCGACAATAACGACATCCCTTTCTTTCTTCAGCTAATATATTGTGCTCTTCGCAGGGACTATATATTTTACTTGTTATGCACGATGTCAAGATTTTGTATATAGTTGGTAAGCATGTAATTGGTCTATATTTACTTGGATTTCTGGTGTCATTTTCTTTTGGTTTAAGAATTGTTATTCCTTCAGTAAAGAAATCTGGTAAATCCTTGTGTCCTAATATAAATGCATTAAGACATTTAGCAATCTGGGTGTGTATGTTCGAAAAAACGTGTATGTACCAAAAATTTTGAATGCTATCATTACCGGGTGCTTTCCAATTATGAGTATTTCGTATCGTTGATTTTATATCATTTACACTGATGCCATCAAATGTCATTTCTTCGATATCACTCATTGCCTCAATTTCATCTTGAATCCATGTTGCATTGTGATTGTGCATTAATGGGTTACTCCAAATCCCACCCCAAAACTGCTCAATCTCTGTCTTCGATGGTACCATTTCCTACTATTTCTTCTTTATTGTTAATTTGCTGATAGAATTCTTTTTCTTTTTCTTTAAACATTTTGTTTTGTTATTTTCTATCACTACACTCTTTTGGCTTTCGTAATCTTTTGGCTAATGACTTACTTTTTGCTTTAGAGTATCCAAATATTCGTTTGTAGCCTCGTTCGGTATTTCATGTATAGTATGGATTTTGAATCTTTAAAATATGTTTTGGGAATATTGTAATATCTTTTTAGATCTATTACCCATCCTGAATTGTTCTAATCTCTCAATATCTCTTCTTAACTCGTTGATCCGTTTGACTAATCTCCGTTTCCATTTTGGAGTCTTATTTGTTTTTATGTTCTGAGAATGTACCAACTATATTTTTAATCCTAATTGTCTGACCACTGCTACGGCTCCACAATATATTGCTGCATGCACTTCCTCAAACGACAATTCTTTCTTCGCGTAATCTAACAGTATATGTGCGTATTACGTGCATTACTATGTCCATTTGCTTTGTGCTTGGACTGTTTAGGTTTACGAATTCTTGGTCCCTTGTTCGGTTCTATATTTGCAAATTCTGACAAAGCATTTTCAAAAGCTAAGTGTAATATGTTCTTTAACTCGTCTATTTCTTGTGTGTTCCCTCTTGTATCCTCTTCTTATTCAATACTATTTATAGGTGGATGTTGTTGATGTACCTCTTGTGTGTTCTGACCTTCTGGTAGATCTACTTGTTCCATTAATTCTTGTCGTAGATGGTCATCGTTTCTTGATGCTTCCATGATGTGCTTCTCGTTCGCCCAATCCTCTTCATTTTTTCTTGATCCATTTGTAGTTCTTCCTCTACTTCATGTCTTATTACGTTTAATAGATTAAATGGTGGCATACCATTACTTACAATTATTCTCCTTTGGTCTGCTACTCTTTGTTCGGTTACATCTACTAACGGGTATACACGTGTAAAAGCTCGGTGCAGTTCTTGTCGATATCCAACTAATCTAGTTTCTAATAACGTAATTCTATAATAGTTGCGCATCACACAAATGTTCATGTTATCTGTCCATTCGATACGCTGCCTCACTCTTCCAGATTTGGTGGTCTGTTGCGATAATACATCAGAATCATCCATAATCTGTTTGTTTATTATGTACTAAATGTCCAATGTTCACTGTCCTATCAAACTAAGTTCTTTGTCACAGAAAGTTATTATTTATTATTATTATTATTATTATTATTATTATTATTATTATTACTATTATTATTATGTGTTCATGGTTATAGTACTTCTAGCGTCGGTGGATTGCTGTGAACGGAGCGAGTAATCCTCATAGATAAGGTTCGTCTAGGCAAGGTTCATCAGTTCATCGTAAGAGATGAGTTACCCGACGGGAGATGATGAGGGGTTCGATTCCCCCTTCAGACAATCTAATTGTGTTGATGCGGTTTCATGGCAGCATGAGGCGAGAGTTTGGTTACAATCCTTGAGATGCTCAATGACACAACCAGTTCTTGGACGTATAGGCTACCTTCGCAACTACCCAAACTGTAACGTTATGTCATCTCAATAGGGAGATATTAATCACAGAAGTGACGAGCTGAATATTATATCTACCATAGTATCCAAAGTCTTCATTAGTTCCAACTGTAATCCGTTTGATACCAATATATTGACCCGAAATGAAAGAAAGAGTTTATTCCCCATGGCAACAACCTTGGTCCGCTAAAGGCAATCACTCTCACGCGTTTACCACTCAGAGAAGCCCACTAGTTCTGGTGCCCCACCCGTGACCATATCGGTCTCCCACTTTGACGGGCTACCAGACGAACAGACCTTTTCCCGCTGTTCGCTACCTACGTCGTCGACATTTTGCAACCAGTTCACCCACTGCCTACGTGGTCGCTGGCGCTGACGCATTATCCGGGAGATCGCTCTTGCAATGCATCGTCGCAACGCCCTTACTCCTGTCCTGTCGTCAACGCAATCTAGAAAAATGAATCCTCCGCCTCCGGGGCTTGGAGTAATTACCCGTGATGATCAGACACTGTTTTCACGAGTGTCTATGCTCTGTGAAACTACGCCTCAGGCGCGTAGGAACTCTAAATCAAGTGGGGGGGGGGGGGGGGGAAGAATCGTGGGCGCGAAGCGCAAACAACTCGCGGGGTCTGAGGCGGAGCCCCAGGTGCCGGAGGCCTTTTCGCCGAAGGTGAAACATTTTCTTGCTATATTAGTTATTTCTCGATTTTAAGGCTTAAATAAATACGTTTTGAGGGCCTTAACCCACCCCTTCCCAAATTACGCCACTGACCTTCAAGAACCGATTCGCTTTTATTTTGTAATGCTACAAAGTGCGAACAAAGGCAGAGGAAATGTATGTTGTGACGAAGATCTTAGCTTTCTCCGGGGCGTGGGGCCCTCTGTGTTTCTGCAATTATTATTCACTGGTAAAATATGATATTTAGTTGGTGAATGTTTACCCGGGTATCCGTGTGGTATTGTATGTCGGGATGTGCCTAAAACGCTAAATTGGGTGGGTCACAGGAAAAAGTGGGGGGAAATCTCACCCATTCCCCCCCCCCCCCCTTGCTACGCGCCTGCTACGCCTGCCAGGCAAACTATGAACAGCCATGAAGGTTGCTCCAGTTCTTATTATAAATCTAACCAATGGTGTGTTAATATAAATATCCAGCACCAGGACTATAGAAGGATGTGTTATTATTACATCTGCAAAGAACACACACATATGGAGATAAATAGATGATCGTTATATTATTAGGTACACGCTCGCTAATAATATGTCAAAATAAGGGGACAGCATTCAGAAACTTATAATTTGTTCGAGGGAAAGGCATGCCAGTTGCCAGGGGTCCTTATCATGTTCCCAGATTGATGTTGATCGATATAGAATACATATGTGTTTCCTATTGGCAAGGAATTCACAAGATTAGGATAAATAATGTGTACTTGGAAGGTTGAAATCTCAGAAGTGTTCTTGGTGTGTTAAAATTGACATTGCAAAAACAAAATCATTGAATTTACTCAATATTTAAGGTTAAAAAAATTCCCACACGGGATTAGTAAAATATTATTTCCTAAAGGATCATTCACAATCGGTTATTGCAGAGCCGAGTTAGGTACGTGATTTGTTTATGGTTGCTATAGGGTTTGTTCTTCTTATGGAAAATAGCATGTTATTAAACGATTCCATAGCAACAAATCGTGTACTTAACTTGACACCTGACTCTGCGTACGGCCCTTCGTAGGCGTATGGTGGGTTAATATGGCTATGTGTATATTTCAATGCAACTGTTCACAGCCCGTCGTAAGGTGTAAGAATTTCAATGCTTTGACATTTCTTACGTCTTATAACCGATTGTAATGATCCTTGACATAAATGTGTACTTTAATCGCGCCGTATCTTGGAACCACACCTCTACTGTTTTTTGTATCACTAGGAATTAAGAATGAAAAAATCAAATTAAACGAAACAAGTATACACCCTGTCTAAAAGCGCCATGTTGGTGAATTACGACTGCAGTGTGCACATTGTTGTTGAGATGGGCATTAAGATGCAGCGCATTACATTGCAAATTTAAGTGTTTATTCATTAGTGTTCCGTACTTATTGTGGGGTAAACTTGAGCGTATATTACGCCACTGGGTGGGTCTTACTGTCCACTTGGTCTAGTGGGGATAGGGTACGAGCACGAGTTAACGCAATGCATTGTGTTGCTTCACATTTATATACATTGTTGCAACAAACTGTAATCTCCCAGAATGCCATCTATTTCTACTTTTAGAACGGGTTAATTAGAAACTTTGAATATAACGTGGAATGACATGAAGACCTAAATCAGCCCTCGTGCAAATATTTCATGTTGTATAAAATTTACACTTACCAGAATATAATAATTATAAACTATATCTTGGAACCTTTCAGTGTTTCAGCATAGATGTTTCTTTTTATGTAAAAATAAAACACATTTTGAGCAAAGCAAGAAAGCATTGGAGCAACTTAGATCCTTCCGAACGCATCTTATTGCGTTTTTTGTGTGTGTGTGAACAACGATTGTGGTCAAACGATTTATTCGATCGTTATGAAATTTTGCACAATTGTTTGCCTGATGCTTCGTGGGAGTCTAGTTTCTTTTACTTCATTCGGTTCAGTAGTTTAAAAGAAAAAAGGTCTTGGCGTAAACAATCGAATTTGGTTTTAGAATGTTTAACCAAAGATAACTGCAACTACCGAGTTGGGTCTCGGTTTGAACGTTTAATTAGAATCGATCAACACTTCCTATTCTGAAGTGAACTGCGACGTATCTCAACTTCTTTTACAAAACTGTTCTGGACTCTTGAGATAGTGAGAGTGTGAATTGTAAGTCTTTTTGTATTGCATGTCTCGACGTAAACCCTAAGAAAAAATGGTAGAGCTATTTATTTTTATATTGTGTTTCTTAATAAGTAATCAGTTGCAAAGGAGGACAAAAAAAAAACAACTATACGATCCTCAACGTACACAATAATAAAAAACAACAAACATAATTCACTCAAATATAGCAATAAGAATTGCCAAAAACAAGTCAAAACTTTAATGGAAAGCGCTAGAGCATTAAAACATAATTAGTGCGAAGAAAATGAAATAGTAAATTGTCCTAGCAGAAATATATGAATATAAACAAGAGGACAAGTAAATTGTCTCGGCCGATAGGCACAAATGAAGCACAAAGGAAAAGAGAAAGCCATAAAGGGAGATAAATAGAACAATCAAAGGAACCAATAAAAAGAAGAGAACATTGCGTAATAAATTGAAAAGACAAGGAAGAATTGATTAGACCAAGAAAAGAAACAAAAAAGTAGAGCAACTAGCAATTCGCAACTCATCTGCCGTGTTTTATACTTGACTTCCTATTCTCCGTCTGATATAAAGTGTGGTTAATACAAATGAGCTAAGGGTAACAACTAGTGACTTAGAGCTAGCCGTGTTGACTAACATAAAGTAACTAGATTAACAAACGAATGAATACAACGACAACAGTTTTGATGTGATTGGTACTCGCAAACACATCTAGTTTCTGATTGGATGGACTGGAAACTGGAAGTTAGTTATCTTTTCTTAGTCATCATAGCGCTAGTCGTTAGCTGTGTCACAATCTGAAATTTTGCGTGAACGCTAATGCACATTTCCATGAGCTCAACTTCTAGCCATCCATAATCCTTAGCAAACTGTGTAGACCCGTCTCCCTGTATACTAGATAAAACAATTAAGGAAACGTTCCAATTAAAAAACAAGCTTCTAGCATGAACTTTCAAAATCCGACATGATTTTCTATTTTGCAACAATTTATTGCCTGACGTTGACGGAGACATCATCGAGTAAGCGTAGAAAACCGCCCATGTACCGACCTAACGAACCACACACACACTGACATCTAACGAACCGTGGACCGCACTTTTCGGCAACAGGTTAACGAACTGCGCACCAACGCGCCGCGCCGGCACTGAAACCTGTTGCTAGTTGAAGCCCTTACTTCAATTAATTGTACAGCACAATGGAAATCGGAAAAAACAGTTTACTAACTCACGATTGGTTATTTTTCGTCTTGTTATCGTATTTGTTTATCTCATACGTTCGAACATTCGCGCATTTTTTAACAGCAAATGCGTGTATAGCAGTGACGAAGTCCGAATAAGTCACGGCCATCATGAATGATGCTCATCACGCGTTCACGCGATCCATAATTTCGGTTCAAGTATCACGTGGTTTCCTTCCGCAATGAACTAGGGACGTTTACTGTGGAAAAAAACCGCTACGCACGTATGGTTTAGTCGAGCGGTTCAAAAACTTCGCTTAGATCAAACTATTTCTTCTGAGAATAGAATCTATCTACTATAAATTATATAATAATATGGCAAAAACATTTGTTCACACAGTGCCAACTTCTCCAGATTATTATTATTATTATTATGACTCCTCTTCACGCAATGCAAATTAATAATGTGAAATACAATTTTAAGTATCCAAACAAAAACATATTTGAGGAGTGTATTACCACAGTGAAAGACCAAGTATGGTTCGTTGGAGGTTGATGGCCTTTTGGCAATGTTCCTAGTAGGGATGACATCGGGTAGTAAAATCTGGATTCGATTCCAGCCCCTCAAGGATTCGGGTAACCCGAATCCTAGAAGTGTAAATCACGTCGCTCAACATGTTATTTGAAGGCCATTGACCGCCCGTGGCAGAAGCTGCCAGCGTGCGTTCTGTCAGCCAGTGATGACGGTCGGGAAGGGGTAGGAGGTCTGCACGGGTACGGGCTTGGCCCGCGGGCCCGGGCACGGGCCTTGATATGTTTATTAAGCCGGGCCCGGGCCGGGCCTGGGCCTACATATCACTGAACGAGGAGAGATTTTTCGGGCTTTTCTAATTTTTTTTAATTGCAATGAAAGAAAAGTAATGTTATTTTACCAACATTTCCAAAACTTAAAATAAATACGAAATAGTATAAACTTCCGGTCACAACATTTGTGTTGTAATTCTTTACGCTACATCTTTTCATTGGCTATATAGTTACTAGAATTTCGTTTCATCTAATTTCCTTTTTGTTCCCACCCTGTCGTTCGCATTCCTTGCCAAATACTATAGAAATCAACTTGCTGCTTTAACAGTTGAACGGGCTTTTACGGGCCAATTTACACTTCAGGCTGGCCTGGGCCGGGCCCGGGCTTTGATAAGCTTACTCAGTACGGGCCGGTACGGGCCCGGGCCTGAAATACCGGGCCCGGGCCTTGCCGGGCTTCTATATTTGGGCACGTGCAGACCTCAAGAGGGGTAGGCCGAGAGCCAGTGGGAGCACAGGCAAACCAGAACTCGCCCGCAGCAATCACACCGCATAAAATAGGCTTAGTCTATTTTTAATCAAGCCGATAATGGGTACATAACGGAGCGGCAAAGTATTTTATTGAATGGAAACAAGTCATTTTGCTATCACCATTGTTGGCGCATTGTTGAAGCATACAATAATTCACCTAAAAATGTACCAGAACAAGATTCGAATCCTTAGAACGGATTCGGGTAATTTTTGGATTCGGGTAACCCGGATACCCGGATACCCGATGTCATCCCTAGTTCCTAGACGGTCGCATCTTCACAGCATATCACTGCAATCCCATGCAATCCTGAAGCAGAAGTACATCTGTATCTGCGTCTATTACGAACTCGATATTTTAAATTTGACTTGACCTTGCACATCATACTTTTCGACTTCGTGTATGAACTTTTCTCATTACACTCCGATGTTCCACCTCCCTTTAATCATTCGAAGCTACAGAATAGACGTATCAATTAGCTCTATTTGGTCAAGTATCAACTCCCAATAGCAGTGACGTTATGCGTACATTGGCCTACTTTATCTTGCGCATTATAGGTTAAATGCCTTCATTACAACCACAACGTAACGATCACCTCATATTGTTATCTAATTATCTCATACTGTTTTAATAATACTATACTTATCTTTCACGTGAAATACACGACAACATTATTTAGGTTAATTATTCATAAGGCCGGATTGAAACAATTCAGTGATGGGAAGATTTTTTTTGGTTCGTTGTTCGGCTATGCGGATAAACTTTGTAAGTGATCGCATAAGAGGTGTCTAAGAGATCACATCTGCTGGTGTAATGCAAGTGAGAGGTGAGAGAGGTTAAATGTGGTCATAAGAACTTCGTTAAAAATATTAAGTATTTACGTTGCTTGATGTTTCTACAACGCGTGCGATGGGTTGTTATAAATCTATTGCAACTATGTAAGAATGTTATGAAAGAAACCAAGAACTAGAACCAAGTTACGAGTATGTTTTCACTGTAGCACTAGCAGCTAATATTGTGTAGATTGTTGAGATTTAGATTTCTGATCTCATATCAATAAACTGATCTCGAGCGCCGCAAGCGGTGGGTAACAATATGTTTATGCAGGAGCTAAGACCAAGTCCACTACTGACAAGGAGATTTCACAACAAAACGTTTGATCCCGCCTTTGCTGTTTCCTTCTTTTTTCTTGTGGAATGTTCGTCGACTTCCGGTTTCCTCTCGTCGCTGTTACTGTTCGTTTCTTATGAATAATGTATATATCACTTGTTTCAAACGAGGTCCCATCTGAGTTGCACCACAAGATCACAAACATCCGCTGAACATCAATTGGTGAATGTAGAAAATATAGTGATAGTGTTACCCGTAGTTTACGTTAAACATATAAAAACATACATGACTCACATTTGGTAAGAAATCAATTGCTAGTATACATTGGTTGCATTCAGCAGATCAGTAGAAGATACAGGGGGGGGGATGGAGCGATTGCCCCCCCCCCCCCCTCCCTCCCCCCCCAGATTACTTCAAAATGATAATGGTTTTAGTTTAGTACTAACATTAATCCTCAAAATTCCCGTTGAATGAATATTTCATTAATCTTGTCATTTTCTGGGCACTTGTAAAGAGAATTTACCAGAATTTTTCTATCACCTCTGGCGGCTGGGGCTCCGCCCCAGACCCCGCTATTTACACCATCAGCGTAACCAACCACCTGGAAAAGCCACTAGCAGCATGCAATATTCTGGGCTACCACTGCTGCAAGCACCAAGGTACTAAGTTTCTAAGTTCCAGATGCAATTTTGTGAAGCTTACAGAAGCTATTTATGTTTATTTCCCTATATTTAAAATTATCCTTCAATCAATCATTGAACAAAGTATTATTCAAAATTCAAAGTGCTGCAACAGCTTTGTACGAAGGTCTTTGTGTGTATCAATTATACCTCTTATAACAAAACAATTTACATCTACGATCGTAAAAATACATTTTAATTTTTTTTACCGAAATCATCACTTTTGTCCCTCCCCCTCTAATATTAAGCAAATTGTGCTCAAACGTTACAATATGATTCTATTTTCGCTCTCGTCAAAATTTTACGGACTGCGTTATTTTTTTTATTGTTTGGGGGGGGGGGGGGCGGGGCGTAAGGCACTAGTGTGAGGCTAAACTTACAGATAATTTTCTGTAATCGCTGTCCCCCCCCCATGACTGTGAAGGCTAGATCCGCCACTGCGCAGCAGGCCAGTGGTTTTCTTCATCTGAATATCTCTCATCACATTATTTATCTTCTATTAAATTTAAAAGCACAGTTTAATAAACTTTAAATTTAACGCATGCAATTTGTCATTAAGGCTGGAATTGACATTGATGTCTTGATGTATAACTCTCATTTTGTGACGTCAGAATTGAGTTACTCATAAATGTAACAACGGAAAATATATTAAGAACGTGTGTTGAATAAAATCTGTTTCCAAATTTACTATAGTGTATCGATGTTCTGTATATACTTACATACAGTGTACTTGCATTGACAACGATTCTCTCATGTGTACGAGAATGTTACATAAAGTTGTGTGAAACACATTTTTTCTCTTCACATGTAAGTTAATCGTTCAAGTTTTATGGAAGATGTATACATGAATTGAATAAAATATTATGAGGGATCGATAAATGATTATTATGAATAGGATAAATGATTATTATCCTATGATAATTCCTTAAGTAAAATAAAGAAATACACGTCTTGTTTGCAGCAGCTAGCTTCTATTTATTTACAAGCTTAACTTGGCAATTACTCTGAAGCAGCAGCTCAATACCCCAATTTTAGGATATTGTATGGGATTAATGCCTTTATAACAATGGTTTCAATTAGGTTTGTACAACGCTGTGTGCGAGTATTTAAGCACACCACAAATTGGGAGAAACCAATTCTTTGTACTTATCTACCAACAAAATAGTAGATACCAGACTAGAAAAAAATACTAGATCATTATCAAAAACACTAATACTAGATGTAATCCGGAATCCCTAATAAATAAACAAATGAAATATAACTATATGAAATAAAAAAAAAAAAAAAATAAGGGAATGATTGTAGAGAAATCAAAATCAGTGAAACAGAAAAACCGAGGCATAATTCGCTTCAGAATGCTATTTCATTAATCAAGCAAGTACCTAGTGAGTGAGTTTGTACTATTTACCAATGAAACAAATTTCTTCCTCATTTCCTATCTGAAGGGATGCTTTGTTCACGGCTCGGCAGTTGGAATGGAATCATCCAGCACAAGGCTCTATAAATGGGGCTGAAGGGGGGGGGGGGGCGCTAAAGGGGAGCCCAGGAGGTCTAGTTGCCAGGACGTCTGCAAGCGTACCTGGGTTTGAGTCTCAACCTGGGATTTTTTTTGTTTTTACTTCGTGTAGACTGACACAATGTCTTATCTTTTTTGGTCTGGCCAATTGCGCAGCCTCGATCCTATACAATACACGCCAGTCATAAAAGTTATGTTAATCTGCTGATTACTTCAGATTGGCCGTCGTCTAGTAATATAAATTGACAACCGATCAAAACATATCATTTTGCTTTGCCTCTGAGAAGTCAGATTGGACGAACGACTCGTGGGGTATGAGGCCATGCACGTAGACGTAGACGTCCCCACAGGAAGGATATCGGGACAGTCACCGCCAGAATACGAGATTACCATTGTCTCGGGTGATTCATTCATTCAGTCGTGCCGCAACCACATCCTGATCCTCCATCTTGTGCATTTCACTCCTGTCTTCACTTTTACCATTTGACGCTATTTCATGTGCTGGATCTAGGCAGCAGGAGGTCACATGTTCATTGTTCATTTGACGCTATTTCATGTGCTGGATCTAGGCAGCAGGAGGTCACATGTTCATTGTTCATTTGACGCTATTTCATGTGCTGGATCTAGGCAGCAGGAGGTCACATGTTCATTGTTCATTTGACGCTATTTCATGTGCTGGATCTAGGCAGCAGGAGGTCACATGTTCATTGTTCATTTGACCACCCTTCAGTCTAAATGCGAATGATCGCATCACAACTTCCTTCTTCATCTAATATAAATTCCTGCTTGATCAATAGATTTTGGTTGTATCTTCCTCAATGTACTTTTCTCAGTACAGTTGTCAGATAAAACTGTTAAATGTTATGTGCGATTAGTAGGCCTAAGTTATCCACGTTTATTATTATTACTTCTATGAAAGAGGTGTTTGTGTTTACATGTCATGAAATAATCAATATTAATAAATAATAATAATAATAATAATAATAATAATAATAATAATAATAATAATAATAATAATAATAATAATAATAATAATAATAATAATAATAATAATAATAATAATAATAATAATAATAATAATAATAATAATAATAATAATAACAATAATAATAATAATAATAAAAATAATAATAATACAAATAATAATAATAATAATAATAATGATAATGATAATATAATATATAAATAATTATATTCATTCGGAATCATTAGTTGGACGCAAACAGTGATTCATGTCCTGGAAATACTTAAACAAATTGAAATTCTAAGAAAGTACTTTTATATAAAATGGCCACATTCACAACTTCATAGAGCTATAGTATCGGCAGACAAGTCGCTTTCTCCCCTCAATTTAAATTACGAAAATTTAAACTTGCTTCAAAAAATAAATTCTTATACAGCATAGGAAGTGAAGATATCAGAAAAGATTTTACCATCACTTTACATAGTAGACATTATAAAGAACTTCTTAAGAATAAAGTCGATAGGGTAGCATCGAACAAATGGTTAACATCCGGGGACATTTTCATCGAAACAGAGAGATTTATGATCGCTATTCAAGATAAGGTAATCAAGACTAACCAATTACAAAAAACAATGAAAGACGTCACAGTGGATGATAAATGTAGAAAATATAATATGAATGGTGAAATAATTGAACATATCGTATCGGGGTGCAGAATGCTTTGTCAAACAGATCAGAATTATCTTCATAGGCATAACGAAGATGCAAACATTATACATACAAAATTAGCCATAAAGTGTAAACTTAAAAACTCAAGCACTGCGTATTACAAATACAAGCCTGACCTCCCAGAGGTATTAGATAAAATAAAGAGATATTATAAAGACTATAAATTGAATTACGACCAGGCAGTTATACTTGACAATAGACCTGATATTTATTGACAAGAAGAAACAAGAGACGATTTTAATTTAAGTTGCCGTTCCTTTATTCCCCAATGTAGAGACAACTTGGTGAGAAAAGATAAACAGATATAAGGAGTTATCTATTGAAATAAAAAGACTGTGGAAGCAGAATAATGTAACTGTTGTACCATTAATTATATCAGCAAATGGTATTGTTCCGCGAGAACTTCATGACAGTGTAAAAATAATTGGTCTCCAACCGAACGTATACATTGAGATGCAAAAAGCAATATTTGGAACACATGTAGGAATGGTGATTTCCGTGGTTTCCACCATACGAAGACCGAATGTGTGATGAGTACAAATCGGCCACGACCGTACATAGCATCAACAGCTGTTGGTTTTGGACAAAAATGAGAGTTTAATAAGGTAGGCACATGGATATACTTGGCATTTATGTCCGTACAACATGTATACGCCGGTTTTGAACAAGTTTGTATGTATTGTCACAATAAAATAATATTAAAAATAATAGTAATAATAATAATAATAATAATAATAATAATAATAATAATAATAATAATAATAATAATAATAATAATAATAATAATAATAATAATAATAATAATAATAATAATAATGATAATAGTAAAGACTACAAATTATATTACGACCGGGCAGTTATAACAGACCAAACCATACATCACAATAGACCGGATATTATATGTATTGACAAGAAGAAACGAGAAACGATTTTAATTGATGTTGCCGTCCCTTTATGCCACAATGTAGAGACAACTTGGCGGGAAAAGATAAACAGATATAAGGAATTATCTATTGAAATAAAAAGGTTGTGGAAGCAGAATAATGTAACTGTTATACCGTTAATTATATCAGCAAATGGCATTATTCCACGTAAACTCCATGACAGTATCAAACTTATTGGTCTCCAACCGAACATATACATCGAGATGCAAAAAGCAATTATTTTGAACACGTGTAGGATAGTGCGAAAATTTTTGAACTAAGAAGAATGAAGACTTCAAGACGTTATCCATCCCGATGGTGGTTTTCGTGGTTTCCACCGTACAAAGAGCGAATGCTGGGATGAGTACAAATCGGCCACGACCGTACATAGCATCCATAGTTCGGTTTGGAAAAAATAATGTGGACAATGATATATTAAGTAGTTCTAAGTAGATTTTAATAAGGTAAACACATGGAAATACTTGACATTTGTGTCCGTACAACATTGTTTATGCCGGTTTTGACCGAGTTTGTATGTATTGCAACAATAAAAAAATAATAATAATAATAATAATAATAATAATAATAATAATAATAATAATAATAATAATAATAATAATAATAATAATAATAATACTAATAATAATAATAATAATAATAATAATAATAATAATAATAATAATAATAATAATAATAATAATAAACATAATAATAATAGTAATAATAATAATAATAATAATACTAATAATAATAATAATAATAATAATAATAATAATAATAATAATAATAATAATAATAATAATAATAATTATAATAATAATAATAATAATAATAATAATAATAATAATAATAATAATAGTAGTAATAACAATAAGAATGATGATGATAATAATAAGCGTGGTCGGGTTGCGAAGATAGTCAATCGGCAGCAGCTGGCATTAGATAGTCTCCTTGATGTAGCCCTGCGTTATTATAAATACAAGCTGGCAGTGATACTTGAGAGTGGCGGGTATCGGTTATAATTGGGATAGGTCGGTAATAAGGCGGTCAAGCACAACAGGTTGGACATTATTATCAACACCAAAATTACTTGACTTAACAGGCCCAACGCCCGCCACTCCCAATGTTTTTTTTGCAGGAAAATTCTAATTAAAGAAATGTATTTATTTTACTCTTTGCAAATTATTTTTGCAATCAATTTTTCGACACCAAAGTAACGAACCCCCCCCCCCCCCCCACACAAAGCGCTTTTCCAGGAAAATTATTTGAAAAATATTCATTGTCATCGTAAATGGGCTCTTATGCAAAATGTTGAGAAAATCGGTGCTGTAGAAATAGATCAAAAAACATTTGATATTGATATCTTTATTAGCATCTTTGATTGTAATGTGCTCATACATTTGTACACAATCTGTGGCTGCTGTAGACTACTTAGAATTAACAGATGAGTATATACTTAAGATTTAGGTAGATTAGATTAGGGTAACATATACACTAAAATAACTTAGTAGATAGCATGTAACATAACACATTAAACATAAGACAATTAACAATTGAATAACTTAGTAGATATCATAACATAAGCTTAACACATTAAACATAGGACAATTAACACTAACATATTATATATACTGTTTTAGGATACCCTTCATACCTTCTAGTGACTTAGGGAGAGTCACCATAACTCCTTTTGGGAGGGCATTCCACTCCCTTTTGGCCCTAGCCAGAAAAGAGTATTTTCCGGTGTTCGTCCTGCTGCCTATGACCCTCAGTTTATATGCGTGGTCACCTCTCCCTAAATAGTCGGCCTTTTCAAGCCTGCCAGATAGGTCTACCCATGCTGGTTCACCCGTATAAATCTTGTACATGGCACAGAGCCTTGCCATTTTTCTCCTCCCTTCAAGTGTTTCCCAGCTAAGCTTTCCTAACATACATGTTGCACTCGCTTTCCGTCTGAAATCCACCATAGCATATCTTGCTGCTCTCCTCTGCACCATCTCCACTTTCTTGGTGTGCCCTATCTGGTAGCAGCCCCATACACTTGCACAATACTCTAAGCTAGGCCTTACTAATGATAAATATCCCTTTTCTTTGACTTTCTTGCTGCATCCTCTTAGACTTCTCATCACAAAGTGCAGCTTTTTATATGCCTGAGCTACCATTGCACTTATATGCTGGTCCCAGCTTAAGTTACTTGCTACAGTTAATCCTAAATATTTACAGCTCTTACTTGCTACTACTTCACAGGTGCCTAATTTGTACTTATATATAACAATATTTTTCTTTTTGGTAAACCTCAACATTTTGCTTTTATCGCCATTGAGCCTCATTCTATTTAATTCCACCCATTTATTTACTAAATCTAGATCATGCTGGAGTTGTTCGCAGTCCCTAGCACTCCTTATTATTCTATATATAATGCAGTCATCTGCAAAGCAAAAATCTACACCGAAATTGAGAAATTCCCCTCCCCCCCCCCCTTTCACAGCCCAAATTAATTTTGAGGAAAATTATTTTGGTCTACCCACTCAAACAACAACCACTTTTTCGTATGTGATGTTCGTCGACCAACGACATGTAAGCATCGACTGTTATGATATGAAATGATCTTTATTTTTGAGGTTTAAGCTTACGCTTTTTACAACCTACCTTATTAACTATGATAATTAATTTGAGTACAATAGTTTAGCATTTCTGCTCTAAGATTAGTTTAATTACAAAAAAAAGTATTATTTACGCTTAGGACTAAATAGACATGTTAATTACTACATATGTTGTTAATATCTAACATTACAAATAATGAAAATATAATGTATATATATATATATATATATATATATATATATATATATATATATATATATATATATAAGCAGTTGAACTAATGTTAGTACAATAAACTAAAAACTACGACATATAATGAGAAAAGATATATTGAATGGAGGTTATGGTTATGTTATACAATGAACTGAAGACAACGGGTACTTCAGCCTCGCCTCGCCTTCCTCAGGCAAAGCCTCTGCCTACAGCTCAGTAGGAAAACAAAAGCGATCGACCTCGCCTGGGCGCACCAACTCAATTGCACCTTACACAACAATAACGAGCGTAGTATTTAATTGCTCCATGATAATACCGTTCTTGCCGTCATTAGTTATACTGAAAAAAGTTAATTTAAAAACAGGCTCATGGATAATTCATTAATTAGTTATTCAGACAATTTTTCTTTAAAGGTGACAATTGAATGTTAAACTAGATGAGAAGCTTACACCCCCAGCGTTACGCATGTACTGCGTCCAAGGAATACAGCATTAACAACACTATCAACGACGGGAACATCATCCGAAGACGCTGGAACCTGAGTTTGACCTTCATGCGGTCGTCCTTCCACAATACACTGGTGTGAGAGGTCGTGGGGCTGTGGGTGTAACAGGCCAATTATGCGAATGTGCCCTTGCTTCAACTCCTGCAGACAGACCTTCTTCACATGCAAGCAAAGAAAAGTACCATTGTTTTTGGTTAACACTACCTTTTTACAACATTTGTATTTGTATTCGTTTGTTAGCAGGCATTGAATAGGAATGGGAAAAATTACGGATTTGTGAAAATAAAAGAGAATATAATATCAAAAAAGAGAATTTACTGAAAGTGAATATAATGTTTTGTCGCTGTGGCATGTATGTAAATATTTGTATTTACGGTACCCGGTAACACTAATAGAACCTGCCTATTTCTGCGTAAATCCTATTTAAACAAACGATAAAGTGACTATACGCTTTCTACGACGCCGATGTCAGTATCGGGTGTAAGCCTTGGTTAAATATTTGCAATCTACCTAGAAAACCCATGCACATAAAATGCATCTTCCCACCGTGTCTCCGTCTCTACCTCCACGCCTTGAGAGACTTCTATGTGATTGGTCGACAAAAATATATTCGCGCAAAGGAAAAAGTTACTGGATTCGAGAATATCAGTAGGAAAAAAAAGAACAGGTTCTTCCACCTCGATGCGCTGGTAATAACGGCTCAAGGTCTGTCAAGGACGAGCCGAGGAACGGCTCAACCCGCCGTGAGATTAGAACTAAACATGACGTCATCGTGAGCATCCTTAGCACGAGAAGCGAAGGAAATAAGTGTTAGCCAATCTGCCCGCAGATCACGAACTACCACAACTCACTAGAATAATTAACTGCGGGTAAACACATATCATTAAGCCAATATGACTAGTGTTGTCCTAGCAGGTGTGGTGCTTGTGCTGAGTACATCCATGGCGCCCAGTAGTTGGTCCGGGGTCTGTGACTAGTGTTGTCCTGGCAGGTGTGGTGCTTGTGCTGAGTACATCCATGGCGCCCAGTAGTTGGTCCGGGGTCTGTGACTAGTGTTGTCCTAGCAGGTGTGGTGCTTGTGCTGAGTACATCCATGGCGCCCAGTAGTTGGTCCGGGGTCTGTGACTAGTGTTGTCCTAGCAGGTGTGGTGCTTGTGCTGAGTATATCCATGGCGCCCAGTAGTTGGTCCGGGGTCTGTGACTAGTGTTGTCCTAGCAGGTGTGGTGTGTGCTGAGTACATCCATGGCGCCCAGTAGTTGGTCCGGGGTCTGTGACTAGTGTTGTCCTAGCAGGTGTGGTGCTGGTGTTGAGTATATCCATGGCGCCCAGTAGTTGGTCCGGGGTCTCTGACTAGTGTTGCCCTAGCAGGTGTGGTGCTTGTGCTGAGTGCATCCATGGCGCCCAGTAGTTGGTCCGGGGTCTGTGACTAGTGTTGTCCTAGCAGGTGTGGTGCTTGTGCTGAGTGCATCCATGGCGCCCAGTAGTTGGTCCGGGATCTGTGACTAGTGTTGTCCTAGCAGGTGTGGTGCTTGTGTTGAGTACATCCATGGCGCCCAGTAGTTGGTCCGGGGTCTGTGACTAGTGTTGTCCTAGCGGGTGTGGTGCTTGTGTTGAGTATATCCATGGCGCCCAGTAGTTGGTCCGGGGTCTCTGACTAGTGTTGTCCTAGCAGGTGTGGTGCTTGTGCTGAGTACATCCATGGCGCCCAGTAGTTGGTCCGGGGTCTGTGACTAGTGTTGTCCTAGCAGGTGTGGTGCTTGTGCTGAGTGCATCCATGGCGCCCAGTAGTTGGTCCGGGGTCTCTGACTAGTGTTGTCCTAGCAGGTGTGGTGCTTGTGCTGAGTACATCCATGGCGCCCAGTAGTTGGTCCGGGGTCTCTGACTAGTGTTGCCCTAGCAGGTGTGGTGCTTGTGTTGAGTGCATCCATGGCGCCCAGTAGTTGGTCCGGGGTCTCTGACTAGTGTTGCCCTAGCAGGTGTGGTGCTTGTGCTGAGTGCATCCATGGCGCCCAGTAGTTGGTCCGGGGTCTGTGACTAGTGTTGTCCTAGCAGGTGTGGTGCTTGTGCTGAGTACATCCATGGCGCCCAGTAGTTGGTCCGGGGTCTCTGACTAGTGTTGTCCTAGCAGGTGTGTTGCTTGTGCTGAGTGCATCCATGGCGCCCAGTAGTTGGTCCGGGGTCTCTGACTAGTGTTGTCCTAGCAGGTGTGGTGCTTGTGCTGAGTACATCCATGGCGCCCAGTAGTTGGTCCGGGGTCTGTGACTAGTGTTGTCCTAGCAGGTGTGGTGCTTGTGCTGAGTACATCCATGGCGCCCAGTAGTTGGTCCGGGGTCTCTGACTAGTGTTGTCCTAGCAGGTGTGGTGCTTGTGCTGAGTACATCCATGGCGCCCAGTAGTTGGTCCGGGGTCTCTGACTAGTGTTGTCCTAGCAGGTGTGGTGCTTGTGTTGAGTACATCCATGGCGCCCAGTAGTTGGTCCGGGGTCTGTGACTAGTGTTGTCCTAGCAGGTGTGGTGCTTGTGTTGAGTACATCCATGGCGCCCAGTAGTTGGTCCGGGGTCTCTGACTAGTGTTGTCCTAGCAGGTGTGGTGCTTGTGCTGAGTACATCCATGGCGCCCAGTAGTTGGTCCGGGGTCTCTGACTAGTGTTGTCCTAGCAGGTGTGGTGCTTGTGCTGAGTACATCCATGGCGCCCAGTAGTTGGTCCGGGGTCTCTGACTAGTGTTGTCCTAGCAGGTGTGGTGCTTGTGCTGAGTACATCCATGGCGCCCAGTAGTTGGTCCGGGGTCTGTGACTAGTGTTGTCCTAGCAGGTGTGGTGCTTGTGCTGAGTACATCCATGGCGCCCAGTAGTTGGTCCGGGGTCTGTGACTAGTGTTGTCCTAGCAGGTGTGGTGCTTGTGCTGAGTACATCCATGGCGCCCAGTAGTAGGTCCGGGGTCTGTGACTAGTGTTGTCCTAGCAGGTGTGGTGCTTGTGCTGAGTACATCCATGGCGCCCAGTAGTTGGTCCGGTGTATGTGACTAGTGTTGTCCTAGCAGGTGTGGTGCTTGTGCTGAGTACATCCATGGCGCCCAGTAGTTGGTCCGGGGTCTGTGACTAGTGTTGTCCTAGCAGGTGTAGTGCTTGTGCTGAGTACATCCATGGCGCCCAGTAGTTGGTCCGGGGTCTCTGACTAGTGTTGTCCTAGCAGGTGTGGTGCTTGTGCTGAGTGCATCCATGGCGCCCAGTATCTGGTCCGGGGTCTCTGACTAGTGTTGTCCTAGCAGGTGTGGTGCTTGTGCTGAGTACATCCATGGCGCCCAGTAGTTGGTCCGGGGTCTCTGACTAGTGTTGTCCTAGCAGGTGTGGTGCTTATGCTGAGTGCATCCATGGCGCCCAGTAGTTGGTCCGGGGTCTGTGACTAGTGTTGTCCTGGCAGATGTGGTGCTTGTGCTGAGTCCATCCATGGCACCCAGTAGTTGGTCCGGGGTCTGTGACTAGTGTTGTCCTAGCAGGTGTGGTGCTTGTGCTGAGTACATCCATGGCGCCCAGTAGTTGGTCCGGGGTCTCTGACTAGTGTTGTCCTAGCAGGTGTGGTGCTTGTGCTGAGTACATCCATGGCGCCCAGTAGTTGGTCCGGGGTCTGTGACTAGTGTTGTCCTAGCAGGTGTGGTGCTGGTGCTGAGTACATCCATGGCGCCCAGTAGTTGGTCCGGGGTCTGTGACTAGTGTTGTCCTAGCAGGTGTGGTGCTTGTGCTGAGTACATCCATGGCGCCCAGTAGTTGGTCCGGGGTCTGTGACTAGTGTTGTCCTAGCAGGTGTGGTGCTTGTGCTGAGTACATCCATGGCGCCCAGTAGTTGGTCCGGGGTCTGTGACTAGTGTTGTCCTAGCAGGTGTGGTGCTTGTGCTGAGTACATCCATGGCGCCCAGTAGTTGGTCCGGGGTCTCTGACTAGTGTTGTCCTAGCAGGTGTGGTGCTTGTGCTGAGTATATCCATGGCGCCCAGTAGTTGGTCCGGGGTCTGTTACTAGTGTTGTCCTAGCAGGTGTGGTGCTTGTGCTGAGTACATCCAGGCGCCCAGTAGTTGGTCCGGGGTCTGTGACTAGTGTTGTCCTGGCAGGTGTGGTGCTTGTGCTGAGTCCATCCATGGCACCCAGTAGTTGGTCCGGGGTCTGTGACTAGTGTTGTCCTAGCAGGTGTGGTGCTTGTGCTGAGTACATCCATGGCGCCCAGTAGTTGGTCCGGGGTCTGTGACTAGTGTTGTCCTAGCAGGTGTGGTGCTTGTGCTGAGTGCATCCATGGCGCCCAGTAGTTGGTCCGGGGTCTGTGACTAGTGTTGTCCTAGCAGGTGTGGTGCTTGTGCTGAGTACATCCATGGCGCCCAGTATCTGGTCCGGGGTCTCTGACTAGTGTTGTCCTAGCAGGTGTGGTGCTTGTGCTGAGTGCATCCATGGCGCCCAGTAGTTGGTCCGGGGTCTCTGACTAGTGTTGTCCTAGCAGGTGTGGTGCTTGTGCTGAGTACATCCATGGCGCCCAGTAGTTGGTCCGGGGTCGATGATTCCGTGGTCACGTCGACGGGATCGACATGTCTAAGGAATTACTTCGGCGTGCGGGGTTTGATGATCTTGGACTTTTGGCGTTACTAACTGCCGACTATTAAAATATTTATGTATTTATTTTAATTAACAAATATTCCGTCTTATTTAATAAGGATTGATTGATTGAGTTTGATTTGACGTTTAAGATAAGTGAGCAACATAACTCCTAGTATACAGATGTGTCGTCGTAATCTAGGCAGTTCTAATTTCTGTGTTTCATGAACAAGAATGCCAATAAATGGATAATTACAATTTTCATTATTTTAGTAATAAAGATATAATAACCACCGTTTGTAGCACGAAAGGTAAGTTCTTGTAATCATTAGATCGCTACATTATTACTTCACCTGAAAATGACATCAGCCTATAGTAGGGAATGGAAAACGTAGCCTTTACATGGCCTCGACGATTCTCCATTCTATTGTTATATTGATGATGTCACTTGTAGGCCTTCCGTGAATGAATTAAAATATATTTAAATTGATTTTACTACAAGTAATTTATTGACACTCTTTAGTTAAATCACGAATCGGGTGCTGCTGAAACTTTCATTATGTTTAGTGCATGGTGTAGTGTGTAGGGCTATCTAGGTGTCGGCGGCCATGGCCACGTTACCACACACGGCATGACGCTGAAAACTACGTGGGAATGCTTTGCAAGGAGAAGACTTTGACCTTACTCGTGGGTGACGCGCAAGTCTGAGATCCACCGATGCACGAGTGCAGGTGGTGCGACGCTTACCTCATCTGCAACGGATGACAGAATACCGCAGCATCTCACCGCACTTGTTGAATTATTAAAATTACAAGTCCCTCTACCTCTCTGTTGCAATGGGAGATTATAACCGTGAAGAAAGATGGAGAGGTAGTTTCCAATCTTCCTCGGTTAACATTTTTCGCTCTCAAATACGTGAAGGTCATGTTTTGTCGCTGGGTAGAGCGAGTGACGTCAGTTATGGGGACTATATACGCATCGAGACTCCCCGAAGCATAAAAAATCCCCATAACTGACGTCACTCGTCGTGTGACTAAACACGGGATAGAGCGAGTGACGTCAGAGCGATGGGGATTATATGCATCGTGGAGTGTGACTGACACGGGATAGAGCGAGTGACGTCAGAGCGATGGGGATTATATGCATCGTGGAGTGTGACTGACACGGGGTAGAGCGAGTGACGTCAGAGCGATGGGGATTATATGCATCGTGGAGTGTGACTGACACGGGGTAGAGCGAGTGTCGTCAGAGCGATGGGAATTATATGCATCGTGGAGTGTGACTGACACGGGATAGAGCGAGTGTCGTCAGAGCGATGGGGATTATATGCATCGTGGAGTGTGACTGGACACGGGGTAGAGCGAGTGTCGTCATAGCGATGGGGATTATATGCATCGTTGAGTGTGACTGACACGGGATAGAGCGAGTGTCGTCAGAGCGATGGGAATTATATGCATCGTGGAGTGTGACTGGACACTGGATAGAGCGAGTGACGTCAGAGCGATGGGGATTATATGCATCGTGGAGTGTGACTGACACGGGATAGAGCGAGTGACGTCAGAGCGATGGGGATTATATGCATCGTTGAGTGTGACTGACACGGGATAGAGCGAGTGTCGTCAGAGCGATGGGAATTATATGCATCGTGGAGTGTGACTGACACGGGATAGAGCGAGTGACGTCAGAGCGATGGGGATTATATGCATCGTGGAGTGTGACTGACACGGGAAAGAGCGAGTGACGTCAGAGCGATGGGGATTATATGCATCGTGGAGTGTGACTGACAAGGGATAGAGCGAGTGACATCAGAGCGATGGGGATTATATGCATCGTGGAGTGTGACTGACAAGGGATAGAGCGAGTGACATCAGAGTGATGGGGATTATATGCATCGTGGAGTGTGACTGACACGGGATAGAGCGAGTGACGTCAGAGCGATGGGGATTATATGCATCGTGGAGTGTGACTGACAAGGGATAGAGCGAGTGACATCAGAGTGATGGGGATTATATGCATCGTGGAGTGTGACTGACACGGGATAGAGCGAGTGACGTCAGAGCGATGGGGATTATATGCATCGTGGAGTGTGACTGACACGGGGTAGAGCGAGTGACGTCAGAGCGATGGGAATTATATGCATCGTGGAGTGTGACTGACACGGGAAAGAGCGAGTGACATCAGAGTGATGGGGATTATATGCATCGTGGAGTGTGACTGACACGGGATAGAGCGAGTGTCGTCAGAGCGATGGGAATTATATGCATCGTGGAGTGTGACTGACACGGGAAAGAGCGAGTGACGTCAGAGCGATGGGAATTATATGCATCGTAGAGTGTGACTGACACGGGATAGAGCGAGTGACATCAGAGTGATGGGGATTATATGCATCGTTGAGTATGACTGACACGGGATAGAGCGAGTGACGTCAGAGCGATGGGGATTATATGCATCGTGGAGTGTGACTGACACGGGAAAGAGCGAGTGACGTCAGAGCGATGGGGATTATATGCATCGTGGAGTGTGACTGACAAGGGATAGAGCGAGTGACATCAGAGTGATGGGGATTATATGCATCGTGGAGTGTGACTGACACGGGAAAGAGCGAGTGACGTCAGAGCGATGGGGATTATATGCATCGTGGAGTGTGACTGACACGGGGTAGAGCGAGTGACGTCAGAGCGATGGGAATTATATGCATCGTGGAGTGTGACTGACACGCTATAGAGCGAGTGACGGCAGAGCGATGGGGATTATATGCATCGTGGAGTGTGACTGGACACGGGATAGAGCGAGTGACGTCAGAGCGATGGGGATTATATGCATCGTGGAGTGTGACTGACACGCTATAGAGCGAGTGACGTCAGAGCGATGGGGATTATATGCATCGTGGAGTGTGACTGACACGGGGTAGAGCGAGTGACGTCAGAGCGATGGGGATTATATGCATCGTGGAGTGTGACTGACACGGGGTAGAGCAAGTGACGTCAGAGCGATGGGGATTATATGCATCGTGGAGTGTGACTGACACGGGGTAGAGCGAGTGACGTCAGAGCGATGGGGATTATATGCATCGTGGAGTGTGACTGACACGGGGTAGAGCGAGTGACGTCAGAGCGATGGGGATTATATGCATCGTGGAGTGTGACTGACACGCTATAGAGCGAGTGACGGCAGAGCGATGGGGATTATATGCATCGTGGAGTGTGACTGGACACGGGATAGAGCGAGTGTCGTCAGAGCAATGGGGATTATATGCATCGTGGAGTGTGACTGACATGGGATAGAGCGAGTGACGTCAGAGCGATGGGGATTATATGCATCGTGGAGTGTGACTGACACGGGGTAGAGCGAGTGACGTCAGAGCGATGGGGATTATATGCATCGTGGAGTGTGACTGACACATGATAGAGCGAGTGTCGTCAGAGCGATGGGGATTATATGCATCGTGGAGTGTGACTGACACGGGATAGAGCGAGTGACGTCAGAGCGATGGGGATTATATGCATCGTGGAGTGTGACTGACATGGGATAGAGCGAGTGACGTTAGAGCGATGGGGATTATATGCATCGTGGAGTGTGACTGACACGGGGTAGAGCGAGTGACGTCAGAGCGATGGGGATTATATGCATCGTGGAGTGTGACTGACACGCTATAGAGCGAGTGACGGCAGAGCGATGGGGATTATATGCATCGTGGAGTGTGACTGGACACGGGATAGAGCGAGTGACGTCAGAGCGATGGGGATTATATGCATCGTGGAGTGTGACTGACACGGGATAGAGCGAGTGTCGTCAGAGCAATGGGGATTATATGCATCGTGGAGTGGGTCGACACGGGATAGAGCGAGTGACGTCAGAGCGATGGGGATTATATGCATCGTGGAGTGTGACTGACACGCTATAGAGCGAGTGACGGCAGAGCGATGGGGATTATATGCATCGTGGAGTGTGACTGGACACGGGATAGAGCGAGTGTCGTCAGAGCAATGGGGATTATATGCATCGTGGAGTGGGTCGACACGGGATAGAGCGAGTGACGTCAGAGCGATGGGGATTATATGCATCGTGGAGTGTGACTGACACGCTATAGAGCGAGTGACGGCAGAGCGATGGGGATTATATGCATCGTGGAGTGTGACTGGACTCGGGATAGAGCGAGTGACGTCAGAGCGATGGGGATTATATGCATCGTGGAGTGTGACTGACACGGGATAGAGCGAGTGACGTCAGAGCGATGGGGATTATATGCATCGTGGAGTGTGACTGACAAGGGATAGAGCGAGTGACGTCAGAGCGATGGGGATTATATGCATCGTGGAGTGTGACTGACACGGGATAGAGCGAGTGACGTCAGAGCGATGGGGATTATATGCATCGTGGAGTGTGACTGACACGGGATAGAGCGAGTGACGTCAGAGCGATGGGGATTATATGCATCGTGGAGTGTGACTGGACACGGGATAGAGCGAGTGACGTCAGAGCGATGGGGATTATATGCATCGTGGAGTGTGACTGACACGGGATAGAGCGAGTGACGTCAGAGCGATGGGGATTATATGCATCGTGGAGTGTGACTGACACGGGGTAGAGCGAGTGTCGTCAGAGCAATGGGGATTATATGCATCGTGGAGTGGGTCGACACGGGATAGAGCGAGTGACGTCAGAGCGATGGGGATTATATGCATCGTGGAGTGTGACTGACACGGGAAAGAGCGAGTGTCGTCAGAGCGATGGGGATTATATGCATCGTGGAGTGTGACCGACACGGGATAGAGCGAGTGACGTCAGAGCGATGGGGATTATATGCATCGTGGAGTGTGACTGGACACGGGATAGAGCGAGTGACGGCAGAGCGATGGGGATTATATGCATCGTGGAGTGTGACTGACACGGGATAGAGCGAGTGTCGTCAGAGCAATGGGGATTATATGCATTGTGGAGTGTGACTGACACGGGATAGAGCGAGTGTCGTCAGAGCAATGGGGATTATATGCATCGTGGAGTGGGTCGACACGGGATAGAGCGAGTGTCGTCAGAGCGATGGGGATTATATGCATCGTGGAGTGTGACTGACACGGGATAGAGCGAGTGACGTCAGAGCGAAGGGGATTATATGCATCGTGGAGTGTGACTGGACACGGGGTAGAGCGAGTGACGTCAGAGCGATGGAGATTATATGCATCGTGGAGTGTGACTGGACACGGGATAGAGCGAGTGACGTCAGAGCGATGGGGATTATATGCGTCGTGGAGTGTGACTGGACACGGGATAGAGCGAGTGACGTCAGAGCGATGGGGATTATATGCATCGTGGAGTGTGAATGACACGGGATAGAGCGAGTGACGTCAGAGCGATGGGGATTATATGCATCGTGGAGTGTGACTGGACACGGGGTAGAGCGAGTGACGTCAGAGCGATGGGGATCATATGCATCGTGGAGTGTGACTGGACACGGGATAGAGCGAGTGACGTCAGAGCGATGGGGATTATATGCATCGTGGAGTGTGACTGACACGGGATAGAGCGAGTGACGTCAGAGCGATGGGGATTATATGCATCGTGGAGTGTGACTGACACGGGATAGAGCGAGTGACGTCAGAGCGATGGGGATTATATGTGTCAAAGTTTCAAAGTGATGATGGGATGGTTTGAGTCCCCGTCAGTGCTCGGCGCAAACCTGGAGGCTGCGCACGCGTTCTTTGATCGAGAACATGTGTGTATGAGTCCCCGTCAGTGCTCGGCGCAAACCTGGAGGCTGCGCACGCGTTCTTTGATCGAGAACATGTGTGTATGAGTCCCCGTCAGTGCTCGGCGCAAACCTGGAGGCTGCGCACGCGTTCTTTGATCGAGAACATGTGTGTATGAGTCCCCGTCAGTGCTCGGCGCAAACCTGGAGGCTGCGCACGCGTTCCTTGATCGAGAACATGTGTGTATGAGTCCCCGTCAGTGCTCGGCGCAAACCTGGAGGCTGCGCACGCGTTCTTTGATCGAGAACATGCGTGTATGAGTCCCCGTCAGTGCTCGGCGCAAACCTGGAGGCTGCGCACGCGTTCTTTGATCGAGAACATGTGTGTATGAGTCCCCGTCAGTGCTCGGCGCAAACCTGGAGGCTGCGCACGCGTTCTTTGATCGAGAACATGTGTGTATGAGTCCCCGTCAGTGCTCGGCGCAAACCTGGAGGCTGCGCACGCGTTCTTTGATCGAGATCATGTGTGTATGAGTCCCCGTCAGTGCTCGGCGCAAACCTGGAGGCTGCGCACGCGTTCTTTGATCGAGAACATGTGTGTATGAGTCCCCGTCAGTGCTCGGCGCAAACCTGGAGGCTGCGCACGCGTTCTTTGATCGAGAACATGTGTGTATGAGTCCCCGTCAGTGCTCGGCGCAAACCTGGAGGCTGCGCACGCGTTCTTTGATCGAGAACATGTGTGTATGAGTCCCCGTCAGTGCTCGGCGCAAACCTGGAGGCTGCGCACGCGTTCTTTGATCGAGAACATGTGTATATAAGTCCTTGAATATGCAGGGTGCGTCGTTTTCACGGCCTAATAGCTCGTCAGACCGTCGTTTGGACCCTAAAACTACACACCTTGCATATTGGTGCATGCTGCAAATTTTCGTTCGGTGCACTTTCTATCTAGAAAGTTTATTTATTTCTAGTCTTACAGGTTGCCTGCGTATTTTTAAATGACTCCCATCAAAATCCGATGATAAGTTTTTCTACAATTGAAGTGGATAAAAAAAACTTGTATTGTCAACTTTTCCGTTTTTGAAACGTGATTTCTTATAACTAGTAAACTACTGTGTCTATTATTTTGAAACCAACATAACATGAATAACATAACAGCCAGTGATGATTTCAGATAATTTTCCTAGGGGGGGCTGATACAAATCTGGGGTGTTCCTTAGTTAGTAACTCATTGTATGGCTTTTTTTGACGCCGTGACAAAAGGCAGGGGTGGAGGGGGTTACGGTCTCTGTTGATGCCATCCTTTCAGTTTTCGAATATGAGGTGATTCCTATTTGCCATTCTTACCTTTACCTTACATCGTTTAAATAGAAAACAAAATGTTGCAACATTTATGTAGATGAGTTTTTCGTGGAAATCGATTTTTTTCCTAGTCCTATATGAGGTGGAAAAATATACCTCATTTTCTTGTATTTTACATTTTTTTTTTTTTTTTTGCAAATTTACATTACTTCATGTGATTTTTTCAATCTGCTAGGGGGGCATTTACAACTGCCGGGGGGGGGGGGCTCCGCCCCCCCTGGGATATGCCTGAAATCATCACTGATAACAGCTAGATCGAGATTAGTGTCGACTGGTATACGAGAGAATCCGTAACCGTTTGCGAATGTTGACTCACTTGCGGCGCCATGTTGCTGCGTGACGTCAGGGGGCGGGTACATCGCAAGTCGTCCATTGATATCTTAGTTACTGCCATATTCGCGAATCTGCTTTTGAATTTGTATTTCGTTTCACGCGTCCCTACCGTAGTTGCATCCGCTACTGTCCCACTAACGGAATCCCGGATGAGCCCCCAATTTGTAGCGGGAAACAAGTACGTGTGGATAAATTGGGATGAAGAAAGTATGACTAACAGATATTATACAAATACAGAATATACTTTATAGTCACGGAAGTTTACACGTGCCACGCTACAACACGTAAACAAGACTATAGCCACCCTCGGCCCATCTACCCTTACCGTCTTAGCTCTGACGAGCGGGCAAGCCTCCCCTGCTTATTTAGGTAGGGGGTAGGCCAACGGGTAGGCCCCTCCTACCTCCCACCTAACCACATCTATTACTCATCCTAGCAGAGCAATGCAATGCAAGTCATTGCAGACGAACCTCCGCTAGGCGGAGATCAAGTTGACCGTGGCAAAATAATAAAGCCAACACATCAAGTAAGTTTGTTTGACTTGGATAAATGCCAAGATTAGCCTTTTTCAATAAAAAGCATTCATATACCAAACAAAAAAGCAAAAACTTTGCAAAAAAAAAGGCCAAGCCTAAAACGGACAAGTTCAACCATTACAAACCAAAGAGAGCACACGTACAAAAAACACCAATTTCAAAAGAGGCTCAACATTTAAAGGGGTGATATCCAAAATTGTAGCCAAGCCAATTATTTTATTTCCAATATATAAATATAGTAATTAATGAAACAAACAAACATAAACGTTTACATCACTTAATAATTGATAAATAAATATATTAACAACAAATACAAAATTAAATTGACTTGAAACATTTCGAGGTGGGAAAGACAAAATGAATGAATGAAATTAATGAATTCGTTATTTGGCTTTGGGTAATATATTATTAATATTACGTACTATAATGCAATAATGTTAATAACTCGTCAAGCTAATGAACTTTAAAATCTTAATATGTAACTCAAGAAACATTTAAGGCCTTGTAAAATAAAACTGAGAATGCAAATTCATCGGCCAAGCTTTTGAGTGTGCCATTTTGTTTTTCCCACCTCGAAATGTTTCAATAAGTCAATTTAATTTTGTAGTTGTTGTAAATGTATATTGGAAATAAAATAATTGGCTTGGCCACAATTTTAGATATCACCCCTTTAAATGTTGGTGATCTTCTCCGTTTTGGGCTTGGCCTTTTTTTTGTTGCAAATTTTTGCATTTTTGTTTGGTATAAGATATTAAGACAGCGAGGTTCAATCACAGTTCAATGCGTTTTATAACTCTTGAAAACATCGCTAAGTTACCACTACAGTACATGGTGTTTAGGGCGGAATGCAGGTATGTGATTTGTATGTGGTTGCTATGGAGTTTGTTCTTTTTATGGAAAATAGCATGTAATAAAACGATTCCATAGCAACAAATCCTGTACTTAACATGAAACTTGGCTGTGCATACGGCCCAAGATACTAGGCTTATACTATAGCCGCTTCTTTCTGAGCCCCAGTAAAGACTTTTGGCTGTGCATACTGCATACGGCCCAAGATAATCCGTCATACTAGGCTTATACTAGCCGCTTCTTTCTGAGCCCCAGTAAATACTCCCATTTCGGACGTTGTTACTCAATCGCTTTATTTTGTGGTCTGTTTAGCAAAGGACCCAAGCATAATCGGAATCGATTGCTAATCGGATTTCGTTTCGGCGAAATCAAAACAAGTTACAGAATAAGCTTCACTGTAGGTGTACACAATGTGTCCGAACTCACACAACTCTCTTTCGCCATATTATTACTCTTGACAAGGATACTATTAGTATCACAAATAAGAAACTTCCTTCCACTTCGAAAACATTCCTCCAGAAACACAATCATTATTTCGGTCCCAAACTATACAACTCTCTCCCAATAAAAATCAAATCAAATCAAATCAATTCTGATGAGGTCATAAACACAACAATAGGGGTATAAGGGGGGCATTCTCGTTAAATCTTGAAGATTGGTATTTTTAATCCATATTTTCTGTTACCCAAGTGCATAGAATTACTGCTCTGTTATGTTATAGGCTAAGGAAATTATGTTCTCTTATCTCCTTCTCTTTCTTTGTTCGCTATATATTTTGTAGGTTAGCTTTTAACTAGTAACGTTTTATTATTATTATTCCTGTACTATTGCACATATTATGCATTCCAATGCATAAGTATGTTTATAATACTCATATTGGAAGTTATCTACAACTGTTTATAATTATATATAATTATATATACGACTATAGATTACTGTATTTGGGATACTAGGATTGTAAATGAGTATAAGGCTTTGAAGTGGTTTATTTTTATATATAAACTAAAAAATAATTTTCTCACAGGATATTTTGATAATTTACAACAACTAAGAAAATAAATTTATGGACATTTCACGAGAAGCAACGTTGATTATATTTTTAAAAGAGTGAAGAAAAAGATCACACAACACCCTTTTATGTGGTGGGATGATAGAATTTAATAAACTACTAAATGAAGTGAGACAGGAAGAATCATTGACTAGGTTAAAATGAAATGTAGACACTATGTGATCATCTATGTACAGAACTAGTAGTTTAGGCCGTAAGCCATGTATCGATCATAGTTTCTATAATGTTTCTATATTGTATCTGTTTTTATTATAGGATATGGATGATATAAAATCTTGTAGTTAACACAAATAACTAAAGGAAATCGCTTCGCTTTGCTAGACGAGCGATCTTTTTTAATGTATCAAATAACACATTAGGCTTGTTTAATTGAATATAATCAATATTATTAGTGAAAACAAACTATGAAAAACAAACAAACTATGAAAATGGGAATAATATTTTTTACAAGATGGCGGCGTACGTTAATTACAACCTTAAGAGATGTGTAAATTATTTCTCAACATGTTTTTATTATTTTAACGACATATTTAAATCCGTTAAAAATTTCAATTATATAAACTACATCATGAATGTTGATTTTTTAATGGATTTCCGCATAATTTCCTGAAACCGTACAAAATAGGCGCCAATTCATGAACTGTTGAACTAATCGGTGTATACAATGTTGCATAATATAGAAGGATGTTAATGTTCATGTTGAATTAACCACAACAGCATTCAAACCATAATAAAAGCATTGTAAATTGACGAACAAATTCGTGCTTAAATGTTTGCCGTGAAAGTCATCAAACACAACACGCCATTGTTGCAATTCTATCGAAGCTATCGTAATAATTTGAGTCAGCGGCATTTAGTTCCGATTGTTTTGCTTACTCAGCAGACTCAGTATACTGAATAATTGAACACCGTGCTTACTTTAAAAAGCGAAGCTAGTAGAATAAGTATATGATAATATGTGATATTTATGACTATTCACTGTTATTTAAAGAACAGTGAATAGTCCTGTAAATATCGTATATTACCTTTCTTACTATCAGCGAAGTAAGCAGCTTAAAACTGCAACACTCAGCTTGCTCAGCAGACTCAGCTGCTGAATTCTGGCATTGCGACTCATAAAAATTGTTGTATTTGTTCCCCAAAATTGTAGACCAACGTAATTTTATTTTGTTTTGATCGTGCAAACGTTTAGGCAGTTATTGTGATTTGTGACCAATTCTTTAACATATTGGCTCAACTCGCCAAGTGAGATCAGAAAAACAACACAAATTCACTTTCACTCAGTTTGAAATACTTATTACACGCCTACTTCTTGTTATCTTGCTATCTTGTTTTGTTTCACTCTCAGCTTCTTATTTCTTGCAGGTAACGGTATAAGTAATGAATTGATTGTTTCTGTAGATAGAAGTATTGAACTCTCCCACACCAACCATAGCACAGCAGCGAGGCGGAGAAACCTCGTACATGGGCGGTCCGACTTCGACTCTTGGCGGCCGAGCAAAGTATCCAGGAAATCGAAACATCAACTGTCGGCGTGGGTTCTAGTAAAGAAAGCATCAGAGAGAAAATTAACAACATAACTGTTTTATGTATAGTTTGAAAAAATATGAAAGCTTGTTCAAAAGTTCAAATCCCAATCACAGATACACAGTGTATGCCACGCAGCGGTTGCGGTATGTAGTTGCATTCTGTCTACCCCCACCCACCCCTTGTGGCAAGTGCAAAAGACTGGGACATCTTGACAGATATATTTCACATATATATTTCACCAATATGACAAGTAAGTGCAGTAAACGTGACGTAACAACCCGTGGTATTTATAATTTTAACAATATTAATAGTCACGAAAGTCTAAGTTCAGTAATATATATATATATATATAAATATAAAAGACTACCTTCGGCTTGGAAACCGATTGTGGCTACCCTAAACCGATACCGGCCTTTGCGGAACTTATTTGAATTCAGAAGGAGGGGGGTGAGTGAGGCGATTTGGTCCAGCAGGTGTTATGGTGGGTTTACACACCGGAATAAGGTTTAAGGTTTAACATTTAATATTTTGTTCTAAGGAAATTATTTTCCAAACTGATTTACTAGGATCGCTACCATTGGCCGGATTTATAAAAGCTCGTCTCTCATTGGCTGGGCTAAGAATTTTTGGGATAAGGGCTAACAAGTTGGAATAGTTTCAACTTTCGTCCTAGCCCTTAAATCTTAGGAAGTTATGTGAACGCCATGATGCTACTAGCTTGATTCAACTTTGTTAAACCTTAGACCTTAAACCTTATTACCGTGTGTAAACCGGGCTTTACCAGCCAACAATCAGCCTGTTGCTGACCATTGTCAAAGAAGACAAAGACTTGCTGCAGTATCTCAAGGGGGACCCAGAGTAAATCCAAACAGCTTGCCGCAGCGCGCGCGACGACACCCCGCAGGAGAGTGGACCTTGGGGCTACTCAAGGTCCGTCGATCCCCTGGCGGAGGTTCGGGAGTTCGACGAGCCCCCGCCAGGGGATTTACGGACCTTGGGGGCTACCCAGTGATGTTTCGCTGTGGCAGTGATTTGGTTGTTGTGGTTTTTTATTTGTTTTTGTACATCTGGAAAAAGACAACTCTACACGTCGTCGAAACGTTGACATGTATTTTTTGAAAATATATACGTTGGATTGGTTTACCGTTAAAAATGTTTTCGTACAATAAATATAGGCCTATTACATACAGGTTGATATTGAGTAAAAAATATCTTATACAAAATAATAGTCAAACAAAAAATTATTTAGATGGCTCAGTGGTAAGACGCGTGGCTCTAATTCGGGAGGTGGCCGGTTCGGTACCGGCCCCTGGTAGTCCTGACTAAAGTTTTTCTGAGGTTTTCCATGTCACAAGGCGCATGCTGCGACTGAGTCATACTACAGCCGTCGGATATTTCTCCCTATAACTATTCCAAATACCGCAATACGTTAGTTAGTCACCCGGCAGGTAATTCCTATGAAAAATTATAATTAGGCCTACCATTGTGTTACGTATTGCTATTTGCTTTATAAAAGCGCCAATCAATCGATATCGAATCGCAAATTATCGACATACATACACACATTTACTTTTACATTTACATTTATTTTTAGAAATAGTAGTTATTTAAATGTAGTCTAATGATGTCTTTTTTTATATAAAATTTTAAAGCAAAATCAGCGGCTTGATCATAGCATGACTTTTCTCTTAACTTAACTGCCCCTGAATAGGCCTACTTGTTTTACTAATGTAGTTCAGGTACTAATGTGGTTCGGGTCTGTGGTACCTGACATTTGCCGCGAAAAGACCTACACTGTACGTCATACTTTACCTAATAGTGTTATCATCGCGCTTTTCCGCGGCATGGTTAAAACATTTTCCAGAACCAATCAGGCTTCATATTGACGTAAGAAAATGTGTGGTTCTTCTTATGTTTGTCCTGAATTTCACTACAGAGAAGACAGCGGACATTCCAATCAAACTGTGCACTTTCTGCACGCAATGAGCGTTTTGACGGGGTTGGAATATCGTCATCATTCTCCGCACTTTTTTGCTTGGTGGCAATTCGTCTTTTGCTGACATATGCGCTCCTTCTACACACTCTATGAAATTTATAGGTAAACTCGCGTAATGTCTTTGTCTTGTGCTCCAAGATTTTGTGGGCAGTTGGATCATCTCGTTCACGGTAAGCTGATACAATTGTTTTAAAACCTTTGGCAGTTAAAACCGCAGTCAAATCATTTGGCAATAACGGTCCGTTTTCCCCGTTGCAAAACACACAGACTATTTTACTCGTCGTTTTGGGATTGGTTTTTGAGGTTAACGGGCCACAATCATCATCAGTTATAATTAAAACCAAAAGAAGTTACTATATAGTCTCTAAAAACATTAATTCCCCATTGTAAGTTAAAGCAGTCATGTCTTCAGGAAGGCCTATGTATTCACACTATTTCCAACTATTAGCGATTGTGAGAAAGTACGTGGAAACTAAACGAAAACCACAATTAAAATTATTGTTGTGTGCAGTCTGTGCTGAAAACATTTACAATGCACAAACCGAGCCCATCGCATTTGTAATAACTCTAACTTACACAAATCACTAATTTACACTTGCACTTGGCACACGCGATTCGTTTTGAACAAACGCGAACGGAAAAAATAATAATCTATATCGAAGGGTAGATTAACGTGGTATTATGCAGCAGCCTAAGTAGGCCCGCTACTCCCACTCTCCTCCCCCCACCCCCATAAAATTTTCTGATCAGTTTGCTTTTCATTTATTAAAGCAAGCAGTGGACTTTTTTTGGCGTTGTCCGCCAATTGTAGTATTGTCGGCACCACAGATAATAAATTCAATGCGTGTTTGTTGTGTGTTGATTAGCATGTGTTGAAAGGGATTGGTAATACTTGTGTGAAGTCAAGGTAGTTTGCTTGCACTAGCGGATAGCTTATGTGCATACTGTGCCTTACGCGCAGCCGGCAGAGGCGGCGCTACGGCGCGTATGTAGAATACAGTCCCTTAAACAACGCAACAACCAATGCGCCGAAAATTACGTAAACGAAAACTGAAAGAGTTTTATAGTCAATGAATAGGCCTATCTTCTGGTGGAATTCATTATTTTCTTATTTTTTGTCTGTAGCCTGTGATCGAGTTGGAAAACGGGCGAAACGATTTTTTTTCAATTAAAAAAAATGTATTTAATGTATTATGTATAAAGTAATAATAATAATAAAAACATTAACTTATTTGAATTAATATAGAAAGATATTAGGTGCATACACATTCTAATTGGAAAATCAGGCATTCAAGTGTGCAACTTCCAAAGTTATTACAGAAAACATGTATCACCCTAAAAAATCAAAATTTGGTGTTTGATAATTTGTTTGGTGATGTTCCGACACGGTTTTTTGTGAAACATTTCTACAGAAGTATCGTGGAACTGTCAAGAACATATTCTGAAAAAGAAAATGTCAGCTTTTTATCTTTCCGACGCCACAAAAGAACTCCAAACGGCTTCCTTCGCTTCGTTTAAACGCATGCCGGGTATCCTCTAGACTCTAGAGACTAGTTAGTTGTAGATTCAGTTCTTTCAAACCCATATTGAGTTTGGTTTTCACTTTTTCGATGTTAATGTTATGTAGCATTAACGAGATATGGTTAAAACCAGTGTTGTGACTAGATAATTTATTTTTTATCTAGATAAAGATAAAGCTAATTCTCCAAAAAATTATCTAGATAAGATAAAAGATAAAGTGTAAAAAATTATCTAGATAATAGATAAAAGATCAAAATAATTATCTAGATAATTTCGAAAAGATAAAAGATAATAACGATATTATTGAGTTATTGACATGTTTCTTAAAAAGTAATATTTACTTATTTTTTCCATATCTATCATTAACAAATTGCCGCCATTTTCAAAAAAGGGGAAAACCAGTAGAAGTATTTTTCATTTAAAAAAATGGTATATTATTATTTTGTATCTATATTATGGTTAAACATTTTATCTATTTTTTTTTATCTAAAAGCTTAAAATTTTAGATAAGATAATCTGTATTTTTATCTACATAAAAGATAAAGATAACACCAAAAAATTAGCTAGATAAAGATAAAAGATAACAGATTTTATCTAGATCCGTTATCTAGATAATTTTATCTAGATAAGTCACAACACTGGTTAAAACCCGGTAACTTCACGTGGTTTTAAAATTGGTGGTAACTGGTAACGTATAATCTTCCATATATTATATATATTGTCATTTGTCACTTCTTTTCAGAGTGTTCGTACGCAGAGACAATATAGAACCTCGTGACTCATAGAAGTTTCTCAATGTATGGCATAAAAACAATGCTTTTCTAGTAATGCGTCACGGATCATAAGTTTATGAAGAAATACTGTAATTCTGTGCACCCAATGGCTTTAAAGAGTGCCTCTTGGTAGACAGACACTGGTCTGAGCAAAGCGCGTGGGATGTATTTGGGAGAAAACACAAGGATATTCAGGTTCTCAATAAGGCATTGTTCCGTGGGTTGATGACTTATGGCCTACACCCTTCTACCAAGGACGATATCATAACTGTAACGAATAGCATTGCAGTTAGCTTATATAGCGGTTTATAAGGAAATGCAAGGTCCTTCGCGTTGTATGTTGATAAAGAGGAAATTACCGCACTTGCATAGCATTAATTTTAATTATTGTAGCAAAATGTGTGTCTGTGGGTGTAAATCTACATTTACAAGATAGTTCAGAGACTTGCTCCCTTGCTCCGTATTTGTTGTTGCATTAGTAAAATGTTTAAAAGAACAAGATCGTAAGAACACGACATTATTAATATAAAAAATAAATTATAGTATTCAGTTATTTATATAAAAATAATTGAATCTCGTGGGTACATAATATTATTAATACATAATGTACTATATAGTATTCAATTACTTCTCACCCTATAAGTCACCCTGGGCCAGATTCTACCCAAGACCAGAGGGATTGAATAATAACTACAGGGAGACTTATCTAAAACCAGCGGGAGAACAAACAAGAAAAACACAAGACGACTGCCCACTCTTACTATCTTTGGCCCACTCCTTCCAACGCGTCTACTATTTTATTCTTCATGGGTACTATGATACTATGGTAACCTGACTGGCGGATGTGATGACTTTTTGTAACGATTGACAAGAAATGTTAAAGCTCGGATAATACTAATTAAAACACTTCGTGTGCGGGGTGCATCGTCTAGATTTTAGAAGACATGCGTAACGTCGTTTTTACGCACAAAGTATGTTTGTAGTGTGTCAATCTAGTGCCTGAGAACAAAGAGGCCGACACCTCAAACGCCTGCTCCGGATGCCCCCACCCCCCTCTGCCCCCAGCGCGTCGCTGCTGAGGGTACACACGTACAGGGGCTGTGTCACCAACCACTAAAACAGATATTCGATAGTTGTTCCTGAGGCCTTTGCAACTCTAGTGACAGAATCCGTCGCCCACACGACAGGACATCTTTTGTGTTGAAACTGCGCAATGAGTATTAGCGAACAAGTTTAGTTGATTCTAGAAATTATTTAACTCTTTATCACAAAATTGCTAACGAATATTAGCAATGCACTTGGCACTGGCTGGCCCATTGGCCCGCTACCACTATTGAGTCTCATGATATGATAAAGATAAAACAATAAGAACAGGGCAAATGGCAATCAAACAAGATCAAACTATTATCGATAAGTGTAATCATTCACTTTTGAGTATTTATTTTCACAATTTAGAAAGAGTTATTTTTAACTGGAATCAACCGCTAGAGATGGCTGGGACGCAGCCACGAGGCTCTAGTTCAGGAAAACGCCGGTTCGATACTCGCTACCAGTAATCCTGACTGAATCACAGATAACAAATTAACTGAATGTTTTTCTGAGGTTTTCCTCAGTCACTAGGCGAATGCTGGGGTTGAGTCATACTAACAACCCTCCCCCTAGGACATTCCTTCCCAACTATTCAAAATAACACAGTCACCTGAAGCGGGACATGAATTGTTCCCGGGCAGTTCATACGAAAAATTATTAATTATTCACTGGAATCGAGATTAGGATCGCGTTAAATAACACAAAATACTGATTAAACGAATTACGCACTTACGTGCGAAATAGGGCCATGCATACTTGCTGTTTGATGGCAAACTAACACGATTATTACAAATTTTCTTAAATTTTGTTGTTCCCAATCCGAACTTCAGCGCCCACCAACAAACGAAATGTCTCTAAAATGTTATTAGTTCAATCACTGCCTGTGTACGAGTGACTCTTATCAGCTTGCGTTCGCATAAACGCCAATGCAATAAAGCGTGACAAATCACCATGAGTAATATTCAGTGATTTTTTAAACCTAAATTAGTTAAACAACTTATAATAACACAACACCAAACACGCATTCCAACGAAAAATGGCGAATCATAAGTTTTATTTTGAAGTTTGATTTGTGTTTACTGTTTACACCGTTGTTTTTTTAGTGTTATTAGATCTGGTATACTTTGTTTGCGCTGCGGTAGTTGCTAGATGCAAAATTACAATTAATTGTAATATTTATTTATTTATTTATTTATTTATTTATTTATTTATTTATTTATTTATTTATTTATTTATTTATTTATTTATTTATTTATTTATTTATTTATTTATTTATTTATTTATACAAAAGCAATTAAAAGATGCCGAAAATAAAAAAAACGCCCTGCAGGGCACATTGGGGGCTCCCGCACCCAGATAGAAAGTGATATTTCACTTAGCCCCCCCCCCCCCCTCCCCAACCCTTCCCCCGAAAAATATCCTGGCGGCGCCCTGGATGAAGACAGAGTGAGACTGGTCCGAGACGTCGCATAGGAAGAGATAATTCGTGGCAAAAAGCGCTATCTAATTCCTCAGTTTCACATATAAACGCGACAATATGAAATTGTTATAATATGATATAATATAACATAATTATATAAAGTAAGTGTATTATAAACAGGTATAGAATTTGTATATTCAATCAGCCGCGAACTAATTTTTGGTTGGTTTTCATGTATTTTTTTGGTTGGTTTCCAGGTATTTGACACCAGTTGAAAGAAGTACTTCGAAAATGTATTTATTTAAATAATAGCTATCCATTCATACAGATTATTGTACACACTTCGATGAAACTAAACATTCCAAACTTTTTACCCACCCCTCTCTCTCCCTCTCCCTCTCCCTCGACAGAAACGTGCTAATATTAATTCGAATGGCATACGATCACTCACTACAACTTATAAACAAACTATAACTAAATATGTCTGGTTGCATGAATAATAATATTACATATTACGTATATCTTCATAAAAGGATTAACACTGGTCAGTCAGCTTATCACCTTCGGATGCATTGCTGGCATGTACTAATTCGAAGTTATGTATGTATTTGTGCATGGGAACCAATTATCAATGGCAAGCACAGCACAAACACATTCGGCTGGCTCTGTTCGTTCGAGAGGCACTCTCATGTTGCGGCGCGCGACGCGCGGCCCTGGACCCTGGAGATTCCTTCTCGGGTATTTGGCGGTCTTTGTATCAGGCTAGCAGCTTTCTAGCGGAGGTATCCGAAGTGCAGCCGATCGACCATGTGCTCAGCAGCGCGCACGTGGCGAAGGCGGAGTGTTTCGACCGGGGGGCGGAGCTAAATAAACGAGGTTGGCTGCTGCCAGAGAAGGATAGAGCGAAGTCAGCGGCGCCTGGCTTATACCCCTCTGCTGTTCATGCTCGCCGGGTGGACAACTCGTCGTGTTCGAAGAGAGGAAAATGCAAACGGCTGTCTGTGGTGAGCCACGTCCACCGATCGGTACACAACAAGGTGGTGTGGAGTGAAGAACTAGTTACACGCTACACGCTTTCATCTGGTTAATTCATACAAATTGAAGTTCAAAAGTAAATACTATGCATACGCACAAAAGGCGGCTTTCCATTTTGTGTGTTCGTACGTAGTAGGTAGGTAGGAATCAGAAACGTTGGCTGACGATCTTGTGACTAAACTAACTGATAGATAAAAATTAAATTTGTATTCGTATTCATACAACATCGTCACAATAAACCTATGCCACAACACACACACAAACAGAACATGAAGCCCCATAAATGTCTAGCTGGCTTCAAAACGAAGCCCACACAAATAATAATAATAAAAAAAAATGAATAAATAAATAAATAAACAAAAAAGTAAACTCTTCAGTACTGTGGCAAATTCTTTATTAAGTATTTGATTAAGGGTATTTTTGTGCGTTTGTTATAAAATTACTTGGAACGAAGTTGTATAATAAACCACCTATTTTATTATTATTATTGTTTTATTGTTGCAATACATACAAACTCGGTCAAAACCGGCATAAACATGTTGTACGGACACAAATGTCAAGTATTTCCATGTGTTTACCTTATTAAAATCTACTTAGAACTAATGAAATATATCATTTTCCACATTATATTTATTATTATTATTATTATTATTATTATTATTATTATTATTATTATTATTATTATTATTATTATTATTATTATTATTATTATTATTATTATTATTATTATTATTATTATTATTATTATTATTATAATTATGATTATGATTATGATTATGATTATTATTATTATTATTATTATTATAATTATTATTATTATTATTTTATTGTTGCAATACATACAAACTCGGTCAAAACCGGCATTATTATTATTATTATTATTATTATTATTATTATTATTATTATTATTATTAATTGACTATTCTTGGCATCACAAAAACAAACAAAAAATAAACAAAACAAAATATGTTTCGTGTTTCGTTTTTATATATTTATTTATTTATTTATTTATGTCTTAATATTATTAATTTATTATAATATTATTATTTATTTAATGTTGTGTGTTATTGTGTCATGTGGCAACCAAAGATGTTGGGATAGTATGTGGCAACTTTGGCTGCAGAGACCAAATATTGAGTCATCACGTCAATGTCATATCTGTTTTTTCAATTTTACAGAAAGGTCAAGAATATAAATATTTGTTTGTTATTTTGTATCATGACTTTTCTTTGTGCATTTTCATCTATGTTGAGAGTCGCACCATTTTGAATTAGTAGCTATTATATCTTTATAGTCCTGATGGTTGGCTCTACTGGATGAGGAGAGAGACTGCGAGTTGTTTTTACCGTTGAAGGTTGGCATTTTTACACCTCCATTTCCCTGGTTCAATATCTGCAACAAAGTTTTAAACCAACACGTGGTGGTATTTTGTTTCGAAAAATGGTCGGCAAACGAAAGAAAAAGGTATGTATGAAATAGAAAACCTACTCTTCTTAAATTTACTTTCTTGGAAATATCTTTGTATAGGCCTACTAGGCTCTACTCTCTTCGTGTAGGCCTAGGTCTTCTAGTGAACACAGTTACGAAGCAGAAAATTAGGTTAAGGTTGACGTAGACCAACGTTCTGTTAACATTTCTGTTTTTTATTTTAGTATTCCGAAGGAGAAGGAAGTAAATATCTTTCTAGAAGAGCAGCTATGAACAAGCTTCAATTAACATTGAAGGACTTCCGAAAATTATGTATATTGAAAGGTATTTACCCCCGAGAGCCAATAAACAGGAAGCGAGCACAAAAAGGAGTGACTGGCATTAAAATACTGTATCTCAAGAAGGATATACAGTTTCTGATGCATGAACCTGTAATTTGCAAACTAAGGGATTACAAGGTGAGTCATCTGAAGGGTCAACCTGTCAATAGCCGAACACCTCGTCGATTTACCCTTCCAGGCTTGCTTCTGTAAAAACTTGTTGGTGTAGGTAACTAAAGAAAAATGTATTTCCTTTCATTGTAACTGTAACCCAAATTGCATTAGCTTGCCATTAAATAGCTAGGCCTAGCCTATTTAATAGTTTAAAACCATTGTAACATGTCGTTTTGACGTTGAAATAAGCATGTTCGGCTAATGAAATGTAGCCTAAGTGTTCGGCTGTTCGCCTTTAAAATTGTCAAGAGATGGCGTTACTGTCGCCGCGAGAAGTGTGTGATGGCGGCTACGATGAGGTTGGTGAGGCAACTCAACATCTAGCTACTAGATGCGAAACAACAGTTTTTATTAATTCTATTAAAATCTAAGCAGCCAGTACTGTCTACATCTATGTATAGAACCAATACCAATGTAGAAGACCTGTGAGCCATTCATATACAATTAACATCCATAAATAAAGATTTGTTTTACAAATAACCTTGGATAGGCTATGTAGTCTCGGCGTGCGGTTGGGCCGTGAAAATACGCACCTTGGATTTTAGTGCATGCTACGAATTTGCGTTCAGGGCACTTTCTATCTTGAAAGTTTATTTTGTTAATGTCTACAAAGGCTGCTACGCATGTTTGGAGAACTCTCGAACAAATCTGATCATTAGTTTTTCGCCTGGAATTGAGTCTGAGAAAACAAAACAATTTTTTCTAGAGCTGTCCATCTCCAATGCGTGAATTGTCATAACAAGTTTACTGTTTTGTATATTATTTTGAAACCATTTTTACAACAATAATTGATATGCAAATTGCAAACTAAATATTTTGTCATAGGCCTTTAGCCTAAGTTAAACCATTAAAAATCAAAACAATAATGACTAGACCGTGGTAAGTGAAGATGTGTATACCCTTCCTAGTGCGCCGAAAACCTTGACAACAACCTCACCGTAGCGATTGTCGCTTTGTCTGCTTGGAGCATGTTGTTTATTTTTAAAGGCGAATTGAAAGAGGTGTTCAGATATTGCGATGCTTTTATTTTTCCACTGAAATTCAGTGCATGATTGGCTGAAACTTGGCACAACTGACAAATAGCGGACCAATAGATGGGTGAGCTGGGGTGGGAATCATTGGAGGAGAGAAGGAGGTTCAAGGATAGGTTTTGCAACTAGTACAGGGCATCAAGGGGAATGAGGGGTTGGAAGGAAATCCAAGGCTGAATGGAGAGGAGTGGGTACAGTGCAAGACATGACCACGATTGGAAATTTCAAAGGGTTGGGAGGAAAACAGATGTGGGAAAGTATTCATTTGTTGATAGGATGGTAAGGGAGTGTAATGGATTGCCAGGTGATGTGGTTGCTCAGCAGACATTGAAGGGGTTTAAATCGTGACTGAGGGGTGGGGAGGGGGGGGGGGTTAGGGTGTTGAGCTAGGGCCAGGGCAATGGCTATAGGCAGCCACGTACAAAAGTGCCTGACAAGTGGGTATCATCCTGGTGAAATTCTTGTATCTGAGGCAGTGGCGAGGCAAGACATTCTAAAGTAGGCATGCACTAAAGATTCAAAACTAGCCTAATTCCAAACTTGGTATCTAGAATGTGAGGATAATTGAAAATGTGTGTCCAAATATTTAAAATTGTATGAATTGCTTAAATTGAGATTTTATTTTTAAAGACATGCTATTATTGCAATAGGCATCAATATTATTATATTTTTTTATAAGTGTGCTTGCAATTATTTCAGATGTTTAAACACAATAATTGAACACACTAACAGTTTTTTATGATTTGTCCAAGATCTCCGCCTTGCGGAGGCTCGTCTAACTCCCAAGCTAGGTCGTCGCTTGAGGGAACCAAAATCAGCATTTTGTATCCCACTAAAAGAACTGCTATAATAATGAAATATTTGTTTTTGATCAAGTACAATACAATAATCAAAACATGTAAAAGAGACATTTTGATGGAATTTAATGATTGAAGCTCTTCAAATATGATGAGGTAATTCTATTTGACAGACCACTTCATTTGTTTTTTTCCACATTTCTCCCACTTGAATAACATGTGATTTTTAACATTGTGGAACGGACTGCGACGACTTTACTTGCGAGTTCACCGAGCCTCCGCTAGGCGGAGATCAAGTAGACCTTGGATTTGTCGTTAATGTAAAATGCCACTTTTAAACTGATCGACTCACTTGTTCAAATTTGCCGAACAGAACTGTTAAAATGTTCAATAAATATGATTTTGGATAGATAGGCCTAGGCCTATCTGATTTAATTAAAAATACGCCTAATGAATGCTCGAAAGTGTAGGCTACTTTTGTTGTACACTCCCGTTGTAAAATAGCAAACAGGGCACAGTACACAAATCACAAACAAATATTTTGTGCCCACAGTAATTTTTATACTCAGTTTGAAGATAGCCATTTGTTTTATAATAGTGTAAAACCATTGAGTTTGTTAGTGTAGGGTAGAGACCCAGCGACCATTGGCGGCTCTCTACCAATAAATTTCCCGTGGACTCTAGTAGTGCGAGCGCGTACCGCTAGAAAGCGCTACATGTACTCACTGATGTCAGCGTTCCTGTGGAAAGAAAGGGATACTACGTAGTACGCGCAGATGCGAAGTCGGTAAGGTAGTAGTATCTAGATGGCGGTGGATATTGTTATTAAAGCATTATCATTTGTTCTGATAAATATGTCAAACGGGCACGAAGTTAACAATAAGTAAGCTAATACTTTATTACAACACATTATATAAGGTTTTATACATTATATAGACTAGGCTGTAAAACTACGTTACTAATGTAGGCCTATTAATGTAGGCCTAGGCTTATTGTAGCCTAGTAATGGCCTAGACTAAAAGAGTTGGGCCTAGACCTAGGCTCGGACTACACCACGTGATCTTCTGACGTCGCATCTGCGCGTACTACGTAGTATCACTTTCTTTCCACAGGAACGCTGACATCAGTGGGTACATGTAGCGCTTTCTAGCGGTACGCGCTCGCACTACTAGAGTCCACGGGAAATTTATTGGTAGAGAGCCGCCAATGGCCGCTGGGTCTCTCTCTACCCTACACTAACAAACTCAATGGTAAAACTTGCTAATGGGATAACAAAAAATATTTCTTAAAACTTGTGACCTAGAGGGGAAACAAAACCACTACAATACTTAAAAATATGTGAATGTCTTATTGTCTGGTCTATTTGTTGTCAAATAATGTATAAATAATAATAATGTATAAATGCCTTTATGTATTGACCTACTTATGTTGAAAAATGTATGAAAAAACAATGCAACAAACACCGATCGGTTGGATAGTTTGTGAGTTACACTGGTAACAACTAACAATCTGTCGTCTTGTAAGAGGAAAATGTAGCCGTCTGCCGACTTTAAACTGTCGGGACGCCTACAGACTGTATATGCCGACTAAAATGGGAATGTACCTATCATATAAACGATAACATGTTATTCTTCTTCTTCAAAATATTGTGCATCGAGTGGGTGTATGATAACCTTGCCTGCCTTTTTTTTCATAAGTGAAGGACTCTGGCCTATTGTGGTTGTTTGACAAGGAACAGGGAATAGTATTATTAGTTTAGCCTACTAACCAGTGGCGCACAACCCACAGGAGCAGGGTAGCGGCCGCTCCAGTAGCCAACGGGGGGGGGGGGGGGGGGGGGGTCTGCATGAGAAAAAATGTGAAACAAAAAATAAAATAAAAACACACTAGAAGAGAAAAAAGTCCAAACCCTAATAAGGAAAGAATGGATGGGTATAACCATTGTGTTTAAAATACCCTTAATGGTATAACCAATGGTATAATGTTATCCCGACATGAATGTATTTCCTTAAAGAAGATAGGGAACCCTTGCAAACTTTGGAAAATACCATAACGGGATCGCTATTTGGCCGCGGCGAGGGGGAGGGGGGGGGGGGGTACAAAAAGTTTCCTCACATTGATTACCTTTAGTTTTGACGTTTGCACTTCTCATAGTACAAACAAAAATACACTTCAAATTCCATACTGTTATATACGGGAGGGGAGATCCCGTAAAATACGGGATGGTTGGCAACCCATATTAAGATTTATAACAAAACAACACTTGGCCTGCAAATTATGTTCATTATGTCAGTGGAGGTGCTCACACCACTACTCGTGTCACCATTAGGGATGGATGGGACGTCGGACGTGTACACGTCCGTGAAAGTATACACTTGGACATAATTTTTAAAAATTAAACGTTGCGCCAAATGTACACATTTAGTAATGAATGGCGTTTTTCATTGGGCTGATCCGAGTGCTCTGGTGCGCTCCAGTTGTCATTTGTATATTTCATTGGGACTTACGGAGCGCACCAGTGCATATAATTGTATTTCAATCAATAAGTTTGGTACATTTGTACTCATTTACCACCTGAGTATAAAGTAATAATTGCATTAAAAACAAACACTTAAAACCACGTCAAAAACAAGTATTTTTTTTTAAATCATCTGCGGCGCTGTTGGTGGTTTGTCCCTTTTCCCTTTGGGTATTTGTCCCAGATTTCCCGATTTGAAATATGGTCACTTTAAACAATATATTTTCGCAGTCAGGATTACCAACATTCATCAGCACAGGTAACACATTTTATTTTAAAAAGAACATGTAGCTAATCTCGTCAACTAGATCACATATTTTCAAACTGCTTTTCTTAAACGTGCGTATACCCAGCGTAACCTGCGGACACCATCTACTAGGCCTATTTAACAGGATTAAGTTATTGCTTACATTAGCTTGGAAAGTACTCTAAAACTCGTAAAATGCCACCAAATGCAATGAGAGGACCAACAAATTTTCTGGGGCTATGCGCCCCAGACCCGCATAAGCTGGGGGGCATCCCCCCCAGACCCCCCATTATAGTTCCCGGAACTAGGGGGGGGGGGGGTCACGAAGAAATTCGCTCCAGTAGCTCAAAATACCGTGTGTGCCACTGCTACTAACTAATTAAAGTAGCTCCTCTGAGTGTACTCTCTAGTAGAAAGCTGAACTTAATAAGAACTTGCAAATACTAGTAAAGATAAAAAAAATTGATATCGTGTCTTAAATAATAGTATCCTATAATTATATCTTTATTGCGTATAAGTAATGCTAGTGCTAATAATAGTGTTTATATTGTAGGCAAACATTTATTTTCGAGTTTATGAAACTAGCGCGTGTACTGACTAACCACTACAGCAGTCCGCGCCATTGAAACGCACTGCAGCCACACAAAGAAATTAAAATAATGCTTCAAAATCGTCACCTCAATATCTGCAAAAGAACAAATATTCTTTTTGTTTGTGTAATAATATTGACTTTTTAGGATAATAATGTTGTTTTTGCTTTTATTTCATAATGGCTTAGGCCCTATATACTTTTGCACTCAATATGAACAACTGATATTGTATGGCCAACCTTACGATACATTTGGCAACATAGCAGACTCACCGCTCCACAGCTGATGACAGAATATGGACAGAAGCAAGACAGAAGTCAGAACATTCATCATTGTGGAAAAATGCCGTTTCCGCGTAACCGAAGAGGTCGATTTGTATCGAATACAGAGTCGGGTAGAATTAATAAGGTTGTTCAGGCTCTTAGTAGGCCTAATATTGACACCAATGTTAATAATAGGCCTAGTGTTGATTGCTCAACGGCAATACCTAGTGGACGTAGGGTTATAAACATCGCGTACTTGGCTGAGGAGACAAGATTTTTCAAGATTTTGTTTTAGCATAAAATAATAGTTTTGATGTAATTTCTTCTATTAAATTGCTTTTGAAAATTATTTTAGGGTGTAAGGAATGGAAAACAACAATAAACAACGTTTAAAAGTTTGATTTGAAACCAATTTATCACTGCGTATATGTAGATCACAATTGCATTTATTTTCAATTGCGTCCGTAGTGTAGTGGTTAGCGAGATTGCTTCCCGTCAAAAGTTATCACTTTGACGTGGTTCAACCCCAGTGCGGGTCAACTTTTTTACTTTTTTTAAACCAGTGGTTATTGCTTAGTGTATGTTTATATGTACTATTTTGCAAAAGAAATATTTTTAAACTTTATTGCAAGGATTGATTGAGCCATTGCCACTGCTAGTTTGCTGTATCTTCCCTATGTTAGGCGGTGGCATAAATCACTAAAAATAGTAAAATATAGTTGTTCTTCTAGCATTATGCTATGGCTTTATTTTCGAATTACCTTCAGACTAAATAAATAACATTAATAAAATAAAAAATGTAATAGGCATAAAAAAAGTTGTTAACTACGTTCATTCTGTAAAGCGCTCGTTACACGGGGAAGTGAAACGAAAAAGTGAAAAGAAAAAGTCACTTTTCTAAAGTAGAGATAGCATGTTCCTTATGGGACTTTCCGGTCGCTGTCACACGGGGAAGTCGAAAAGCAAAAAGTAAAAACTTTCCGCACTAGTCGAGCTCGGTTCAACAACTGAAAAGCGAAAAGCGAAATAACCTTGAACAGTTGGTCGTGATTGGCTGGTAATGTTGCCATGGACTACAACTTCGGGAATAAGTCGACAGTCATTTGGGACGTCCTGTTAATTTTCCCAGAGATAAGTGTAAACAAGGGGGTGGTGTTACACGTACGTACAAGACGGGAGAAATCAATCGCCATACCTAGTTAGTTACCACTCTTGCCGCACAGCGCCCGATAGTGTTGCACGTAGGTCGAGAGATGGCGCCACACGCACACTGTTTCTTTTCCTCGAGAAGTGTCCCGTGTAACAACTTCGGAAAGTCTTTTTACTTTCCACTTTTTGCTTCTCACTCTTTTCACTTCCCTGTGTAACGAGCGCTTAAGAACATTGTTTGACAGTGAAACAGATCTTATGTCTGTGCGGTGTGTTGACGTCTGCTAGCGGGGCGGAGCGCGGACCGCGGAGACAGCTCACGTACACGTACAGCGTTGCCAGATTTTCCGGCTCAACTCCCACTTGAAGTTAAAATAACTCGGAAAGTAGTCTGGATACACAAATTTTTTATGTTTTCACTGTATTTTATAGAACACTGGCTGTTCGATGATATGAAAATCGTAATACTGACAACATTTTGGCAGGTTGTACAGTTCTTTATAGATTCGAAAACGTAGATTTTTACCATTTCTCTTTGTTAAAAGATAGGTAGTTTGAAGTTTTTAAATCGCAAATATCTAAAAATGTAATGTCGATATGTAAATTTCTCGTAACATATTACTATATGATTCAGTGAATCTTTCTGCATTAGTGGCCAAAATATGAAGAGACTGACAATATTTTGAAGTTATAAGGGAGCTACTTTAATCATATTCATGTTCTCATAAGTTTTGTTTTTACTACTGTACAGTTGATATTTATTAATTTTTGTTGACAGATCTTTGCAAAGAAAGTTGGAAGAGCTAAGGCCTTAAGAGATTTTCGATTAATGAAGAAATATCTTGACAAGCATCCTCAGATCAAGATTGATCACATTGTGAAAGAACGATACCCAACATTTATTGATGCAATCCGTGATCTCGATGATTGTCTGACTTTGTGCAGCCTGTTCTCCACATTTCCTTCTATGACAGCCATTCCACCTGGGCAGTCACACCTATGTCGAAGACTTACTATCGAATTCATGCACGCAGTGATTGCGGCTAAAGCTCTACGGAAAGTGTTTGTCTCAATCAAAGGTTATTACTTTCAAGCTGAACTCAAGGGGCAAACTGTTACATGGATTGTACCTCACCACTTCTCATTTCAACCTCAGTCAAGAGCAGAAGTTGATTTCAAAGTGATGTCTATATTTGTTGAGTTTTACTCCATAATGCTGGGCTTTACCAACTTCCGATTGTACCACTCTCTGAATCTGTTCTACCCACCAAAGTTCCCCGGATATTCTACGGTCGACGCCGACACCAGCTTGGTAGACGAAGAGTCTTATGTAGCAGAGCGCATTGCAGCCCTCAACGTACCTCTCTCTCGCACAGGAGGGGAAGCAGAGGAAGAAGAGGAGCCTGATTTTGACAACTTTCAAATGGTAAGGACTACAGATGGTAGGGACGGGCAAAAACGTGTACAGTATTTCAGTAAACGTGTAGTCCTAAGCTCTCTCTGTGAAAGACGTGTACACGTACGTTCCTGCTCACGCTTACCCAATAGATTTTTCACGTGAATTAGGGTGTGCACTGTAAGCTACCTATGCATTTCGTGTGCGATGTTGGTTCAGCTAAGATTGTACGCTGTGGCTGGTAGCACACAGTATAACCCTGTGTGGGTGCACAGGTCGGAGCATTTTTAACATTGAGAGGAATACGGTAAACGTGTATATTATTCCATCCCTAACGGATAGGAAAATTATCGATGTTTAATCCTGATACAATATCTAAAGGTGGCATTGTTGGCATCAGCGGAGTTGTCTGAGACATGGATTAATCGATAACGGAACAAAATTGAAATACAAAATATAAAAATAAAATTAGGTAGGAGTCGGTAGAAGATTTTGAATTGATTTTTATTTTTTAATTGCTAAGGATTTCCACGTCAGCGTGAAAACGAGACAATTGTGAATTTTTACAATTTTCTATCTATTTTGGATTGCATATTCTTAATTGAAAAAATTACATTAAAAATGTATTTGCACAATTTTCAATTATTGATAGAGATACGTGAAAATCGCATGCGATAGATGCGAAATTGATAATTTCCCGTTTTTTTTTCTTCACATTTGTGGATATTTTACGTCATCAGGAGCTCGAATTCATAAAAACTGAATCGGTGACAAAATGTGATAAATACGTCAATGCGCGATATTCATGAATAAATGCAACATACGGGCGATAAATGGATTTTTCCTCATATTTTATATAGCAAATTTGTTTTTTTAACGGGAAAATTCGTAAATTCAGCGCCGAGCGCTTGGGAAACTTTCCACCGATGTTCACCGCTCAACATCTTGTGAGCGAATTGCTTGCTCCGGCTCGACCTTGAACACACCGGGTGGCTAAACTGGCCGCGCCCTCCCTCCCCAACTAAGAGTCTTATTGCTCAAGGTTATTAGATCTTGCTTGCAGTCATTGCTAGCCTACAGCGAGCGGGGGCTTGCCGTACCGTAACGGTCTTGTTGCCGCCTACTTGTTATGATATTAAATTTTTACCACATTTTGCCTGTAAAAAAAAAGCAAAATTTTAGCAACAAAATATTAAACATGGTCCAAAAATTATGATCAAAAAATGGTATTTATCTCTGGAAGTTTGAACTTGACATTTCATTTCATTCATTTATGTTATGTATGATTAGTGATTACTGTACATATAAAACTAAAAATGAATGACACCTTCAAATTATATCAATACTATGAATCACATCCATTATTTTGAAGTTTGCAAATAATCCCAGTCCATTTAACATGTGTGTTATGGCAGCAAAATGGAAATTTGGAGGAACCTCACTACCAAATTAATAAACTTCCCAAGTAATTTTGATGACTAAAAAATAAAAAAAGTTATAATTGTTCATAAACATTTACTTAATGCTGAAACTTGAAAAACAGCGGGTTTTTGGTATATTTCTTGGAAAAAAGTCCGTTCAAAAAATGTAACAGCACACTCCATAAATACCAAAAAATTAATTCCTTTTTATTGAGATTGTGCAATGACACTATGGATACAATAAAAACTAAAATAGGCCAATAACCAAATGGAAATAGTGGATTGGAATGTTACGGAAATAGACAAAAATGTATTATTTTCACATTTTTTACGATTGTTGCTTAAACTCGAGAAAATTCGCTGTAATTAGCGTGAATTTGTGAGTTTTTTGTTTGAATTTGCAAGAAAAAAAGCTTTTATTGGGTGCATAATCCTACCAAAGTTCGAGAATTTTCGTAAAAAATTACATTTTTCACTTTTTGCTTTTATAGTTAATGCCAATTTCACGGGGCTCTAGTTATTATGTTACATTATAATATAATAAATATAAATTACCACTGTTACGAAATCATGTCTCAAATTCAACAGCTTCCATCGCACCTCGAAGGTCATACAGACACAGTAAAACCTCTTTAATTAGAATTGCAAGGGACCCTTAAAACTAGGGTTGCCGTTTGATAATCAATATATAGATCGATACAATTATTCGCCGAAACGATCGATAGTCGATTCAGTCTTCCCGAATCGATGATCACTATATCGATAATCGAATGGCTCACCCGGCCGAGATTTTGAATTTACCGCTCGTTACGCTTCCCACGTGCGCCACGCCTAGCAGCGTAGTAGCTTCAACTTCTACCCCTCATCCCCCACTCCCTACCCAGGCCTGCCCTTCCCCCGTCAAGCAGTAGAAGGGGGACCGGGCTGGCCTAGTCGCGAGCGGTAACCTGTCGCCTGCAGTGAGCACGTGTTTCTTGATCCGTTTTTTTTCTCTTGTTCACGCGATGTTTTTGACCATGTCTAAAACAGATCTGTTAACTCCGCCGCAACTTAGAAATGAGGTGTGGAAAAACTTCGGTTGTCGTGTCAATAAAAAAAAAATCATAGACAGTAGAAGTGTAATGGTAAAGTGGCTTACAGTGGCAACTAGGGTTGCCATTGCCAACTCTCCCGTATTTCTCAGGAAATCCCGTTTTCCACTGTGATTTCCCGCTTCCCGTACCAACTCAACACGGGAATCAGTTTTCCCGTATTTTCACAATTTGTTTTAAAATACACATTTCGTAAACTTCCGCCTACTAACAGTACACAGTTTTCAGCATTTGAGCATTTTGAACTTAAAGTCTAATGTTGAGACAATTGTTTCATTATATTTAATACATGATGGTACATAAATGGTTAGACAATAGAAACAGATCAACCAGCTGAGTTACAAGTCGTTGGTATTTAAATTCTCTTTCGTGTCAAAATTTTTATAATTATTTAAAACGGGATATAAAGATTCTACGTGATGCAAAATAGCTTGACAAAATGTAGAAGGTAACCAGCTTAAACTACTTTACATATTAATTCAATTTTCCCTCCCAAATTAAACATTAATTGAATGAGAAAATTACACCTGCAAAGTTAATATCAAATCCCTAAACTCATTTTCTTTTCTGGGACCTAACGTCTATTATAAGAAAACATTTTGCGCCTACGATGATTTGGCCTTCGGCAACTGGGACATCGCCATCCTCTTTCCCTCTACATTTCACATCAATTTTAAAATTCCCGTATTTTCATATTCAATAGTTGGCATCCCTAGTGGCAACACGACAAATCCTAGTACACATTTACGAAAATGTAATGCTTACGCGACATCAAATTTTTATTTTAAAGTAATCCCAATTTCAGACTATTGTCTTTTTCCGGTCCATTATTTATTAGTTCGCGCGTGTATTGTATGCCGCTGCTAAATTGTTATCTCGCGTATCCGTGGTGTGTAACCGGCTGTCATGAATCCTGAATGACAACTGCGCATTGCCCAGCGCAAGTCGACCGTCCCTCCTGCATTCCAACCTCCTTAGCCCCTCCTACCGGCTCAAGATCAAGCCAATGACAAACACAACTTCCACGGCCCACCCCAGTACTACAGCCAGCAGTGTCCAGTTTCATCTTCGATCTCAGCAGACAGAGTAGCATCTCGTGGCTTACAGCACAATATGAATATTATAGATTCCCCCCCCCCCCCCCCCCCCCAAAAACAATATACTCGCAAATGGTCCGCCTCTTATGCGAGAAATAACTTAATTTTGATTCGATTATCGATTAATATTTTTTTAAGTCGATTATCGCGATCGAAAATCGATTTTACTAGTCCGATTATCGATGCTGAAATTCATATCAAACGGCAACCCTACTTAAAACCCCCATTTGAATTAAAAAATGTTGAATTAAAAGAACATTTGACATAAGCCTTAAATGCTCTAACCTCCAGCAGGGGCTAGATCAGTATTTTGAATTACACATCAATTTGAAAAGGGCGTTTGAATTAACAAAGTTTTACTGTATCTCAACACTCGATTAGCCTACCGTTGAGAAAAATTGTATTAAATATTGTTTCTTTCATGCTTTGCAGACTGATGATTCTGAAAAACAGGAACAAATGAAACTAGAGATGGCCAAGGCAAAAAAATTGAAGACCCTCTTCAAAGGCCTCAAGTTCTTCTTGAATCGTGAAGTTCCACGGGAACCACTTGTCTTTGTCATCCGTTGCTTTGGCGGGGAAGTTTCGTGGGACAAGATATCTTTTGTTGGATCGTTGTTCGATGAGAGTGACGAGACAATCACCCATCAAATTGTTGACAGACCCAGTATAGTTACGCAATATCTTTCCAGATACTATGTTCAGCCTCAGTGGGTATTTGACTCTGTCAATGCCTGCGAGCTCCTTCCAGTCCAAAAGTATTTCCTCGGAGCTGTGCTACCTCCACATCTGTCACCATTTACAAATCCAATTCAGGATAACTTGTATATTCCTCCTGAAGCAAAAGCATTAGTAGATGCTTATGCATCAGAAAAAGTCGAAGGTGAACAATTAGAATCTGAGAATGATAAGGAAGACGATGATGAAGACGATGATGAAGACGATGACGGGAGGGAATGCGAGGAAGTGGACTCCGAGGCTGAAATGAAGAGTAATGTGCAGTCGAAACAGGAGAAAGTTGATGAGATGGATAGTGAAGAAGAAGCACGTTTGGAAAGGAAGAAGAAAATGGCTGTAAGTGCAGGGACAGTGGTACGCGAGGATCCAATGGAGAAGACTCGACAGGAAAGGCAAGAATTTAAACTTCGTGAAAAAATGATCAAGAAAAAGCACCGTAACCTTTACAAGAGCATGATGAAGGGTCGACAAAAACGTAACAAGGAGAAATGGCTATTGGGAAAGAAGCGAAACCAGATCGACAATGAAGAGAGTGCATTGAAGAAGACTGACAAGAAGAAAAAGGTCAAGATAACAGCTGATAGCATTTCTGTGTAGGCAACAGTTGTTCTGATTCATTCAAGGTAAATCTTGATAGGTACAACACAGATTGGAAACAATACTTTGAACAACCGACATTAAGCATCCTAGTGTCTGTACTCTGTAGTAGATACTATACTTACTCATGGAGCTAGCTGGAATATGTGGGTTTCCGTAGTGTAAAATCTGGTGGTAAGATCTGTGCCTCTGGACTTTGGCCTTTAATTGATCATTACATCACTAGTAGGCCTACCTACTACGTAATAACAAACAAACTGGAAAACCGTTTTTAAAATTTCAATCAATTAGATGCAATGACCAAGCTATTGACACCAACGTTCTTTATCTCAAACACGTTCACCGTTACAGTTCATGGCAGTGCTGCTACCCCATTTTCTTGAAAATGTGAATTAGTAATTGTTGTGCAATCTGTTAGCAATGTATCATGAATAGAGATACGTGAAAATAGCGTTTTGTGTATAGATGCTACAAAGCGCTATTTTTCAGTGAAAACTAAGGTTTTTCGGTTCTTATTTTATTATATTTAACATAGTAATAGTAATTATACTTTGTTTATGATAAATGCAATTTGGTTGATTTTAATTTTAATAGTATGACATGATTTAAAAATAAATATTTGAGAAAACTTCATTCTCAAGTTTTTTTAATCTTGGCAAAAAAATAGATGCTACAAAACGCTATAAAATGACAATTGAAAATGCTGTTTTCACGTATCACTAATCATGAAACATCTATTCTGAGTGGGAAGCAGTCTGTAAGTCTACTTTGCAAGTACCCGTACTGAGAAGAACAAAAGCTCACTTGGATAAGTTAAAACATTATTATGCTCAAAATATAATACATATTGAAAACAATTGAAAGCATGTTGTCTTTCATACTTGACCCAGATCTAAGTCCATGCCAAGGATCTCTCCCTTTCCCACTGTTATCATTATCATAAAGCATTGTTAGGAGTGAATAAAAGTAAGCATCACATCTTAATTAGAGTAGCACTTTTCTGTGCGATGTATTATATGTCTTGTCCTGGTTGAAATTAAACTGATTCCAAGATGGCAAATGTCCCAGAATTACATGAAAGTGTCTTACTTTTGCCCGCGATCCCGTGCCGCCTGAAACGTGAGCTCGAAACGAACAGTGAGAATGGATAATAAATGAATGTGAGCATGGTTTTCCAAAGTTGACTGTTTCAAATGAACAATGTTTTCTTAAATCATTTCATAGGTTTCAATAAAAACAAGTATATATATATATATATATACCCTATTAATATTGTTATAGCCACACAATAAATAATAAAATAAAAAATCTCGGACAGGCACGTGCACTCCTAATTCTTTGGAAAAGATTTTTCTTCAAAAGGAGAGCGAATTGAATTCTTAGGAATTCTTGTTTTCTCGTCAAGCAGTAAAAATATGCTCCGTTTGTCCTGAAATGTTATTTTCCAGAGTTGGGAACCCTACTGTGACAAATTTTGTTCAGTATTCTAATTATTATTATTAATAATACCCGATAATTAATGTTGGAAACGGGGTCAAGATATATATATAATTTATAATTAGTAGATCTTGATCCATAGTTTACATAGTGTATACACTTATACAGATATTTCACCAGGCAAGGTCACGACAGCAGGTGTGTGTGACAGGTACGATGTTGTCAAACCACAACATTGAGCAGGTTACTGCAAGAAGTGAACGAACACTTTAAGGTGAATCTACCCCCCTGAAAAAACACTTTAGCTAAGAATATCTTGAAAATGTGTGAAGTGTACCACAACTCCGACCGACCTTCGCGCGCTTCGTTCTGATTTCAGTCAAGCGCAGGCTCTTGTTAAAGCCAGGTCACGCCCGGCGAGGCGCCGCTCCGCTTACTTGGTGTCATGTTTCCCTCCAATACTTGGATTGCATCTATACATATGGGTTTTCAATTACTGTTGAGCGGAGCTAGGACACAAGGAGACAATTTCTTTGCCCAAATTACCTGTCTAGTTCGTAAAGTAGTTACAGCTAGACTGCGACACGAGCAAACTGGTGCGCTTCACATCCGTGTACGTATTTCACCAACACACAAGGTTTTTTTACGTAGGCTTGAGACTACAAGCATTTTGGGAAGATAAGGGTCAAGCGCATGATGAGCACTTTATTTCTTGTAAGTGACGCTTTTCATAATTAAGTTATGGAATAGTAAAAGCAGCATATACTCGAGTGCCTTTTCACCGGGACAAGAAAAAATTCATTAAAAAAACTAGTCACATAATTATGTTTTAAAATTGTATACATCATTCCCAAGATAGCAACCTATAGCATACTACATTTGCGTGTACTTAACAAATATGGTCTAGAGGTGTTAGTACATGAACGTAAAGACTTTTGAAGCTATCGGATCGGTATACGTAAAAAGTAGAAGTGTAATTTTTTTTAAACCACTTTTTGCAGACATAGTATCAATATTTATCAACCTTCATTAAAAAAACTTAATTTAAAAAAGTTACATTAACTAAATACCTTCACCTTAAATTGGAACATTTGGGCCCAGCAAAGAGTACAATAATTAAAATCCCATTCATGTTCATTTTATTCTGTGGTTCTATTTCAAGGTCAGTTCATTGGAAGAAATGTACAATACATTACATATATTGATGAATTTAAATAACATATTGTGCTCACAAATAAAATAGCTGTACATTTTTAGATGTACCACTATAAATTCAATAATCACAGATAGCTGCAATAATGAAGGTACATTACAAGCCAAGTTTATCATAGTTACCATGCTTATTTTATTTGTACATAGAATAAGAGGTAGAAAACAGCAGTGAATGTTTGTAATTGAATGGGCCACCTTAAAGTACCACCAGACAATTAAAGTACAACATTACGGTATTCGTCACTGTAGTTTATGCACAATTCATTTTTAAGGTATTTAAAATATCCTGTTCATTTAACATTTTGTTATTTCCATAGGGTATCTAAAAAGAAAGGCAAATAAATTACATGTTTAAATAGATACAGGAATCTTCTTGTTGTTAATATATTGTTCATGATGCATTACCAACACTTATATCACGTCAATCATGTAGCTGTAACATCATGGATAGTCCTACCCTTAAGTAGTATATCGCATTATATTACAGAACATAATAACAGCACAACATGTGACATTAGCCCAATAATCAGGATACTCTATCCTTACTCTTTTATACTTAAATGAACTATTATAAAATGTCTTCAAAAGTCTCAATTTAACAGTCCGTTTTCTTCATCACTTTCTTCATCTTCTTCCAATTCTGGCATTGGAAACCGCAAGAGAGCTGCAATTCCCGTCAGCTGGTCTAGTTCTAGTGGTAGAGAAAGAAGCATATTTTTATTACTGACCTAGGCTAGATTAACAGTAGGCCTAATAATATGTCAGAGAAGCAAATTTTGAAATTAGCAAGACTTACGTTCCCCAGAAACATGCATGCTAGAGAAGATTTTTACATCCCCTCCATACTCCCGAACGCTATCAACTAGATTGACGTAGATTTTCCTTAGCTTCACATCTTGTATTCTAAATAGGTTGTCAGAGATTAACAGTGTCTCAATAGCTTGTGCCTCACTGGCTGCCTGAACATGTTTGGTGCCATAGAATGCTTTTGCAGGTTCTGTTTGGAGCATTGTATAGAATGCATCAAGAACTCGAACTTCAGCAGATGCTTTTGTATCAGCCATTTTTGCTATAACAGCAGGGTCCATTAAAACCTCTGGAACAAAAAAGTCAATTAGTGCAGGACTAATTTCAATTTGAGTAACCTATTAATTATTGTCTCCAACATGGTCTACTGCCTATTCAACTACTACTAACGTTAGTTCTGCTAACCTTAGTTATTTGTCAGTGTTTCAGGGTAGGCATGTTTAGTTGTTTATAGGGGTCTGCGAGTACTCGACTCAAAGAGTTAGTTTTCAACCATTTTTTTAAGCTCGGTATTGAGCCGACCTTGATTTTTGAGTAAAAAAAAAATCGAAAAAATGATCCATGAAGAAAATCCTTGCCAGTGTTGGAAGAACCACATTACCATATTTCCATTGTTGCAGAAAACTGTCAGGAAATATTTAAGCATTCCAGCCAGCAAAGTGGCCAGCGAGAGTGCGTTTTCTTTAGCTGTAAATGTGGTAACTCAGCAGACAGCATCTAACTCACGAGCATGTTGAGAAACTGGTGTTTTTACATCAAAACTTGGGTCACAACAAAGGGGGCAAATAGTGACAATCCTTCAAATCATAATTTATCTTCAATTAAAGTGTACGTTCATTATTTAATAACAAAATATTTAATAGTAAATAAATCTTTGCCTTCCATATAACGTTTTTGAGTTATCAACAATTTTAATTTAAGGTGATGCCACTCGGCGCCGATCCGCACCAAAATTTGTGAGTAGATAGTTGACGTCTCCCCCCTCCACTGGCCTCAGGCACAACAGTCGGTACGACAACGATTACCCTTCAATCACGAGGCAGCAGTGATGTATCGCTCGCTGGCGTGACCTTGCTACTGACAGCACGTCAGTCAGCTAGGCAATAGCACATTGGCTAGCACTCATTCCTCGCACGCTCCCCTCAACAAGCCCAACTTGCGCAACGTAGTGTCAAAAACGGTACAGTTGCCGTTGGTCTCCACACTTTATAAACAACTGAAATTAAAGGTTTTGGACTTGATGGCGAGTACTTATGGGCAGAATTAGAGAGAAGAAACTCCCCATCGTAGCGCTCCTCGCAGCCTGCTAGTTGGACCAACACCACTCAGTTAGTTTTCAACGTACGAGCATGAAATAACTTGTGAAATCTTCACAAAAGATGGTTAACAAACCAGAGACTGCTACTTTGCACATATTATTTGCCGTTTAAGTGTTGCAAATATTTTTAAATAAAACAAAATTTACACCAAATTTAAAAAAAATTATATTAAAAAATAAAATGCTCTATTGAAAAAAAAAATGTCTTAGAACTTAGCTGGCAGCAAACCTTTGTACTAAAAAAATAATCTTGCTCTGAAACACATTAGTCTCTTAGGGCCGGTCTTACAATCTCGCGGCGGTGGGAATACGTATTCCCGCCACCTTCTTTGCGCAAAATGGGCCACGGGATGCTATATTCCCACCTACAGACAGTGCTACAACCTAGCAGAGGAACATAGAACTTGAATAAAAAATTGCTACAGCTATTAGTTTCACAGTTTTCCACTAGAGTGATGATTGTATAGTTTATTGTCGTCAATCTCCAAGCTATTTGAGCCATATTTAGAAGAAATGACAACTGCTCACAAACCTGTGAAAATATAAGCCTAAAATGTAAGTATATCAACTATCAACATTTTTATGTGTTATAAATAAATGTTTATAGATATTTTAGAAGGAAAATATTGTTGTAGTGTAAACAGGGACGTTACTTGCATATTACGCTGAAAAATATATACAAATTTAAGAAAAATTTATGGTGAGTATAGTTTTTTTTAGAAGTTCTGCCAGAATCAACATTATTTATCATAATTACAAAAATATACCTTGTAAAACCAATTTTTGTGACATTAAAAAAAAATCTGACAGGTTCTTGGAGTGCAATGGGAAGTATATATCCCACCAAAATTTTGGACTAAAGCCCTAAAAAGAAAAATTGTTTTTCCTTGCCATTATACTTACGGATGTATTATCAGTTGATTTTAGAGGGAAAAAGAAAGAAAAATATGTTGCAATTAATTGGCCCACGAAAGGGTTAAGCTACAATATTTGGAGGTGGTCGTCGTCATGGAGACAACAAGCTATTCGACGAATAAGTAGTTATTAGGACATTGTAAGACTGGACCTTAGTGGTATCCAATATTCGATCAACATTATGTACTACCACCTGCCCAAAATTGAGCCAAAACATTTTTTTGTTTATATAGTTTTAAACAATGTATTCTTAACGACTGACATTGGAAAAATAAATATAGATTTCGTGTTATGACTTTAGTCTAGAGATTCCCCTTAAATTATCACAAATCTGAAGTAGGGTTACCTTTATATAAAAACAGGTCAAGGCCTTAAATGTATGCAGCTAGGTACACAAACACATCCTATTGCGGTGCATTAACTGAAATAAAATGCATCTGTAAATTAACGCAATTTCGAAAGCTCGGCTCTGCTTGAAAATCAAGCTTTTTTCATACTTGGCTCGACCTAAAAATCTTAAGCTCGTACACACCTGGTTATTTATTTCTTAAAAAAAAAAAATGTGCCTTACAAGTTACAAGCAGGCTCAAGTGGAAATAAAAAGGTGGCGGGATGGTGTACATGAGTAGTAGTTACTAGTTAGTACAGTAAAACAAAAACTCTACTGCACCAGCACTTGTTTACGGGGGGGGGTCCATAATCATCGCCAATTAATTTATAAAAACAAAATACGAACACGGCTTTACTTTGTTATTACTAAGGTATTGATAATTGGATCAATAACTACTACTAACTAGGAACTAATCTTCTACATATTTAAAAACGAATGTGTGTGTATGTCCTTTATACCGTACATTACTAAAGCATTCATCCGATTGCGATGAAACTTTGGTGAGTTGTTGTGCGCACGTGGGCAATGGTTTCTGGATGATATTAACCCCCTCCCAACCCCCCTCACCACCCACCCCCACTGAGACACCAACATGCCATAATGCTTTTCTAAACCATTCCTAAACCATTCATTCGACTGCGATAAAATTTCGGAGAGTTAGTGTATGCACGCTCGCTAAGGTTTCTGAATGATTACAACCCCCCCCCTCTCTACTGAACCACCAACATGCAATAATGCGTTCTATTATTATTCATCCGATTCCAATAAAACTTTGGTGAATTATTGTGCGCACGCCTGCAAAGATTTCTGAATGAGTAAAACCGCCCCCCCTTTGTGTACCACCAGACGGAAAAATATATTGTGTGTCAAAAAGCACTTCAATAAACAGAATTAAAACATAAACACTTCATTTCTTTCAGTGGCATTGCAACGCATGCCGGGTTTGCTGGTATAAATATAAAACTACACAGTACACACCACTCATTGTCCGGCTTGGGATGGTGTCGGAGGGGTAGGGGTGGGGGAGGTGAGAATGGAAAGAATATGTTTAGGTAATCCATTCTGTGAGTAGCTGTTACCACTTTTTGTGTGTGTGGGGGGGGGGGGGGGGGGGGGGGGTAGCGGTATGGAGTCAGAAGACTTCCGACAACTATTCGTTTTTACAACCCATATTTCTTTCTTTAATGTTTAATCTCTCCTTCCCTTCTCTTTCTTTTTAAATGATACATTCAAGGACGAGAGAAGACATTTGTACACTTGCTAGGACTGTAGGGAGATTGGAGCAGGTCTGTGGTTAAGTCCCAGCCGCTGGAGGCCAACTCACCGAAGGCGCAAACATTTTTCGAGCCTAATTTCGTGTTAATGGCCTAAAAAGGGTTTTTACGCGAATTCTGTGTGCGAGATGGAAAACATGAAAAACTATTTACAATTACTATTGATGCATTTAATTTACCAGTGGCTTTTTGTTTTGACATGAAATTGTTAGCTCCAGGAGACATTTGTTACTCGCCAGTGGCGAGCGGGCGAGTGGACTTTTCCAGGGCTGGTAGATAAGTGGTGGGATGCCTTCCCGCCCCACTATGAGCACTGGCTACATCGTTCACAACCACATAGAGCAACCCTCGATAATTCCACTCGCTAGCTCGCCATTGGTGAGTGCAAAATTGTTAATGGCGAGTTGCAATGCATTAGGGCAATCACCCAGACAAGGCACGGCCTTTTGGCGGCCACAGTATTAAAACGGCGCCACGGGTACGTGTACACAAAGGCACGGACGGTAGAGGGAGACAGAAGGGCAGACGATATTAGACACTCATAAACTGTAGGTTCTGTCATTTTGAAATGTTATGATTTAGAAGTAGTCTACTCTACAGCTCAGGAAGTATGTAGGTATGAGAATCTAACCAAATCTAACAAGCACCTAGGGAGGCCATACCTCTGATAATTGTGTTGAAAATGCTGAACAGTTGACTTTCAATTAGGGTCTAGCAATTAATTATGCATTTAGCAATGTAGTCTATGTCTAGGGATGACATCGGGTAATAAAATTAGGAACCGGTTCCAGCTCTCATATTACCCGTGCACCTGGATCCTGAAAACGTATTTTTCGATGTGTAGGCTTGATTTGAAGGTCGTCGCTAGGCCTTGTGAAGTTGGCGGGGCGCGAAGACGAAGGACGAATGATATGCACGCCGCCCGCTCGGTTGCCTCTCGGAATACACCTCCAGTAATCACGTCGAGTAAAAAAAAAAAAAGATTTCACAATACACAACTGAAGCACGTACATAAAACATGATATTTCAAGTGAAATAAATAGTAATAGAACAAGTGTTAGCCAGAATGTTCATCAGAATGTTAAACAAAGAACTAACAGTAACGAATGCAAGTCGGCTCGCGTCTGTTCTGTTCGCCAATAAGGCACGTGTTGTGGAAGGGTGCGGGAGGGGTCGGCGCGCGCTGTACCTGCTGGCTCCACCGGAATCGACCGCAGCAATGCGGCCGTGTAAATTTAGCCTACAACAGACTAAAAAATTACCCTAACCCGAAAAACGGCTCTGAGTAATGTTTGGAGCCGGGTACCCGATGTCATCTCTACTATGTACTATCACAGTGGTGTCCAAAGTACGGCCCATGGCTTCTTTTCATAAGGCCCGCACAAGATATTGAAACTTTTAATCGGGCCCAATGGGAGATTTTTCTTAATTCAGAAATGCTCATTTGAAGATAACTCGATGTCACTATTCACTACTATTTGTGTTTGCTACCAATGTGCACTACTACTGTTTTGTCCTACCCCTGTTTATTACTCTTTTATGCACGAGGGTCAGAGTATTACGTATAACTAACAGCACCCAAGAAAAGTGAACCCTTGTGAGGCAGGGGCTGTTTCGGCCGTCTTCCCAGTCAGTGGTCAGCGGTAGTTGCGCCTTATTTCAGCGACTGTTTCTATAGTTTAATTCAGAACAACTCCACGTGTCGCACAGCTCATTATAAAAACTTTAGAATTAATGTACATATAGCTATATATATATATCTTGACCCCGTTTCCAACATTAATTATCGGGTAGGGGCTATTTTATAGCTATAAAATACATTTTTATCACGAGTGGTACTTATATTGTGTTTTAATGTCCAAGTGAGCTAACTAGATTTTGAGTTATTTCGAGTGTAAAGTAAATAGAAACAATATTTATTTAAATCATATTTTTGGATCTGTTGAGTTGCTGAATAATGCTGTTACGTGATAAAATGTAAGTACTCTTACATTACTTTTAAACTTAAAATATAATTTCCTTTTTTTTAGTGAACGACGTTACAAAAACGTATTTAAAGCATATGCAAATAATTTACTCCATACGGCCCACATTATATTTTAAACTGTTAATGCGGCCCAATGTAAAAAAGTTTAGACACCACTGTACTATCACATAGTGCACTTGCAGTAACAAATTATCAAGGTATAGGCCTAATTTCCCCCAAACCAAAAATCACAAGTATCATATACGTAAAAATCACGAGAGAGAGAGAGGGAGGGAGAGAGAGAGAGAGAGAGAAAGAGAAAGAGAGAGAGAGAGTGAGTGTGAGAGAGAGAGTACTATGCCAAAGCTTCAGTATTACTCTTCACAGGCAATTTATCTCACCATGAATGAAATATTCTTGAAATGAAAATGCAATTCACAGTTAAGTTACCGCTTATATCCACTTTTCCACAGTTGTCGACTAGAAATAAATCACGATTCAAGAGATGATGTTAGCTACTGTAGTAACATGTAGTAAGCCTAGTTGATGTAGTAGGCCTAGTTGATGATCACTAACATCTTGTGTGTGCTAATTTTGCATAACATCCATATTAGGTATGTTTCAATCCTGCATCTGTTGATACTTCAATGTGAAAATTATTTTAGTTCATAGGCTTTAGTAAAAATCTATCATCTATTGAATGTTTCAGTTTGTGGAGTGGTAATACTGGTACATAATAATTAAGGTTGCCCATTGACATCGATTAATCGATTAATAATCGATGTCGATGCAAATTTCCGACATCGATTTTTTTTTTCATGAATCGAATCGTTTTTTACACAAAATAATAATAATAAAAAAATCTGTAGTCCGCTCGTCGACAAGGTTACAACACAATATCTACTTACCAGAAGGTTTTGCGATGATTGAACAATAAACGATTTTGTTAGTTTTTATTTTTATTTTCTACATTGTTCAAGGAACTTTCTTTTCCGATGTCGATTATTTCAGGTTTGATGTCGATGTCGAAAAATTTCCGACATCGCGATGTGATATTGATGTTTTGATTTCGATGTCAATGTTGTAATTTTAACATCGATAGGCAACCTTAGTAATAATGTGTGTGTGGTAATAATAAAAGTTGTACTTTTTATTTAATTAATTTTTATTAAAAGTGGTAATAATAATATTCCTGAAATAGGTCACTCATAGTTAATTTAATCTTTTATGAACCAATCAAAGATTTTGTACAAAGTTTAGATATTTTGTTTGCGTTTTTGTGTTGTACAGATTGCCGACTTCTGAGTTTCGCTGGTAATGTGTAGGCCTACTGTGCGATAGAAATATGCAAACTTTTCATGAAAAGTTTGCAAAAATAATGAACATTTTCAAGTAAAAGTTCATAGTTGCTAAAAATGAATGCATTCGTTCAAAAGTTCGTCATAGTTCGAACTCGTTGTGAACGCGTTCATTTTAAAAGTTCCTTACCAAGTATGCCGCCAGGAATGTATTGACTGTGCATGAAGTGAGCAGTTGGATAAGGAAGTGAGGTCACCGTAAGTATAGTTAATAGTGGGAGAATTATAATTTGGTATACTACCTTTGAGAGAGTGCTTAAAGCCACTGGAAGAATGGATTAGCATGAATTTGCTCTTATTTTCCAATAGTGTTTTATTATCCAACTTAACGGCTTGTTGAAACATGTATTCGAAGAATTGGTCTCGAACAAATCCTGGGCTTGCAATAAGTATGCATTTGACTACATCGAAATTAATATGCCGGAGGAGTCCTTGCATTACACTTTCATAAAAACGAGCTAAACCCTTTTCATGTTGTTGCACATTGCCTTTTCTCTTCCGAGGTATGCCTTGATCAATTTTTGCTCGCACTAGTGTCATACTAGATGTAATGAGGCAAATGTGAGCTAGCCCTTCTTGCATTACAATGGCAGCCACATCTGCATTCTGTGTTGGGTCACAAGCAATATCAACTCTTTCTAATGACATTGAATCCCACTCAGGTTTGCTCAGAGAAAACTTACGATTGACCTCCAGGTCCAACGTATGATATGCTCCCATCTGAAATATAAACATGAAGAACATAAATTTACTTGTTTGACATTGCCTTTTAACCATAGTATAGTCAGTGTAACGGCCTTAAAGAGTGGATCAGAAGGTGAAGGCATAACAATTCACACAGCCTTAGAGCATGGACCACTCAACAAGTTTGCTTCAGTAGTTTATTTGCCAAGAATGTGAGGAATATACTCATAAGTAGGCCTAACATGTGCTTTGTTGATTGATTGATATATAGTCATAGGCGTGCGCATGGCCCAGGCCGGACCTAATGTGCCAACTTGGCGGTAGGGCCGCGCTGGACTCCAATTCCTTTAGACCCGGCCTGGGCGGAGAGTAGTTTAAACTTTAAACTTAACTTTAAATTAGTCTTTAAATTAAAATGCATTGTCAGTAGCGCGTTCTTATGCAAAGGCACACTTCACCCGCGGCTGCGCAAATAATTTCTATTTATCTTTTATTTAAATAAAACGAAACATAGCTCTATAAGGGCCACAAGATCCTATATGGCAGCGGAAAGCTGCCATATAGGAGTCTTAAAATCGTGTTTAGGTCCTAAAAGTTAGTGCATCAACCAACAAATTTAGTTATCTAGTATGTTCTTGGACCGCACTACAAATTGTTGATCACAATCATGTATTTTTTCCAGTTCCACGTGACATGGAAACAATATTGCTGGTACCGGTGGCTGAAAAACTTAACAGGGAAGGATACCTCTACGTCAAAAACCGCACAAAATTTTCATTTTTAAATTATATCACAAGAATGGGCTTCGAAATTGAAAATCTGAACCAACAGCGCACTGTGGTTTAGCTTACCCTACACATTGAATGCGCTAAGTCGTGTCTTATATTATAATCAGTTGTTTTTTTATAAATAATTAATTTTATTACTAATTAATAATTATTGAATTATAATCAAAATACTACGCCTATGGTTATAATATTTTATTCAATCTGTAGGACTTACCAAAGCAAAGTGCGCTGCTGATTTAGATTTTTGATTTCTTGTTGCAATCTTGAGATATGATTTAAAATTGAACATTTTCTGCGGTTTTTGACATAGAGACTACCCTTTACCTTAAGAGCAAAATAATTTTGGTACTTTCAGAGGTAATAGGGCTGGGAGAAAACGGTTAATTTTGTGAACGATTATTTTCCCGAATTTTTCGCATTTAAACGTTTAAACGTAACACCCCTCCTGTTCAGAAAATGATAACAAAAAATGAGTTACAATGTTCGCGAAAAAACATGTTCAACGAAATAACACGGTTGATTTATTATAATATTCATTGTTGATTATATTCCCCACCTTTGTGACCAACTGTAATTTTGTGAATTTGACTCATTTTGACTCCACACACTAAGCTATGCCTTGTCGGCTCATCAAAGAGAGCTGTGACATCGGAAATACTGTGAATTGGGTTTTGGGTGGGGGCGCCGGGGGAGGGGATTGGTCAGGCAGGGTATAAGTCACGGTTAAACGTGTATGAATATTTGCACACGTATAGTTTCTCGCGGGAATTTACACGTTTAAACGACTCAGCCCTAGAGGTAAATGTTTCAATTTCAAAGTTTGTAGGCCTATGTAACGCACATTTAATAAATTGGAAACGGTGATAATATCAGCCTTAGGCCTAATTACTGGTATTTTATATTCATGTAGTTTTTTACCTGTTAGAGAGCACAATGTCTATCAAGAAAAAATCAAGGTAGGGTAGGAAACAATGCAAGTAGATAGGCCTGCTATTAATATCCTCCGACCATTAATCAATCATGCCATTAACTTGTCATGTCTGCTTACAAATGAGTGTTAATTATGTCGGTTAGTCTAGGTCGAGGTCGAGTCTTTGGTCAAGTGTGGTTTGTCAGTCTGGTGGTGTACATAGCATTCAGTTTTGGGATATTTGACCACTTCCACTGCATCTCTGGTCCAGTACACTTAGGTCAGTAGTTTAAACATCCTGTAAAATATTTAAATGTAGTGCATAAATAAATAAAAATTGATAAGTATAAAATGAAATCTTTAACAAAATCACTGTAGGCCTAGTGGTGAATTTGGAGCTCTGTTACAGTATTGCAAGAAGTCACAATAAATTAGGCCTAAACATAAATAGTAGCCTATTTAGTAACAAAATATTCAGTGCAACATTTTATTTCCCTTTATATGTACCGGTGGTAAAAAAAATCACAATTTGACATGTTCAAGGTCATATAGTATAAGGTGTCATGCTATTTAGGCCTGGGCAACCTAGGCAGTTGCCTTGCCTAGGGCATCAAGCTTAGGTGGCATTCCCTTAAAGTTCTAAAGACAGTACGGTAATGTAGTTTCTGTTTTGCACAAACATCTGCAAATTGAAAAATACAGATTAATTGTAGTAAGAAAATAGTACCGGTAAGCAACTGTGCATTCAGCACCGAACTGCTCAGCGGAGCGATCATTTTATGCACTGAAGAGGGTTAAAAATCTTTGTTCAACATTCTGTAGGCCTACTACTGTACATCGAATCCGATCTACTCCATGGAATAAATTACGGTGAGGCTATAGACAACTCCGTCATCTTACACAAAGGTAAGCTGTTGGATCCTTTCCTCACATTATATACCATTCCAGCCGATTGGCACCTACTTCTCATAACCCATATCAATATGTAAAGCGAAAACTATGATTAGGCATACTAGTAAATAGGCCTAATAAGACATGCATTTTTTGTTCACTCCAACAACCGGGGCCATAATACACAAATTATTAACCTAAGATACCTTGACATATTGATTTTCTTCTATGTTTCTGCCTTTTAGACGTAACATGCAAGCTTGAGTGTCAAAGTCGATGTTTTCCACACGAATTGTTAGCATGGTGCGAACTCGACTACTGCTTGATGATCCCGTAGCCGATTCCGTTTGCACTTTTCGAATTGTAGAAGCACGAACACAGTCGCCTTCACTTATCAGATTGTATGCATGCCACATATCTTCTGGCTCCTCTGGCATTAAGGAGACACTCCTGTGAACATAAATTGTACTAAATGTAAGACTACATTTAAAGGCAGGTGGTGTACCTTACTGAAAACCTTGCCAAGAACTTATTTGTAAGATTTGCCAATATTTTTTATTATTAGGGCCTACAAATCTTACAAAGATATAGCACAAATTTTGGTTTAAAACTAGACAGCCTACTGTGAAAATTTTGAATTACAGTCATCAAACTAAAGGTATTGGAATTTAGTGCAGGGACAAGAGCAGGTTATGCTCAAATGAGAAGATACAACTTTAAGAGCAAAAAGCAAAGAGAAAAAGTTAGTATTTTACTAGTAGAGATAGCATGTAGCTTACGAGACTTTTTGCGTCGCCATCACATGGGGACAACAAAAAGTGAAGAGTAAAAACTTTGCACTCTTCACTTTTTGTCTTCTCCATGTGACGGCAACGCGTAAAAAGTCTCGTTACAAGCTATACCTACACGCTATCTCTACTAGTAACAAAGTAGCTTTTTCTCATTGTATTTTACTTTTCTAACTTCCCCGTGTAACAGCCACTTTAGCTGAAATGGACACAAAGACCAGGTCAAGAAGAAGAAGTTAGAAATTAGCCCTAGAAGGCAGTAAAAATGTCGCAGGAGAGTGGGGTTGTGTAGACATATTAGTGCAAACATGCCTTGAGACTTTTTCTACCTAGTGTGTTTACTCCAGCTCCACATGGTTATACATCCATTGGAACACATGCCTTGATGAAAGCGGCAAGACTGAGTGTAGCCGCGTTTACATTCACTTAGCATTTGTAAATGAACTTAGGCTTAGGCCTTCTTGACATACACCAACAAATTGAGCCTGTACAAACCATATGGCTTTGTGTACATTGAAATTAGGCGAATTAATGTTAGGTTAGGCCTATGTACGCCAACGAAGCTGTCAAAAAAGTTCAATAGAATCCCACTTTTCTCGGATTTGATGAAGATGGTTTATTGTCGCAAAGCGCAAGTGAACTCCCAGTGGCAGATATATTCGGCCTGAGTGGTTGGATGAAGATTGGTGAAGTAAAATTTTGCAAATTTCATCAATTAGTTCTAGACGGTAATCTGAATTTGACGAATTCGTTAAATTTATGTGTCACGTTACTCTACTAACGTTAAGTGGATGTAGACTTAAATGCAACTTAAGAATGTAAATTTAAATAGGCTACTTTAAAGAAAAGTCTTTCTGAATATTTTTTTAAAGTAGGTAGCTTACATAATATATAGGCCTAGGCCCAATCATTATTTAATAGAGATTGTAAACAATATGAAATTCCATACCGATAATCGTGCAACAACAACAAAATTATTGCGATATATCATGATAATATCGGTGCCAAAAAAATCACTAAATTATATATCTTGGCCTCCTAGCCAACTTTACAGTCAGGTTGAGTAATAAGCACTATTATTATGTGCATTTGTGATGATAGGTACTTTTTTTTAAATTGTGTCTTATCCTCATCCCCAGCAGTGGCGTATCCAGGAATTGACAATGGGGGGGGGGGGGGGGTCGAACATCCCAAGCAGGCAGGGGTCTGGGGCGAAAGCCCCAGCCGCTAGAGGCCAATTCGCCAAAGGCGAATTTTTTCTTCTTCATTTATGACGTTTTAAACGCCTGGAAACACGTTTCAGAATAAGAAAATGTCATAGAATAGGTTTAAGTAAGAATGACTACAAAGAAAATTAAAAACCCAGTCACAGAACAACAAAATTACTGCAAAAATAAATATCTTTCTCAAATATTTTATATTTCAATAGGCAACACGCGTACGATTTTTTTTGTTAACCCAAACACTTAGTTTAATAGTATCAGATACAAAAAGTATATTAATGCAAGTCCCAAGTAAAAAAGAAAATTTTAAATAGGTTTAATGTGGTCGCATTTATTGAAGTTTAAACTCGGGGATCTGAAACGCGTACAGGTGGCTGTGACGCAATGGTTCTGTAGATGTGGCGTAACAGACCAATCGCTGAGGCGGTGAGCGTACACAGTACAAAACTATGACGTCAAATCCACTCTACATGGCGGCGGCTCGTTTTTCGCGCTCTATTATTTATCGTTATTCGTTACTAAACCAATTATTTTGAGGCATAGACTGATCCGTTTTTTTAAATTTAAAGACACAAAATTATTAAATGAGAGACAAGGTATTTAAAAATCAATTAAAATTTTCATACGCGTGTTCCCTATTGTTGGCAAGTCTCCTCGTAACTGGTAGTGTTGTATTTTGTGGTAATATCTATACATTTTACACATTTGTGATGAATGTTTTAGCACTGATTTGCATTTATTTCTGTTTGTAGCCAGCTTATAAATACCGGTATGCAAAAAGCTATTGATTAATGTTTTTGACAAACGTTTACGCGACAGTCTGGACTTCAGACTGTGTGGAAAGTGTGTGGAAATACTTGCAGGAGCGCAATGTTCAAACACATCGAATTGGGGCATGTTGCGTAGATTGATTAATTTTAATATTCCTATTGAATTTGGCTACGAATTAAGGGATATCAAATTTCTTTATGAAACGGTCGGGACGGGGGGCTAAGGAAAGATCTTCAAGAATAGCAGCATGTACAGTGATACAAAATATAATTTGATAATATACGCCCTACGATATGGAAATCATGTAAATATGGTAGTTTTCCCCCGTCTGGGCCCGGGGTGTATTTGGCCTAGGGTATAAGAAGATTCAATATATTTAGGATTCAATGTAGTTTCTTATACGCAGTGCCAATCGTAAGAGGAGAGAGAAGAGTAACCCCCCTGACCCCTAGCACCCATTAGCATTTTTAAATATATTCCTCCAACTTGTCCCATTCCTCAAACTTCCTTCCCGTTTGTCCCCGGAAGACAATAGGTCCTAGGCAGCTCTTCCTGACGACCAAGAGCCCAAAGTCGTATGATTTAACGGTTGAGTATGTTATTAAACAATAATCAAAATAGTAGTTTCCTCTTCCCTCCTCTTTTCTCTCCTTCTCTCCACATGTATTTTTTTGGGCATGGGAGGGGGGGGTTTGAACCCCATAACCCCCCCCCCCCCCTTGGATACGCCACTGATCCCCAGCATAATGAAGTGCAAAGGTCTTGTTGTTGCGGGAAAGGGAAGGTGATGGGGGGAGGGGGAGACTTCAACTGGTCTGGCTCCACGTCAATGTTCAGGTCTGCTTGTTGGGCGCTGAGCGGGCGCAAAATTCAAACACAAAATCAAGTTGTCGCGATTATCGCGATATCGCACAGAATTTAATATCAAACGATTATAGATTTATCGATATATGATTTGCTGAACCATTTAACCTATTATCTAACCATCTATTTAGCAGGTACACAATGATCCAGGCCATTTACATAAAAATTGGACCAAACCTCGGACAAATTGCAACATTAGTGTTTTTGGTATCATTTTCTTCAGAAAAAATCCTAATTAACATCCTCAAAATCTGCAAAAATCCGACGACTAGGATTTTTTATATGGAGCTTTAATTAAAATTAAAATTATAATTAGACTTCAAAATTTTAAATGTACCCAAACTAGTCGAGTTTGGATTCAAATGAATGCTTATAAGTGCAGGTTGACATTTACTATGGTCAATGATTTCTTTTTATCACACAGGGGTCACTAGAGGTCAACAATGAGTCACAAATTATTAATAAGATGTTACAAAAAATATATTTTAAATAAATAAATTGATATAACGGCATATCAATTTTCAAATATGTATTTATCTGAATATCATCGATGATTCTCTCCTTTCACGATAAGTACCCCTCCTATGACCTAAACATGTATAGACCACAGCAATATCAATATTTTAGAATATATTTTCATAAAGCTATTTTCCAGAGTAGTTACGGTAGACGAATTATAATTTGAAACTACAACGATCTCTTATCAAGTTACGTGTTCATATCGCTGTCACTGTGGTTAGCAGGTAAATGTGAATTGGTATAGCTCATTCCATTGCATTCCTTGCAGGCAGACGAGCAATTCATTCCCTACTAATGACAGCTCTTTTTTGAGTCTGGCAATCAGTTTTACAACACCGTATAACTTTCATAAGATCATCTGTGGTTGGTGCTACATCAGTCAAAATCGCAATGGTGTTCTATTTGCAAAGATATTCAATATAACAGCCCACCATACAATAAACCCACAGTGTAGGTTGACCCATGGAGGTTGACGATCGTAGATCTCGACGAGCTGGGTGTAATATTCGAAGGATTTTTGGAACAAGCTGCGTCTGTTGTACATACAAAAGATGATTGCAAAATTTTAAGAACCTTTACAAAATCAACGAACTTGTAACTTATTGTTATATTTTTGCAAACAAATGGACGTAAAGCCCAAACATCAATTAATGGTTCCAATTCATGGACATGGTAGACAGTGAAAAAGTTTATTAAATCTCAACAGACGGAAAACAGGATGCTGTTTCTGCAATCTGTTTCAGAAATGTTACCTTATCTTGAAGCAGCAAGTAGGCACGCTTAAACGAGAAGGGCGCGATTATATCTTCAAGCGATTAGCAAACTCGAAAAGGATCATCCTGATAGATGCCATGTCTTTCAGGATGACTCGCATGTGATCCAAATATTTGATCGATACTGCGCAGGTCGCTCAGTTGATCTTATAAGTGTACAGAGTTTTAATTTAGAGAAGGTCGAGGTATGACTTCAACTTCAACAATCAAACTTCATCAATCAGTTTAAGTCTCTCTCACCAGTGCCTAAATGATGATGATATTTGGGTTTTACGTCCCATATTTTTGCAACTTAGCTAATCGAGACGATAAGTGGGTGAAATATGAAGAGGAAGATGTGGAGGAAAGGGGCAGTAGGAGGGCGATGAGAACAAGGGAGGGTGTGGACTACATTTTGTCTGGCTTCTCCTCCTCGATTTGTTCGGCTAGGGTGGTCCTACCAGAAGCATATGCTTCCGCCGGTATAGGTCTCGGGATTAACAAAGCACACACATCTGCCTGCCACGATAAGGTAACAGTCCCTGGGTAGGTAATGCCTAAATGCACCGATGTAAACAGAGATATGCAAGAAACCACTCGGATATCATATAAGACAAGTGAGCAACACATTGAACCATCGAATGAGAGACAGAAAGAGACAAAAAGATAACATAACAATCCTTTTTGTTTCTTTAATCACATGGATCCATTCCAAGATACTTATCCCTATGAAGCTTAAAAACGGGCCAAGTAGCAGATGTTAGTGTCAACTAGACGAAAGTAACAGTGTTCGTACACGGTGGCCCATACTTGATTGATTCATGACAGGAGAAAATGTGTCAAAGGTCACTTTTAAAAAGAAATACTTTTTTGGATATGGTTCGCATGAAGATCGGTGACGACGTAATCTAAATTGATCCTCGGGTTTTGTTTCAAAGGTTTATTAGCGACCAAAGCTGAAGACGACAAACAAGATGGCCGCCGGGTCAACATCGGTGTTTTTAGCGCTCCGGTATATGTTGTGTTTTTGGTTAGTAAAAAGTGTCGTAAAATACTCAAGCGAGAGTCAAAATGTGCGCGACGTGTTTTTGCTGCGAAGTGTTAGTGGTGAGCCCTTCGAAGACCTCATGGTTAGCTGTAAGTGTAGTGTGTTCACTCATTGCGTGAATATCCACCCCCGCGAGGGCTAACCGACACCCAGTTCTCGACCAAGGCGGCCAGGCGCCACCGTGTCGCCCCATTCCATCGTCCCATGCGAGTTGCTAGGTCCACGTGCGAAGTTCTTCTGTTGCTCGTCGCATTAGCGGGTGACGTCAGTTTAAATCCCGGACCACCCACCACCACCACCACCACCACCACCACCACCACCACCACCAACAACAGTATTTCCCTGTATTATATGAATGCTCGCAGCATTGCCGGAAGCGAGAAACTTGCCCCCTTCAACCTGTACTTTTCGGATAATAGTGAGGTTGACGTCGTTTGTTTGTCTGAAACCTGGTTGCATCCCAATGTCTTTGACGGTGAGATTCTTGTTGGCGAACAGTACATCGTGCACCGAAGAGACAGAACTCAACATCTGGACAACGTCGGTGCGAGGGGGCGTGCCAACGAGCGTGCTAGGGGAGGGGTGCTCTCAGCTGTGTCAATTGGTCTGTCTTCTCGTCGAAGGGTCGAGTTTGAGGATGCGGAGTGCGAGATTCTGTGGGTCGAAATTACAAGATCAGCACGAAGCAGCGTGTTCGTAGGCTGTGCATACCTACCCCCTCCCCCATCAGTAAATCTTGTTGAAAAACTGCGATCCTCAGTGGCTAAAGTACAGACAGCTATCCGTACACATGATACCATAGTGCTATGCGGTGACTTTAATATGCCTGACGTTACCTGGCAAAATACAATCCTCAATGATGACCTTGAGCCAAGCGTGTCCGGCAACTCAAACCCGGGGGTCACAAGGTCATTTATTGACTCCATCAGTGAATTAAGTCTGCATCAGGTCAACCCCCACCCCACTCGCAACAACAAGTTCTTAGATCTAGTGTTTACTAACAACCTGGACATAACGACATCAACCTCTCTCGAGCCAGCAGCCGTCAAGTCGGACCACTCTGATATCAGGTGCGAAGTTGTCTTTCCGGAAGTCAATGCAGGAGTCAACTGTAAACCGCGTAATTGGAAACGATACAACTGGAAGAAGGTCGACCTGGGAGCTCTAAACGATGAACTTAGAAAATGTCCATGGAACCAGATGGATGCTTTTGACGACGTTAACAAAAAATGTAATATCTTTTACGACTTACTCAACTCTGCCCTAATCAAAACAATACCAGTAATTAAAGTTAACCCTGCTAAGTATCCCGCATGGTACGATTCTGAAACAATAACAGCGCTTAAGGACAAAAATCGGGCCCACAAAAGGTGGAAACAATCGGGTATAAACAGTGACAGAGTAGAATTTCAAATTAAACGTTCCGCTTTTAAAAGAATCAAAACTCATAAATATCAACAATATATTTAGAACTGTGACAGTCAAGTTTCTAAAAATCCTAGTTTTGTTTGGAGGTACATAAAACAAAAAACAAGGATGCGGAGAATCCCCGTCGAAGTTGAATTCAATGAAACTCGAGCCACTGACGTCAACTCGCGCTGTCAACTGTTCTCAGACTTCTTCAAGACTACATTTCTCCCTGCTTCGAACGAAGACCTGAAACCAGTTCCCTCTTTCATTGACGAGTGCTTATCATTTTTCACATTATCTAATAAAGAAGTAGAAGAATGTATTGATTGGCGCTCTCGTGAATGGTAAATCACCTGGACCTGACTCTATTCCGGTTAACGTACTTATACACTGTCGGCGGGTACTCTCACCCCCTCTAACGATTATTTTTAACAGTGCGCTAAAATCTGGAGTGTTTCCATCAAGATGGAAGCACGCACATGTGTCACCTGTGCTGAAAAAAGGGAGCAGATTTAAAGTGCGCAACTATCGGCCCATCTCGTTACTACCAATACTGTCAAAGTTATTCGAAAAGCTACTCCACAACCGAATCTACAGCCATGTTCGCAGCAGCATCTCACCTCAACAACACGGGTTTGTGCGACGTCGTTCTACTGTGACAAATCTAGCCGAGTACTTCACAGACTTGTCGTACAACCTTAATAGTCGATTTACAGCTACGCATCGCTCGCAACGCGTAGCTGTAAACGTAGCATAATGCTGGACATCAAACGGACGCCATTTATAGAGATTTTCAAAAAGCATTTGACAGCGTTGATCACAGACTCCTCCTCTCAAAAATTCAAGGTTACGGAATCACCGGACAATAGGCAACACGCGTACGATTTTTTTTGTTAAACCAAACACTTAGTTTAATAGTATAAGATACAAAAAGTATATTAATGCAAGTCCCAAGTAAAAAAGAAATTTTTAAATAGGTTTAATGTGGTCGCATTTATTAAAGTTTAAACTCGGGGATCTGAAACGCGTACAGGTGGCTGTGACGCAATGAGTCTGTAGACGTGGCGTAACAGACCAATCGCTGAGGCGGTGAGCGTACAAAGAACAAAACCATGACGTCAAATCCACTCTACATGGTGGCGGCTCGTTTTTCGCGCCCTTTTATTTATCGTTACTAAACCAATTATTTTGAGGCATAGACTGATCCGTTTTTCAAAATTCAAAGACACAAAATTATTAAATGAGAGACAAGGTATTTAAAAATCGATTAAAATTTTCATACGCGTGTTCCCTATTACATGCACTTTTAACCAGCTACTTAAGTGACCGTACTCAGTCCGTAGTCTTAGATGGAGGAATGTCTAACTCGGAGCCCGTCACTTCCGGGGTGCCCCAGGGGTCAATTCTGGGACCTCTACTTTTTACTCTGTACGTCAACGACATTCCAAATTGTTTCTCACACTCAAAATATTTAATGTATGCAGACGATCTAAAAATCTACAAACGTATTACCTGCGAACTTGACAGCACTCAACTATAAATGGATCTCGACAGTTTGTCTGACTGGTGCTCTCAGTGGAAACTTACTTTAAATGTTACAAAGTGCAATAGTATTACTTTTTCAAACAAGAAAAAAACAATCTACACTAATTACAAACTCAATAGAACCGAACTAATAAGAGTAACCTCGATCCGGGATCTCGGTGTTGTCATGGCAAGTGACCTATCTTTTAATAAGCATTTTCAGTCATCTCTTCCCTAAGCGTACAAACTTCTGGGCTTGATAAAACGAAGTTGCACAAAGGAATTTTCTTTGGAAACAACCAGGCGTTTGTTTGTGGCGTTAGTCAGGCCCCAAGTTGAATACGCTAGTGTAATTTGGAACCCCCATCATGTAACAAGAATAGAGGACATTGAAAATATACAAAAAAGGTTTATTAAGATATGGTGTGTTTCATCAAAAATTGAATACCACAGACGTGCCTACATCAAACATTGCCTATCTTATCGTTTAACTACACTCACAGATAGGCGCCAGTACATCGACATGATATTCCTTTGCAAACTAATTAATAACCTGTTTGATACATCTCTCATATGCCACATTAATTTTCGAATACCACCTAAGAAAACACGAAACACATCCACCTTTTATCAAACCAAGAGTCGAATCAATATACACAAACACAGTTGCCTGAACAGAATACAAGAAACCTACAATAAATTAGCATCATCAAACAACACAATAGACATCTTCGATTCAAATCTTCCACGTTTTAAACTAGCCATTTGTGAACACATAAACAAACACACCCAAACATGCACACTTTGTTAACAATACTCACACATTCTCACACTCGCGCAAGCACACTCACACATTCCCACACCTACACACAAGCACATCTTCACACACGCACACTCATATACGCACACGCACATAATTATGTATGGTGTATAACCTTTATACAATTTGTTGTCTGTGTTTCACTGTTTATTTAAGTAATGTAAATAATTGTCTATTGTATTGCACTTGTGGGGCATGCCCTGTTGTCAATAAAGAATCAATAATAATAATAATAATAATAATCTGTTTTATGTATGAGCTATGTAGCCAACCCTAGGGGGGGAAGAAGGCAAGGGAAAATTATACTTGTGTGATTAGCACCAGCTCCAGATAATCTTCTGAAAGTTGTTGTAAAACTGATTGCCACTCAAAGAGGTGTGCTTGTTTGCCTGAGGAATGTAATGGAATCTGCCTTACCATTACACTTACTGTTATTTAACATTTTACCTGCCGTTTACCATTTACCGATATGGACCTGTATCTTGGACATGCAAGTTGATATTAGATCGTTGTATTCAAATACAAATTCATTAAACTATTCTGAAAAATAGCTTTATGAAAACATACGGTATTCTGAAATATTAACGTGTCCTTATACTTTTAGGTCTAGTATAGTTCCATATTTTTTTCTTTTTCATTTTTTGACACCATATGTTCTTTGTCTGAAACTCTCCAGTTTTGTTTTATATGTGTGCTTTTATCTGTTATATTTTATATTATTTTTAAGATCTGTATTGTTACTGAACTGACAGTTTTCCCAAATGCCGGGTGGTACACGAACTTGTCAAATATTGTAACTTTATTAATTAATATTTTAATGTTGACATTTACAGTTTATTGTGGCGAATAAAAATATCTATCTATCTACCTATCGTGTAAGGAGGGAATCATTAAAGGACATCGAAACCCTAGCTCTATTTAATATCCGTAACATTCACACAGCAGAAACTACAAAAATTGATAAGTTTCATAAATTTCTGAAATTTATCCTTAGTCTTGAAAAGTTTCCGAAAGTTTCGGAAATCTATGAAAGTTTCAAAATGAAAAGTTTCGGCCACCATCACTAGTATAGTCGTTTCAAATTTTCCGTCCGCTACAAATGAAACCGTTTTATTCTTCACATTATAGCAATACATAAAATGGCAGGTCAAATTGAAATTGACACAATACGTCAAATAGTACGTTTTACGTCGAAGTCTAATGTAACGACATACCTGTTACAAGAATTTTCACCGAGAAGACTGTATCAAACAAACGTAAGTTTGTGAAATTTTACTTTCGTCTTTGTGAAAGCCCGTTAGGTGTAGGGTTGGGACGTTTAAACGTGGGAGTGGCTTTTAACGTTTGTACTTTTTACGCCTCGCTTAAACGTGTGTACAGAAGTGTTTGTATATAAGATGAGAAACAAATATTTTACAACGGAGCGTACTGCAGTACTAGTCTACTATTGTAGTTTTTTCTAGCTACAAATTGTAATTTTACCTAATGTTTCGGAACTTTTGGGTAATTTACTGCAAAGGTCATTTTATTCATCTCGTGGCAGGGGATAGAGCGAATAAAACGTTTGAACGCGAGTTTTTAAAACGGTTAAACGTTTAGGCTATTATAGTATTAGTATTATAGTATAGTATTTGCCCATCCCTAGTTAGGCGCAAGTAACTTTATTTCTTAATTTGACAAAACTATTATAATTATATTCCTTATTTGACAAATACTATAATCATTTCACAAATTGAAGAGAAATATAAACACATTTCCAGTGAGTTGTTACAAATCTTGTATCTATCCGCTTGACCACGGGCCTTCTTCACCACTTTCATTTGAACAAAGTATCTCGGCAGACCAAGTGCTCTCCCTCCATTGATGTCTTGAGCCAATCACGCATCTTCAGTAACACCCCTCTTTCCAATACCCGCTGGAGACGCAGCGCAGTGTTGGCAGCATGGGACGTATATGACGTAGGACGTCCACCTCGAACAGCAAGTTGCACGAATTTACAAAGGACACCTGATGGTAGGCCTATAGGCCGCGTGATATACACCCAAACATTGGTGTTAAGGGTTGAACTATACATAGAGAACAACTTGCTAAAGAGGTGAACGGGCACTTTAAACAGTTGTTTTCATCGTAGGAGAAAAACTCAAAAAGTCTCATGATCAACACTGACGAACAGGCGGCAGTCCAATTAATAAGATTTACAAAAAAATGTGTTAGAAATAAGGGGTTTTATTGAACAATAGGAGTAAAAGGATGGGGTAATTATTTCGGCGCAGAAAGGTTTGGCCAGTGCCGAGGTAGTAGGCCCTAGCGGCGGGTGAGTGGTGGGGTAACAGTTGATGAGCTCGAAGCTGTCACTGGTGACAACTTGCAATCAGCCACAATGCGCACCTCCGCGGGGTTTCTCCATCACTGTGTTCTTATAATGAATCAACTTTAGGCCTAGCCACCTAGGCCTAGGCCTACCGAGGGGTCGAGATGATAAAGCACCAGCTGCCTCAATATGTTTACATGCAGGTGTAGGCCCTAGGCCTACGTTAGAAACACTACTACTGTTTCACGCAAATAGAAAAGTACACAATATAATACCTACGATAAGATTACACACATAATAGGCCTAGGCCTAGATCTAGGCGAAGTAAGCTTATGAGGTTAGGCCCTAGGCCCTACGCCAAACCATAACCTCACAAGGATAGCCTACTTACCCTCCCCCATCTTTGTCTACGTTTTTATGAACTAATTTCATTTTCGTTTTATGAATATTGCACTCATTACAAACAGGGTACATGAATTATGAACGTCATAAGTCCACATCTTGATTAGAGTTTCCACGTTACACTTCAAAACTTTCACTGACTTTCACTACGATTACACCCATCGGTCGGCCGGCCGGAAAGACCGGAACCACAGCCTCGCGGATTGAACCGACGTTCGAGAAGGCTGTGCCATAGGTTTGTTTCTTTGTCCTGTACTGCTTTCCGTTGCTACACCGGAGTGTTTTTTGTCTTCCTTCAGTGTAATGCGTCTGAACCCCAATCTGTTCATTCCCATTCTACTAGAGCCAACCTTCAAATCCACATTCCGCACCACAATCTCTCCCTATTCTCTAAAAGCCCTCAATACTTAGCTCTAACTATTTTCAACAAACTCCCCATGCAGCAACATTACAACATCCTCTTCTGTGGCCTCCTTCAAATTTTTACTCACTGCACGAATATTTCACTACCAACTAGCTCAAACTTTCGATTGTAAACATAAATACAATTTTATAAATGGACTCAACAGATATATTTTCCACATTATATGTGCTCATTACTGTCTACTTTTGTACTGTATATTAACCCTGACATTGTAAATAGTAACTTCTGCATTGTATTTGTATTGTAGCTTTTTGACTGTACCTTTCTGAATAGGTGTTCACTTTCTAATTTTCATCTTATTATTATTTAGATATAATTAATTACTATCTAGTGTTAAGCTTTCTTATGTAAAATATTGACAACTCCTATATATATACTATGTATATGTCCATTGGAAGCAATACATACATACATACATACATACATTTTCTGCCTATATCGTAAAGCCCGATTCACACAAAGTTATAAGGATGTTATATGTTATGTATAATGTTATAATGTTACGTTTGAAGGTTTAATGTAAAATGGCTGTATAGCTGTATTTAAATCCTGAATAAATGAATAAATAAATAAATAAGGTATAGGTATAGTCACAAGCCGAGTTGGGCCATAGGGATTACGTACAAGGGTTCACACAGACGTGTCATTGCAATAGCAATAGCAATTGGTATAAGACTGGTATAAGAGAGTTCAGATGTTTCAACTTTCTTTTTATGACGGACCAATCATGCGTTGAAACGTCACTTATAACACACCAATGGGATGCTATCAACTTGAATCAATGTAACAGATTCTTCCATTGTAAATTATTAGTCAAAACAAAAACTCACCGTATACATCCGGTTCACATCAAATAGACCTTGCATCCGGTGACTACGTGCAAAATATCTTCTCCCATCGGCGTCATTAATGATTTAACAACACAACAATAATGAATAATAATAATTATTGTTTTTCTTATTATTTTTAACTATTGTTTTTAATTATTGTCAATAGATTCGATGCCGGTTTAAAACGTAAATAACAGCTGCGGGAAGTCAGCTGATTGACAGCCAGCTGTAGTTACTCAAACTGCCGCCAGAGCAAGTCAAAGAAGTCTACACAATAATGTAGTATCTTTTCAGGAAAGTCTTTGGCGTCCTTAGCTTATACCTTATACCACTTTCTTATACCCTATTCTTATTGCTATTGCAATACCTTATAACTTTGTGTGAATCGGACTTAAAGCTGCACCGCAAGAAAGTGCAGGACAATCAGCACTGGTTTACCAACTACCAGTACTTCCGACAACCCGCGAAAACCAATCAAACCGTAGACCCATGGGATGTGGTAAACCAATAATACAAATTTTCAGAGTTGGGGAGTTAGTGCGCTACTTATAGCATGTTACTTCTATTTGTAGCGGAATCGGTAGCGTGCTACTTTATTTACATAGAAAAATGTAGCGATAGAATGCTACAAATTTTTTAGCTGTAGCGAGAAAAGTAGCGCATTATTTTTCACTACTTTTAACTTTTAAGGAAGCTCGCTTTGTTTACTTTTCCCGTGTCGCAAGAAAAGTCGACAGTCGATTTTCAAGGAAAAACTTGACCCATTTATTTCACCCCTGAATAACAACTGTGCATATTATTTAGTTTTTTCTACCATAAACAACTGGGTGGGTTTACAATGTTAGTGTGTATTTATTTGTACCACTACATCCAAGCCCTAATGTGTACATACCAATGACATAGCTATAGTAGGCTAATCACCAGTCCCCAACCTTGCACTGAGTAGCAAGCGTAGCAATTTGAAGCCATTTTGAAATGGGCAATTTACATGCTAATTTGGACGTTTTAGTACTGCTAGCGCTGCCAATGGCAGAAAGTCACATTAGAAACTCCTATTATTGCCTGTGTTATTTGCGCATTTCATGGAACTGTTTTGTGAGGCGGAACTCGTAAGCATAGCGGAAGGAGATGTTTCGTCCGACGGGGAGCGTAGTGTTTACAAAGATTCTGGCAAAGAATATCTACCCAAAAACGACATCAAATCGTCGGACAGTGATGGGGATGAATAAAAACAAAGGTTAAATAACATTTTGTGGAAGAAGGGCATTATCCTAAAATTATGTATAATCTGCTGGGAAGACGGATTGATAAAAAAAGTTAAAATTTCACACAAACATGTATTTAATATAAATGAAGAATTTTCAATTCATACAGTTATTACTATATTGTGGTTAACTTATTTCATACCTAAGGAAGTTTATCTCAATTTCAGACTTATGCCCTTATTCCACTCAGAGGAGATTTTCATGAATATTTCAACAAATATTTCAATTGGCTGATCATGTAACTATATATTTTGTTCACAAGTTTTCGTCAACGGCCATACCTTGTGGAATACACTGGTTCTTGTCTGATCACCATAGTTACGCAGCATAGGGGGTAGTCATTACTTGGATGGGTGACCGCTTGGGAACACCATGTGCCGTTGTTGATCAATCCTTTTTTTAAGAGGGAGAGAGAGATGGATTACAAAATTTGTAGGTCCAAAATTGTAATATGTTATATTTTGTTTTAATTGTTTTTGAAAACTCGTAGCACAGATAAGAAATTCACTATCTGTTCTCGCGCTCTCTTAGTCAGTGGCGTAGCGTTGACATATCGGGCCCTGAGCAGATAGAGGCCTATTACAACTCCCGACTCCGTCATATTAAAATTAACCTTCAGCAATAAAGAGGAATTGGTAAATCTCTATTTTATTTTTACTTTCATATTTTTTGTTATAGAACACACACAAACTTGAAGACTAAGGGTCAAATGCAAACTTGTTCCTCATGTGCTCCTCAACTCAGCCTTCCTCCTTTCCTCAGGCTCGCCCAACTACCAATCACAAAGCAGTCCAGATGGCAATGCTGCTCACAGTGATTGGTGGTTGTCCTTACTCTCTATGTATGTCTTATTCATGAATGTTTCCGTAATTTTGTATCTGTCGATGGTATGTGGTGTGGGTTTATCGAACCTCGCCATTTTCTGCTTGCTCTATATATTTACATAAACCTATGTATATATTATCTCTGCAACAAAAATAAAGTCTATCTATCTTGCCCAAATACAAGAAAAAATGCAAATATTTTTGTTAAAAGAAATTCTAATAAAAAAGTAGAGGGAGGTTCATTGTTTGAAAAAGGTATACGTATTTTTAACCGCATACCCCTTGAAATTAGAAAAGGTAGTATAAGTAGTTTTAGAAGAAACTGTTGTAAACTTATTAATGAAGGAAAATTAGTAGCCTTCCCAGGTGAAAGAGTATTTTACTGGGACAAAATTTAGTTTAGTATCTTATATTTTATTTATTTTATTATGTTTCATGGGCTTGTATGTATGTATGTATGTATGTATGTATGAAATAATGATGTAATGTAATGATGCAAAATAGCAAGATATGCTATAATAAAGAATACTACTACTACCTTAGCCCAATACCTTGCCCAATTTAGTAGAATGAAAAAGAAAAACGATGAGCACTCCTGAGGCACTTTTGCATTTTTAAGGTTTACATGCTCATATGTAGTATGTACACAGTTCAATTTTGAATGGCAAAGATATATAATACCATACCGTCATACCTAACAATGCAGGCTTTTAATCGGGATAACTAAATAATATGGTAATCGACATGTTTGAGTACCGGTAAGGTCTGAGCCCGCACAATAGAATAGTCAATGGAAAAAACCTATTCATATAGTCTTTTTCTTGACTGACTTACCTTTAATTAAACCCTATTCATGTTTTGAGTAGGCTAACATACTATGGTAAGTGTTGATATCCTTATCCTACATTTCACCAGCAGGTACCTCTTATTAACCTAGCGAACAATACACCCATTTGGCTCTTTTGTAAACTGCTTCATATTACCATGGACTTATCTGTATAAGACAAACAAATGCATATGCAAATATTTATTTGTGAAATAAAAATACAGAACATAAGAATATAACCATTAAGTTAGAGAGGGGAACATTTTTATTTCTTTTGTTTTTTCTTTTCGGCTTCTTCTTCCTTCTCTTTTTCGATTTCTTCGACATACTCATCAATTTTTTCTGCATCCAACATTTGCATGGGTTCCCCACGTCGCATCACAGCAATCTCAAGGTTCTTTCGGCCTGACTGCACCACTTCCAACAGAGCTCGTATTGCTAACTTGACAGTCCCCTTCTCAGTGGCAACTAATTCTGATGTGTAATATTTCTCTAGAAATTCACGCACAGTTTTAGCACTGCGACCAGTGGCATTTGACTGAAAATAAGAAATAACAATCAACACCCTTGTGACCAATTTTGCTAGTTTAGACAGCTTCATTGTGGGCGTAAGAGCAGACACTAGCATATTATTTAAACTCGCACGACATAAAACGAGAGTAGTCAAAATGTCATTTTTTAATCAACACATATCTGGGTATTTTATAATGTAGGGATAGGATCTAACAGCTTATTTTAGATGTAAGATGACAAATTTGAGAGTTAATTGTAGCTCTTACATTGAAGACATAAAACAAAAATGATGACATCTCTGGATAAGTTTATGAGTCGTGTTAAAGCAGTGCATATGTTAGGCATTTCATTGCATTGCAAACTACAGTGAAAGTGACACTTCTTTATAACAAACGTCTTTATAACAAAATCATCTGTATAACAAAGTATTTTTGAGGTTCCAAAAGGTTCTTAATTCTTATGCATGTAAAGGTACCTACCATCTTTATAAAGAAATTGTTCTTTATAACAAAATAATAATCAGGCACCAAAGAGTTCGTTGTAATGAACCAACAACCGCCTAGCTACATTTCACCTGAGGCAACACAAGCCAGTACCAATTTAGACGGTTCAATGTTCCGCTCAATGTTCCTTGAATTCAAGGACAAAAAAGCATCACATAAAGCAGAGTATTGTTGTGTTATTAACTATGTATGTTTTGATGCTTTTTTTAACATCCTCCACTAAGACCCAAGATCTTGTCAAATCCTTGCCAAGAGTAGCCTTCAGACGCCCCCCAAACATAGCGGACCTAGTGGTCAGGAGAGACTGCCGCATCAGGGACGCTCAAGAAAATGAACCAGCAGGTTCCAACCTATGCCAAGGAGGTAACGGTTGCTTGACGTGCCAAATTCACCAACCTTCCACCACGTTCAGTGCCCAGGCTACCGGTAAGACATACCCAATCAGGCAACACAACATCTGCCAAACCACCAATGTAGTTTACCAATTAAGAGGATTCGGGTTGACGAGATGCGGGACGCGCAGAGCTGAATGCAAGCGCTCGGTTTTGTGCCTATTGCAGGTTAATGGGTAATAGGATCATAACCATATTTTGCAATATCGCTCACAAAGATGTGTTCGTTGCTTTAGCTTAAACACCTTTTCCAAATAATAAAGCACTTTTGACTTATAATGATATTAACATTGTCGATAATGTTAAAATAGTCTCATGACCGTGCAACTTTATCGCATAATAGGAGACGTTTGAAATATTTTCTAGAAGAAGTAAGTTAGTCATATCACAGTTTGAGTCAATGTGAACATTGAAAAAAAAAGAAGAACTGTAAGTTCAATGGTTTAATCAGAAATTGAACAAAGTGCATGTTTTGCGTTACAATATTATTTAGAAACACCGTCTTGTAACTCGCTCTGTCGCAAGTCGCGACACAGATACATTCCTCCGAGCCGAGCGAGGACGGGCGGGCCAGCCTCCTATTGGCTGCCGAAGTCCAGCAGTCTTCATCCCCCCTTGCCTACCGCCCTCACACTCCAAACCAGTCGACCTTGACAACGTTGGCTCGAGCTGTGAATGTGATTGAAGACGAAACGAGGAAATGTAGGCCTATCCAGGCTAAGCAGGGCAAGAGAATATTCACCGACTTGACTATCCAACCAACTGATAATTAGATTTGTCTTGCGCAGACATGGTTATATATTAGTCTTTAAAGGTCTTGCGTAACAAGTTGATGCCCCCTCTCATATACCTAGGACCACATGCAGGATTCTTTTTAAAAATATCGTGTGCTTACTTGTAATTGTTTATAAATGGACTGTCAATATGGGTAAATTATCTTGCGTTAAGCCTGTATGCACACACGGCTTACGCGCCAAGCCCCCCTCCCCCCCCTCCCCTCCCCCTTCCGGAGACACCTACACAGTGAACTAATAGTAATACTGTTTCGTAGTAACCTGCTCAGACCCAACATTTACCTCTTCAGCTATGTAGATAATTATAGTGTTTGTCGGTGTGAGGATAGATTGGAGCAAATGTACAATTTTTTAGGGCTCAATCCTCGCGATCGTATTTTGACTTCAAAAATCCTGGCCATACTTTTCAATCAAGATTACCAAAGTGATAACGGAATCGAATATCTAACCAGCGACGTCCCGAATAGTATCTCGTGATACCGCTCAACTATTGGTTGCAGTCGTTGTAATAATTGGCTTAGTAACAACATTATACAGCCCTACAGTCTGCATACATAATTACTTTTCTAATGCCATTTGCCAGCTAGCTGTGAATAAAAGTTTTCACTTCCCAGCCCCCTTCATTTGAATTATTAGCCTGGGCCCTGTTAAACTGCTTTGAAGTCATCTAAAATCTAAATAACTGCAAAAAAACAGAGATCAGCAATGAGATTGACGTCTAAAGAAGGTGGCAGTGATTGGGTGATGTGATTTAGCAAATTAATATTTAGTCCATATATTTGGAGTCCACCTTGCAAAGCTCTTCCGAGGCACAAAACTATACCTAGGCCAATTGATAGAACAAAAGCATAAATTATATTTTTGCTAGGAGAAACCTTGCCGTATTTGCCCCTCTAATAATATCAATATGTATATGTTTCGAAGTCTTGAGTGATTACTGTGTGGGATGGGAGTGCATTTGAGTGCGTGAGTTAGCATAGTTTCTTGCTAAATGAAACGTAATCGTGTATCGATGCAAACAAAGAGAAGCCTATGTCAAAGTGAAGTTCACAGGGCAAGATGTGTTGAGCTCCAGTAGGAACGAGTCCAGGGCTTCACGTCCGTGTGTCCAAATCACAAAGATGTCATCAATAAACCTAAGCCAGCAGAGGGGTGAACACCCCTGTTTTGCGAGAAAATCCTTCTCCAGCTTCCCCATGAACAAATTCGCGTAGGACGGAGCCATACGAGTACCCATGGCTGTACCTTGAACCTGTAGGTAGTGCCGGTCCTTGAAGTGGAAGTTGTTCTTACGTAGCACCATATGGGCTAGCTCAGAAAGGAACTGAGTGTCGGGTTTGGAGTGGCGATGTCATTGTCCCAGGTAGTATTCGATCGCGGATAGGCCTTGGGTGATTGGTATATTTGTGTACACAGGTGTTACATCAATTGTGGCTAAGATGGTGTTCTCCGGTAGGGGGGTGTTCATTTTGTGTAGCTTGTCGAGAAATTCGAAAGTGTCGCGTATATGTGATTCAAGGCTGGTGATGAAAGGTTGAAGATGGTGGTCCACAAAAGCAGGAATGCATTCCGTGGGGGAGTTGAATCTTGAAACAATGGGTCGGCCAGGGTTGCCAGGCTAATGAATTTTGGGAAGAAGGTAAAAAGTGGGGGTCCGAATGGGTTGAGGAATCAGCGTATTAAGGGTGGCTGCATTAAATCCCTGGGACTTGCCATGTAAATTAAGGAAGTCGGAGATTTGTTGTCAGTGGACGTTTGTGAGATCTGCTTTGAGGGGTCTGTATGTGGTCTGGTCTGAAAGCTGTCGATCCGCCTCCGCAACGTAAGCCTCAATATCCTGCACTACCACACATGATACCTTGTCGGCAGGAAGAATTATGATATCGGGGTTGCTTTGAAGGGATCGGAGGGCCTTCTGTTCTTCCAAAGTGAGGTTAAGTGTATTCGGCAAGTTTTCAGCAAATTTTAGGTTAGAGACTTGGGCCAGGAGATAATTGCTGAAAAGTTCCAGCAGGTGATCTGGAGGAAGAGGTTTAGGCTCAAAGTTGGACTTGGCCTTAAACTTGGCCCATTTACCAGCTCAGATGCACTCGCTGTCCGGCTGAGTAGGCCCTATTACTCACAACCACCCCTCTCAGTGTGGGTGTGACGGGACACAGACAGAGTGTAAACCAACAAGATATGGAGAAGCCCATGACAGAACATACAGCACTACATGCCTTACCATTTCATTCAGGCTTCACCACCAAGATCATAAAATCTTTTCCTGCCAGCTGCAATCCAGGAGAGCTACGAAGATAGGAGTTGGCCCACCAGTGGATAGCTAAATCTCGCACTCCACCCAACTTAAACATCCGGTGAAGAAGAACTATGTCCCTGCTTCCCCCTCCACCTTCCTAGCCTCCCTACCCCTTCTTTCTGCCACTCTCCCCCCCCCCCCCTTCCCCCCAACAGCCAATAGGGCCAGCTAGTTTAGTTCATAGGTTAGGTTAGTTAGTTAGTAGTCTTCTTACCGCCGAGTGATCAAGGTCTTGTACCGAAATGTCACGGAAAACTTGTGTTGTCCTTTATATATGTTGTCTTTTATCTCTATACCACAACGGTCTACAATTCAGGTAAGCTGTTGGGGTCTATCCTTCTACCTATCATATTACTAGCCTTTTGGCCTCTCTTTAATCCAGTATATATATATATATATATATATAGGAAATATAGAACAGGCCTAAAGGCTAGTACATGTGTGAGAGGGAAAGAAGGATAGGAGCCAACAGCTTACCTGAAACCATTTGGCAGGCTGCGTAGCGTAGATGACACAAAACAAAACAAAAAACACAACACAAAAACTTCTGGACGTTTCGACGCTTCGGTCTTGGTCACCAGAAGGAGAATGCTTAAACTAAAACTATTTACAGTATATACAATGGTTGAACACCAGTGCTGTTGGGGGTGGGGTAAGGAAGGCGGTGGGAGGCGGGGCTACCTGATGTTGAGATTGGGAGGGTCTCGGGACAGGGTTACCGCGATATGGGCTTGTTCCCACCGTCTGAGGTCACTGGCGAGACAGCTTCTAGGCAGGGCCTTGATGACTTTGGTGTTAAAGCAGCTCTCAAGTCCAAGATTGTGTGACATAGCATGTCTCGCCACAGGTTTTTCTTCATCTTGCAGTGTGATGGACTGCCTGTGTCCTGTCATCCTCTGACTCAGGTGGTTAGTAGTCAGGCCCACATACTCGGCCGGGCAGTGCTTGCAGTCCAGTTGGTATACCACATTCTCTGTTTCGCAAGTATTGTGCCCTCGAATGGGGTATATGACGCCCGTGGCCCGAGCAGTGAAGTTGGTGGCAGGAGGATTCATTCTGCAAGTCTTGCATCTAGGTCTCTGGCAAGGATAGGATCCTGCCGGCTGGATAACCTCCCTCTCGGTGTTGGTTGAGGGGTCTCTGTTGACAAGCACGTTGCCCAGATTGGGGGGACGCTTGAAAGTGACTCTGGGTATTGACGCCGCTAGGTTCTTCGTCTTGGGAGAGGCTCTAAGTATTTCTACGGCCCTCTTGATGACGCCATTGAGAGCACTTAGGCCTGGGTACCACTGTGTAATGAGAGGGATTATGTTGTTGTTGACTTGGGGCTCGTTCACTTGTGCCGGTCTGGTCCTACTCATTCTCTGCCGGACTTGGTCACGTTGGTAGCCTCGGTTGACGAACGCCGTAGTGATTTTATCGCAGTACGCAGCCAAGTCCTTTGGGTCTGAGCAAATTCTTTGGCCACGCACGGCCAGAGAATAGGGCAGAGCACTTTTAGTGTAAGTGGGATGACAACTGTCTTGGTGCAGGTACTGTAGGCTGTTGGTCGGCTTAAAGTGGACCTTGGTGCTGATTAGACCAGCATTGAGGGTGATGTCTACGTCCATGAACGTCACTTGATGTGGGGAAGTATGCCATGTGAACTTCAGTGGCGATGTGATGTTGAGGTCACTGAGGAACACCTCCAGTTCGTCAGCCCCATGAGTCCAAATTAGGAAGATATCGTCAATGAAACGTAACCAGCACAGGGGGAGTAGGGCTCGTTTGCCGAGGAAGTCTGTTTCCACTTTTCCCATAAACAGATTAGCGTACGATGGGGCCATACGAGTGCCCATCGCGGTACCACTAATCTGTAGGTAGTGCCGGTCCATGAACCGGAAGTTGTTCATTCCGAGCACCCTTAACGCCAGTTGTACCAGGAACTGGGTGCTCGGTTTGGTCCCGGGTGGCCGTTTGTCAAGGTAATGCTCCATAGCCCTCAGTCCCCCCGTGGTGGGGATGTTGGTGTAGAGCGACGTAACGTCCACTGTGGCCATGATGGTGTTTGCCGGGAGTGGGGTATCAATCGTTCGGAGCTTTTCGAGAAAATCGAAGGTATCTTTAATGTGTGACTCCAGTTGGCTGACAAAGGGTTGAAGGTGATGGTCCACAAAAGCTGAAATTCTTTCAGTGGGGGAGTTAATGCTCGATACGATTGGACGTCCGGGGTGGTTTTCTTTATGAATTTTTGGCAGCATGTAGAAGATGGGTGTGCGGGGCGAGTCTGGTGTGAGCAACTTGATGGTGGCTTTGCTTAGGCCCTGTGCTGTCCCATGGAGAAAGAGAAAGTCTGAAATCTGTTCGAGATATGTGTTAGTGGGGTCTGTTTGTAGCGGCCTGTAGGTGGAAGTGTCAGCTAGTTGGCGGTTGGCTTCGTTAATGTAGGCCTCGAGATCCTGAACGACGGTGGTCGACCCTTTGTCTGCTGGCAGAATGATGATTTTGTTGTTTTGTTTGAGCGATGAGATGGCTTTGATTTCACCCAAACTTATGTTTTGCTTCACTGGTAATTTTTTCACAAACTCCTGCGATGATATCTCGGCTACCAAGTGGCTGATGAAGAGTTCAAGCGGATGGTCTGGCGTCAAGGGTGGTGGTTCGAAGTTAGATTTAGGCTTGAATTTTGCCACAGCAGGGTGTGCAATCGTATTATCCTTAGGTGTATACGGATTCTCTTCGAAGAAGCATTTGAGACGTAGATTGTGGGCAAACGTCAGCACATCCTTAACCAGGTTGAAATGGTTAAACTTGGGTGTGGGCGCTCAGTGAAACTGAACTTTGCGTCCTAACCAAAGGCCTAACCTTTGCGCACACAGTTCCTGGTACAACTGGCGTTAAGGGTGCTCGGAATGAACAACTTCCGGTTCATGGACCGGCACTACCTACAGATTAGTGGTACCGCGATGGGCACTCGTATGGCCCCATCGTACGCTAATCTGTTTATGGGAAAAGTGGAAACAGACTTCCTCGGCAAACGAGCCCTACTCCCCCTGTGCTGGTTACGTTTCATTGACGATATCTTCCTAATTTGGACTCATGGGGCTGACGAACTGGAGGTGTTCCTCAGTGACCTCAACATCACATCGCCACTGAAGTTCACATGGCATACTTCCCCACATCAAGTGACGTTCATGGACGTAGACATCACCCTCAATGCTGGTCTAATCAGCACCAAGGTCCACTTTAAGCCGACCAACAGCCTACAGTACCTGCACCAAGACAGTTGTCATCCCACTTACACTAAAAGTGCTCTGCCCTATTCTCTGGCCGTGCGTGGCCAAAGAATTTGCTCAGACCCAAAGGACTTGGCTGCGTACTGCGATAAAATCACTACGGCGTTCGTCAACCGAGGCTACCAACGTGACCAAGTCCGGCAGAGAATGAGTAGGACCAGACCGGCACAAGTGAACGAGCCCCAAGTCAACAACAACATAATCCCTCTCATTACACAGTGGTACCCAGGCCTAAGTGCTCTCAATGGCGTCATCAAGAGGGCCGTAGAAATACTTAGAGCCTCTCCCAAGACGAAGAACCTAGCGGCGTCAATACCCAGAGTCACTTTCAAGCGTCCCCCCAATCTGGGCAACGTGCTTGTCAACAGAGACCCCTCAACCAACACCGAGAAGGAGGTTATCCAGCCGGCAGGATCCTATCCTTGCCAGAGACCTAGATGCAAGACTTGCAGAATGAATCCTCCTGCCACCAACTTCACTGCTCGGGCCACGGGCGTCATATACCCCATTCGAGGGCACAATACTTGCGAAACAGAGAATGTGGTATACCAACTGGACTGCAAGCACTGCCCGGCCGAGTATGTGGGCCTGACTACTAACCACCTGAGTCAGAGGATGACAGGACACAGGCAGTCCATCACACTGCAAGATGAAGAAAAACCTGTGGCGAGACATGCTATGTCACACAATCTTGGACTTGAGAGCTGCTTTAACACCAAAGTCATCAAGGCCCTGATTAGAAGCTGTCTTGCCAGTGACCTCAGACGGTGGGAACAAGCCCATATCGCGGTAACCCTGTCCCGAGACCCTCCCAATCTCAACATCAGGTAGCCCCGCCTCCCACCGCCTTCCTTACCCCACCCCCAACAGCACTGGTGTTCAACCATTGTATATACTGTAAATAGTTTTAGTTTAAGCATTCTCCTTCTGGTGACCAAGACCGAAGCGTCGAAACGTCCAGAAGTTTTTGTGTTGTGTTTTTTGTTTTGTTTTGTGTCATCTACGCTACGCAGCCTGCCAAATGGTTTCAGGTAAGCTGTTGGCTCCTATCCTTCTTTCCCTCTCACACATATATATATATATATATGTATATTTTAGTCTAGTTTAGTTGTTTAGTTGACTAGAGTAGTTGCAGTAGTCATTCTTCTCTCGAGTGAACAAGACCTCGGTCGAAACGTCTCGTTATATTTGTATTGTTTTTTATGTGTAATTCAAACTCGCAAATCCGTCATCTACATGAAGGTAAGCTGTTGGATCCTTTCCTCACATTATATACCATGTATTTTATTAAACAGTTATTTAACTGCGGAGTGCACTCCAAGCGGAACTTATCTAGTGTGATTAGTGTATTCATCAGTGTTACTTTACGTGTACTAAGTCCACGTGGGACGTACTGCAAGAGAGGCGACATACCTGACACCAGACGGATCACACAGGTATACTGCCTATAGGGCCTTACTTGTATGTTTATCCAGTTAAAGAACTTTCATTAACCTTCCATGTTCCCTACACTTGCTGATAGGGGACGGAACGTTACATCGTTATAAAGATGTTTTACTGTATAAAGATCAGTCATTATATGTTCTAGACTTAAATTAAGCCTGTGCTAAAGTTATACGTAGTGTGCTACGATATGTGTGCACGTGTGAGTTAATAATAACTTATTTAATAATAATAATAAGTAATAGTTTGTAACGAGAGCCTAGAGTTCAACCGAGCTAAGAAGTAAGGTGTTGTCGTCATAGATTACGTAATTGTGAAGTGAAGCATGTGACACAGCATTGAGATACAGATTGAATTAATAGAGGTGAATTAGGTGTCTTTTGTGACCGACTCGAACCTGTCCCAACCCTTTTCTTTTGTCTTGCAGTCAATGGAATACATTTTTAATCTGAACACATTTTCGTATTATTTTCCTTACTGCATGTTACATAATCCGTGACAACAACTTGCATCTTAGATCGATGGAACTATAGGCCTACCTAGTTATGGCAAAGAAACAATTACATACCTCGAGAAAGTCTGCTTGCAATCCGATTTTATTTGTATTTTTGGGTTGACAAAAGAGGGGGGAGGGGGGGGGGGGGGGTCGGCTTGCAATCAAGCAAATTACGGTGTTGTTGGTGAGTATTAATCAAGGTAAATTTCTACCCTAGGCAAAATGTGAAACAGGAAAACTACTACAATGTGCAAATATGCTACTCAAACATCCCTGAACACAAAATCTTAGAATATTTTAACCGTAACAATCGAATTTTTTTAGCAGGCATACACTGGCTTCAACTTCATAGCTTAAAATGTGTTTAAATAAAGGAGGAGGCCTCACGAGACAGACATTCAAAACCAATACAGCACCAATTGCATTCATAACTGCCCAAAGCTACCTTACCTGGAAGTCGACAATTGCTTTATGTATTTTTAAGTGCAAAAACCTGATTTCAAATTATTTCTCAGCAAAATTTTAAATACATATGTGGCTACGTGATATTTATAAAGCTACTAAGTATACTGCTCTCACTGTAACGTACAAGGTATTGTCGTCAGGGACATGGATTATGTAATAATTTCACCTCCCCCTTTCCACCTCCACTCGGTACCAGCTGAGCGCATGCGAGAAAGGTATGCGGGGAGGGTTGCGGTCAACAAGCCAGGTGTCATTGTTTAAAATAGCAATCTTTTGAAGTACCGGTAGTTAAATGTTACAATTTCTCAATTACTTCTCAGTTATATGGATTAATCACGAAAAATGTATATAAACTTAACTTTGAATTTTAAAAATAGTTTGAATATTAACAATGTTGGTGTAGTCTGAAAATTATAATGATGACGAGACAACTGCTATAAAATTGACAGTTTTCAAGCTATTTTTTAAATTCGAAGTTAATTTTATATCCATTTTTTTGTGATTATTCCATATACTGTATCTGAGAAGTAATTGAGAAATTGTCACATTTAACTACCGGTACTTCAAAAGATTGCTATTTTAAACAATGACACCAGGCTTGTTGACCGCAACCCTCCCCGCATACCTTTCTCGCATGTGCTCAGCCGGTACCGAGTGGAGGTGGGAAGGGGGAGGGGAAATTATTACATAATCCAACAACAAGGCAACACCATGTAAGTTACAGTGAGAGCAGTATACCAACAACATCCACTATAAAATAAATTGATAAGTTTGAACTAACCTTCCATTCATAGTAGATTCCTGATGGTTCAGTTTGGTACAAATGTGGAATACCATCATAGTCAAATCCAGCAAGTAGACACGAAATGCCAAATGGACGACGGCCATTGCTCTGAGTGTACTTTTGCTTCAAGCCTAAAAATAGACATCAACAGTAATGAAAACGAGCATTTATCTCAGAAGACTGTAATTGTAATGTAATGTGGTTCTGGTTACTTAGCTAATTTATGTTATCAGGACTCAAAAATTGCATAAAATAGTAAGGCTACCCAACGATAAACAAATTCATATCGATATCGCGGATGTAATTATCGATATCGTATCGCGATATCGAATTTTTTAAACTCGGTATCAATATCGCTGATATCGTATTTTTCTTTTTTTTTTTAAACCAGCCAGAGGTCATTCATTATAAACATATAAACTGGCAGACGGCGGGTGGAGCGCGAACACAAAGGCGAGACCGCGCAATGAAAGGCGAGTAGGTACCAACGCGAATGTTGCAGCACTTGTATGTATCACAAAGATGCAGAACCACAACACTGCCTGACTTTTTTTTACGATAGTTGACACTTGATCGATATCGCGAAACGTACGATACATTAATTCTATATCGATATTGAATTATTGTTCTATTATCGATATCATATCGCATTATCGATATCGTTGGGCAGCCCTATAAAATAGCACCTAGTGGGAAGAAAAGTGTGTGGATGAGGAAAATGAATTTCATATTTGTAAAAGGACCTAGGTACAGTGGTGATTTCAGGCCTAGGCGCACTAGGCATGCGCCTTGATCTGGGGGGGCTCCCAAAACAAAACTAATGATCACAATACTATTAGTTTTCTACAAAGGAGACATAACGGCGCAATCCTTCGAAATGATGTGATTCAGTTTTTAATGTTTACTAATCAGGAATCACTTCTTACTACCTCTGATACACCAGTTCCTATTTTGTGGATTACAATTGACTTTCCCAAAATGAGAAAACAATTTTACGTATTTTGAACACATTGGGGGAATGCCAGTTTTAAACATTGACAAGAGTAAAGCTATTTAAGAAACTCTTTGCGGAAGAGCGACTTGAGAATCTTGCAGTACTGTGCACCGAGTCATCAGAGACTATAGTGTCCATTCGTCCCATTTTTTAGGGTCCATATTCAGAAGAAATATTCTAGAAGAATACACACATGGAACAAACCAACTCAATCCAGCCCCTCTGTGACACACACGTACGGGCTGGATTGAGTAGGTTTGTTCCGTGTGTGTGTACTTTTCTAGAATATTTCTTCTGAAGATGGAACGTGCGATCGGCCCGAAACTTCAGGATATTTTTATCGATGGACGCGGCAAAACCCGACAGCCAAGTTTTAATGAAGTTCAATCTGTATTGGATCAACATTAAAAGTAGCAACGTTATTGCGCTACTTTCCGTGCTACAGCTACAAAAGTTGTAGCATGCTACAGCTAATTTTCACTACTGTTTTGAAATAGCACATTACACGCCTCGCTACACGAAAAAAGTAAAAGTAGCATGCTACAAGTAGCAGCGTGCTACACCCCGAGACTGGTGTTTTACAAGAACCATAGGCATAATCGAGGTTTGACTTTCATTTCGTCGTCGGCCATGTTTCAGTGCTACCAGAAATAGAATATTAGCCTACTTTCGAGAGCTGTGTTGCCAAGTGTACAATACTAGAAGGATTGTGGAATTAAACTCTTTCTTTTGCCGTATTCACTAATTAAATGTTCATTGTATGGAAACAAAACGTGATTAAAAGTCCATTTGTAAGTGACTAATACTTGTCACTCCATAATGGACTAATAATTAGGCTACAACTATTGTATTTTCATATAAAATTTAATTTTACAACACTATTGCCTAATTGCCTTACATGCTAAAATACTGTGGTAGTCGGTGTTCTTAGAAAATTATATCAGCGAGTTCAAGAACACCGACTTGCTGTGGACCAAGGCCAGTCAACGTCACCTCTAGCACAACATACAATAAAGGAAGGACATATTAACTTTGCCGGGGTAAGGCTTCTTGCTTCAGTGGACAATCTTCGAGCGAGGTTAATCCGAGAAGCAATTGAGATTGAGAAGCGGCCACATAACCTGAACAAGCGAGATGACGCTCAAAGACTACCTTCGGCTTGGAAACCGATTGTGGCTAACCTAAAAGTCCAGCAGGTGTTTCCAACCAACAATCAGCCTGTTGCTGACCATTCTCAGAGACAAAGAGTTGCAGCAGTGTCTCAGGGGGGACCCATGACCAGAAGCAAATTCAGAGAGCTTGCTAGAGCTACCCAGTGATGTATCGCTATGGCATTGTCTTCGATTTTATATGCAAATGTTTCTTTTTTTGGTTGTTGTGGTTTTTTATTTGTTTTTGTATGTTTATGTCTTGAAAAGGACGACGCTAATGTCGTTGAAACGTTGACTTATTATTTTAAATAAAATTTGGATTGGTTTAACCGAAAAATGTTTTCTTTATATATTTGTTACGTCGTACCTTCGACCTTCAGATGGCCTTCCGAACTATTTTTACCAAAGGTAGCTGTCGGCTCCTGTCATCTATTCAAATTCCCTAGACTCACAGCCTTTAGGCTCTACCTACACCTATAACTAAAGAAAACATAATATATTAATCTTGAAAGAGTAGTATACATATAAAAAATGATAAAATAAGTAAATTTGTACACAATGTAGGCCTAGTTTCAATATATTTTAACTTCAAGATTAATATCTTGTGTTTTCGTAATGACAGTCATCAATTTGACACATTTAATTTGACACTTTTATACTAGGACGTGAAATTTGAGAGAAGTCCTATTATCGGTTTAGGCGTGAGGAGTGCAAGTTTAGACGCATGTTTTAGCGGTAAAATGACTACTTCTGAAAGCTCTTAAGTTTTAAATAAGTTCAACCACAAGACAACTTTAAAATGGACGTTTTAAATCATAAAAACATTATTTTAAAGCATGTATTACATACTGTACCAGCATTAAATTTGGGTCTTTTAACAAATTTCAATATAATGTTACGGTATTTCATTTGCATTTATACTAGGGATGTCAACGATTACGATTAAATCGATTCGATTAATCGATTATTAATCGAAAACGATTAATCGATTATTTAAAAAAAAAATCGATTTTAAATTTTCGCGCTTTTTGAAATTTAGTTCTCAAGATCTGCCGCCTATTCGAGCGCGAGCGCTAGCACTAGCATCGCTATTGCTCAGTTTCATTTACAGTAGGCCTAGGCCTAGGCCTAAGAACAGCAACAGCATAACTTTGCGTCATAATTAGAGCCGAATTTCCAGTCATATTTTGAATAGCTGTGTCTAGTCGCCTACCCTAGACCCAGCATTCGACGCCTACGATCTATAAAAATACGAGTTGTTATGTTTGTTCACAAATAACAAGAGAAGTAAGGTTAGAAAAGTCGCTACGATTTTTAGTTCACATCACGTAAATTTTAATTACGCTGCACATGAAAATAATAATATTACGACGCATATTCAGCATACTTAATTACTTATTGGTTAAAAAAAAACGGGAAGTGAATAACTATAGCCCTTCAGGCCTAACTAGGACAGAAATTACCGTCGAAATCTTGGACAGAACATAACAAAAATACTCCGTGACGTAAAATATATCGATAGTCGAAAAGAAGTCGAATTGCGAACTCGTGGCTTGCGCGGGCAATTCAAACTAACCGAAACCAGACCGAAGTTTGGAAGAAACTTGCTACTATACCGACATTTAACAAAACGATTAAAATCGATTAATAATCGATTATGGAGGTGAAAGTAAATTCGATTATCGATTATAATAATTTAATCGTTTGACATCCCTAATTTATACGTTTTTTAGCATCTGTCGCTCGAAAAACTTATAACTGAGATTTGACTGTACTGAACGACTTGACCAAAAATCATTAAACAAAACAGGAAATGCATTTGAAAAGATAAATACAGTATGTCGTTCTGTGGAAACGGATCATTTTCACATTTCTTTGGATTTCAAATCCTTTAACAAGGAAAGATACCTCTACGTCAAAAACCGTACAAAATTTTCATTTTAAAATTATATCTCAAGAATGGACTTTGAAATAAAAAATCTGAATCAACAGCACACTGTGGTTTGGTAGGGTAAGCCCTACATACTGAATGCTCTAAATTTTGTTATAATCAGTATGGTTTTTATTTCTAATTAATTTTATTACTAATTATCGATTTAATAATCAAAATAACTACCTAATGGTTATAATATTTCACTCAGTCTGTCTGTAGGGCTCACCAAAACACAGTGTGCTGTTGACTCAAGTTTTTCAATTTTGTGTTGCAATCTTGATAAAGGCCTAATTAAAAAATGAAACTTTTCTGCGGTTCTTGACGTAGAGGTACTCTTCGCATTAAATGAGCCCAACCCTAGGCCTGCCACACAATAATTTGAAATGAATGTAAAACTAAACAATACACATACCTGCAATAAATCGAGTGATGTATTCTAACGTGACCGGATCTTCAACAGTAAGCTTATGGGACTGACATTCAATTTGAGCCCGATTTATAAGGATTCTGGCATCAGCAGTGAGGCCAGCAAATGCCATTACAACATGGTCATCCAACAGGCATATTTTTCTTACAGTTCGTTCCTCCTGCAACTTGGCTACAGACTTTTTCTCAACACCAAGTACAACCACATCAGCACCACGAACACCGACCTGTTGAATAAAATATACCTTTATTTCCATGGCCCTGGTCAGCATTTCTCTAGATAATGATTCATGGTAAATTACCTAGATCAACAAAGATATATAAGTTATAAACAGTTAGGGTGTATGGACTATGGAGTATGGACCCACTTTTAAATGCTCGTTCCAATCAAAATCAATAGATAATTATGTTCATTCATACAGAAGTCTCAGGTCTCTAACATATTAATTAAGTGAATTAAGGCAATGGCTAGGTCCTGGTTTAGGGTAGCCTAATCACCCTGCCATTGTGCTTTCCCCATGGGTTAGACCTATAAAAACACGAGCCAAAAGTAGCAAACTAAGGGTACCGGTACATACTGCAAACACGACCGAACTGAGTAATGAAAATGGCACAATGACAATGAAAATACAGAGTGGATATTCTTATGTTCGAACATAAGAATTACTAAAAATTAATGTAACGTTCAGTGTTTTCATTTACTGGCTCGTCACGTGACAGTCGAACGTAAGAATAGCATGTAAGGTTATTGTACGTTCCGTGGATTTGGATTCTGAACATAAGAATGAGCTAATAGCTGTTGTTAATAATCTTACGTTTATCGATTTGTTTGTAGCTTGAATGTAAGAATTATGCTTAGGTTGGAGACGCGAGTGCAAGCAGACAGTGATTTGTTTTTGGGATGTATGAATTCTTTACTTTAAAATGTGAATGGTACTTGGTTTTCATATCAAGACTATCCCTCCGGCCCCCACCCCCAAACCTCAACTTGTTCACAAATTCTCCTTGTCCCATATACCCTCCTTAAGCTAAAGAGGGAATCTAGGTATTGCCCTATCTCGCCATCCTGTCCCATCTTTGCGCAGGTTTAACAAAAATAAAACTCAATACCCCTAGGTCCGAATGCATAGTCCAGACTCAAGCCTTCCTCAACTCAGCCTCTCCTCAGCCTCGCCTAACCACCAATCACAGAACAGCATTGCCATGCGGACGGCTCTGTGATTGGTGGCTAGATGAGGCTGAGGAGAGGCCGAGTTGAGGAGGGCTTGAGTGTGAACTATGCATTCGAGCCCTAGGCATTGCTCTACTCATAGCCGCAAGTCGTTCGGTCGGTTACGTTCGGTCGTACGCCACACGCAGCTATGCCAAAAATAGGTGCATTCATACTTCCCAAAAACAAATCAGCATTAGCTTGCACTCACATCTCCAAGCCAAGCCTGATTCTTACGTTCGAACGTAAGGATACCCACTGCCACGGTCTACTATTATCAGGTCTTGCAACGCCCTGTGAAGCCAATAGTGTTGGCAGTTCCCGAGATACCCGACTGAGAGCACTACTCGTAAGTGGCCCGAATCATAGATCAGACAAGTCACTACTCTACCGATCTTCACGGGAGTGTGCTGAATTGCAGCGAAATGGCTTTTGGTGTAGGCCTACGTAGTAGGGAATGAAGGCGTAGCCTAGCGAAACAGGTTCGTTTAATTGGTATAGGGTTTTATGAATTGAATGGTATAATATGTTTTTAGGTATATATAGTGGCTTTTAGACCTATACTGTCGATGTGTAGGTAGGCTATTTTATATTGATATACCGGCGTATTTGAAATGAAAGTGGTAAGTCAGATCTAACGTCATAACCTACAAAACATGACAAAAAAAGCAGTTTCACATGTGGGACCTTTATAAGCAAAACCTTTTAGTGGCATCTGGCATACCCACAGGTGCAAAACAGTACAAAACATTTCCTCCCATGTCATTGGGCAGGGCGTCAATGCCATTCTGAAGTGCGGCACACACAAGATAAGGACTATAAAGTTGTTTACGAAGCATAAATGCCATGTCTCTACTATGTAGAGTGAGACGTCATAGCCACCGCATGTAAATCTAGTGGGCTGTATAAGTTAGACACTTCTGGGACTCTTAGTGCCATGTTAGCAAACGATGCAGCAGTGAGTACTACAAAATGTGAGTACTTGTCATGGCACAAACGCCTTGGACCTCTCAGACAGCTTGAGCTCACGAAAAACTTGGCATTGTTCACACAGACCTGTGCAGACCTATGAGCGAAGACTTCATAGAAGGAGGAAGATACTTCTTAACGTTTATTGATGACAAAACAAGATGGACTAAGACTTCATTGAGTTGACTTCAAGACTTCAACGATTCATTGAGTTTCAGGCGGAAGTGGAGAACCAGAGTGGTCACAAGATAAAAGTGTTGCATTCAGACAATGGCTGGGAATATGTAAATAAAATATTTACGAATTACTTGAAGAAATGCGGAATACGCTTTCAAACAACGGTGCTGCGAAACCCCAGAACAAAATGGTGTTGCCGAAAGAGCAAATGGAACATTAGTTGAGAAGGTATGCTGCATGCTGGAGGAGGCAAAGCTACCTAAGTGTTTTTGGGCGGAAGCAGTAAATACTGCTACCTATTTAAAGAATAGAGCACCAACAGTTGCCGTGGATGGCATTACACCGGAAGAAGCGTGGACTGGGAAGAAACCGGACCTTGCTCACCTAACCGCCTCGTTACACGGTGAGAAACTCGCAATAGTTTTTCGCGCGAGCTCCTTGCTACGAGTAGACTTTCACTTAATAGCATGGAACTTCCCGGAAGCCCGATACACGAGCAAGCTAGCTTACGCAAGCTCGGAACAATGAGCGAAAAAGTTTGCGAGCTCCAATCAAAACCCGTTATTTTAACACGTGACCAGTGACACATGAGAATCAATTGACGCCACTACTAATGGAATTAATCATGTTTTGCCCGCGAAATAAAGTAAACATTGCACCATAACGTATAATTAATTAATTATTCCAACAAAGTAGTTTATACTAGGGATGACTTCGGATCTAATAATTCGGAACCGGATCCTCCCGCGCCGGATCCGGTTCAGAACCGGTTCTTGAACATTTTAATTTTGTTTATATCACATAATATTTATGTGACACTAAGCATAGTGGATTTCCCTTCGTTTAACATAGGCCCTACTTGAAGCACTCATTGTCAAGTGCCAACTAATCACTCACGTTGTTTGCGGCACGAAAGACAAAGAGCTACTGGCGTGCAGTAGGGGTGGGTCAACCGGTCAGTCTACATTAGCAGACGACACCGGCGGCGACGATTGTGGTGGCTCGCTGCGCGCTTTTACCAGTGTCGTACCGACAGCATTAGAAAAAAATAGAACCGGTTCCAAAAAATTGAACCGGATTGCAATTGGGAACCGGTTCCGAACCGGTTTCCGGATATCTGAAGTCATCCCTAGTTTATACACCTGTGTCCTGCTAGGCCTAGTCTAGAAACTAAAATTAGGCTAGGCCTATTCTCCCTGTGGTTGTGCCATAGCTGACATAATTCAAGAATCAATTTAGGAAAGTCAAAAAGTCGGAATGACAGCTTGGTGAGCTTGTTTACATAGTTGATTACAAAATTCTAGCTAGGCCTACCACAGCCTTCTCGAACGTCGGTGTCTGTGAGGCCAGCTAGGTCTATTCTGGCGGCTACTCTTGTAACCAACAGTTTTGTAATGAACGCCAACAGATAGGGCTAACGGCGCTTGCAATTAATCTGTCGAGTGTCTGAGATGATAAGAAACTCGGGCGAGAAACTATCGCGAGTTTCTCACCGTGTAACGTGGCAGTAAGGACTTTTGGCTGCAAAGCGTATGCTCACATTCCAAAAGAAAACTGAACAAAGCTTGACGCTAAATTGTTGGAGCATATCTTTGTTGGGTACTCCGAAACCAGCAAGGGCTTCAATTTTAAATCTAGAAAACTGACTATATCGAGAGATGTGATCTTCTTGGAAAAGAGAGACGAGGTTAATGGTGGAAGTGGGAGCATAATCGTCTACCCGCAAGTCAATAACGAAGATGATGATGGTAAAGAAAATGGTGAATCTGAAAGTACAGAAAATAATGAAGAGACAAATGAAATCGGAATAGCCAACGATCTTCTTTATTGTGAAGAACCAGATGAAGTATTTCTGCCAAGAAGGTTAACACGAAAGAAATGTCCAACGAGAATACTAGGTGATGAATATGTGCATCCCATTGATAACAAGCCTACGAATCTGAAGGAGGCACTCAGTTGGAGTGAAGAAGAACTCTGGCAAAAGGCAACAAATGAAGAAATGGAATCCATTAAATAAAATGCAACCTGGGACCTTGTACATTTACCAGAGGGAAGAAAACCATTTAAATTTTAGATGCAAATGGATTTTTAAAAGAAAAACAAATGTTGACGGAAAAGTGTACAGATACAAGGCTAGACTTGTAGCCAAAGAATATTCCCAAACAAAAGGCATTGATACCACTACCAAGAAGCTAGTAATATGAAGATATGTTTATGTAAAAAAAATGCGAAGTGGAAAAATTATTTTACCAAGTTAATGTTAATGTTAAATACTTCAAGGCTGCTAATGGGCCATAACTACCCGGTGGCAACCTGTCCCAATTAGGGATGACTTCGGATATCCGGAAACCAGTTCGGAACCGGTTTCCAATTGCAATCCGGTTCCATTTTTTGGAACCGGTTCTATTTTTTTCGAATGCTGTCGGTACGACACTGGTAAAAGCGCGCAGCGAGCCACCACAATCGTCGCCGCCGGTGTCGTCTGCTAATGTAGGCTGACCGGTGGACCCACCCCTACTGCACGCCAGTAGCTCATTGTCTTTCGTACCGCAAACAACGTGAGTGATTAGTTGACACTTGACAATGAGTGCTTCAAGTAGCTCGAAACGAGCGAATTCGTCATTTATGTGAGGTTGTGTCACACATGTATTTTCAAGGACACGCTACGCAGTTCAAAGTTCAAACGAAGGGAAATCTACTATTTTTAGTGTCACATAAATATTATGTGATATAAACATAATTAAAATGTTCAAGAACCGGTTCTGAACCGGATCCGGCGCGGGAGGATCCGGTTCCGAATTATTAGATCCGAAGTCATCCCTAGTCCCAATGTCCCTCCCACCCACCCACCCTCGTCACTTCATATCCCTCATTCTATTTCTAAATTCCCTTACTGATTCACACCCAACAACCTCCTCGGGTAACTCATTCCATTCCCTAACCCTTCTTTCAACAAATCCAAACCTACCCAGATCACTTCTCACTTCAGAAGTTTTGCGATTTATTGACACGGGGATTTAGAAGGTCTTCCTTTGAAAGGTTGGGGATGACAATACTCGATGCACGGCCGAGTTCCTTTTATATTTGCAATATTAGTGAAGGGAAAGTATAAATAATGGTTACACAATGTCACAAGTCACAACTCACAAGTCCCAACTCCCAATCTTTGTTAAGTTACCTGGTTGGTTGACATTTTGGGGAGGAATTTGAGGTAAAAAAAAGGTGCATTTGGCAAAGATTACAAAAAATTATCTTAAGAAAACAAAAAATTATTAGGCCTACCGTTTGTACTTTCGTGAGGATGGAGGCGCATTATGGACATTCAAGGCAGGTAGCATAACAGTAGGTCTAAAGTAGGGATGGGCAAATACGTTTAATAGCCTAAACATTTAACGGTTTTTAAAACTCGCGTTTAAACGTTTTATTCGCTCTATCCCCTGCCCGAGATGAATAAAGTGACCTATGCAGTAAATTACCGAAAAGTTCCGAAACATTGGGTAAAATTACAATTTGTAGCTAGAAAAAACTATAATAGTAGACTAGTACTGCAGTACGCTCCGTTGTAAAATATTTGTTTCTTATAGGCCTAGGCTATAAAACACTTCTGTACACACGTTTAAACGAGGCGTAAAAAGTACAAACGTTTAAAGCCACTCCCACGTTTAAACGTCCCATCCCTAGTCTAAAGGTGATCCGATAACACATAGGCCTGGTAGACAATTAGGCTACAAAAAAATGTAGGCCTAATGATATTTTTTGTGCTATTTCCTTATTTTGAAAATGTCAATACGAACATTGCTGGACCGGTTCCAATTGAACCATTATTTTTAATGTGGTCGAACCGAGCCGAAATGATTCTCCCTAAACAAAAAACCGAACAGAAATGAAATATTTTCGGTTCGATCCCCTGGTTAATTTATTATGAAAATGCTACGGTTTTACCAACGAAAGAAATATAATGCATTAAAAATTTCATAATTAGGGATCTCCTTATTTTGAACTTGACCCAATTGTTTGGCACCTTTTCATTATACTAGGCCTATACACCTAATACTAAAATGGTAAATATATCTACACATTGGGTTCATGGTCGAAAAAGGTGGAAATAATTTTCTAGTGAAATGTAGTGGTACGTACTGTAATGTAGTTATGGGAAATGGTGCAAACAGTAGTGGACATCCAGTGTGATTTGATTGTGATTTATGTGTATTGGTGATAATGTCGTAAAATAGTTTGCGTTAGAAGAATAGTCGGCCATTAGTAACCCGGTAACCGCCATGTCCTATGTTTGACATGAAATACGTGTTACCAATCTTTGAAAGAAGCTATTCCCCACTTGGGTTGAATCTAACCCCTCCCCTAATCTTTAACTATATGTTGGTAGGCCTGCACAGCGGCAGCAAAAGGATCATGGCGTCAATGCAACCAGCCAGCCAGACGCAGTGTTACATCGTCGAAAAATGTACTTTTTTTGTTGTAGGAGATACAAAACCTTGTTTGGGCACATATTACACATTTATCTATGAAGTGGTAATTTTTAAGTACTTTCCGGGTACGGAAATATGAAAACGGGCTGTAGACCCAATGTGTATAATACCCATTAAAACGACTTTCCTACACTAGTGTAAAGTGTAGGCCTAGGCCTGGGTTAGTGCATGTAAAGGACCATTCACAATCAGTTTTAAGGCGTATGGTTTAAGGTTTAAGGTGCAGTGAATTGCCCAAATCTCAATTCTTACAACTTGAGCCTTAAGACGAGCCAATCACTGCAAGGTATCCCCCACTCCATATAAACCATACTCCTTTACGCCTTAGACCTTACGCCTTAAAACAAACAAACCTAATTACCTGGGGCGGTCCAATTGCTTTACGGTAGGCAGAGGCTAGACCTAGCCTAGCCCTAGCCTAGATGGGTTCAAGTTCGTGTTAGGAACGGAAATGAGAGAAAATGACGGTGGTGTTCGTGGGATGCGGGGTTCTCATGCTCTGACGCCGGCGATTAGCGTTAGTCGTTGGCAGTGTTGGAAAGTAGCGCGCTACCAGTAGCATGCTACTTTTCTTCAGTAGCGGCATTGAGTTTATTAGTGTAGGGTTAGAGACCCAGCGGCCATTGGCGGCTATCTACCAATAAATTTCCCGTGGACTCTAGTAGTACGATCCCGTACCGCTAGAAAGCGCTACACGTACCCACTGATGTCAGCGTTCCTGTGGAAAGAAAGGGATACTACGTAGTACGCGCAGATGCGAAGTCGGTTAGGTAGTAGTATCCAGATGGCGGTGGATATTGTTATTAAAGCATTATCATCTGTTCTGATAAACATGTCAAACGGGCACGAAGTTAACAATAAGTAAGCTAATACTTTATTACAACACATTATATAAGGTTTTATACATTATATAGGCTAGGCTGTAGTACTACGTTACAAATGTAGGCCTATTAATGTAGGCCTAGGCTTATTGTAGCCTAGTAATGGCCTAGGCTAAAAGAGTTGGGCTTAGACCTAGGCTAGACCTAAGCCACGTGATCGTACTACGTAGTATCCCTTCTTTCCACAGGAACGCTGACATCAGTGGGTACGTGTAGCGCTTTCTAGCGGTACAGGATCGTACTACTAGAGTCCACGGGAAATTTATTGGTAGATAGCCGCCAATGGCCGCTGGGTCTCTAACCCTACACTAATAAACTCAATGGTAGCGGGATGGAAGCGCGCTACTTTAAAAAATGTGGTAGCGTAGCGAGTAGTATGCTACATTTTTCAAGCAGCGTTAGCGGAAATTGCCGCTACTTTATTTTCTTTGCATGGTTGAAGGTTTTTGAACACTCACTGATCGTCACCTAGAACGTACTATAAACTCATAAAACCTACCCCAACTTGACATGGTTGTAAATATCTTCGTGGGTCAATGGTTGATGGGTATTGAGTACTTCGGACGGCCGACTACGGTCGGGCGGATGGTCCCGACCCCCAAGTTTGAAAGTTTTCTATTTATTAATTACAATGTCTGTTTACCTTATAGGCTAGATTAATTAGTCACTATTTACAGATATAACTATTACAATTTACAACGCACTGCTTTTGTATACTAGGTTGATCTATCTACATTCTACACAGTCATCAATAATAACTTTGTTGCATGCAATTATTTTTAGAATAGTGTGATACTCCCAGAAACTTGAAACCATGGTGTTTATTTGGTTTGTAGCTTTGCGTGATATGCCATACTTGTTTTCGAAAAGTAGCGTGAAAAGTAGCACGCTACTTTAAAAAAAAAGGAGGGTGAACGATAACGCGCTACTTTTTAAGCGGAAGTAGCGGTAGCGTTAGCATGCTACTTTAAAACAGTAGCGTTTAGAACACTGGTCGTTGGCCAATCAGCCAACGGAACGTCGACGCAACTCCGCCCCTTTCCAAATAGGATTCATCCCTATTTGCCCAACTACGAACGCTGTACGCCGGCGTTGGACCATGAGAACCCAGCATTATACTTGTTTCACTACCTCGACGTCGACGAGCGCCGAACGCCGGAAGTGGATGATGCAACAAATCAGGGTGCCGAAGTTGGTTGGTTCCAACTTCTTCGGATCATCTACTTCCGGCCAGTGTTGCCAACTGTTGTGGCAACGTGCCCGCTTAAAGTTTCTAAATATCCGCCAGATTTCACGTTCATACCGCTAGATTTTCAAAATGTCATCAAAGCAACAAAAAAACATACAATATTCTCCACACAGGGGTGAAATATTGTTTTTAACGATTTTATAAAACCTTAAATTCGAAGAAAGTAAATATATTTTGATCACATGTTATTCAAAATAATTGCAGTTTTCTTGTGCAGGAAAAAAATGTATTAATATTATCACAATAATAAAAAAAATAATAAAACAGTAGGCCTAGGCCTAATTTTTAAATAAATCGTTAAAAAATTACACAATCATTCTAATTCTGGCTCTTACCTTACTCCAACTGCCTGAACATGATTGATATCATTCTCATCTGCAGCAATCAGCTGCTAGATAGATGGGTGGAAATAGACATGGGGGATGGTAGGAAGAGATGAGAGTATGAGAGCGTTACGGAATTGGTCAAGGAACTAGGATGGGAGACGCTCGAGGACAGAAGACGGAGGGATAGGTTGGGGAAAATGTACAGGGTGGTAAGGAAGCATGAGGGTTGGGGGGAATTAAGTAGGGCGGTTGAAGGAGCCAGTTACATGGGCAGGGGTGCACCAGTGGAAAATAGAAAGGACATGGAGGACAGATATAGGTAAGTTCTCCTTCCTGGGAAGGGCGACCGTGGAGTGGAATCAGCTGGAAGGGGAAGTAGTGGGGCTAGGAAAGGTGAAGGCTTTTGCCGATAGGCTGAGGCCAAAACCTGAACCCAGGTGGAAGGAAAAGGAAAAAGGTGATGGCAATGGAGAAGGAGGAGGGATGAGGGCAAGAGGAGAAACGGAAGGGAGGAGATCAAGGGAAACTGAGAAGAATGGGAAGAAACAGCAAGAGGATGATGGAGGAAGGAGGAAATATGCTAAGGAGGGGACAGGAGGAAGGAAGGAAGTAAAGAGACCCTCACCACCGGCGACCAGCCAACTGTGAGGAGGAGAAACACAACAACAACAACATCGTCGTCGGTTTTGGAGGTTGATGGATGGGCGAGTGATTGGTCGTTTTTTTTTTTTTACATTTATGAGGTAAAATAGAGTTTTACCTACAATTCGGCCAATTCCGCTACTTTTGTTTAAACCGCCAGTTCTCAAATCACACACCTCCAGGTTTTGCCGCTAGCCGCGATTTTTATTTTTGACCGCGAATTGAAACTCAAAACCTCCAGATCTAGCGGTGAAAACGCTAAATTGGCAACACTGCTACCGGCGCTCGTCGATGTCCAGGTAGTGAAACAAGTGTTAGCATAGTCATAGGCCCTAGGTCTTACAAACAATGACCTAGCCTAGGCCTAGGACTAGGCCTAGGCCTACGCTTGTGACTCAAATAGCGTTAGGCCTAATGGTCGGTGCACAATAGCCCGGGAAGGAGCTTCCCGTTACCGTTAACGTTAGCGGGCAATGTTAAATTATAGCGAACTTTCCCGTTACCGGAGCTCCTTCCCGGGCTATTGTGCACCGACCATTAAGGTCGGTGCACAATCGCCCGGTAACGATAACTGTAACGATAACGGGAGTAAACTTCGATTCCATGTTAAACTACGATACGATGCACAATTAGAGCTTCCCGTTACCGGGCCCGGTAACGGGAACGGGAAGTTCGCAAAGTTTTAACTTAACCTTACCATTCCCGTCTGTACGTTACCGCGACCAATCAGAATCAAGCGTCCACGGCCTGTTATAAGTATTAGCAAATAGCCGAGCGTCTGCTTAGCGGGCAATTGTGCGTCGAATGCCTTCCCGTTACCGTTTTATCGTTACCGGGCAATTGTGCACCGACCTTTAGGGCCTAGGCCTCGGTAGGCGGAGGCCTAGGTTAGTTTGCTTAGGCTTAGGCCCAAGGCCTAGGCCTAGGCCTAGCATACGGTGTAGGAAAGGCCCTAATCCAGTTTGCCAATTCGATCCACCAAAAATATGAATTGAATCCGAGTGCAATTATACATTCTAGGCCTAGGCCTACCCCTAGGCAGGACGCCCAATCTTACCGCTGTTGATCCCTTTCGAACGGCTTCTTGAGCATATTCCACTTGCAATAAATGACCATCGGGAGAGAACACGGTAATGGCCCTGTCATATCTCGAACCCATTTTAACAATCTTGAGTAACTGCCGTAACTAAAAGTTGCCGACGAGAATGAGTTGTACTTTCGTTCGTTCGTTTGTGTTCACCCTTTCTTTTTCTTCTTCTTATATCACTAGTCAGTAGTCACCGCTCACTGCCACTCGAAAGAAATTATTGGTTTTCGCAAAAAGACATCCTAGCTTCTGATTGGATGGACCCAGTGGCGTATCCAGGATTTTGGAATGGGGGATTTTAACTCATATTATAGAGAGTGGAACCAAAAATAAACGGGGGTCCGGGGGGTTTTGCCCCCGGAAAATTTTTCTCGTCAAGGTTATTTCGGTGCAAATCTGTGCGTTTTATGGCGGGCTTGGAGCTGTGGCCAGTAACTGGCCAGTATTAGTCGTGTGAGCGACTCCTGTGGCCATGCTCTGCTCTTTAATGGCTGCCGTGGCTGCCGACTGCCGAGTGAAGTAGGTATAGGCCTAGGTTATCTTGGGCCGAGCCCCTGTTTTATTTTTTATGGCTGAGCTCTAGGCCTAGGCTAGCAAAGCAATATCACATCGCCCGGTGCGGCACACACACGCTCATGTTTACGGCGTGCACGCTGACATATAACACGTATGTACAAGCTAGGCCTAGGCCTAGGCTAGGCCTAGGTTACTAATTATGGTAATTATTTGCCTAGGCTAGCTAGGGCCGCCTAATCCTAGCCCGAGACCACGTTGAGGTCGCCAAAGCCTGGGATAGGCCTAACCCTAGGCCCCCTAGCGCATAGGCCTAGCGCCCTCCAAAATCTTTCTAGGGGTAGGCCTAGGCTAGGACCCTAGGCCTACCTAGGCCTATCAAACCCGAATGCCTAGGCTAAGCCTAGGCCTAGGCCTAGGCGTAGAATGCTTAGGTATGCACAAAAACAATCATAATGCTCTGACTCCTCATGCCCTAGGCCTACAACTGATTTATTGGGTCTAGGCCTAGCCGAACCTAGGCTCTAGGCCTTACCTAGGCCTAGTTCCTGAGGTTTGTAGGCCTAGGCCTAGGATGTTCTGTCATCTCGTCTGACTAGGGCGTAGGCCCTAGCCTAGGCTAAGGTGTTTGCTTACTTTTCATCCGCTGGTGGCAGGGGTCTCTCCCTCCCTCCCCCCTCCTTTATTTGGGTTTTAGTTTTTCCCCAAACCCCTTGATATTCCCGCCCATGCCCGTTCTCCAGCACTTCGTTTCAAGTTTCCATGCATGATTTCCCCTATGGGGAGGCGTAACAAGTACACAGAGAGCGTTGCCATTGGGTTTGAAATATAGGGGTTATAAGTATATATATATATATATATATATATATATATATATATATATATGTACTTGTTGCAACTTTCTGGGGATTGTTGCCGCGAATAATGTACTAAAGAAGGGGGCACTGACTTACCCTTCCCTTCCTGACGTTTCGGGAAAGTTACATCTCCCATCTTCAGAGGCCCTCACTCGACGATGTGCATCTCGAGCTTCGAAGCCGCGAACTGACTGGTTCAGTCGTTGTCATTCCTCTCGCGTGTATGTCTGCGTCATTGTTCTTATCTCGTAGTGAAACTAGATTGGATCGACTACGCGTCAGGGGTCCACGTTCAGGGGTAGTGACGTACTCCACGCCCCTAGGGCTGGGGCCTTGGGTTGGCGTCACGACGTTAACGCTGTCAAAACGTTGCACACGGGCTTCTTGTTGGTGTTGAAGGAGAACTGGTTTCCAGGAAGTAGGCAAACGTTGTCCGTCATCCCGTTTGTTAAGGCTTCCCGGTCTCTTCTCTATCTCAATAGCCTCTCGAATGACACGTACTTGAAAGTACGTTTTTTTTTTTTCAAGTACGTGTCATTCGAGAGGCTATTGAGATAGAGAAGAGACCGGGAAGCCTTAACAAACGGGATGACGGACAACGTTTGCCTACTTCCTGGAAACCAGTTCTCCTTCAACACCAACAAGAAGCCCGTGTGCAACGTTTTGACAGCGTTAACGTCGTGACGCCAACACAAGGCCCCAGCCCTAGGGGCGTGGAGTACGTCACTACCCCTGAACGTGGACCCCTGACGCGTAGTCAATCCAATCTAGTTTCACTACGAGATAAGAACAATGACGCAGACATACACGCGAGAGGAATGACAACGACTGAACCAGTCAGTTCGCGGCTTCGAAGCTCGAGATGCACATCGTCGAGTGAGGGCCTCTGAAGATGGGAGATGTAACTTTCCCGAAACGTCAGGAAGGGAAGGGCATAGGCGTGCGCACGGCCCAGGCCTATTCGGCCCAGGCCGGACCTAATGTGTCAACTTGGCGGTCGGGCCGCGCTGGACTCCAACTCCTTTAGACCCGGCCTGGGCCGAGGGAAGTTTAACCCTTGAGTGAGTAATATAGGGTAGAGGGCCCACGCCATCGGCAGTTTTCTACTGCCGTTTACTGCCCAAAATACTTTAGTCGGGTAATAGAAGTTCGCCAAACGACACGATGACGGAGCCTGATTGGTCGGCTACTTCACCGAAATATAAGAAGACAGCCGAAAACTTCGTCATCGTGTCGCTTGGCGAACTTCTACTACCCGAATAAAGTATGTTGGGCAGCATGAGGCGGTAGACAAACTGACGATTGCGTTACGACTCTACCCTTTATTACTCACTCAACGGTTTAAATTTAAACTTAACTATCAATTAGACTTTAAATTAAAATGCACTGTCAGTAGCGCGTTTTTACGCAAAGGCACATTTCACTCAGGGCTGTGCAAATAATTTTTAATTTATCTTTTATTTAAATGAAACGAAACATAGCTCTATAGGGACCACAAGATTCTATAGCACCGCAAAGCGTCGCGTCTTAAAATCGCGTTTTAGGCCATAAAAGTTATTGCATCAACCGAAAAATGTTTCGCCTACGGCGAAATTGCCTCCGGCGGCTGGGGCTTTGCCCCAGACCCCAGCTGTGCCACGCCACCTCGTGCCGGGTCTAATGTTAGACGCTGCGCACGCCTATGGGGAAGGGTAAGTCAGTGCCCCCTTCTTTAGTACATTATTCGCGGCAACAATCCCCAGAAAGTTGCAACAAGGACACATATGTCCGCGAAAACTTGAAAACTAATATATATATATATATATATATATGTGAGAGGGAAAGAAGGATAGGAGCCAACAGCTTACCTGAAACCATTTGGCAGGCTGCGTAGCGTAGATGACACAACACGAAAAACACAACACAAAAACTTCTGGACGTACCAGAAGGAGCTGGTGACCAAGACCGAAGCGTCGAAACGTCCAGAAGTTTTTGTGTTGTGTTTTTCGTGTTGTGTCATCTACGCTACGCAGCCTGCCAAATGGTTTCAGGTAAGCTGTTGGCTCCTATCCTTCTTTCCCTCTCACATATGTACTAGCCTTTAGGCCTGATCTATATTTCCTATATATATATATATATGTAGTAGTAGGTTTTCGGGTTGCTGTCCACGTTACTTGCTCTTTAGAGACTGGTTGCTGGCCCAGAAATGGGCCATTGTCAATGTCTCGACGTTTCGACAAAATCGCATTTGCCATCTTCAGGAAGATTCGTTGGTTTCCGAAGCTGAGAACCGAATTCGGAAACCAACGAATCTTCCTGAAGATGGCAAATGCGATTTTGTCGAAACGTCGAGACATTGACAATGGCCCATTTCTGGGCCAGCAACCAGTCTCTAAAGAGCAAGTAACGTGGACAGCAACCCGAAAACCTACTACTACATCTTCTTCAGTCCGCGAAAACCTACAGAATAACATATATATATATATATATATATATATATACAGGATTAAAGAGAGGCCAAAAGGCTAGCAATATGATAGGTAGAAGGATAGACCCCAACAGCTTACCTGAGTAGTCTTCTTACTCCCGAGTGATCAAGGTCTTGTACCGAAACGTCTCGGAAAACTTGTGTTGTCCTTTATATATGTTGTCTTTATCTCTATACCACCACGGTCTACAATTCAGGTAAGCTGTTGGGGTCTATCCTTCTACCTATCATATATATATATATATATATATATATATATTAGGGTTGCCGTTGATAATCGAAATATCGATCGATAATCGATTCAAGTCATATGATATGATAATCGATTCAAGTATTATGATATGATATGATTTGATTATCGATTTGAATAATATCATCGATGTTTAAAACTGCCGCGCTGCTGTTAAAATCGTGATTGGGCGGTTCGTAGCGGTGCGCGGAGCTGACGATCGAATGCGCGCTTGCTAGGTCGGTAAAATAGTGCATACTACTTTACCGACGGGGATAGCGCGCTCTCTAGGGGTAACGAGCAACTATTCAGTTTGTCACGCACACGCCGTGAGTCGTAGTCTCTTCTCGTAAAGTTGTGAGCCGGTCTGTATTGTTGATGCCATTATTGCGCTGTTGGGGGGGGGGGGGGGGGGGGGGGCGTAGAGCGATAGCTGTTCTATATAATGGCAACAGCTGGGATAGCGCTATCTCTCTCGCCCCCTTACGGAATGTGTTTATACCTGAATCAACCCTCGCAAGGCACGTCCGCCTACAATCAGTCCGTGAAAAAAGTGGCACCCCAATGACCAACCAAGCAATTGCATTACCTTATAATAAAAAGTGCGTGGATTAATAGTCCGTGATTTTAACACATTTCTATCCTTAAATACTCCTTTTTATTGGTTTTTGGGATTGTTTTCAGTTTGATATCATTATTTTGGCATTTGATTTGATAATCGATTGAGGTCTACAATATCGATATATTTTGATATGATTATCGATTCCGCTCCGCCGATTATCGATGCCGATTTTCACATCGAACGGCAACCCTAATATATATGTATTTCAAACCCAATGGCGTTGTGAGCGATCCGGCCAACGGTTGGATACACACAATTTTCAACAATAAGAACTCTTTAAGTCATTGCAAAACTATTTGACTTCTTTGGAATCTTTGGATAATTTTATAATATTAAGTAGACCTAGTGCACTGCCTCCTCGATGGGGTTTCTGTTAATTCTAGCAGGCGGAGATCAGTGGCCGGAACGCTCGCAGCGCTGCAGTGTAGTCGTTTGTTGTACACCTCCGCATCCCAGTAGGTTGCTACCCCAACTGTCTTGTTCAACTCCACATTTGTTTATTCACTAAATTTGTTTATTAGTAAATATCCGTAAAACATGTACGATATCTGTGAATCTGTATGGAGACCTAAATATCCGTACATGGATGAAATCTGTAAAAGTGACAGCCCTGGACTGCAATTTATACAAGAACTAAATTTGTGAATGAATGAATCATAATTTACCAAAACTAGGCCTACTTTTATTTTTATGTTTGTAATATTAAAGTTTTGTTCCATGTTTTGGTTCTTACGAAACCACATCCTCCTCATTTTTCACTTTTCAATGTTGTGTAGCGTTCTCAAAATAACCTAACACATTAATTTGGCGTGGTTTTTACAGTGATACCACCATTTCGGCTTTAAGTAGTTCTAGTTCTTTCAATGTCAAACACTTTTTGTAGCAGAATGTATATTTATGCCAATAAGCATCACAAAGCTACCTCAGAGAATGTAATTTATAGCAATAGTGCTGAATCTTGCTTGATCATATTGGGTTACTTAGGCTCTGGATATTACTAATTCCATGATTGGTAGGACACATAGGAGACACTGACAATAGATTGCGCAGCTAAGCTACCTCATCTGCACCATTGATGGTTTCAACAAATTAATGATGAGTAATCTCATAGAAGTCTATTTGCTTGCTACCAGATCGCATCTAGTCTATTTTGAGTGGCCTATAGGACCAATATAAAATGCTGGCAAGAGTGCTTCTTTATATGGAAAGAGCTATGCCTAGTAGGCCTACAATTATTCATTAGCATACGTCATAGGTACCACCATGCTACCATAATCAACAACCCAAATGGTAGTCTTTCAGTCAAAATTTCTCACCAGAGTGCAGCATAGAACAACCCGGTTTTAAAATAGTAAACAAACGCGAATTGCAACGGGAACAAGCGTGATGACAGGTAACTTAGCTAAAATTTACAACATGTATTTGGTAATGACTCAATGAGCATAATGTCCTAAAATATAATTAACAGTAATATGTAATAAATAAGTTATATCGCGTAGTATTGGCCCTTATCATTATAGGGCTACATTATTACAGCCTTTAGCTCTCGACTTTTCAACCACTAACTAGCTGACAGATGACATTGCCTGTGTGTTGCAAGAAGCACCTAATTTAGTTATTTAATTTGAACATTAATTTAAATGCATTGATTGCTGAGGCTCCAATTTTATACAATAATATTTATACAACAATATTATTTTAAGACAAATTCATCAATAAAAACTAGGGTTGGGATTTGATTATAAATTCGTAATCGATGTCAAACCAAAAATTTCGACATCAAATCGAAATTATTTCGACATCGACCCCCCCCCCCAAAAAAAAAGTTATTTTTTTCCCACGGATGTATAACACTGACGACAAACCACGTGTTTATCGTTCGTTATTTGGCCGTCTATATTTGCCACAAATCCAAATGACTTCCACACATCACTTCACTTTCCCGTTGGCGTCACTAAAACAGGCCTTACTGGCAAAGATGACATCTCAAACCGCGGAGAGACGAATATATTATACGATTGATTTGTTTCTTGAGTAATGAGTCAACACGGAACATAACGTTCAAGGCCGCGTTACAGGCTGGAACTGGATGGACAGGCCCACAGGGTGAAACATGTTCACCGCCTGGCGCCTACGCATGCGCGCACTCGCTGGAATCAACCTGTGCTTTGTGTACAAGGTTGCCAGTTTGACCAACTTCCGCGCTCTCAACGCGGGATATTTGAAAATTAAATACCGCACGGAAGTTTCGATGTCGAACGATTATTACGATTTGAGATTGCAAATCGATGTCGAATCGAATGTCAATTTTGGTTTCGACATCGATGTCGAATCAAATAATCGATGTCAACTCCCAACCCTAATAAAAACAAAGGCTAACAGACCGTAACTAACAGCTACGGACGACCTACCTTTGTCTCTCTGCATTTGTCGTATCCTTAAGGCACACGGAACACATATTACTACTCTGAAAGATCTCTTTGTAATGTTTTTGTCAATGTTTCTTGACATCGGTAATAAGGTTTCATAAATAATATTACAAACTAAATCAGCCGAACACGGGTGTACATATTATAGAAAAAACGCCGCCATATTTCCCGAACGTGAAATTAACTTCTGTCAAACACGATCACGCAATAAAGAAGGTCCCGGGTTCAAATCCCGCTTCAGGCAGAAGTTTTTTAACTTCTAAAGTGGATTCAATTCCATTACTTCTTGGCTTAGGAATAAGTAAACGGTGACTTTGGAGCCGTCCTAGCAACAAAGCACTCAATAAATTCAAAGTTGTTCTGAATTGGCCTTGTTGATTCTGGCATCTGTCCGCAGGTATTCGCACTGTCCAATCACTGATTCATGTTTCATATTTGAAATATCGATCTTTGATTGGTTATCGCTCACTCGTCGATGGTGTTCGAAGCCTACAGGGTTGGTTTAGTCACTTTAAATTAAAGTCCCTCACTGCAAATCAGTTTAGTTACTGAGTGGGTAGACTCTAAATGTGAATTTATTTATTTATTTATTTATTTATTTATTTATTTATTTATTTATTTATTTATTTATTTATTTATTTATTTATTTATTTATTTATTTATTTATTTAAAGACAACTGACCATCAACTGACGAAGAAACACGTCAAGTATCCTAGCAACAGACAGAAGTTGCCGCTTTATTGATGTTAGTATTTCTATGTCACAGCCTATCAAAGCCAGTATTTTCTAACACCTCCTTGCCGATCAGTGTATTTTCATTTTGTCAGGTGGACCGCATTTTTTGGTGCTGCCTTTCCATGCCTTTCTTTCATCAGCCTTTCCTCCAGGTGGTTGAGCTTTCAAAGATCCCCATTAGACACTATTTTTTACTGGTGTAGACTCTTCTTAGTAGGTACTATGCTGGTTCTTACATATAACTTGCTTTTCTTTACATGTAGCCTAATGGTATATTTGCTTGTTTTTAGGTTATAATGGGCCGTAAAAGAAAGATTGTGACAACCAGCAAATCTCCCGGTTCAAAGGCAAAAGTAACTAAGAAAATCCCTAGAAGGGCAGTGGGTAAAAAGTTGTCTCTATGTGAAGAACAAAGTCAGAGTGATGAGGACTTATCATTACTTCCTAGTTCATCGAGTCAAGACACATGTCTTGAAGAGACAGTAATAGAACCACTCCAGAATGAGGTAACACCCACCACATCAGCTGGGATAGTACATAAAAAGTTTGGGAAGGTACAATGCCTTGTAGAAGCTGATAGTGCTGGCCTCATTGAGCCTGAAGAACTTGTAGCTGGAGAAGAAACAGACACAATTCTGACAGGTGTAACAGAACTTATCTGGGATTATGATGAAGTAGTAGAAGAAACTGTTATTTGTGAGGGCATGGAGTTGGAAGACACAGGAAGCCAGGAGGGTAATCAAGTAGACCTACACGAGGAACCTGACAGCCAGTGCAGTGATTACGACCAGGAACCTAGTGCCTCTGTTGGTAAATATCACAGTCAAGAGTTAGATGAAGCTCCTCTTATTTCCCACATTGTAACTTCTCATGAGGAAATATTTATATCAGAAGATATAGAATTTTCAAATTCTTCAGCAAAGGATATGGAATTAACTAGTGATAAAGTATATTACTGTGAAAGTGAAGGAACATCCAAGGATGAGGATAGTCAGGGTACTGAGAACCTGGTAACTGCTGTTGGAACAGAAATGTTAGCTACTGAAGTTGGAGTTCTTAAACTTCAGATTGGTGACGTTGCTTTTTTGAACAATGATGTAACTAGATCTACACATGAAACTGTTGTCTGTCAAATGCCAATATCGGAAACCAAACCATTACTAGACATTGTTGATGTTGAAACAAAACGTAGTCGGGGAATTGAAACAAAGGCACGAGAAGAAAACATGGGTGGCACAGAGACTAATGTTCCGGTGACTCCGAATAAAGACAAAATGTGCACAAGAAGTAGTAGAAAAGCAGTAAAAAGTCAACTTACTGCCACTGTTTCTCAGGATCTTATAGGAAATGTAAAATCCTCCATAATAGCTTCATCACTAGATATAAGTACTACTATTGTTGAAAGTGTAGATTTAAAGGATACCAAAACTATATCTCTTGAGATGCCAATGAAAGATATCCCAGACCATCCACTTGACCAAATCAGTGCTGCCGTTATATACCAAGGGTCTGAAGCCTGTATGGAAGAACAATTTGTTGAACCACCAGATGTGAAAAATGATGAGCAACAAAAAGAAAATAATGAATCAGAGGAAAATTGCCTTGTTGATGAAGTAGTAAGCTTACAAGTATCTGACAGTCAAGTAAGAAAAACAGATGAAGAGGAAGTAGAAAACAAGCAAGTAACACCTACATTTCGTAGTCGTAGTGGCAGTACTGATACTACAGGCTCTGAAAGCAGTTCTAACTGCAGCTCGGGAGTTAGACGTAGCAGCCGAATTCGCTCTATCTCTGTGTTGAAACAGCGCTCCAGGAGTCGATGTGAATTAGTTAGTACTTCTAGCGATGTAAAAATTGCCGAGAGTAGAGATAGCTCAGATGGGAACTCTGGAACCGAGACACAATCTGACAAAGAAGGCATGAGTATTAAAGTTCCTACTCCTATGAGTATGCATGGCTCTGTGTCTTCGTCTGGCAGTAGCAAGCATCTTGACTTCAAGCCAGTCAAGGTGAAATCGCGGTGGCGCCGTTCTAGTGAATTAGAGATGGGAGGTAACCGCAGTAGTGACAGCGACGTAGCAGTTACACCACCGACCCCTATCTGTGTGTCACCTCACCTTGTCTCTAGATCATCAACTATGTCCCCCCAGTTTGGAGTGATGTCCAACCCAATACTACCTACTGCCAGCCAAGCTTCAGAAACTTTTATAGAAGACTCAAAAGAAGAATACGAAGAAAGAAGAGAACCTAAAAAAGAAACACCTTGTGAATTTGAGCAGGTGGTGCTGGAAGACGCAGAAATGGAGGAGAGACTAAGACAGTTTGTGCATCTAAAAGAAAATGATTACTTAACTGAAAGGTATGTTTTTAGTGGTAGTGCCCAAAAAGGAACAAATATTATTATACCATCACAGTAGTCTAGTTCAGGTCTTCCCAAGTAAGTAAATTTTTCAATGGTCCAAAATATGACGTCTAAGAAAGAAAACAAGCAGTCCCGAAGGTGTTGGGTTTTTTTTGACCAGGGGGGAGGTTTTTTTTGGGGGGGGGGGGGGGGGGGGGGGAGAGGAGGCACATTTCCTAAGAATTCACACTTTTAATAAATTCATTTTTTATTTAGCCTACACAGGTATTTTGCTGCAAATAAACAGACACATTCAGTCAGTAAGCCAAAAATAAAAGTTGCATGTCTAGAGAGCACTTTAGTGGGCCTTTGTCTTGGTATCCTTTCAGTGTGTGGTTTCATCCAAGTTTTGACATTTTAGAGGACTGCCTGCATTTTTTTTTTGTTTTTTTCTATCTAAAATCGATAGGGTGTAGTGAACCCCCAACGTAATTCTATTTACTTGTACGTGGTTGCCGCCTCACCTCAGCCAGATCAAATACAAGTACAGTGCAACCTTGATATATAATGTCGCTGAAGGGACTGTTGATTTTTGACGTTATTTGTATCAAATTAACTTTTAAAAAAATGATTTATGGCTTAGTTTGAAGTAAATGTACTCTTTGGGGCAACATCAATAATGAAAGGACTGAAATAGTGACAGATTAGATTTGTTGCAATGTATGACCTGCTTTTTTTCTATAGTAACATTAAAGAAAAGATAACACAAAATTAAATTACGCATTATGGGGAGGAGGGGTGGGGGGTAGACGTTTGTATGATCTTAGGTAGCCTATAGGCCTACACACTTTTAATTTGGCCGGCGCTATTGTACAGCTGTCACCGCTCTTATCAAGGAGGCGATAATATGACCTTCCAGTGCTTTTAAGATTATGCCTATCTCACGAGTGATAAACTGGTTTATTTCCATTTTGGGTCTTTGCCCGAGACAATGCATTAGATAGAGATAAAGGGCAACAAAGCGCAGGCTGGGGCAGGCTGGCTGTGAGTCACCCGCCCCGGGCTCGCTACCTGAGTCGGGAGTCGGGTTTTGCAGCGCGTAGGGTGGGTGAGAGGGGGGGGGGGGGTAAACTGACAGTGGAATCATTGTAAAAACAGGAATGTTATCTGAAACGACATTATATCAATTGTTTTACTTATGTAGGGACGTTAATGTTAATTTAGTGATGTGCTATCGCATTCGACGTTATATCAGGCGACGTAATATCAAGAGAAAATTAATATTGCGTCTTATGGGGTTTCGCCGGGACTTTATCAAAATGATGTGATAATGCGAACAACGTTGTATCGGACGACGTAATAACAAGGTGTTCATTTGGTTTTCTCTGTAATTATTTTTTACAAAGTTTGTCCTTTCCTTAAGACCCACTCCTCTTCTTTTTTTTCTCCTGATAGTAGAACTTTGGTTCATGTGACAAATTCTCTACTTATTGAAGCATTTTACTACCTCTCTACCTCTACCTTACCCTACCAATACAGAAAACTTCAGTAGCACTTTCAAATGTTATTTGATTAATGTTATGATAGTAGAGGCACATAGGTTGCAGGTATGTCAAATCTTTGCGCGTGGCGGCCACATTTGTGATCAAACTTTGTCGTTGCCATTGAGAGACAATTGAAGGCTGTTGTAGTAGAACACAGAAATTCTTAGTTCTTTAAAATTCAGCCGGTTTTTAAAATAAAATTGGTATGTGTGGTAATTTTTAATTTTTTTTTTACTTATGTTTACATTTTATATTCTAAATTAGACATTTATTAAATTTGAATAGTATTTGCCAATGCTCTAAGATAGGCTTAGTACTTCAATTGTGTCGCAACCATGGCCGCTGTGACGTCATGTGGGAATTATGAATAGAATGTGAGGATAGAAACCAACAGCTTACCTTTGTGTTAGATGAAGAATTCGAGAGTTGAAAGTGAACATAGACTATACGTAATAGGTACAACAATAACGAGACGTTTCGATAAGAATCACTCTAGAAGAACCAGTAGCATCTCCTTCTTGGGTGATCAAGACCTCGTGTCGAAACTAGGGATGGGACGTTTAAACGTGGGAGTGGCTTTAGTTTAAACGTTTGTACTTTTTACGCCTCGTTTAAACGTGTACAGAAGTGTTTGTATATAAGATAAGAAACAAATATTTTACAACGGAGCATACTGCAGTACTAGTCTACTATTATAGTTTTTTCTAGCTACAAATTGTAATTTTACCCAATTTTTCGGAACTTTTCGGTAATTTACTGCAAGTTCATTTTATTCATCTCGTGGCAGGGGATAGAGCAAATTAAAGGTTTAAACGCGAGTTTTAAAAACGGTTAAACGTTTAGGCTATTAAACGTATTTGCCCATCCCTAGTCGAAACATCTTATTATTTTTGTATTATGTATAGCCTATCATATGTTCTCTTTCAACTTTTGAATTCGTCATCTTACACGAAGGTAAGCTGTTGGATCCTATCCTCAGATTCTATACTGCTATTTGATTAAGCTAGGCCTATTATTACTTTTATGTGTGTATATTGTTTTGTCATTAACAACAGTACCAAATTAACATAAAATCTCTTTTCTAGAACTGTATGTAAGGAAGCCAAACGCATGGTGTGCGACTGCTTCCTAACTAAAGAAGAGATAATCCGTGGTGAATTAGGTTGTGGCGAGGACTGTCTGAATCGACTGCTAATGATTGAATGGTATGTACAGTATTTTAATAAGGATTACCAGTAAAATGTTTAAAATAGGCTTGCAGTTTGATAATCCATGTATCGATCGATACGATTATTCTCCGAAACGATCGATAATCGATTCAGTCTTCCCGAATCGATTATCACTGTATCGATAATCGATCGCTAATCGAATGGCTCGCCCAGCTGAGATTTTGAATTCACCGCTCGTTACCCTTCCAATGTGTGTGGCGCCTCTCATCCCCCACTCCTTACCCAGGCCTGCCCTTCCCCCATCGAGCAGTAGAAGGGGGGCCTGGCCTAGTCGCAAGCGGTAACCTGTCGCCTGCAGTGAGCAAGTGTTTCTTAATCCGTTTTTTTTTCTCTTGTTCGCGCGATGTTTTTGACCATGGCTAAAGCTTGTGTTTGTTGTTAATCCTTATCCTTGATCTCAACACATGAATGCCTGATTAACATACATGTAATTTGTTAAGGTAGGCCTATCATGTACAGTAATAAAATTAATCACGAAATCAGAAAAATGTTATCAAATATTTTAGAGCTAGACCGATTCCACTTTTTTGCCGATGCCGATTCCGATTCTTCACACTGATTCTCACCGATGCCGATTGTTTTTTACCTTTTTGTACCTTTTTCTAAAAAAAAATTGTAAAGGAACAATTAGGCCTACTTATACCTTTAGCCTACATTTCAGTGATCAATATTGTCCTATTTATGTTTTATTTTCCTACTTCAATTGGCTAGAGATTGGCTCGATTGGCTCAAGATCAAGCCAATGACAAACGCAACTTCCACGGTCCACCCCACTACTACAGCCAGCAGTTTCCAGTTTCATCTTCGATCTCGGCACAGAGTAGCATCTCGTGGCATACAGCACAATACAAATATTATAGATATCCGCCCGAAAACATGTGCGTATCTGCATGATACAAGGAACTAAACAATATATACTCGCAAATGGTCCGCCTCTTATGCGAGAAATAACGTAATTTTGATTCGATCGATTTTTTTTAAGTCGATTATCGCAATCGATAATCGATTTTACTGGTCCGATTACCGATGCTGAAATTCATATCGAACGGCAACCCTAGTTTGAAAACATTAATGGTTTTGAAAAGTAGAGCTGTGCGAGTCTCGAAATTTCGAGACAAGATAGAGATAAAAATTCTGCTCGTGTATCACTCGACTTGCTCAAACACCTGCTCGAAAATTCGAGTCTATATATTAAAACGGAAGCATTATGTGGAGATTCTACGACGTACACAATATTTTTTCATCATTATTTTTATATTTTAACCACATTTCGTAATATATACTATCAGGCCTACCGCCTACCACAGAATTATGAAGAGCTTAGGCTTAGACTATCTTACATAAAGTAGGCCCAGGGGGCCTACCTTAAGTAGCCTAGGCTTTGTATAATCTAGATACAACATTTAGGCGGCCTATTTTCGTGATTGTACTACCAAAACATGGATTCTTGTAATATGCCATGGACTTCAAAAAATAGTCTAAACTATTTGCAAAATTGCTTGCTGGTAAAAATTCCGCAGACCAAGTCAACACTTTCCTTTGACAATGTCCATCTTGTATATCACCCCACTCCCAACCCCCTGACTTCCTCTTCCTTCCTTAGAAGTTCTTCAATTAATAAGTGGTTGCGCTAGCATCGGAGCTAGACTGGGACTACTTGATCGACTTGCCGGTATAGAAAGTTACTACTTTATCGACTTTAGGCGGGAATTTCAAACATCGCAAAATGCGTTCGGAAATTTGTAGTCTCCGATTGTAGCGCGAGCGAAGATATAGAATATTTTTTTTTGAAAAAAAAACATCGTGTTATATTTGGGCCATTACGGTACTAGAAAGGTAATAAGCAAAGTCTGTTTTTATCTTGAATCTCGCTCGATATTCAAGAACATTTTTTCTTCGCTCGATCTCGAATCTCACTCGAGATTCAAGAATTTCTTCTGAATCTTGCTCGATCTAGCTCGACTTGAAAAATCCCTGCTCGCACAGCCCTATTGAACGGGGAAAGAATTATAGGAACCAACAGCTCACCTTAACCCACGCAACGCCAGGCGCCGCGTTCCGCGCTCGTTATCTTGTTCGTAGCACGCCGTGTTTTAAAATCCGAATGAGTTCGGCGCTTACGCAGTTGCGTAGGTGTCAAAATGCATGCTGGTATATGGTTTGCAGTCCAAACAAAATACACATTTTTTCTATTTTGTGCCGTTAAATAAATCATTTTGTAAAATATAGTTTCGTAGATGCTGTGTAAAGAAAAGAGCATAGGTAGTAGGGATGACATCGGGTACCCGGGTAGCGCGGGTACCCGGCTCCAAATATTAACCCGGAGCCGTTTTTCGGGTCCGGGTAATTCTTTACTTGGTTTCTAGGCTAAATTTACGCGCCAGTATTGCTGCGGTCGATTCCGGTGGAGCCAGCAGGTACGGCAGGCGCCTACCCTTCCACAACACGTGACTCGACGGGGAACAGAACACACGCAAACTGACTTGCATTCGTTACTGTTTGTTCTTTATTTAACATTCTGGTGAACATTCTGGCTAATACTTGTTCCATTACTATTTATTTTCCTTAAAATATCATGTTTTATATACGTGCTTCTGTTGTGTATTGAGAAAAGTTTTTTTACTCGACGTGATTACTGCAGGCGTATTCCAAAAGACTCACCGAGCGGGCCGCATGCATATCATTCGTCCCTCGTCTTTGCTCCCCGCGCACTTCACAAGGCCTAGCGAGGACCTTCAAATCAAGCCTACACATCGAAAAATACGTTTTCAGGATCCGGGTACCCGGGTAATATGATAGCTGGAACCGGTTCCGAGTTTTATTACCCGATGTCATCCCTAATAGGTAGTCCTAACATAAATTGACATTTAGGCATACTCACAATCACATATTGGAGGGTAATTTTTTTTAATTTATAAATTTCATTAAAAAAAAACTAAATATGCGTACGGTAAATTATGTTTACTTGATGGTTCAACAGAATTATAACAATGTATTTGTTGGGGGATGATGATACAAATATATAATGTAGTAATATCAAGTATAGGCCTATGTGGTAGAGAATATGTACTCATTTCTGGTTTTGGGGGGCTTGGGAGGTACTGGGTTCGGTGGGCGTTTAGGTAGAAATGAGGGCCGGAATGAATGAAAAGAAATTTGAAGAAGGGATAAAAGAGGAATTGTGATTCAAAATATGAACACGAGCCCTCTTTGCCTTACTTACGTATAAAAAATAGTCATGTTTACACTTCCTCGAACCTGCTTTATATGAGCAAGTAGCGTACTCTCTGTTGTTTTCATCCTTGCAGTTAATAGTCACGTTTATCAGATGTGGTTTTTGCATATAATCATGACGTCTGAAAGGATGCTATAGCCTATGTATGTAGTATACCCGTTATTCCTGCAAAAATTAAACGATAACCATTTAAAGTCCTATTTGCTTCGACAAATGGTCGCTGTATGTTCCCTACAAACGCGTTTATGTGATAAACGTGAATCAATCACAGGCACCATCACCATCATTTGACTAGACCTCTCGTAAACATGTTGACACAAGTAAGCACTACCAGAAACATATGGAACACAGGTTAGCCGTGCGTTGTTTATCCCGGCTCGGACGGCCATGATGGTCGCGACGGTGGCGCGCCTACATCTCGGTTTAAAGGCGACTTAAGTAGTACTACCCCCGGGCCCCAGTTTGACGGCAAGTGGGAATTTGTTTCGGCGAGCTAGGTTTAAGGTGATTTGTCACGAATGCACTATGAATATGATCAATGGTTATAGCCTAGGTGTGGGCCTACTAAGTTCAAAGTTTTTTTTGTAATACGTGTGAAAGATTGCTTTCAAGTCTCCAACTAGTCAACTACTGAACTGCTGTATTTTTGGTTGTTCTGTTGTGTTTGTGTTTACTAGTTTCATTTATCACTTTCAGTATTTATTTGCAATTAGGTCTACATATTGTCGTTAATTTAATCACATTGATTAGTGATTACCTAATTTGTAATTAGTCTACAATGATCATAACATTATGTAGGCCTAATTATAATCCATTGGTATCACCCCCAGACCTGACTTGTGTTGAAACTGTGCACTACATTATTATTATTATTTTATTGAATGTATCACAATCATACAATCTCGGTCAAAACCAGCGTTAACATGTTATACGGACGTAATGTCAAGTATTTCCATGTGTCTACCTATTTAACTTCACTAATCACATGTTACCAGTTTAAACAGTCATCTATCTCGGTCAAACCGGTGTTTACATGTTATACGGACCATACAGATGTAACATCAAGTATTTTCTTGAGGTACCTTGTTCAACTTCAGTCGTTACTGTCTTATTAGTACTTGTTCATAGTAGCCCTATACACTGCATAATGATATGATCTTATTTGCGTTGTCTTCGTGTGTGTCTTCTTTGCGTCGTGTTACTGTGTGTACAGTTGTGGCCGATTTCTCGATGCCATCCTAGTAATTCTACTCTCTGGACAATGGAAAACCACGAAAACCATGTCTGGATGGATGTTGTCTCGAAGGATTCACTCTCATAAGTTTAAACTACTAGTTCTAAATGTTCTTCGGTATGTTAATGTTCACGTCATGTTCTGTCAAAAATTATTTTCTCTAACAGCTGTCAAAGTTCGTTTTGTTATTTCGAAAAGTCAATGCACTCAGTCGATACACTTCCAAGTTTGAACGAAAGTCCACTATTATTTCGCTTCAACTTCCTTGATACGAGTCCTCTCACGATTCCTCTGGTGAGGTCTCGTCGAACTCCAGAACCGCGCGCGCTGTTAGCGGCAAATTTGTGGACTGCCATCTTGTAAATTTCCAATTACTTCTCAGATTTCAAAGACAAAAAGTCCTCTTAATTCTGAAAAGATTGAAAAGTGCTTACGTACAACTGCTAATACATCTAACTTTATTCATATAATCTTGGTAAATTATGGGTAATGAATAATATGAACTAAATCTACGCCCATATTGACCTAATTTGTCTGCCAAAATTATCTACCTTCTACCTTCATTTGTTCCTATGTTAAACAAAACGGAGTCCCGACTATCTCGGAACAACCACTTAAAACTTAATGAAACTATTATTTATTTGAATATAAATGCAAACTAGTACTTCCCTTCAATTTGCCTCGTAGTAGACATCGTAGATATCTATGTCAAAAACTGGGACCGATTCTTCCTTCTATCATGGAAATTACATTTTAAATAAGGAGCAAATTTTTACGTGACTCTTTGACCCGGTTCACACAGGTTATTATTATTATTAGGCCTGTTATTATTATTATTATTATTATTATTATTATTATTATTATTATTATTATTTTGTATTATTATCATCGTCATTATTATTATTTATTATTATTATTATTATTATTATTATTATTATTATTATTATTATTTTATTGTTGCAATACATACAAACTCCGTCAAAACCGGCATAAACATGTTGTACGGACACAAATGTCAAGTATTTCCATGTGTTTACCTTATTAAAATCTACTTAGAACTACTTAATATATCTTCTTCTTCTTCTTCTTCTTCTTCTTCTTCTTCTTCTTCTTCTTCTTCTTCTTCTTCTTCTTCTTCTTCTTCTGCTTCTCAAATGCCCAGATTTGGCTATACTACTTAATATATCATTGTCCACATTATTTTTTCCAAACCGAACTGTGGATGCTATGTACGGTCGTGGCCGATTTGTACTCATCCCAGCATTCGCTCTTTGTACGGTGGAAACCACGAAAACCACCATCGGGATGGAGAACTTCTTGAAGTCTTCATTCTTCTTAGTTCAAAAATTTTCGCACTATCCTACACGTGTTCAAAATAATTGCTTTTATTATTATTATTATTATTATTATTATTATTATTATTATTATTATTATTATTATTGTTGTTATTAATAATAATACATTAATAATATTACCTATCATATTATTATTGACCTGCTGGCTAGCCTAACTGTGAACAACCAAATTATTTGCAGTGGCTCTCGTTGTACCTTGGGAGAACGATGTACAAACAAGCACTTCCAAAAGCAAGAATATTCTACATGTGAAGTATTCAGGACTGAAAAAAAAGGTTTTGGTTTAAGAGCTATAGAAGACCTACCATCGTAAGTAGCCTACAAACTTGGTCACTCTCCAACGCTGGTGCGTCTTGGTAGAAATATTCAAGTTTTGATTGTGTAATTGGTTTATGTCTGCAGAGGTTCGTTTATCATGGAATATGTGGGCGAGGTTCTCAATCCGAAAGAGTTTCGAAGACGAGCAAAAGATTATGCTAAAGATAAAAACCGTCATTACTATTTCATGGCTCTTAAATCAGACTCAATAATTGATGCTACAATGAAAGGAAACATCTCAAGATTTATAAACCATAGCTGTGATCCTAATTCCGAAACTCAAAAGGTCAGTTATTTCTGCAATATTTTGTCTATTGCTATCCATCACGGTCAGCCACTTTGCTGTAATACATAGTAGGCCTATTTAGTACTTAGTATTCTTAAAATTGTCTACAGATATGTATTGCCTGTTTTGTTTCAGTGGACAGTTAACGGTGAACTAAGAATTGGTTTTTTCACTTCAAGAAATGTAACTGCTGGGGAAGAAGTTACATTTGACTATCAGTTCCAAAGATATGGGTACGTTAAATCTTATATTCCAAAAATTTTATTTCCATTATGTACGTACTTTGAAATTAAAGGCCCACTTAACCCAAACATACATGTCGAGCCATTCGACGCTAACGCTTTTGCGTAAGTCGAAAGAAAAAGTCCCACCGTTCAACGCGCCTTCATTTGGCCTACAGCGCAGGTTTCGTTTTGTCTGATGACGTCGACCGATACGGGTAATTAAAAATATAGGACTACACACTTTTTCTTGTGAATTAAAATAATTATAAAACGACGCAATATTTCGAGAGCTAATCAGCTCTCTTCAACAGGCAACCGTCCACTACCAAGAGACCATTGACAGATAGATAATTGTCAAAAACTCACAGCCTGACAACACAGCAACACCCCCTAGCCACACACCCCCAACCACCAATCTACAAGGCCGTGGATGCACAGGTAAAATAATCCTACAACAACCACAACTACCCAGTATCATGGAACATAACCTCAACTGTTACGTAGTTTTTAAAGGTACAAAAACTTCCCAGATGGCAGGAAAACCTACACTAAGAGTGCTAATCACATTAGAGGAAGCAGAAATAAGTGCAGCCTCTTTCAATTTCCTTATATAGGGGTTGTGCTCATGAAACAGAATCTCAGCCTCATCCCATCTAACATAGTGATGGTTCTCATACACATGTTCAGCCAGCCTAGATGAAGACACCTTCTTCTGTGCAACATTAGATTTGTGTTCTTTGATTCTCACTCCAAGAGGCCTCTTAGTTTCACCAATGTACACAGATCCACACTCACACGGAATAGGTTATGAAAGTAGGTGCCAATCGGCTGGAATGGTATATTAAGTGAGGAAAGGATCCAACAGCTCGAAGGTAAGCTGTTGGATCCTTTCCTCACTTAATATATCACACGGAATAGAATAGATAGCATCTTTCGAAGATTGAATTTCAGTCTTCGGCTTAGTGACAGTGAGCATACTACGAAGGGAGCCAGGTGATTGAAACACCGTTCTTATACCAAAAGGGGATCATAACCTACGTATCTTCTCAGACAAATTAGGATAATAATCCAACGAAATCGTCTTTTTGACTACTGTAGGCTCACGGTCTCCGCTCGGCTCTACACGTCTAGGCCTAGGCCTAACGACACGTTGAAACAAACTGTAGCGGAGGTCTATCCCTGACTTGAAGGCGAGGGTACGTGGCCACATCATCCGCCTCAACGGTTTACCGTGAGGCGTGGGGGTGGGGCTACGACCTCGGCCAGCGCGCCCGCTTTCAGGCAGGGTGAGACTCAGCAGTAGTGTTTGGACGTACGTACATTGTAGCTCGTGTGTTGAATTGCGCTGAATTGTAATAAAACGTAGCCTACATTGAGAATAACTGTTTACTTCTATTACCGGTACCTTGTCCACCTAATCCACGCTACAAAACCATCAGGATAACTGTTTTTACGGAAGGTATCAGCAAGATGTAACAACTCACCCTCTACCAGATCATCAGAGGAGCAGCTAGTTTCAGCTCTTTTGGATATACATTTCATCACCCCACGTTTAACGTGAACCGGGTGATTCGAATCCGCCCTGATGTACTGGTCTGTATGAGTGGATTTCCTATATACCTTAGTGGTCAGTCCTGAGTGTGTTTTTGAAATGAGAACATCTAGGAACGGTAAGGAACCTTCCTTCTCTTCAATAGTAAATTTAATGTTAAGGTGAAAGCTATTGAGCTCGGCAAGAAACCTAACTAACTCATCACGGGTCCCTCGATAGATAGCGAAAACGTCATCCACATAGCGGAGCCACATATCAGGTGACAAAGCACTCACCAACAAGACTTCTGATTCAAGGTGGTCCATGTAGAGATCTGCCAGAAGAGGAGACAAACAGCTGCCTATCGCTAACCCATCAAGTTGTAGATAGTGTTGGCCTTCGAACTCAAAGAAACAGCTTTCCAGACATAATGTCAGCAGCTTCATTACACTATTCACCGGCAACCTCGTTCTGTCGGGCAAAGAGTTATCGGCGGAGAGTTTTTGTCTCACTAATATGAGGGTTTCCGCAACAGGAACTGATGGAAAAAGATTAACTAACCTACATCAAAACTGACTAGTGTGAATCAGGTTGTATTCTGACATCTTTAAGAAGTGAAACTAACTCCTGGGAGTTCTTAACAGAAGATTTAATGTTGTCTTTAAGGGGGTTCAGTATCCGTAACAAGAAACTAGATAAATTACTAAAAGGTGAATTACGTGAACTGACTATAAGGTGTAGGTTTATGTATCTTAGGTAAACCATAAAAATGTGGTGTCTTAGAATAATGAGGAGTCAGACTAGTTCTCACCTGTTGATCTAAAAACCCATCCAATTTTTTCACAGGCCTGTAAATCAAGTTCTGAAACATACCGGTAGGGTCTTTATCGAGGTGCTTATACTGATCAGATGCAAGAAGACTCAAATTTTAGAAACGTAGTCAACTTGTCCATAACCACAGTACATTTGCCTTTATCAGCCGGTAAGATAATAATAGAGTCGTCACTCTTAAGGTTCTTCAAACAGGCACGTTCAATCGTTCATGTTTATCCAGATTGGGTTTAATGTTCGCATGTTGCAATAAGGCCTTCTTAACACCAACCCTAACAATTTCCTTGGCTCCTTCATTGACAAAGTGCATGCAAGACTCCACCGTACTGACGATATCGAAGTTGTTAACCTACCTAGGTGTCACAGCAAACCCCATTCCCTTGGACAAAACCAACTTCTCCGATTGGGTCTGAATCCTAGAGGAATGATTTGCAACAACCTTCTCTTCAAAAATCATCAGAAGGAACAAAACCAGCTTTGCACCACTCAGAAGCCTTCTTTTCAAATAGCAATCAGTCAAACTTGCTCATTTGAGTAGCCTTAACACGGTCAAACTCTAGTCAAAGTTTCTTTGCATAGACAAAATAACTCGGTATAACCGGTCATCCTCAAACTGTAAAACCCTATTGATATGATCGGCAATCTTATTGTTCAAATCAAAAATCTTTTGCCTGATGAATCTGATCTGAACTATAACCAACAACATGGAAGCATTCCTTAAAGTGATGTGTGCTCTAGCCATTTGTGAGTAAGAATTTTTTATCCTAAAACCTAAAGGGACAATACTGTGTTGCTTGCATTTGCATAAGAATGCACCCTAACCGATATGGGTTCCATCGTGTGGCTGAAATTCCCATTAAATTCAAACCCGAGAAACAATGTCTCACTTCCACGTCTCGTAACTCCCTTAATTGTAGCCCGATTTCCAAATGAGTGACATCGACGTAATCTGTGAATCATTGGGATTTTTTTGAGTGGTTGTTCATGTCGATTCTGATATATGCTAGGTTTTTATGATGATGGAAACCAAACCTTGTAATCGCCTGGCCGCTAGCACCATGCGCGATACCGTGACCACACATAAAGCTTTAAACGGCTGAATCAATCATAATACGAGAATTGAATTTTGTACCAAATTCTGTATCAAACTGTCATCTTTCATATGATGGAAACAGATTTTAGCTGTACCTACAAATAAATTACTTATGACGTGTTATTTGAATACCGTATTGCCGTAATGAGCCCAACAGTGAGAAATCGTGTATGCTGTTAGTGGGCGGACGATTACAAGGTTTTGTTTCTATCATCATAAAAACCTCGAATATATCAGAATCGACAAGAACAACTACTAAAAAAAATCACAATGATTCACAGATTACATTGATGTCACCAGTGTTGGAAAGTAGCGCGCTACCGGTAGCATGCTACTTTTTTTCAGTAGCAGGATGTTAGCGCGCTATTTTAAAATATGTGGTAGCGTAGCGAGTAGCGTGCTACATTTTTTAAGTAGCGTCAGCGGAAATTGCCGCCACTTTATTTTCCTTCCTGGCTCAATGTTTTCAATACGTTACTAACCGCCACTTAACACTAAACACAACACACCCACCCCAACTTGACATAGTCGTAAATATCTTCGTGGATCAATGGTTGATGAGTATTGAGTACTTCGGACGGCCGACTTCGGTCGGGCCTATGGTCCCGAGTTTGAAAGTTTTCTATTTTTTTTACAACGTCTGTTTACCTTCTAGAAAGATCTTAATATTTACAGATATACTTATTACTTACTAGGTACTCTATACTAGGTTAATCTATCTCTACACAATCACCAATTATATATTACTACGTATAATGAGCATAAACTTTGTTGCATACAATTATTTTTAGAATAGTGTGATACTTCCAGAAACTCGAAACCACGATGTTTATTTTGTTTGTAGTTTTGCGTGATATGTCATACTTGTTGTTTTCGAAAAGTAGCGCAAAAAGTAGCGTGAACGGTATCGCGCTACTTTTTAAGCGTAAGTAGTGGAAGCGTTAGCATGCTGCTTTAAACCAGTAGCATATTTAATTCACTTACAATACAATTACGAAAACCAGGACCACGGCAAAACTTTAAGTCTTTAATAAAAAAATATACGAACACAACACAGCAGATCAAAATCATGCACAGTTATGACTTGTATTACCCTTGAACCCGTTAGTGGTATAAACAAATAATGTTCCTAATCTATCTTGCTCACTTTCTTCGTATTCTTCGTATTTTCCCACGTGAAAACCGATATTTACGTTTTGTTTATTTTAGCTCATCTTAGTGTAGTTTAGTTTAGTCCAGCTTAGTCAGTTCATATTTTATTATTAAGTTTTTAGTTATAAAGTTTACTTAGTTACAAAGGCATTGAAATGATATACATAGCCTAATGCTTATAAATTATAATCTTTCTATTTCGTTTTTTCCCCTTGAAAAACCTACATTTACTGGAATTTTTTATTTAGTTCAGTATAGTCTAGTTTAGCTAAGTCTAGGTTAGTTACTTTGAATTAACTGTTCAAAAGATTTATAAATCATAAATACTTTGTTTACTCAAAGTACAATTCAGTAATAACTGAATGGGAGAGAGGTGGGTCACACACAAGACTCACGACTTATGTGATCTCTTCTTCCATTCAGAGTGTTATGGAGCGTTTATGTTTATTGGATAATGTATTATGCAACATGTAACATATAACATTGGATGTAAACGGAAAATGTAAAAATGTATGTATTGCTATCATGTATATTTTAAGGCTGGGCATCGATGTAAATCGACAACATCGACATCGACGACAAATAATCGATGTCGAATCGCGATGTCGGAATTTTTTCGACATCGACATCGAAACGAAAATAATCGACATCGTTTTTTTTTAAATTGATAATTAATCAATTATTAAAAACTTTGTCACCTGTTAAATGTAGGGATGACGACGGTTAAGCATCTCACTAACCGGTTAATCGAACCGGTTTTTAATCAGTTAATAACGACAACAAAATTCAGTTTTCGTCTTGTACGGGAGATAACTGACCTAGGCCATTCCTAGGCCTACGTGACGGCCATGCGGGCCGGTCAGCTTATTTTTGTCGTCATAAACACAATTGTATTTTAACGCAATATCCGATTGTAGAGGCTTATTCAAGTCGTTTTTCATTAATCCGTTCTTGATTACTTGCTGCGTAGTGAACTGTCAACAGGCGGCCGCTTGCATTCCACTCGCCTGTGGCTATCGCGATCTCGCTTCCACTCACGCGTCCTGCGACTAGCGCTTTCTCTCTCTCTCTCACGGCGGCCGATAGCAGCCGACACGGCGAACTACTTCGTCGCGTCTCGCTCAGACCATTGTTCTCTCGCTCTTTCTCGTTCGGCCGCATCTGTTCTCACTTGCCGAGTGCCAGCCTGAACCAAGGGATGGCTCCATGATCTAATAATATCTCTCGTAACTAAGGTCTGCCCATGCGCATATGGGCGGGGCTTATCGCAGCGCGGCGACGTCAACTGATACACAAGTTAAATCATTTTATATCGTATAAATGATACTGAAATCCCACAATTTAGTAGATTATTGCTCTCATAAGACTTAAACTGAATCAACGTTTATTTCTAGTTAGTAAATGAACACTGCTCAAAATTAATTAACAACAATATGTTAAATAATTGCATTATTTTAAACACGTTTTGGTAAATAGTGTATCAAAATGTATTTTCTGAAGAAAATGGTGGCATAAAAGACATTGTTGTAAAGTCACTGCATCCTAGATATTGTAAAATGTCCAACTAAATATCTTTGATATTATTAAGAATACTTCAAGGAGGCAGTTGTTGACAAGAGTTATGACGTCACGAGCCGTTTTTCAATAGGGAATATGCGTCATCTTTTTTTAGCATTTTACTAGATTAGGATTAACTTCCTGAATACAAAAATATTTTATTTCGATGACATAGAATAAAGTTTCATTTATAAAAACGAGCTGAAAGTTTCACACATTTATGGCGGGAAAAACGGGGCATACGTCACTTTTCATGTATCAGCAATCAACCAATCATAAAATGATAAATAAAATAACGCTTATTTGGAAATTATCATATCCAAAATCGTATAAAATCGAATTAATGTCTAGTACGCCTAATAATTAATTTTGAAGTCCAATTACTATTAAAAACAATTATACCAAACCTATTTTCATAGAATATCAGTAAATATTGGGTGTTGTTATTCATATGAAGCAGACTTGACAACGGCCGAGTACAAATTTTGACAAGGTTAGCTTGATGACCTTGAAAATTTGTTTGTTTCGTCTAGGAAGCGGTGGCAGAGTCATTCATATAAGCAGTGATTTATATGAATTGTGACGTCACATACCGTTTAAAAATAATAGTGCGGGAAACAGATAATCACAATCTTTGAACATTTATAGAAGTATAATGAGTTAATTTTAAAACTTTTAAATTAGGTTTCTGATGTCTTCAGATGAATAACAATATATTTCACGTACTTTCAGAGCTGTAGAAAATTCATGCACATTCCCTATTACGGAGCGAGTAGTTCCAAATTTCAAACTTAAAATGCTAATAGAATTGGAAATAACACTTCTCAGATATAAAAATTATTTAGTCCATATTTTTAGATAATGGCCTTTCGTTTTTAGGTACTTCGAGGAGTATTTATTTTTCATGAGCCTTCCCTATTGACCCCCTAACCTGCAGGTTAGTTTACTTGCAGAATTTGAAGAAGGGGTATTTAATCATAGGTGTCTAGTTTGCACAGATGAGAACAGAGGATGTAGGTTTTTTTATGTACTTACGTTGGTAGCACACTTCTTGTGTGCTCCGAACAGCTGCGCACTCGTACGTACGCCATATTGCCATATTTAACGTGATTGTGTTGTCAAATCGATGCATCTTCAAAATGATAATTTAATATGAAAGAAGATACTATTTGTATTGAAAATCACTGTAGCTTACAGATAAATAATGAAATAACAATTATGTACTACGCAAATGATCAATATCGCAAAGGAATACAGAGTAAAAGTGAGTTCAAAAGGAATCAGCTCCTGGCCATAATTACCCAATATTTTTGCTCATTGGAAGATTTTTTTATGGAAAGTTGGTGATGGCGCCGATCAAGCTAATCTCCGATTTAAATACTTTGGTGAAACCAGGCCTAAGTGAGACGTTTCTTGTGTTTAATTTTAATGGGGATTTCAGCCACACGAGCGAACCCGTATCGGTCGACGTCACAGACAAAACGAAACCTGCGCTGTAGGCTGAACGAAGCCTCGTTCAGCAGTGGGACTTCTTCATTCGACTTAGGCAAAAGTGTCAGCGTCTAATGACTCGATGTGTACATCTGGTTTTAGTGGGCTTTTAATAAATCAATCACAAAGGTTTAGATTTGGGTTTTCAATTAATGTGTGATTGATTCATTATGCCTGTTTCCGTTTCCATTTCGATTTGTGTTTACAAATTGTGGAGATTACATCTTGTTATTGCTTTGTGCAGATACCCTCTCTTATACTATTGTTTGTTATGCATGACTGGGGTGCAGGCACACTATCAATTTTACTCCATTTAGTGAACGACTAAAATCCACTTCTATACATATTCTTTCTTTGGCCTGACAGTTGGTGTACTGGTCTTATACAATAAGACATAAAAATAAAAAGATCAGCAATTTCACTTTAACCAGTTCAGTGGCGACTTTCCCTCGCGCTAGCCGTGCGCGTAGTGGCGACTTATTTCCTCACGCTACTGGCGCGCGGTCGGTCGTAAGACCTCCTTCTCTACAAACACGTGTTGCTGACAGCATTTCATTACATGTAGTTCTATCTAGCGGAAAAAGATTGAACTAACTTCTTTGCAGAGAGTGCGGGAAAATTTTAAAGCGAGACTCGTCACGGCCACTGTGGGAGCGATTTCAAAATACTTATGACGAGATATTACGTCCAAGGCGCTACTGGGATATAACCGGCGTGACGGAATATCTCGTCATGACCACGGAACTGGTTAATAATGATCATGACTTTTAATCAATTTTTCTTGCATGCCTGTGTGGGCTTGTGTGTGCGTGTAGCTTACTTGCCCAACCTCTAGTTGAACATAACTTGGGAATGGTATTTTTCTGGCCCTGATAAGCCATGGCCATGACTAGTGCACTATAACATTTAGAAAGTATTGTCTCTGGCTTGTAGAAAAGAAGCCCAGCGTTGTTTCTGTGAATCTCCTTTCTGCCGTGGGTGGATTGGTGATGATCCAGAGAAGGAAAATGAAAAACCGGAGAGAAAAGGGAGAAAAGATCGAGAAGTCAAGAAGAAAAGAGCAGAAAAGAAACAAGTGGAAGAAGAATATTTAGATGATATAGATGTGAGTACCATACAAAAATTTGATCATAAATTTATGGGGGGCAGCAATAATTATTATTTAAAGAAATACGAGGAAAAAATGAATGATAACAAGGGATTGCGTTAGGAGGGTTTGCTGTCATACATTCTGTAGAGGAAAAACGTACAAAAGATGCAAGAATGCACTAGAACCACTGTTATCGAATTACAGTGAAACTTCTTTAGGCCTAAACTAACTCTTGGGGGCCAGATTATTATTTTGTTAAAAATAACATTTCTTTATAAAAATTGTAGCCTACCTTAACATGCATTAGAACTTTTTGGGACCTCAGAAACAGTTTGTTATATAGATCTTTTTGTTATAAAGACGTTTGTGATAAAGAAGTTTCACTTTATTTTTGTTGCTTTCATAGTTGGAGGAGGAGATCGAGAAGCTGTGCAGCACTGGTCTGAAGAACCGAGTGCACACAGTCACCCTGTGCCGGCTGATGGTCCGTGGCCGTGATACGCAAACGCGGGTGCAACTGCTGCACTTGCTACAGCGGGGGGAACCCGCTTGCCGACGGTTGTTTCTGGACTATCACGGTCTTAAACTGATGGCCAGCTGGATGTCAGATGCCAGTACAGACAATACAGCCCTGCTTCAAACCGAGGTATGTCTAGTGTTAATGTAGTGTAGTTACTAGGGGTGTCATAGGGTACCTGGACCCCTATTCTGTAATTTCCCGATACGGATCCGTGCCGATTCCAAAGCGTGTATATTAGTCGTTCCCATAGGGGGTCTAGCGCGAAAATAAAAAAATAGAGATTCTATAGCGTAGTCCGATATGGGTAGGCCGATATGGGACTGCCGTGCCGTGCCGAGCCGAGCACATCACACAGAGACGGAGCTGCCGAAGTCGTAACCAATCAGAAACTCAGCTCTTCCGAGTGCTTCGCAGTTCGCACAAGTCATGTTGTGATCGTCTTTTGTTTTTGTTTATAACCTCAAAATGCCATCGACCGAAAACGTTGTTCAGTGTTGTTTTAAAACATACTAGGTCTAGTATTCTGCTGCCACTATGTGTACATATGAGTAGGGCTAACGCTGTGAAGGTCTACGCCTAGACATACGACCTTTAGGGGGAGGGGATATTTAGGCCTAGACCTGCATTGAATATTAATTTAAAGCTAAGTCAGTAAATACGTGTATAGTTTGACATAACCTCATCAAAATAATATTTAATACATTAAATTATAGAAAAGAATTTCAACTTACGACGTACAATATTTCTTCGTTAGAATTAGGGATGCACATCGATACTTTTTTCATTATCGATTATCGAAACGGCAGTGTCATTATCGAATCGATATTATCGATAATATCGATACATTGATAAACAAATTTCAGCTAGTAAAAAAAAAAAAAAAAAAAATCGAAAATTAAAATAAACAAGCTCTTATACCTGTCGCTCTTGTCTTCGTTCTGCGTCTGCCAATCGCCCCCCCCCCCCCCCCCCCCCCCCCCCCGACTTCCCGAATCAAACTTTAGCTTGTTCCGAGGTAAGCGGAACCTACCTCAAAGCGTGTGACAAGTGCGAGCCGTAACAAGAGCTCTCATTCCCGATCTCGTCTTGTTCTGCGCCTGCCGACCGGTTTGTCCCCCCCCCCCCCCCCCCCCCAACTGCCCGCCTAGACCTGCTCAGGCGAAGGCCCGAGCGCCGAACGAACATTTGCCGTTGGGTCTAATGACAGCAGCAGATCGCCGGCAGACCTTGCTTGGCCTTAAATACCTCGGGTGAGGATTATCGCAGGAAAGTGTAGGCAAGGCTTATGTTATGCATACACACACTACGTACATAGATATCAAATGCGTTTATTAGACATAATAAACAGTTTGCGGGGCATTCTGTCTGAATGTATAAACAAAATACGTTTTAGGCCTATGAAAACAAATCTAGGCAACACTACACACACACTAAACTGTCAGTCAAAGGTCATATGACGGCGGCCGCGAACGAAGCCACTTACAGCGGCGATCAAAACGAAACGTGAGCGTGCTACTTGACCTACCGACAAGACTATCTAATGTCGACTGAAGTGGATGGCCTTGGTGGATGGCGTCGGGCGTGTTCGACAATCATCGTCAACGTTCGTGGTATCACGCTGTATTAGCGAGAGATAGTTCCAAGCGCGGGAAAATACGAATTAAGTATTTCGGTCCACATTCAAGTGATTATTGATTTTTCGATTATCGATAATGAGATTTCATTATCGATTCTCTAAAATTTTACCAATATTGATTATCGATCGATAATATCGATTATCGTGTGCACCCCTAGTTAGAATCTAAATCGTCTCCTAGTTTTCGCTGAAAACAAATGTTAATAAGCTAAAAACAACGTTTAACACGCATATCGGCCTAGAAAGAGGTGCCAAATCCGTATCGTGATTTACGCTTCCATTCCGGGTTAAATTTGGCAGTATCGGGCATAAAAATGTTACATAATCGCTCTCGCCTGCTTTCGACCCATAGCGGCCCGAATCGGTATTGGGAGTTTTATAAAACAGTTACCGAATAGGGGTCCTGGGTACTCGGGCTACCCGAATCCAGAAATTACCCGAATCCATTTTTAGGATTCGAATCTTGATCGGGTAGTAATTTTTTTTTACATCTGTTCCCTGTGTCCAACAATGAAGTAGGGTAGTAATATTTGTGAAAAAAAAAAACCTGTGGGAGTGCCCCATTGCAGCCTAGATCAAGGGCCTAGGCATGATCTATTCTATTATCTATGGGTTTTATTTTTTATTTAGCTTTGTGCTTCCAATAATTGCTATGTCAACATTGTGGTTTATTTTCTATAAGAAAATGTGGGCACATGATAATACATATGCTTCTTGTTGTTGGTAACACTTTCTTGGTAACTTTGGCTGGGGAAAATTAGTCTATTTTATTTTCTATATTCTTAGAAATAATCAAGTGATTTAAATTTTAAATACTTATTCAATTACAAGAGATATAATTATCGGTAGTGATGAGTTTTTTCCTACACACAGGAGAGGTGGACCTGAAAAAAATAACTTTTTTTTTTGTTAGTTTGGTAGCATCGTTTTGGATTTTTTTTCTGTAAAATTATTTTGTTATTCAATTTATATATTCACAAAAAATGTAAGTGGGTTTGAACTTTGAAGGTATATTACCATGGATATGATTTTACTAGGAAAACGATCTGTGTTTCCAGGTGAGCGATTTTTTTCAGTGTATCAAACAAAACATTTGCATATCATTTTACTCTTAAGGCTGGTCCACACAGATTTTGAAGACATAAGATTTAAGGTTTAAAGCTAAGGTTTAAAGGTTTAAGGTTTATAGTTAAAAAGTTGTGAATTGGGGATACTATAAAGTGGTAAGAAAAATAAATAAAATCGGTTTGTATCTTCCGGTTGCAGATGTGCTCTAAAGTTTGCCAAAATTGGTAAAAATTCACATTTTTTTCAAATTTTGGCCTCTTCCCAAATGTAATACCTCAAATAGGTAAACATGTGGTAAATATGTCGTGTAATTTAGCTCAAAAGGCTATCGTGAAAAGGCTATCGTAAAAATGTGAATTTTTCCAAATTTTGTCAAACTTTAGAGCACATGCGCGACCGTAAGATATAAAACTATTTTTTTTTTATCCCTTTTTAGTAGGGATGCACATCGATAAAATTAAAATCATCAATAATCGAAAAGGTGACTGCATTATCGATCGATAATATCGAACGATAATGTCGGCAGAACAGACGCAATAGGGAATATGCGTCATCTTTTTTTAGCATTTTACTAGATTAGGATTAACTTCCTGAATACAAAAATATTTTATTTTGATGACATAGAATAAAGTTTCATTTATAAAGCCTGTATTACACGGTCAAACTTTTTCATCCAACTCCTTGAATTCAAGAACAAAAGCGCATCAAAAACAGTCAGTATGTGGTCAAATACAACAATAGGAATTATTTATTGATGCACTTTTGTCCTTGAATTCAAGGAGTTGGATGAAAAAGTTTGACCGTGTAATACAGGCTTAAAAACGAGCTGAAAGTTTCACACATATTTATGGCGGGAAAAACGGGGCATATGTCACTTTCCCTGTATCAGCAATCACAAACTGATAAATAAAATTTAACGCTTCTTTGGAAATTATCATATCTAATATATATATATATATATATATCTGGCTCCTGTTTCCAACTTAAGTTAGGTCAGGGGGTGGCCATAGCCACCAGGATTCTAGGGCACTTCAAGAGCTCCTAACACCGGCTTGCCAGGCCTGTCATGTCCTCTTCAAATTCACTCTCTTTTCTTCCCACCAGCTCACGCCATATAAAATCATATCAATCAATCATATAAAATTGAATTAATGTCTAGTACGCCTAATAATTAATTTTGAAGCCCAATTTCTATAAAAACAATAATACCAAACCTGTTTTCATAGAATATCAGTAAATAATGGGTGTTGTTATTCATATAAAGCAGACTTGACAACGGCTTGAGTACAAATTTTGACAAGGTTAGCTTGATGACCTTGAAAATTTGATTGTTTCGTCTAGGAGGCGGTGGCAAAATCCAAGGAGGTTATATGCAAAGTCATTCATATAAGCAGTGATTTACAAGGATTGTGACGTCACATACCGTTTAAAAATAATAGTGCGGGAAACAGACAATCAAAATCTTTGAACATTCATAGAAGTATAATGAGTTAATTTCAAAACTTTTAAATTAGGTTTCTGATGTCTTCAGATGAATAACAATATATTCCACGTACTTTCAGAGCTGTAGAAAATTCATGCACATTCCCTATTCTTGACGGAGGGTTGATCCCGAGTGGCGAGTGCAAACTGCACGGCTGCTAGCCCCGAGGCTGAGGCGCGCTATCTCACTCGCTCTTACGCTCATACACATTTGCGCGCTCTCTCACCGCTCGGCCGCTGCTGTTCCGACTGATGCCTACGAGGCGTGCTATCTCACTCGCTCTTTAGCTTAACCCTATCCGCGCGCTCTCTCACTCACGTAAATCCCAGCCGTGAGCCGACGACAAGAGTCTCGGCAGTTTGTTGATTGCTGATACAACAAACATTCGATGAAATTGGATACCACGGTCAGGAAATTAAACAGTACGGCCATTTGGCGTTAAATAACACAAATTATTAATTAATAGCACCAAGCACCAATACCAAAACGGAACACGAAACAACTTTTTACTTGTCTACGCGATCTTTTTTTCTGCCACTTGCCACGATGAATGAATTGAAAGGACTAAAAGGAAAACACAGCGCAGCGGGTGGCTTGCCGTGGCTACAAAACATAGCACCGTCTCAGTCCCTCTTTAGCTCATAGACATTTGCGCGCTCTCTCACTGCTTGACTCACTGGCCAGCAACCCCGGCTGTCGGCGACAACAAGTCTATGCAGGATCGAGGCGGTTGAGGTTTCGTCGAGCCGTGCCAGCGCATGATAAATGAAAAATATCGATAATATTTCTATTATCGATTATCGGCGCTGTATTGATTATCGAATAAATAATTCGATAATATTTTCTTTATCGATTGATTATCGATATATATTGATTATCGAATATCGATCGATAATATCGATTATCGTGTGCATCCCTACTTTTTAGTCTCCCCAATTCACAACTTTTCCCCAGTATTACGACTTGAAAAAAAAAAATTGAATTTTTTCGGCCCACCCTAATATAGATGCAGGTAACATCTTAAATATAACGTTGTTAAATCATACAATAACAGAATTAAACCATAGGTAATAAAAACATTTTATACTGTCGACAAAATTCATAGTTAATTTTTGCATGTTTGCCGTAAAAGTCATCAAACCTAACACGCCATTGTTACCATACTATTACAGCTATCAAAATTGTAAATGTGGCATTAGAACGGCCTATGCATACGGCATTCTCTACGCATACTATGTGCATCTAACTTCAATGGTCCTCAAATGCAAATCATGTTAGGGGAACACTGTAAAGAATCCAATATAAACTGCTGTAAATAGAAACTCTAATATGTTTTTACAAAATGGCAATTAAAGTTACAACTTGTAAACTTTTGTCAAAGTCAACATCGTTGTTTGGCCATCGTTGTAATAGTATCTAGTTTAGTGGTCACGAGTGTTGACAAAATTTCTGCCAAATCCGTTTAACTGTTTGACACGTGCGCGGCGAACAAAATCCGATCAAATTGAATGGAGGTTCACTCCGCTTTGCTACGCTCATCTAATTATAGTGATATGGTGTATTTTGTAGAACAAAATACAAATATTTGGTAGTTTAGTAGGTAGCATTGTTTTGGAAATCTTTTTTTTTTTTTTATATTTTGTTATCTATTTTATACATTCATAATCTAGGAAAACGCTCCACGTTGCCGGATGAGCGATTTCTGTGTGTGGAACGAAGCATTTGCATATCAAAACCTAAAAATATAAAAATGTGAAAAGACATGATATTTTTACAAGATGCCGGGGTACGTTACAAACTTAGGCTACAACTTGGGTAAATTATTTATCAGTACGTATGTTGTTAATAATCTTAAGAAATATTTGTTTAATAAGTTAAAAAGTTTTAGTGAAGTAAACTAAAACCTGAGTGTTGATTTATCAATGGATTTCCGCATAATTTCATGAAACCGTACTCTACTGAAAAGGCACTTATTCATAAACTATTGCACTTATCCATGTATACAAAGTGGCACAATCTATAAGCAGGTTAGATGTACACAAAAATAATAATAATAATAAAAAAAAAATACCTAGTTTAAAGTCATACAACACCATTTACACTACGTATAATGAAAGCATTTTAAATTGTCAACAAGTTGGTAGGCCTAATTAATATTACAGCTCTATGGAAATTCCAAATGTAGTTTTAGAAAGGTCTATTTGTGTACCCCATTCGCCACAAATAGTATATGTGCATCTAACTTCAATGGTCCTCAAATGAGAATCATATTGGTGGAACATTGTAAACAAAACAATATACATAAATTGCTGTAAATAGAAAATCAATTATTTTTACAAAATGGCAGTTCAAGTTACAACTTCAAAACTTTTATCAGGTGTTGACGTTGTTGTTTTGGACATATATAAATTTAAAAAGTTTTTAATTTTAAATCCATCTATAAGTTTGAATCAAAAAAAATTAAAACTCAATTTTTTTCACTAATTAATTTTTTGTAGGTTGGCAGCTTGACGGATTTTTCTGATTATGTTAACATCATCTACAGTGGCCGTCATCTAAAGAGTTCATTTGAGTTCTGCGAAATGCCTTCCCCGCTTACCCCCACCAGTACCCGCGCACGGACAAACAACCACGACGAATATCAACTCGGTAAAATTAATAACGATGATAGAATTACATTTAATGTAATTAGAATAAAGGAATTCATTTGTATTGAAAGATGGGTTATTTAATTGGAAGATCTTTGACAACTTTGGTTGACAGCTTGATGGTCTATTAATATTATATAGAGATTAGATCTTTCACTGCATCTCTTCGTCTGTGCGCGGGCACTGGTGGGGGTAAGAGGGAAAGGCATTTCGCAAAACTCGAATGAACTCTTTAGATGACGGCCACATTAGTTTGTGGTCACGAGTGTTGATCTAAAATTCCAGCAAAATCCGTTCAGCCGTTTGACCTGTGCACGACGAACAAAATTTGGCACTCACACACAGACAAAGTGCCAATCGAGTTCAAATGAGAGATTCATTCCGCTTCGCTACCCTCATCTAAAAATGTTTCGTGATTTGAATGTTATTACTAGAGATATGATTTTATTAGTGATATGGTATATTTTGTAGGAAAAACTTAGCACAGGGGAGGTCGCACTGGAAAAATAACTCAGTGCTGCAAAAGTTAATGGACAAACAATAATGATTACCAACTTACAAATGGCTGATGGAGAGGCTGCTAACAGGTCCATCAAACTTTTTATTCCTATGCTGGATTGTTCCTGTAAGTTCATATATCATTTAATTCTACATCCGATTGATGTTGTTGTTTTTTAACTTTCAGATCCTAAAAACACTAGCAATACTTCCTATTCCCAACAAAACTGTACTACAGGATAGCAAAGTTCTGTCCTTTGTGGAAAAATGGTCTATACCTTCAGTTGATGAGTCGACCAATGCCATCAGCTCCTCCAGTGTGCCAGGTGCAAAGCTAGAAGTAAAGTCAGACGTTGGCGAAGATGGAGAGAGCAAGATGGCTGTGGACGAGGAGGCTCCTGCTAGTTCAACTGTTGAGCCGGACCAATCTGCTGCAACGGACGGAAACGAAGCTGCCGTTGTGAAAGATGAGAGTCTTGTGAGAGAGCCGATCAATCTCGATTTGGCAGTATCTCTTCTTGCAGAGTGGAGCTCTCTGAAGGAGGTATTCCGTATCCCCAAGAAGGAGCGAATCGAACAGATGAAAGAACACGAACGTGAAGCAGGTTAGTGTACATTTCTTAGTATGAATTTGCAATGTAGGCATTATAGTAGGAGTAGGCTAATTCTGGTTTGTAATTTATTTTTGAATTTATTCCATCTTAGATCAAGTTCTTACTTGGATTGTTTAGTCAGATTTGTGCGTACAAAATATATGTGTGGTTTGTTACAGATCGTGGGTACAAGGAATACTTGGATAAAGAAAGTACTCCCGATAAGCAATCATATGACAGGTGGGCTTTCAATAATTGATACTTCTCGTAGTACTATAAAATTAAATTATAATTCCTTGACATGTGCTAGAGGTTGTGTGCAGATTATTGTACAGCATGCATTCATTCATTCATTCATTCATTCATTCATTCATTCATTCATTCATTCATTCAGAAAACAGCAATACTGAGTCATGTGCAAATATTCAGATTATATATTCTGTTCTTAAAATCTTTACAATTCACTTAATTTTGATACTAAAATTAAGTGGAAGTTCGAATTGGGGTCAAATACAAGCCTATCTATTTTCATCTCAGTCCAGGCAAATTACCATAATATAGATCTGCCCCAAACTACAGTCGGGCCACTTTTAAAGAATTCTCTTTTAACAACATTCTGGATTTAACAAAGTAACTTTGATTCATCTTAAAGAAAAATACATGCAAGTTGGTTCACTTTTAACAAAGTCCTTTTTTAACAAAGTAAAAATCAGTTCCCTTCAAGTTCAAGTTCGTTATAAGTGGGCTGGACCGTAATACTTATGTACATAGCTTATTCAAAAATTAACATCTAAGAGTTATCTAATAAGAAATAAGTACTAATTGTTTTTGTGACATTCAGTATTTGAAATTGAAACTGTCAATGCTTGATTCAAACTACAAGGCCTAAATGTAGTAGCAAAACATTCCACGCCAGTGCTTCTCAACCTTTTGTCTACCTTGGATCGGCAAAAACAATTGTAATTGTTGAGGTTTTGAGTTCAAATGACAAAGTTATATTGGATGCATCTTTGGCTCGTTTGATATTTCAAATCAACACACTCAACGGGGGTTCAGAGTTTGGTTGCAGTCTGACGCAATGACAATGTACCCGAGAGTGAGATCTGACTGTTTTGTTGAACTAGATTTATTCATCTCCTTCTTCGCCTGAAATTACCGGCAGCCGAGCTGTGTTTAGCTTGGCTTTGATGCTCTTCCTCAACCATAGAAATGCCACTTTTTAACTAATTAAAATATTTGTGATTATTGTCATATATAGATTGCAAGAAATGACAGGAGATGACTAGGAAGACAGGAAATCCCGTGGTCAGTCATGTCTCAACATATTTATGCCTTATGAGTGTCCGAAATGGGGAAAAATGGTGTGGCTATGGTGCAAACTCTGGCGGAGAGCCACTGTAGAATTAATCACTGTCTTCTAAATCTTCAATGAATCTTCTAAACCTCGAAGATTTAGAGGACCGTGATTAATTCTATCTAAGGGTCCTAGATCAATTTTGAAATGGTACTTTCACTAGTAGTCATCGCTACTCACCTTCATCACTCGTCCATGTAAACTTATATGAATGTCAACATGTTAAAAGTTAAAACTACTTCAACCTGCCTAATCATTGGCCACTTAAATGAAATTTAAACAGAGCCGTAGTATGCATTGACAAAGTAGATTCAAGATTGCTTCATTTCATTGTTATCTCAGCTAGAATTATTAAAATATGGTATGATTTGTCAAGTCTGCAAACGAATATTTGGGTTAATGAAATGCATTTTTTTTTTCACTAGGTGGCCTCAGCGTACCAGTGAGCGAGAACGCAAGAAAATAAAAGAATCCCCAGAACCAGATAAGATACGCAAGTCTAGGTTTGATGACAGGTAAGAGATTTGAGTTGCGTAAGCTCTACGTGGGCCAGAGACGTATTTATGGATTGTGGGGCTCTGTGCACAGCCCTTTATGAGACCCTATTCAGTAATTCTCTAATTCATTACAAAAATAATTATATTGTGAATGTGTTGGATTGCCTAACGGCTAGGTAATTGAGCTAGGGAGAAGGACAGGAAGGAACCATCAGCTTACCTTATAGTAGTTGCGGCCTTCGGAGTCGATAGAAACACAAAAGATATACTTAACACAAAACGTCGAGACAGTTTCGGCCTGACACGTCCTTGATCACCCGACGAAGGTGTGGGGGAAAGACTGGGTCGGAAGTCTCTATTGTCACATGACTTCCGGTATGATTGAGACTACATCACTTCCGGTTGACATAGAACACTTCCGGTACAATTAAATTATATGCGCTAATTCTACTATTTACACTATTTACACTAGTGATGACATTGGTTAGTAAAATTACTAACCGGGTAACCGAATTCGAAACCGGTTTAAAACCGGTTTTCAAAAAAAAAACGCTCTCCAAAAATAAACATATTTACTAGGGATGTCATAGGGTACCCGGGTTACCCGGATACAGAAATTACCCGAATCCATTTTTAGGATCCGGATCCTTATCGGGTAGTATTATTTGTATAAAAAAAAAAAAAAAAAAAAAATACGCGACGATATTTCTGCGGCTACTTTCCTTGAAGCTACAGTGAATTCCTGCTTGTGGGCGTGGCCAGCTGGTCGCTGGTTAGTACCCGCTGTCATTACTGCGGGCGAGTTCTGTGATGCCATATACACTCCCCTCCCCCGCCCCCCTCGCCCATTCCCGCGCGCAGCGGCCGCACAGAGCCCAACCCACACAGCGGCGGGCAGCTGACACGGACAGAGAACGACCTTCAACCGCGTGGTTTCGGGCGGAGGGGGGGGGGGGGGTGTAACCAAGATAAGATGACATAATTTAGGCTTTCAGGATTCGGGTAACCCGGTTCTTGGATGGTCTGGAACCGGATCCGAATTTTCCTACCCTATGACATCCCTAATATTTACCTAAGGTAAAGCCAGTCCGTTCTGCCTGCTTTGTCAGCATATGAGGACAAAGGATCGAGACGATGAAAGGGGACGACCTTGCGACTTTGGCTGTCTGCCATCTCGGGTAATATTGTCAAGGGGGGTGGGGGGGGGGGGCTCTCCTATTGAAATACAGTTACGTTTTTGAGGGACCCGAGTCAAAAAACGTGGTAATGGGAAAAACGCGCTCTTGTTGACATAACATCCCCCCCCACCCGACACCATGCTTATCTGAGAAGGGTCGTAAGCGAGGCCCGGCGACCAAGGTCACGCAGCTAGGCTAGGCTGTGATGATGTAACCCAACATTTTTTCGAGGTGGGTCATAAAAAACTCTAGTGGGTAAAAATATTGCTTTCAATACTTAGGAAAATACGTAAGAGTAACCGAAGTGCGATGGCAATGTTTAATTACAATGTTTAATTATAGCTCTGTACTTTGACAAAAGCCTTTTGTAAAGAGGACCACTGGAGGAGGGTTTGTTATTTATGGTAAGCAGGTAAAGAACCTCAGTGCCAGCAGCCGAGATCGTAGATAAAACGACCTTTTCAGAGACCCCCCTCCCACGCAGAACGAGATGCAGCTGGTCAAGGTCAAGTCACTCACTGGCAGCTGGGTTGCATTGTGTTGAGCAATGGAAGGGGGTGGGACTGGGGGGCGCTTCGCAGAACTGGGATGAATGACTAACGGGGTCGCGCTTGAACAATAACAACTTGGAATTCGGCTCACTGGCTGGCCAGAGAAACCGATTATGAGAACACAGAATACGTATACTATTGGATCAAATTTCTCTGACGGACTGATTTTTGGAACGCATTAACGCAGGGTTGCCACCAAGTAATTTTTTAAATCCTCTGAAGATACCAAAAAAATCCTCAAAAATCCTCCAAAACACATTTATTCTGCTGTAACTTAGCATATAAAGTGTGAAAGAATAAAAAAAAAATTAGGTTATGTTTATTTTTAGGTTATGCATTATGCCGGATGATCTTTAAGAATTTACCTCTCCATTATAATTTATATAAAAATAAATAAATAATAAATTAATTTGTCTATATATATGTTTATATATATATATAAACAAGAAACCTGGGCCCAGATTCACAAAAGTTCCTAGTGCTAAGACGTCCTAGTTTAGGCAAATCTTAGTGATATAAATCACGCATATGTCGTTCTGCAATGCCATAAAGATACAATATAGTAAAATAACAACAATTTAACTAATAATATTGTATTTGTAAATGTGCAGTTATTCCCAAGGATGATTAATCTTGATTTATCTATCTAGGATTTGCCTAACTTAGGACTTAGAGTTAGGCATCTTTGTGAATCCGCAGGCCCAGGCAAATAACAGCATAGACTCATATAAAAAGTCAGTCGTCATGTCACGGGCTCCTTGTTACCAACGAGGCACGGGCAACGCGCTCTATCGTACACTAAAAGAACACACACGTTCTGCAAAGTTGACGATAGAGGACGCTACTTACTAATAGACCAATCACAACGCTTTAGGTACCGCATTGGCTGTCTCCCACACAAGCTCCACCCTCTGCTTGCTAGTATAGCAAGACAACTTACAAAAACACAGTTGAAATCTCGATATTTCACACGTGTTTTGAGACATCGTGTCTATGCTGCGGGTTCAAGTGTAGATTGTCCAACTTTACTTTTTACGTTATTAAATCGTTCTTTATGGCGGAATTTTCAAATTATAGTAAATTTCACGGTTTTTACAATAATGGTAGAAAATCCGCCAATTTGGCCGTTAATCCTCATGTCCGCGAGGCACCCTAAAAATCCGCAAAAGAGGATAAATTCCTCAAAAACGGCAACCCTGCATTAACGTAAGAAACGTAGAAAAGCGAAACGTACAAAGGCGGTTTTACTGTATAATACAACAGTGCTAATTAGCTCACACAAACAAGGAAATCCCAGGAAAGAAGATTAAATCTGAGTAGTCAACAGGTGGTTCCTTGTTGCTACGGGACACGTCGTTAAGCAATCCACAACCCGCCCGACCGCCGCGCAAAAAAGTAGAACCGAATCTAAAAAAAATCAAAACCGGTTTTTATCGAAACCGGTTTTCGGTTAGTCGATGTTATCACTAATCTACACTATCTATAGTATTTACGGGTCGCTGTTGGTGTATGGAGTTGGGAAGAGAGGGATGAGCTTACCGCAGGTTTGGGTTGGGAGGGATTCTGGAGTTCGTAATCCACTGGTAAGCTAGCTCCAATCTCCGTAACTCCATATCTGTACATTTGCTAGGAAGGGACCTTTGAAGCAGTCGTTGAATAGTTTGTTGTGGTCACCGGCATGCATGGCTACTGGCTTTTCAACTTTCTTTGACGACATTATATCAAGGTACAAATCTAGTTACAGTTTCTAGCCTACTATTAATTTTTGCTTTCCTTCTGAAACAGTTTTGTTGGCTTCTATAGCTTCATCAAAGAACGTTTCTCACTTAAATCTTTATCGGGATTTTCACATTCCGTAAGAGAAAATGCATCTTTTTCGATAGACGGATAGTCATTTCTTACGTGCAGTGATTTGCTAACGGCGTTTATTCTTTGTAATAAACAAATAAGGTAACAAATGAGTCGGCACCAACGAACGAGCAGCTTTCGATAGCAGAGATGTGTGGTATGTTATTCTGATGTGATGTTATAATAATACAGCATAATATTTTTTTAGATTTAATTCAATATTTTAACAAAGATTCATAAAGTATTATTATTAATATATTTTTTTAAAATTATTATTATTTTAGGGGCCCCTCAGTCACACCGGGGCCCTTCTCCTGCGAGTACCTATAATTCTCCGCCCCAGACATGGACCTAGTCTATGAGTCTATTATTCAAAACATGGGATGGTCAAGGCTAAAGCCGCCAGGCGCTCGCAGTCTTCGACAGCTGAATACGTTGTACTAGCGGCTCCGCTAGAACAGACCGTGTGGAACAGCGCGTAAAATACGCTTTCAGTTTTTTTTTTTTTTAAGTGGAAGAACCGGTTCCTAAACGCAGATCCGGGTAGTGGGTGGAACTGGGTAGACCAGGTAACCGGATACACTATGTCATCCCTAGTTGACGTACATACAGTACAGCCATGGCCTATATATTTTATGGACTTTGTAACTCATTTTCAGAGGTCCAAAGTTAACAAAGCAAGAGCGCCGTCAACTATTCGCCTTGAAAGTTGCAAAGGAGGAGGAGGAAGAACGTCAGCGACAGCAGCATGAAGATCTATGGCGAAGTCACGAGGAACAGTGTCTGCAGATAGGGCTAGACCCTTACAACACCCTGGCATTTGATCCGGAGACAAACCAGCGCTGCCTATTTGATCCAAGCACACGTTCTTGGCTGCCTTTTGGTAAGCATCATATTAATTTAAAACTCCATGTTTATATAAATTTCATGAAAATTGCAACCCTAGGTTAATGGTGTGTTTTCCTGTTATCAGATTGTAGTGCAAATGAAGAGGAAGTTCATCCTTCAGGCTTTAATTCAATCAACCCAGCAATTGATCAGTATGATCCAAACAATCCCAATAATGTGCCATATGATCCTAATAATCTCACAAATTCTCACTATGATCACAATAACCATATGAGTGGCCCATACAACCCAAACCATTATGATCCAAACAATCCCATGGGTGTCCATTATGATCCAAACAGTCCCGTCGGTGCACACTATGACCCAAACAATCTGACAGGTGTACAATATGACTCCAACAATACTTTGCTCCCCCAGTTCAACCCAAATTATGTAATGAATTCTCCCTTTGACCCAAATATTCATATGTCACACCCTCACAATCCTCTAAATCCACATGGATCATCACAAAAACAAGAGATACCTTACAGTTGCACCAACCCGCCTCTTCCTCCAGACCGTCCCCCATTGCCACCGGATTCTAGTAATCCTCCACTCCCCCCGGACCCGAGCGACCGTCGGATCAACGGGAAGACGCCGGAAGCAGAGCGGGACTCGGACGAGGAAGAGGACGTCTTCTTCCCGATGGAGTTGCTGCAGCTGCCGTCCAAGTGGCGGTCGGTGGTGGACGACGGCGGCCGCACGTACTTCTACCACGTGGTCGTGCGGATACCGCAGTGGCATCCGCCGTGGGAGGACTGCGAGGACCGGACGTCCGAGTCGAGCGAGGAGTCGAGCGAGGACGTGGACGAGGACGACGAGGGCTCGACCACCTCGGAGGAGGACCAAGATGCGGAACTCGACGTCCGCATCAAACGGGAGGTCCAAGTGGACGATAATGGGGAAGAAATGGTTGACGAGGAAGTGACGTTATTGAAGGACGAGAAGGATGACGTGGATGATGTTGATCTGGACAATGAAGATGGTAGAATGGATAAAGAAAAAATCGAACATGTGGCAAAGATTCCAAAATTGTGTGAAGAATCAGAAACGAGAGAAAATGTTGAATTGTTGGAAGATGAAGGGGTCCCGGTTAGTAGAACAGCACTATTTTATACAGTAACTATTAAAGACCCTTAAGCTTATTGGCTTTCTTGTCTATATGTAATATGTATGTAGTATTTTACATCTGCATGACGGAAATTTTAATTGCCGTGTTATGCGACAGTCTTCAAGTTTCAAGCTTGTAGATGATAAGCAGCATGCTTTATAATTATGCTTCTCACTTTTCAAAACTCATAATCCACTATGGATCGTTTAGAGGTACATCACTACCAATCCATTGAGCTCCTTAGCTAAACTGATAACGTACACACGACAGCTCAGTCAATTTCAATTGAAATCAAACGGCGGTAACTCAACTTGATAGGCTACTGTACTCATGAAAACTGTTTCGAGTGCTCGTTCACAGCACACCCTCATTATAGGCCTACCTACTGCACTTAATTGATTCACTTTCATCGTTTTTTTGTTGTGGGTTTGGTGCATTTGTTGTACAATTGAAGCAGGTTGGTTGTAATTCTTTATTTAAAAAAAAAAGAAGTAAGTAGGCTATGCACTGTAGTCTAAAGCTGCGATTTCAGTTGAGGATGTGCTTGGCGTGGCGCGGCGCGGATGAAGATTGCAGCCAATCAGCGTGATCTATTTCTCAGCCGAGGAGAGCCGCGGATTTCTATCCGTGGATTTAAAATATTCAATATTTCAGCCGGCGAACTCCACGCTCGGCATGACGTCACTTTGAATGACCAATAGAAAATCGGGATTACGACAACAAACAAGTGACTGCAAAACGTACATTTAAAACTTAAAATGTCTGAAGACTTTGCCGAAAGATTAGTGTTGGCTGTCGAAAAAAGAGAGAAATCCTGTATAATATAGGCACCGAGATTGGCCACTGATGGCGCTTGTGAAAACGAATGAAGCGCTCAAAGTGGCAATGTCGCGCAACAACCTGCTGAAGCAGCGTCGTTCTTCCTACGTCGATAATGGCAACTTGTGAAAATTGTTTCATTAAATACGGCTTTTAAAATTTTTGGCCAGATTATGAATCCCATCAGTAAATCTTAAAAAGGCAAGCCACCATTTTAATCAGGACACGTTTTAGACGTACAAACAACAAATAACACACAACAAACACAAACAAAACAAGACAATAAAAACACAAAACAAAAACACAAAATAAATACACATCAACAATAAAAAACAAAACAAATACCAAACAAAAAACAAGATATACCATCACAATAACATCCAGCACTATTTTCAACTGCGGAATGAAATCTTCAGCAGTTAGTTCCTAAATTTGGCCACATATAGCGCTGTATGTACTAACACACGGTGCCTATATTCCACAAACAATATCAAAGTAATGTTTTGCGTGTTCAAGCGTGGAAGGACGTGGCGCAAGATTGTAACAACACAGGTAAACAAAACGACTAGGCCTAGGCCACAGATAGCGCATCGTGCAATCTGCAAGTGAAATGGCTGGCAAGGAGAAGCCGCGCCACGTCACGCTCCGCCGCGCTCAGCACATCCTTGACTGAAATCGCAGCTTTCGGCAACAGGGCAACCGACATTGCTGTGACTAATTTTTGAATGCTTTACCAACTCCTGTAAATGTACTTTTTAGTCAAAGTCAACTATAACTAATGATCAAAGTTAGCTAAACAATACTATTAAAAAAGAATTTTTAATTTTTAAATAGAAGTGTTTATTTTAAATATTGTTTGTAAATATTTCCCTATATAAATATGTTATTTTAACTAAACTGTTAATTTATTTGCATTGCCAGAAGTGCTAGTCTGTCAACTAACTAAAACACGCCGCAGTAGTTGCCGCTCAAAATCAGTGCAGCCATCCCATATAGTGGAAACAAAATAATAGCAAAAATAATACTGATTTTATATCTGTTTGATTGAAATCATGCCCCGTAGGCCTATATTAGATTGATATTAACATATTATAAACACTTGTGTATGGTTGCTTTGATTTAGAAGTGATATATGTAGTGGAACACATAATATTTGGTCATGAAAGTCTATTGCCAACCTTAAAATATGCTTGGCAACATCGCAACGTGATCGCAACCTTCACAACAATCAACCATGTGAAGATGTCAGCTGATTCGCGCGCAGTAAAAAGGGACGTTTTCATGCTGCGTTTATTAAAACGCGCTTGATGCGACGCGACTGAAACGCTAAAATCAGATGATCAGTTTGGAGACGCGATCTGATGTGATAAGCTGTGCCAGATTTAACTTTATCGCGCGTTGCGTGTGCAAAAGTGCATATCAAAATTCAAAACAAAAACAATTGACAACACATTGTTTGTGTTGTTTGTGACGGCTGCTGAAAACAAAAGTCTTGTGGGACACGAATTCAGCACTCTATGACAAAAAAAATGCGATGGCATAGGTAGCTAGCAGATTAGGTGGTGTGTGTACATAATAATGTAATTAATTTAACATTTGAGCCATGTAGCCAATGTCTGGAGTGAGGCATATACCTATGCCCTATTGACTAGGTTTGCCTAGGACTCAATTTCAATTTTGAAAAATAGCCATGAATAGAGAAGAGAATGCTGACATTGGCTAGGCTTACCTTATCTAGGCTCTCTCTAGCCTAGCCTAGACCAGGCCTACACAAAAATGATTCGATACAGGCCTAGGGGTAGGCCCACTGCAATTTGCCTCTAGGGCTCTACTGTTAAATTTAGTATATTCTTTGCCCAGGCCAATCTCCATCCATACCCCCTGGCTACCGATTGCAAACAATGACTTTATTGCAGATATACATTTATGGTACTAAGGGTAGACCCACGCTGTTGTTGTAGGATTCTATTCAAAGTAGGCCTAATTTTAGATGATAAACACGACATTGTTGACGACGAAACTCTCTTTACGAACGAAATCTTTCAATGTAAACTAAGCGCAGCGCGAGTGCCTAGGCGCTGGGCCGGGGCACGTGAATGTCCGCTATCAACATCATAAATAGAACGTAGACAAAATATTACAATACACAGTTAACTTCAAGGATCAAATACAGATATTGTGTGTTATGTACCAACAAAATAAAGAACTGAATCAATCAAATTTATTGTGTGTTATGTACCAACAAAATAAAGAACTGAATCAATCAAAAGCTTAGAATTCTAGATTAAAAAAATTGAGTGCTGGCCTACAAAAGGCTCATGTTGCAGAATACAAGTATTCAAAGAACAATCTTGACATAAGAATTCATTCAAATCATAAAGGAAAATGTTGTTCGGTTGATATGAATGTTGGTCTGCGTCAGGCAAGTGTGGACAGCTGGGGTCTAGCATGACGCGGGCGGCGGGGGAGTGACTAGTTGGAGCAGTCAACTCTGCATTGTTGCCAAGTTTCTGAGCGTACATGCAACTTAAGGCTCAAATAACGCAAAAAGTAGTACGGGTATACTCATTTTTTCTGGTTTGTGTGTATTTTTTGCAAACGTACCTTCATTTTGATACTAAATTGGTTCATGTGGCAAGCATTCTTGGCTCCTTTATAGCTATGTGAAGGTAATAAAACATATGATTTCTCTACTTTCCAATGTAAAAGCATAGGGATTATGAAATTTTTCAATTCCAAATTTTGCAAAAAGTAGATCGGAAAGGTACATATATCTTTTTGTATTGTGAAAGAGCGCTGTCTCATTGTAAAATAAGCCAAATATGAATAACATGACAAGTATGTCGAGTTATAGAGGAGTGACCTTAACCAATGTTGTGTTATTTGCTAGATGGAAGAAAGTGACGAGAAAGAAGACGCTGTTCCAGAGGAGTCTCATGAGATATCTCAAGAGCATGGCGAAACCAAAGATTCTCCTGAGGGTATCGACTTGGCCATTGACCAGTCTGAACCTATGGAACTTGAAGAAGATGAAGAGGAAGAAGAAGAAGAACCACACCTTGTTGAAGAGAGCACCAAGAAACGCAGGGAAGGTCTTGTACAAGAGAGAATCATTAGTGTGAGTACCAGAAGTTCATCAGAATACAGTAACCTCTCGTTAATACGAACAACAAGGGACCTAAACAACGTCAATTTGTAATATAAAAAATATGGATGTGCGGGTAGTGATTTTTGAACTCGGGTCGGGTAGTGTAAAAAAAGCTAAAAATTAATACCAATTAGACAAAATATATATATATATATCTCTGGCTCTGTTTCCAACTTAAGTTAGGTCAGAGGGTGGCTATAGCCACCAGGATTTAGGGCACTTGAAGAGCTCCTAACACCGGCTTGCCAGGCCTGTCATGTCCTCTTCAAATCCACTCTCTTTTCTTCCCACCAGCTCGCGCCATCCACTTCTGTCTTCCCACAGTCTTTTTGCTTGCACTTCTTGCCAACTTCCACCTCTATCTTCTACATCATTTCTTATTTGATCTTGCCACCTCTCTCTCGGTCTACCAACTCTTCTTTTAACTTGGTCTCCACTTTCAAATTCTGTCTTTGGGATTCTGTTCTCTCCCATTCTTCTTCTAACATGTCCATACCACCTCAACCTTTCTCGTCCTATTTTATATAACAGCTTCAGGCTTCTCAACTCTAACTTTTGTCCTGATTTTCTGGCTTCTAATTTTGTCTAGCTTTGATATTCCGGCTATGGCTCTTACAAACTTCATGGAGGCTGCCTGGATCCTACTTGCATCTCTCTCTCTCCTAGTGTCCAGGTCACTGAACCATATGTAAGGATGGGTAAATAGTAGGGATGTCATAGGGTACCCGGGTACCCGGGTTACCCGGATCCAGAAATTACCCGAATCCATTTTTAGGATCCGGATCCTTATCGGGTAGTATTATTTGTATAAAAAAAAAAAAAAAAAAAACGCGACGATATTTTTGCAGCTACTTTCCTTGAAGCTACAGTGAATTGCTGCTTGTGGGCGTGGCCAGCCGGTCGTTGATTAGTACGCGCTGTCATTACTGCGGGCGAGTTCTGTGATGCCATATACACTCCCCTTCCCCGCCCCCCTCGCCCTTCCCGCGCGCAGCGGCCACACAGAGCCCAACCCACACAGCGGCCGGCAGCTGACACGGACAGAGAACGACCTTCAACCGCGTGGTTTCGGGGGGGGGGGGGGGGGGGGTGTAACCAAGATAAGATGACATAATTTAGGCGGTCAGGATTCGGATAACCCGGTTCTTGGAAGGTCTGGAACCGGATCCGAATTTTCCTACCCTATGACATCCCTAGTAAATAGTATACCTTATATAGTAGCACCTTACATTCTCTAGGGAAATCCTCATTCCACAGTAACTTTCTTACTTGCTGATAAAAAGATTCTGCCTGCGCCACCCTTTTACCAATCTCACTTCCCATCTTTGCCTCCTTTGTGATAATGTTTCCTAGGTATGCAAACTCTTCTGTCTCCTCCAGTTCCTCTTCTCCAATTTTTATTTTGTCTCTAATTGTTCTACTCGTTTCTTTCTTTCTTGATCTTTCCATCACCATAGTTTTACTTTTATTTATACTGATTTTGAGTCCAAATTCCTCTGTTATGAGTTTCCATTTCATCACTTTCCTCTGAACCTCTTCAGCTGTATCTCCCCATACTAGAATATCTTCAGCATAAATCATTGTCCTTGTACCTGGTCCTTTTACCCCTGGTTCCACCTTATTTAATATTTTGTCCATGACGATTGAAAACAGTAATGGGGATAATACACTACCCTGTCTTAAGCCAGAGTTAGTGAACCATTCTGTATTTCCATGTTTTGTTTGTACACAATGTGTACATTGTCGATACATGCTCCTTATTCTGTCACTCATGTTGTTGCCAACACCCTTATTGTTTAGGCACTCCCATATTTTTTCTTGGGGCATGCGATCATATGCTTTTTCTAGGTCTAAAAACACCATGTGTACATTTTGTCTGCCTCCCACCTAGTTTCCATTATTTGCCTAACTGCAAATATCAAGTCTCCGTGGTTGACCTTCCACTCCGAAAACCATACTGTTCTTCCCTTAGTTGTTGCTCTACCGATTCTTTTAATCTTACTTCTAATATTCTTTCGTATATCTTAGCTCCTTGACTCTTTACATGTGATGCCTCTATAGCTTACGACTTCCTTCCTGTTGCCTTTTTTATAGAGTGGGACAATCACTCCTTTCCGCCAGTCTTCAGGAACTGTTTTGTGTTGCCAGGCTGCTTTTACTACGTGATGCATCCATTCACACCCTACTGGTCCTGCTCCCTTGATCATCTCTATGTATACTTCATCTATACCTGCTGCCCTTCCATTTTTCACACGTCAAATAGCACACCTTACTTCTTCTATTGTTACATTTCCCTCTTCTTTGTTATCTTCCTGTTCTTCCATCGTTGGGGTGTTGATCTCTTCATTACAGCTCTGAGTGTTAGTACCATTGAGTAAGTTGCAGAAATGCTCTTTCCACAAAGTTTTTATTTCATCTGTTTCTTGTGTTAGTTTGCCGTTTTTGTTGTTAAGATATTTTGGACGCTCACTGTCTTCAAAACAAAATATGATACATAAAATTAAAATGTTGTGGTTTACGAATCCACGAAATTTGAATCCGAATCTATTTCAACTGATTTGAATTTTAGGGATGGGATTTAACCGGTCAAATACAAAAAATTCAAAAAAGTAAAATCCATACACCTGCGACTGTAAAATTAAAATATATGTAGGCCTGCATTTACTAGGGTTGCCGGATTAATCGATTACATTTCGATTAGAATATTTTATTTAACAATACATGTCAGCATGTTTCCGATTCAGCGTATTCATTCAGATCAGCTGGCCACCAGTAAACACAATATGATTTTGCGTATTTAGGCCTTCTGTTTCAGTTTGTATTTAGTATTTATTGATTATTAAACGTAAATCATTATTGAGTAATATGTAATCGATTATTATTGCTTATATATATCACAGGACCCAATTGAGGGGACTGTGACATAACACGCAGACAAAAAACGTGTTGCTAGGCAACTCCATTGTTGTATCTTTCTTTGATTGGTGCACATTCAATGTTTGTCCGGAACAAAACACGGCAACATGGCTATTTTTGGAATTAGGTCCTGTGCTATTAATTGACATTTTTTGTTGGTCATTCCACAGCCCTCTTATACACTTGTTGTTGTTGTTGTTATTATTATTTCAGTTTCAATATCACATACAATACAATACAATACAACATTCAGCAGTTAAGCTGCATGTTATTAGCATGTTTTGTGTTATGGTCAATTGACCAAAAGTATTTATTCGTACAACCCTAGAATTTTCGAAGTATTTGAATATTTGAATTTCCTGCTATATTTTGCGCTATTTCCGCCAAGATGGCGGTGGATTTTTGGCATCCATATGGTTGTGGTCGCCATCTTTTTTATATGAGCGCTGTCAAAAATGGTCAGAATACATCGTGAAATACTTGTTATTCACCTAACACTGCCCCATTGCATGCAAAATAAATTAAAATAAGTATAATCAAGAAATAATAATAAAGTAAGATACAAGGTAAGGCATCCTCATATAAATATCAGTTCCTCCCAAGCTTCCCAGTCTTGCAGTTTGGACTTGAAATTCACAATTATTACCAATCATAACCTCGAAAGTGTGTTGTATTACCCGACCCGATTTTTTCAAGCATAATTTAAGGCTTGACCCGACCTCAGGTAAATGTTATTACCCAAAACATACACGTGTTATGGGTACCTGCACGTCCCTAATAAAGGTTTTCAATATTGAAAAACGTCAATATTCAATACTATCGGCCAAAACAAACATCGTTTCAAAAGATCAACGTTTTCTGATGGATAGTAGCACGCGGGTGCGATGTTTTGTGCATGTATATATAGTAGGCCTTCAAAGCGGACACGTCGTAGTGAGCAAGCCACGCCCCTCATATAGCTGCAATCGCGTCATAGTGAAAGGTTTAGGCCTACAGCAAATTAGTCAGACTTCGTTCATCATTACATTTTCACGCTTAAGAACGAAGGATACCTTTACGTCAAAAACCACAGAAAATTTTCATTTTTTAATTATATCTTAAGATTGAAACAAGAAATCAAAAATCTAAATCAACAGCGCACTGTGTTTTGGTAAGCCTTACAGATAGGGGTGTGCGAGTACTCGAATTTACGAGCTTTTTCGAGCTTTTTTTTAAGTTCGGTACCGAGCCGAGCTTCATTTTCGGCTCGATATTTACGAGCTGAGCTGTCTAGGCCTAGGCCAAGGTCCAGGCCTAAAAATGTCAGTCGTTGCACGGTTTTAATTACATACTTCTATAAACGCAGACTGAAGAATCCAAAAGGCAGAAACGAATATTTAGGTGTCTAATCTGTCTAATCTTTGCTGCAAGTACGATGAAGTTAGAAAAATTTCGGGGTTTAGGCCCAGCATAGACTTAAAAGAGAACGTATAGGCCTAGGCCTATACTTTTCTGGGTTCCTGTCCTAGGCCTAGCTGAGCTTTCCCTAGGCGGGGCGATCTCGCGAGAATAAAATGTTACATAGACTCTAGATACAGCACAATGTTTCGTTATTCTGCGAGTAGAAAAACAGGTGCTTTCTGCTTTTCACAGTAAACAATAAACAAGTAGCTCTAATTTTCACAAAAGTTCTAGCCAAACTTTGATCCGCTTTTTTGGAGACAAACATTGAGCAATGTTAAGGGAACGGGACTGCAACCGTAAACTGAGTACAAAGTAACCCCAACTGTATTATAACTAGGGATGTCAATACCCGGAAATATTTGTACCCGGGTACCCTCGCGCCGTACCCGGACTACCCGGGTAGTAAATAATATTAAATACGCGTTTTATCGTCATGGGTGTCAAATGATTCGCAAAGTTGTGGAAATTAAACGGTATCAGGTTGCATTGTCTTCGATGCAAAACAATCGCGGAAGTATTGAACAAAGCTTCAAAGCTAGCGTCTCCGCTACGGTAGGCGGTGGCCGGCCGCGTCAAAGCGATGACGTCATAGTCCGAGCTAGAACACGAGAACATGATCGCGGTAAAGCTACGACGGGCGGCGGGTGCGCTTCCTCGGACTCGGAACCGTTCCGCAGCATTCTTCCATAGGCCTACAGAAGATGATACTAATTGGGCTTTACGTCTCATTCGTCAGCGACGCTGTCGAGGGGGGGGGGGGGGTCAAGTTAAATGCCGGCAAATTGAAAAGAGCGGCTCGTACGCTCGCACAAAGACGCCAGTAGGGAAATATCGCAATGTTGAATCAATTTCGTTTTGAACAGAAGAAGGGAACGGGTAGTACCGGGTAACGGGTATTGAAAAGTTGGAACCGTACCCGTGTGTACCGGGCGGGTAACGGGTGCCCGTTGACATCCCTAATTATAACGTTATTTATATCCGACATTGTGATATGAAATTTCAATCTGTTTGTAGCTTCAGTTGCAATAAAATCAATATTTCACACGAAATTTAAAAAAGTTTGACCTAATATTCTACTGAAATACAAATGCATTTAAAAAAACAAGTCGAGAAGTTGAAAAGTTGCTGTTACTGTATTCATACACTCTCTAAGCTCCCTAATAATGCAACCACCGTGCGATCTATGGTCGGTACTGTGAACTAAATGGCCATCGCTAGCGCAACCCAAGGTCGGTAAAACAGTTCAACTAAACTGTTTTATCAACCTACCGCGCAACAATAACAGGGTTGTATAGGGTTACATTATGTAACCCTATAATAATATAATTATGTAACTTACATATGTTATAAACAAAGATGTAGGGGCCTACTTGATCTTAGATGTACCGAAATTTCGGTATACATACACTTCCTATCGCATTGCATCAACTGAAATAAAATGCAGCCGTAAATTTACAATTAACGCTATTTCAAAAGCTCGGCTCGGCTCGGCTCGACTTAAAAATCGTAGGCTCGCACACCCCTACCTACAGACTGAATGAAATATAACCATTAGCGTAGCTATTTTGATTATTAATTCGATAATTAGTAATAATATTAATCATATATAATTATAAAAAAACATACTGATTACAATGTAAGACACAACTAACATCATTCAGTATGTAGGGCTTACTAAACCACAGTGCGCTGTTGATTCAGATTTTTGATTTCAAAGCCCATTCTTGTGATATAATTTATAAATGAAAATTTTGTGTGGTTTTTGACGTAGCGGTATCCTTCCCTGTTAAGACATCAATTTATTAGTGATCCCGTCGAATTTCCATAAGAACAATGTTGGTTTCAGTTTCTACCATGTTTTTCATTAGCACATTTTCATGCTCCGTCCTGTCATAAAATAGTTCATATTTAACGCGTTTGCCATCATTGGTAGAGAAGTGACAGCCAAGATCCAAGTGCATCCAATCAACAGCCAGTGTGGGAAGCATTTGTTCTGTACAGCGGGGGCGGAAATGGCGTTTCTGCGCATCCGTAATGAACGTCTCCGCATAACTGCTTCACGTGACTGCAATTCCATTTCCCCCGTGGGCTGCTATTGCTCGCGGCCAATACATGCCCCTCTTCCACCCCCTGCCAACCATCACCATACCGAGTGCACCGTTTCACTCTCGCTCATGCTAAATTTTCTCTCTCTCTCCTGCGCGCGGACAAATTAACTCGGCTGCCGAAAACAAGTCGATGATGAGTCAGTGGAGAACGACGTATGCTCGGTAGACAAAAAAGACCTGATATCTGCACCTTATATGCGAGTTGAACTTTCGCGCAAAATTATTACTTCGTATTAAACAATGAAGGTTGTATATTATTATTACAATCCAGGGCATACAAAATTAGTTCCTTCGTATTACGTCAGATAAGAAATTCGTAATATCCGTTAAATTATTTCACATTGAGTGTCCTATTTATGTGGCTAGGACTTGCTTACTAGTTCGCAGTATCACAGTTTACGTACAGACCGAGTTAGCTCAATACCGAGGGTCTACATAGATTTTACGTTCTTAGTGCCAGAGACACATGCAAATTGCATTAGAAATGAAGACCTGTTACTCTGAAGAAACAGAGAATTTAGAACTTCAGGTGGCTAAAAATTGGAATTATCATTTGGTAGAAAAGTGTAATTTTTAGTCAATAGTAGACTTATAGGCTATAGATATATTATTGAACTGTAGGGTAGACCTAACCCAAGAAATTTAGTAATTTATTTCAGAACTAAAGGTGAAACATCTTACAATTGGATAGGGTATTTAATTTATTCTGTCTACTAGCTTCTAGTACATCAGTTATGATATTAACTTATTGCATTCAATGTCACTATCACCTTTCCATTCATTTTCATTCAAATTTCTTTTTCAGCCTCGTAGAGAAGAAGATAGACCAGAAAAGAAAAATTATCGTGAAATAAAAGAAAAACTCCGAAGGAAAAAGGAACAAGCCCGTAAGGCTCGTGCAAAGAAGAAGCGTCGCGACGCAAAAGAGAAGGACCGTTCCAGCCGTAAAGCAGAGAAGTTCGATGGTCTCTCTGCAGCCGATAATTCTTCGGATGCTGCACGAAAAATCAAAGACAATTTCCGTCTTCAGATGGCAGGTGCAATGGTGCAGTATCTTAACCCCTACCGGAAGCCGGATTGTAAACAAGGGAGGATTAATAACACTGAAGACTTCAAGCATCTTGCTAGAAAGGTAATGCGATTTTCTTTTGTTTTTATGCCTATGCTCCAAAAATTAAGAAGGCCTACCTAGCCTAGAACAGATTTACAGTTCAACCAAAGATTACTGAGTGGGGAAGATGTTTCATGCCGTGTTAAAATATCTGCACGAGTTTTTTCGAAAATTTCTCAGTCTCACCACTAGTTCGAATTCTGACCGCAAGGAGCGCTAGCCCTGCGTACGTTTGACCAAGGTCCACTAAATCCCCTGGCGGCTACTAGCGATCTAGTAGACCTTGCGTTTGACTTCGTTACCGTTAAACAAGGTCTACTAGATCGCTAGTACGTGCCAGGGGATTTAGTGGACCTTGAGTTTTAAACTTTTGGAAGAGCGACTCTTGCGGTGGGAATTCGAACTACACGTCGGACTTAAAAAATTTCGCTCAGACACGCGCAGACGAATTCCCATATGAATGAAACATCTTCTCCACTCAGTAATCTTTGGTTCAACTTCATTTTTTGTTATCTTTTTTCCATTTATAATGTTTTGATGTTTATAATGTCCAATTTTTCTGAGCCTCTCAAAAATGTCATAAAGCAGGGTTGCCGTTTTTGCGGAGTTTATCCTCTTTTGCGGATTTCTAGGGTGCCTCGCGGACATGAGGATTAACGGCCAAATTGGCGGATTTTCTACTATTATTGTTAAAACCGTGAAATTTACTATTATTTGAAAATTTCGCCATAAAGAACGATTTAATAACGTAAAAAGTAAATTTGGACATTCTACACTTGAACCCGCAGCATAGACAAGATGTCTCAAAACACGTGTGAAATATCGAGATTTCAACTGTTTTTTTGTAAGTTGTCTTACTATACTAGCAAGCAGAGGTTGGAGCTTGTGTGGGAGACAGCCAATGCGGTACGTAGAGCGTTGTGATTGGTCCAGTAGTAAGTAGCGTCCTCTATCGTCAACTTTGCAGAACGTGTGTGTTTGTTTAGTGTACGATAGAGCGCGTTGCCTGTGCCTCGTTGGTAACAAGCAGAACCGTGAGCGTGAGCCCGTGATGTGACAACTGTCTTTTCTCTATTATTATTATTATTATTATTATTATTATTATTATTATTATTATTATTATTAGGCCTATATTATTATTATTATTATTATTATTATATTATATTATTATTATTTGCCTGGTTTCCACTCGTGGAAAATTACGCGGACGGCTGTTCGTTTAGATTTGTACTCGATTGCGTCGCTTGTTTCCTATTTATATATATATAAATAAATGTATTATTTATTTATATATAAATTATAGGGCTGTGCGAGTACTCGAAAAGTCGAGTTCGGTCGAGTAGTTACTACTCGACTCGAGGTGATCGAGTTTTTCATGAAAAACGAGTCGAGTTCGAGTAGTTTTGATCGACTGAGCCGCCGTACTCAACTGGTTTAAAATACCGCCAATAGGTAGCGCTAGTATCCAAAAATAGCTTAAGTATCGATTTTATAATCGACTTTGAAGAAAAAGTGACCTATCGATCATTATCGAGCAGATCGATACACGCAGACCGCGCAGACGACGCTTATTTGGCCTATACTTCTGCAAATTCGCAAAAAGTGTCTGCGTTTTTTGTGAACCAAGTGTGGATGATGTAGAAGTGGCAGCCAAACAAATGGAAGGGAATCTTCGAGAGCCTAGGCCTACGAGATCGCTGACGCATAGGCCTACTATGTTCAAAGAGCCTAGGCCTAGGCCTAGCATAGCCTAGGTCGTAGGCCTAGGCCTAGACCTAAAAGTACCTAATCATCAAAGATATTATATTCCCTACTGATCATCATGTATTTGGAATCATTTTTAAAACTTTCCATACAACTTAAGTTCAAAATGTAATCTTTGCATTATTAACCTCAAAATGGGGAAACACTCGCCAACGGTCTCACAAAAACAAAAGTGGCCATCTGACAACCCATCTGCAAAACAGATTACACTGTAGTTCTATTGTTTCTCTTAAAGTCTTTCTCCTGTGCCAGGTCCCCGTGTACAGTGTAGGCCTAGTCCTAGGCCTAGCATTTGGCCATGCTTCGAGCATAGCCCTAGCCTATCCCAAGACCCAAGACCTAGGCCAAGCCTTAGTACTTTCCTTGTCTAGATCACGTAGGCCTAGACCCAGTTGGCAGAATTTAGCATCGTTTGAGCCTTAGGCCTAGGGAGACAATAATATTGAACAAATTACAGTATATGGTTTTAGGCCTGGCCCCAGGGACAGCTTTTAGGCCAAGGCATAGCCTAGGTGAACTCGGCGGTAGCTTAGATGGGGTCCTAGGTCTAGTCTGCCTAGTCCTCTACCGGTAGTTATTCCTTTCCTGTATCTTTTCATTATATTCAGGCACTACTCGAAACTCGACTCGAAACTCGCGAGTTATTTACTACTCGAACTCGAACTCGACTCGATTTGGAAAAGTGCTACTCGCACACCCCTAATAAATTACAATGGAAAGGTAAATTCTTAAAGATCATCTGGCATAATGCATAACCTAAAATTTTTTTTTATTCTTTCACACTTAATAATATGCTAAGTTATTGTAGAATAAATGTGTTTTGGAGGATTTTTGAGGATTTTTTTGGTATCTTCGGAGGATTTAAAAAATTACTTGGTGGCAACCCTGTCATAAAGTTTGAGTGATTTCTCTGGAGGAAAAAAGAAGTGTAGGATGATATTGAATCTATCTATCAGGAGGTGGAGGTCATGGCTATGATAATTGAAACTAGGAGTACAACTAAATGAATAGTCATCAGTCAGTTACTGTGGTGAAAGGTACATTAGGATATCAGCTTATTTTAAAAACAGCAAGTAGGTTGCCAATAGAGACATGCACAATTGTCGAAAACACAAAACATACTTCTTGTTCTTACTAGCCTAGGGGTGGGATAAATCGTTAAGTGGCCTTAACGTTTAAACTGTGAAATTAAACGCGTTTAAATAAACGCCAAAGAAAAAGTTGTTCCAAGGTTAATTCTTTCTAAAATATATCCATCACATCATAAATTTAGGGTAATTGGAGTCCCGTAAAATTTGCAAGATCGGGAAATCATGATTGTTCTGAATATTGCTTTATTTGATAAAATTTTGGCATTTAATAGCAAGAAAAGTTCAAGAAGCAAGAAGAGTTACTGATGACTCAAGTGACGAAGACTTTAAAGTGTTCGACATAAAAAGTGACGTGACACTTGACCATGTAAAAAAAATAACTTACCCATTTTATCCTTTTTGGACAATTCCACAGTTACTACACATACCATAGGCAAACATACAGACATTGCATTTCCAAAATTAAGTAGTACAGGTCTATCTATTATGCACATAAATATCCAGAGCATTAGGAAGAAAGTAAACACGCTATCTGTATGTCTTAAGGCTTAAAATCAATAGACGTTTTATGTACTATGGAACATTGGCTTAAAAATGAGGAATTACATCATATTAACGTAGAAGGTTACGATATTGTTACAGCTTATTGTCGATCAAATGGCTACGGAGGAGCATGCATTTTTGTAAAAAAAAAAAAAAAAAAGGAATGTCACAAGTTGAAGTTGAAGTACGGGAAAAAGTAGATCTAAATAAGAGAAGTGTAGACACTCATTTTGAATTTTGAGAACAAATTGTTCTCTGTGCTGTTGAGAAATTGGCAAATGTGTTGAAACAGAATGCACTACTGTAATATATCTAGTTTCCTCCTTATCGTAATAACGAAGAATACCTTTTTCAACGAATGATAGTTGTTTATTTACTTTAGTTTTAACACAATAAATAATTATGATTTAGAATTACTTAATAATTGCCGTAGCAAGTTCTCTTACCGAGGACCGTAGACCCCTCTCCCTCTCCTTGTTCACCGCCAACTACCTACCTACCGCCCCCTGGCCACACACCGCCCTCTGGCCACACACCGGCCCGTGTAGTGTCCGCAGCTTCCACGGGCCTGTGTTCTTCCCGCCTCCTCCAACCCTTGCTCTGGGGTGAGAGCGGAGGACGCTACATTACAATGCTCCCCCAGATTTCATTACCTTTGAAACAAATAATGAAATCTTTACTGTAATGTCATAAACACTAATCACACAAACACTGAATCACCCTCTCTTAAAAATTACACACATAAACTATCAGTTAACATGAATAATGGATTCAACTCCATTGCTGTTGTTGTCATGTCGCGCCTTCCGCCTCGCTACGTTCGACGCCATCCTTTCGCTCGCCAACACAATCTTCCTGGTGTGAAGGTGTGACATCGCTGGCATTGCACGTGTTGGGTCTTCTCGGTAATCTGTTACCCTACCAGGAATATCTGAACAGATGGCAGAATGGTCGAGCAGCAGTTTTGACATTTGCAGTTTTTGTAGCGAGTTGATGGCTGTGTTCACCCGTTCGGCGAACCCTCGGTCATTGTCCAGTTCGGCGCTACAATGTAGGCTTATCCCCGAACATGGCCCGTCTTTCTGATTTGGTGGTCGAACTGTTACATGTTGACAATAGTATTCCTCCCACCCACGTATTGTTTTGGATTCAAAACTGAGCGTTTGGGTGTTATTTTCGAGCGTTATTTGGAGCGTGTTGTTCTTGAAGTTAATCTCGGCTGTAACAGATTGTAGCCAATCCGAGCCAATTATTAATTCGCGATGTAATTGAGGAACAATGAACATAGGCATCTCATACAACACGTGCTCTATCATAATAGGTAAGTATGTTTGTTTGTTCACTGTATGGGTTTTCTCATTGAACGCGCCCGTAACCAAAAGACTCCGGGCTGGTGAAAGCGGCAACTTTGGATCTAGTTTAATTAAATTCGACCAGAATTGTTCAGAAATACATGTAATTTCACTGCCTGTATCGAGCAATGCATTTATATGAATGCCACAAACGCTTACATGTATCTCCGGTATCGTCTTCTGCGGCGTCTCGTCGACCGATACGCGCTCTTGTAAGAAGTCCTCTCGGAGGCTGCCCTGGTCGAACACTTCAATTGTTTGAACCCTCCTTACGTGCAAGTTGTATTCATCCCTGGACGTGTGTGCAACCGGAAACAGCGTAGCATCCTGTCCGGTTAGGCGTCGTTTTCCCGTGTGGTCCTCTTCCGATGCCACGTGTTCCGCCTCCACACGAGGCACGCCGTCCTCCGGTGCGTCCTGAAACGTGATGTTATTCACCCTCGGCCCACGGCTACTATCGGCGTCGGTGTTGCGGCGATAGTCCTGAGTTCGAGGTTCCCTCCAATTCCCCGCGCTGTTCTGCTGCCGTGGTCCCGTCGCCGAGTACATGTTACCAGCTGCGGTAACGCCTGCCTGGTATCGCGTAGAGTCTCCGGTGGTGGCACCGCCGTAGCGTTGTCCTCTCTCGCGGTCTCGGCGTCGCAGCGCTGCGTCGTCCATAGCCCTCAGAAGCTTCAACATCGCCCCCGGCGTCGTAACGTGAGAGGCCAGTATAGTGTTCTCTACGTTCGATGGAAGCAGATGCGACATACGTGGCACGAACGTCGCGTCCGACATCGGTATCGAAATATATTTAATTTTGTACATCCATGACAAAAAAAATTCCGTCATTGTACCATGGTTTTTCTTGTCGTAATAGTCCTGTTGTAGTTTGTATATTACCGCGTCTTGTCGTTCCTCCGACCAGAACATATCTTTGAAGTCCGCCGCGAATGCGTCCCAGCACGGCCATGTCCGTTGGAACGCACCTCCCCAATCTTTTGCGACGCCCTCAAGCTGGCGCAGTGAGATGGCGAGCCACTGGTTCGCCGGTACCCCCGAATTGAATTAACGTGGAGTGCATGTCATTCAAAAATTCGATTGGGTTAACTGTTCCATCGTCACGGAACTTCGGGTAGACCGGTTGCAGACTCGGCTGCGTCGAATGTAGTAGTGGTGGTAGAATACTACTTACGGGAAATGTCTCATTTTGTTGTGGAGACGACGGCTGGGTCGAGAATAGTCCCTGCTGTGTGCTCGCCTCCCGACGTGGAGACGTGTCTTGGTGTGGTAGAGACCGGCCGGCCACCTCTAACACGTTTAAGCGCTCCACCACTGATGATAGCTTGACGTTCATCGCAGCCATCATCTCGCGCACTACGTTTGCTATTTGAGTGTCCACTCCGTCCCCATTGCTGACGGGACTGGGTTGCACCCGTCGTTTTGGCATTTTTGTGGATAGATAATATATTAGTCCAATACGAAATGTTCACGTTAAAAAAAAACAAAAAAAATTTTTGTCACAAGCGAAAACAAACAGTCACAAAGCAAACAAAACACAGTCACAATTTACGTTGGGCGCCAATGTAATATATCTAGTTTCCTCCTTATCGTAATAACGAAGAATACCTTTTTCAACGAATGATAGTTGTTTATTTACTTTAGTTTTAACACAATAAATAATTATGATTTAGAATTACTTAATAATTGCCGTAGCAAGTTCTCTTACCGAGGACCGTAGACCCCTCTCCCTCTCCTTGTTCACCGCCAACTACCTACCTACCGCCCCCTGGCCACACACCGCCCTCTGGCCACACACCGGCCCGTGTAGTGTCCGCAGCTTCCACGGGCCTGTGTTCTTCCCGCCTCCTCCAACCCTTGCTCTGGGGTGAGAGCGGAGGACGCTACATTACACTACATAGTCAAGCTCTTTTTCTGTATCTATGTCGGCTGTCTGGGCTATACAAGTTCTTGACAGAGTGTCAGCTTTAAATAGCGCCTTGCCTGGCACATAGCTTACTATTATCTGGTACTTAAGAAGTAGGGATGCACACGATAATCGATATTCGATAATCGATAAAGAAAATATTATCGAATTATTTATTCGATAATCAATACAGCGCTGATAATCGATAATAGAAATATTATCGATATTTTTCATTTATCATGCACTGGCACGGCTCGACGGAACCTCAACCGCCTCGATCCTGCATAGACTTGTTGTCACCGACAGCCGGGGTTGCTGGCCAGTGAGTCAAGCAGTGAGAGAGCGCGCAAATGTCTATGAGCTAAAGAGGGACTGAGACGGCGCTATGTTTTGTAGCCACGGCAAGCCACCCGCTGTGTTTGCCTTTTAGTCCTTTCAATTCATTCATCGTGGTAAGTGGCAGAAAAAAAGATCGCGTAGACAAGTAAAAAGTTGTTTCGTGTTCCGTTTTGGTATTGGTGCTTGGTGCTATTAATCAATAATTAGTGAATATTAAACGCCAAATGGCCGTACTGTTTAATTTCCTGCCCGTGGTATCCCACTTCATCGAATGTTTGTTGTATCAGCAATCAACAAACTGCCGAGACTCTTGTCGTCGGCTCACGGCTGGGATTTACGTGAGTGAGAGAGCGTGCGGATAGGGTTGAGCTAAAGAGCTAGTGAGATAGCGCGCCTCGAAGGCATCAGTCGGACCAGCAGCGGCCGAGCGGTGAGAGAGCGCGCAAATGTGTATGAGCGTAAGAGCGAGTGAGATAGCGCGCCTCAGCCTCGGGGCTAGCAGCCGTGCAGTTTGCACTCGCCACTCGGGATCAACTCTCCATCAAGAATTGCGTCTGTTCTGCCGACATTATCGTTCGATATTATCGATCGATAATGCAGTCACCTTTTCGATTATCGATAATTTTAATTTTATCGATGTGCATCCCTATTAAGAAGACGCAATTTCGTTCTTTGTAACCTAGCCGATACTTTTCCTATTTCTTTGCCACATACCGATACCAATGTTTTGTGGTCGGTTTCCGCATTGACCATCCTACCATAGGTATACTGTACTGGTGAAAGCGTTCTAGCCCGAATGTGATTCCCATCATTTCTTTCTCGATTTGGGCATAATTGACTTCACTTGGTGTAAGGCTTCGAGAAGCATAAGCTATAGGGTGACCTTGTTGGCTTATGCATGCTCCTAATCCATCCTTGGACGCGCCCGTTTGTAACGTGAAGGGTTTAGAGCTGTCGAAAATCCCTAAAACTGGGGCGTTTATGAGCTTATCTTTTAGTAAATTGAATTAATTTTTATGTTCAAATGTCCATGTGAAATGGGTGTCTTGCCTCGTTAACTCCCTTAGGGGGGCGGTGACCTTCGAAAGGTTTGGCACAAACTGTCCTAAATGTTTTGCCATACCTAACAGACGCATCACATCATGTCGATTTTTGGGTGTTGGCATTTGAACAATAGCTCTAACTTGACCTTCGTCAGTTTGAATGCCCTGCTCAGAAATTCTGCTACCCACATACTGAACTTCAGGAACTCTGAACTGAAATTTGTCTTTGTTAAAGCGGACTTTGTATTGCCTAGCTCTTTCTAACACTTGGGTTAGCGCTATGTCATGAGTCTGCGCATCCGATACGATGATGTCATCGAAATAAACCTCAACTCCCGGAATGTCACTAAATATTTGTTGATTTAATTTTTGAAAGATTTCGGGGGCTGAACTTATCCCATACGGAAGTCGCATGAACCTGTATCTTCCGTTCGGGGTTTTAAACGTACAGAGGTCTGCGCTTTTTTCCGTAAGGGGTACGTTCCAAAACCCTTGACTCATATCAAGAACGGTAAAAACCTTCTTTCCACTAAGGCGGGATATAATCTCGTCTGTATTGGGAATTGGGTGGTGTTCCCGTTTTATCGCTTTGTTTAGGTTATGGGGGTCTAAGCACAACCTTAATGACCCGTCACGTTTCTCGATTGTAACCAAACTACTGACCCACTCAGTCGGCTAGTTTACCCGCTCTACGATTCTTGCTGTCTCTAGACATTTAAGTGTTTTATCTAGCTTGTCCTGTAAACTAATCGGAATTCGTCTTGGTGGACTGATGACTGGTTTACAGGGGCGGATTTAACGGGCGGCGATTCGCCGACCGGGCCCCGACCCGGTCGGGGCCCCCCCAGACCCCCATTGCTGATAATCATAACTTTATATCATATGTAGATGTCGTCGACTCAGACTCAATTTGGTGAAATTGTAATGAAAGGGAAACGAAGCTACAATTGACAAAAATTATCTGAAGAGTTTAGTGTGAGCCTTTCACAATAACGACAGGTTGTTAGAAGATAAGGGTAGGGACAGCGGGACGGGATGTTTTCACGTTCAAAACAGATTTACACCGTTCTGAGAAACAACGCTTCGTAAACATAAAAGCGTATGCGCATATTTCAAAATTCGAGGAAAAACAGTTAGTAAGTGGTCAATGGGTGGTCGGGTGGGGATGGCTTGTTGTGTCTTATTAAACCCCAAACACGTGTTCGTAGCTCAGTTGTATAATAAGTTAGTAATAAGTAAGGCAAGTGGCGGAAGTCAAGTAGTTCTTGCAAAATATTGTGCTACAGCGTGTGCGTCTGTGTGAGCGTTATTCTGTGGCACAGTTTTCGTTTTATTCCTTTTGTTTGTTGGTTTGAATTGTTATTTTACAAATATTTTATGGTAGCATGATTGACTGATTGTGGTATCGAAAAATTGTGCCACTGCCAGGTTCAGGTATGTTTAGAAATGAGCGAGAAAGACAAATACAAATTCATAAACCAGGCTGTCAAAAATGTAAAGATAGGGAACGTTCTCTTTTATCGAGTGCAAGCAGTGACCCTAAACAAACAAAATTAGCATTTTTTGCTGAGAGGAAGGTATGTTCGAGTGCGCTTATATCAGCACGTGTTGGTGAAGTAAGTAAACGCAATGAAACGGCGATTGATATTAAAAATCTCTGTTCTGGTTTCCCCACAGTGCAACAAGAACATGTGTCCGTATCGTCTAGCTGACGTCACGAACATTTCTCAAGTAGAACTTAATGTTAATTTTAAAAAACCAAACTACTACTAAAACCGGCGTCGAATTAGTCTCATCAGTAGCATGCAAGCAAAAATGGGGACAGAAATTATTCATTATTTTTCGGGGAAAAGTTTCCCACGTACAAGGCTCTTTTTACAAATTAGCTTAACGCGTTTCAGGCCATCAAACTTATTGCAGTACCAAAAATATTTTCGCCCATATCGAAATTGTTTCCGGCGGCTGGGGCTTAGCCCCAGACCCCTCCTATTCCGCGCTACCTCATCTCCACGTTATTACTTCAATCGTCAATGCCGAACCGGACCCTTTTTCTTAAATCCGCCCCTGCTGGTTTAGCATCCTCTTTCAATTCAATTGTAAGTGAATGGCATTTTATCTACCCCACTAAATACATCTTCATACTCTTTTAGTATGACTTCCTTACTGTCGCTCTGCTTAACTACTTCAACTCGCCTGATAAGATCTAGCCTAGTGCAAGCTTCCAGACCCAATAGGGGTTGACAATTGAGATTAACAACAGCAAATTTCACATTTGTCTTTAACCCTTTTTGATTTTTACATATTAAATCCACTGTACCTTCAGGTATGACTTTATTCTGACCATCTCCAAATGGCAATAACACTGTTTTAGTTTTATTCAGGCGACTGCTAAGTTCTGCTTAGTCAAACATACTCAGTGGAAGTATGCTTATTTCGCCTCCGCAGTCTTACTTAAACTCTATTTCTTTCCCTTCTACTGACACGGTTTCGTGCCATGAACAAGGATCGACTATTGTACTCACGGTTACGGGTACACGGGTACGGCACTGTCTGCATTATCTCCATTAGGGTCACTGTCTTCTTCGCTTTAGCTTGGACCTTCTTCATCTTGGCGTACTTCATTGACCCGCTTCTCGAACGTTTTGGATTTTTCTTTCCGCTTCCGGCAACCTTTGGCGAAATGGTCTTCTCTTTGCAGATCGCGCATTCCTTTCCCCATGCTGGACACTCACCATATTTGTGCGTGTAGTGACACTTCTTGCAGAGGTATGTGGAGGTTGACCTATTCTTATCCTTTCTGATGGAAACTGCATGGACCTTGTCTTCAGACTTCTTCTGTAGTTCACGTACCTGGTACCTTGAGTCCCCTGCGGCTCGGCAAAAATCAGCTGCTTTCTTAAGGGTTAGCTTCTGCTCCCCCAGTAGGCGTTCCTGCACCCGCTCGCCTTTGATTCCAAGGACTATTGCTAGCAATATTAAGTCTTCTTCCTTGTCCCCGATTTCACACAATGCGGCTGCCTTCTTCAGTTCTACAAGAAAATTGTCGAACATTTGTCCTTCTTTTTGGATTGTTTTAAAAAACTTGAATTGTTCAAAGAGCACATTCTTCCTCGGCTCCCAATATTCAGTGAATTTCTTGAGCACGGTTTTCAGTTTATTTTTGTCTGCTTCCATTTCAAATTTGAACGTATTAAACGCTTCCAATACCTCTAGACCCACGAGATTTAGCAAAACCGATACTTGCGTTTGTTCGTCCTCCTTGTGGTTTTTCGACGCCCGGAGATATATTTCGAATTGCTGTCGCCATCGCCTCAAATTTTCGGATACGTTGCCTGTCAGTAGGGTTGCCAACTCTCCCGTATTTCCCGGGAAATCCCGTTTTCCACTGTGATTTCCCGCTTCCCGTATCAACTCTAGACGGGAATCAGTTTTCCCGTATTTTCACAATTTGTTTTAAAACACATGTTTCCTAAACTTCCGTCAACTAACAACATTACACAGTTTTCAGCATTTGAGCATTTTGAACTTAAAAGTCTAATGTTGAGACGATTATTTCATTATTAATGGAACATAAAATGGTTAGGCAATAAAAACAGATCACCCAGCCGAGTTACAAGTTGTTGGTAGGCCTATTTATTCTCAATTTCCTGTCAACATTTTTATAATTGTTTAAAACGGGATATAAAGCTGATGCAAAATAGCTTGACAAAATGTAGAAGGAAACCAGCTTAAACGATACATATTAATTCCGTTTACCCACCCAAATTAAACATTAATTGAATGAGAAAATAACACATGCAAAGTTAATATTAAATCCCTAAACTCATTTTCGGGGACCTAACGTCTATTATAGGAAAACATTTTTTTGCGCCTGCGGCGATTTGGCCTTCGGCAACTGGGACATCGCCGTCCTCTTTCCCTCTACATTTCACATCAATTTTAAAATTCCCGTATTTTCATATTCAATAGTTGGCAACCCTACCTGTCAGACTTAATTCACCTGGTGGCTTGTAATTCGACGCCATTTCTTCTTTTCTTCCAGCCAAAGACTAGAGTTCAGCCACGCCCTTCCTTCTGGAATGTTCTCGGCGTGGTCTAGGTCTATCCAGCATTATTGAGTTTCTTCATTCGATTTTCGTGTTCAGACTTCTGACTGACTGACCACTTCTGATGGGATGATACACCAATAATTTTAGTACAAAAATGCATAAATAGCATTAAAAAACCTTTAATGGATATCTTTAATTCTTCCTATGAAAGTGGTATTTTCCCTGATAAACTAAAATTATCTGACACTGTACCACTTTTCAAGAATGGAGGTAAGCTTGATGCAACAAACTATAGGCCCATATCTCTGCCCCCTGTTTTTTCCAAAATTTTAGAAAAATTAACACATAACAGGCTATTGGAATTCCTAGCAAAACACAATATATTAAACAAATCACAGCACGGGTTCCAAAAAAATAAATCTACTTCAACAGCATTAACGGATCTGGAGAATTATATTCTTAATCCACTTGATGAGCGAAAATATGCATTGGGAGTATTCTGTGATTTGAGTAAGGCGTTCGACTGTGTAGTCGATTATTTAAGTTCAGACATGTCCTAGGTCCAAATGCAATTTTGGACCTGGACCTAACGGTTTTGGACAGTACTGTACTACCTACGTCATCATTGAGCTATGAAGTCATCAATGAGTTATCAATTATGTAAATCTGGGCCTAGACCTGGACTTAGCAACGATAGACAGGCGTTTGGACAGTAATGTACTACTTACGTCATCATTGAGCTATGAAGTCATCAATGAGTTATCAATTATGTAAATCTGGGCCTAGACCTGGACTTAGCAACGATAGACAGGCGTTTGGACAGTAATGTACTACTTACGTCATCATTGAGCTATGAAGTCATCAATGAGTTATCAATTATGTAAATCTGGGCCTAGACCTGGACTTAGCAACGATAGACAGGCGTTTGGACAGTAATGTACTTCCTACGTCATCGTTGAGCTATGAAGTCATCAATGAGTTATCAATTATGTAAATCTGGGCCTAGACCTGGACTTAGCAACGATAGACAGGCGTTTGGACAGTAATGTACTTCCTACGTCATCGTTGAGCTATGAAGTCATCAATGAGTTATCAATTATGTAAATCTGGGCCTAGACCTGGACTTAGCAACGATAGAACGGCGTTTGGACAGTAATGCACTACCTACGTCATCGTTGAGCTATGAAGTCATCAATGAGTTATTAATTATGTAAATCTGGGCCTAGACCTGGACTTAGCAACGATATAACGGCGTTTGGACAGTAATGTACTACCTACGTCATCGTTGAGCTATGAAGTCATCAATGAGTTATCAATTATGTAAATCTGGGCCTAGACCTGGACTTAGCAACGATATAACGGCGTTTGGACAGTAATGTAGGCCTACTACCTACGTCATCGTTGAGCTATGAAGTCATCAATGAGTTATCAATTATGTAAATCTGGGCCTAGACCTGGACTTAGCAACGATATAACGGCGTTTGGACAGTAATGCACTACCTACGTCATCGTTGAGCTATGAAGTCATTAATGAGTTATCAATTATGTAAATCTGGGTCTAGACCTGGACTTAGCAATGATAGGCAGGCGTTTGGACAGTAATGTACTACCTACGTCATCGTTGAGCTATGAAGTCATCAATGACATAAATCTGGGCCTAGACTTGGACTTAGCAACGATAGACAGGTGTTCGGACATGTCCCTAGTTTTACTAATTTAAAAGAAAATTGTGTGACCTGTATTAGCATAAATACAGATTTTGATGTGACCAACATCAACCTTTTCTGTTTCAGCTAACTCATTTTGTGATGGTTAAGGAGTTGAAGCACTGCAGGAGTGTGGACGATCTAGACTGCAACGATAATGTGAAACATAAAGCTCGTGATTTTATCAAGAAGTATATGTCCAAATTTGGACCTATCTATCAAAGACCTGATGATGAGTAGGTAAATATATTGTACTATAGTATTTATATATACTAGGTAGTCCTAAATTTTATACTTACTAGACAATGTCTCTAATGTTTTAATAATTTCAAAAAATCAAATGGTTGCATGTAGTCCTTCATGTTGTGTATGTATATAGGTGGCAAGTATATATTATTATTTGTCAGTGTATTTTAAGTTGTGACACCAACTTAATGTTTTTTTGTTACATTTGCACTTGAAAGTGCACTCTACTTCAAATAGAATTATAAAAATAAATTAATACTCAATATAATTAATACTGTCTTGTTTGTGTATAAAATATAGTGTTTTTTTTTACTTTTTTATTTATTTACAAGTAGTTTTAATACACCCTATTTTGTTACCATCTCCAGTTCTCCTCTGTAATGCACTAATAACAGTTGACTTTTTGACTAAATCATTCAAATCAATCAAGCAAATTTAATAATATTTGGGATTTTTTTCAAGAATATAGACTTCTCTCTATATTCCACATAGTACTTACATTAGGTATGCAACTGTTTTTTCGTCTGTAAAATATAACTACTTGTTAGTACAAGGTATGTTTGAATGTTTGATATGTATAGGCCTACAAATCATTTTCTTCGCCAGTATTGACCTTCATTTTACCGGCAGATTAAATAATTAATAGTTAATACATACTCTATCTATAGGCACTATAGCACTTAGTATTTCAGATACATACATACATTACATACATACATACATACATACATACATACATACATACAAACATACACGTTAATATTAATATTAATTATATTGAGTAAGCACTTAAATGTACAGCAGACCTATAGTTTACAGAAACATGCTAGAAATCCTAGAAAATCACTTTAAAATCAAAATTGTTAATTTACATATTAATGATATGATTTGGTTGTGTCTCAATGTTGAAGACAAATGTAATTTTTTCTATAGTATTTAGTTGTTATACTTACTACTAATACAACTAATAACTAATATTTATAAATTTTGGTCCTAAGTAGGGTAGTCCCAGAGTAGGCCAACTATCTACAGAAGTTTTGTTTGTCTTAGTTTTTTTTTTAAGAATTTCTGCATGAATTTGTAGGGGAAACAATAAAATACAGTTTTTGACATTATCAAGTTATAATGACAAAACTATACGTATGTTATGTATTCACTGAAAGCATGAAGTTTGAAACATCATGCCACAGCAAAAATCCTTCAGGCTCGTTGGTCCAGTGGTTAGCATCCCTGCTTCAAATGCAGAAGGTCCCGGGTTCAAATCCCGCTGCAGGCAGAAGTTTTTTAACGTCTAATGTGGATTCAATTCCATTACTTCTTGGCTTAGGAATAAGTAAACGGTGACTTTGGAGCTGTCCTAGCAACGAAGCACTCAATAAATTCAGAGTTGTTCTGAATTGGCCTTGTTGATTCTGGCATTTGTCCGCAGGTGTTCGCACTGTCCAATCACTGATTCATACGTTTCGTATTTGAAATATCGATCTTTGATTGGTTATCGCTCACTCGTCGATGGTGTTCGATGCCTACAGGGTTGGTTTAGTCACTTTAAAATTAAAGTCCCCACTGCAAATCAGTTTAGTTACTGAGTGGGTAGACTCTAAATGTGAATTTATTTTATTTATTTTTTAATTAAATTCCCTTCTAATTATATAAAACAAACTCTGGTAGCAACTGACCAGCAAATAAATACCATAGGCCTGAAGTAAACGTTAACTTCACCTTCCAAAAACTAATTCTAGTATTGTCCGGAGTGTGATAACCAAAACAAAAACTTGTCCATGGTTAATTTAATTCAGTTAGCAATGTTCTGGTCTAAGACTCTTCTTTCCAGTTCTAAATGTTTAAGCTCACAACACGTAGCACAAGGATTGAAGAGTTTGTTACTGAATGGAAGCTTTATTTACGGTAGTAGTCCTTCTTTAACTCAAATTCCAAGGATTCTTAAAACTCCAATTTGAATTACAAAATTTTAAACTAAAATAACATTTTAGCACTAGACCCAATATTAGAATGTAAATGTAACTTATGAATAACATGTGTTTACCATAGCAACCAAATCAAAACTCTTGAAATCCACCAAATACCACAGTGCTACAAATAACTTTCTTGTTTGTTGATTTTTATGTGTACCAGCTCTAAGCTTTATATCATAACCTCCTGCAGGAATTTCATCACTACATAGTTTGAAATGTACATACATTTATTTGTATGATAATCAGTTTGAATTAACGAGGGACTACTATAGTAAATGTATAGTAGTACATGTATGGGCAATGTGAGAAGGCTTACCTTAAGTAATAAATGGAAAAAAGAAATGCTAAAAACTATTTATGTTAGTTGTTTATTTAAATTATGCTGTAATTTATAAATAATGTTGTGTATACACTAACATGGTGAGTGTAATACAGACCTCTGATTGTGTCTACAAATGTCATCTCTAGTGGTTTTACTTCAAAAGTTGAAACTGTTTGTATCACAGAACCAGCAATCACAGAATTTGTTATTAAGAGGGAATGGTAGGTTTACGGCAAAAACCGCACAAAATGTTCATATTTTAATTAAAACCCAAGAATGCACCTCGAAATTGAAAATCTGAGTTATCAGCATGCTGTGGTTTGGAAAGCCCTACAAACTGAATGATAAATGTATTTAACATTGTAATCAGTATGACTGTGATATTTAAAGGATTAGTCAGATGATAAACTAAAAAATCAGCAATGAGTCATAAGTGCATGAAATTAAGTTATGTGTAAAATAAAATTGATATAGACCCCTAGGTTGCTTCAATGCAAGAAAAAAAATAGTGAACATTTAGCTATTCTATAAGATTCACTTCGCAAGCTCTGCTGCATTTTTCTTTTAAAGCCGTAGTACAGCTGTATCGGTTCTGAGGTCGCTAACGCCTGCCTGATAGACAGAGCACTCATTGTGTAATACGAGTCCAGCCAGCGCTCCGCGAAACACTCGGCGACTGCGGACAGTACCGCTCAAAACAGATTGCAACTTCTCTTCACATCCCGAAATTAATTGCAGGGCTTTTTGTAGAAGTACACGTTCGTACTAAGAAGCATGTTATCGGTAGGGAAACGATGCACATTAAACCTCCTGATCGATTTTTGATAAGTGCCCTATTTTAGCGGTGGTTTTACTATCTCGAGGCATCATTTTTTGTACATGGGAATTACCATGAGAAAAGTTGCTCGGTGCTACTTGGTAGCAACAAGCCAAAAAATCGCGTTTTCTTTAATATTTTAACCCCCTGCTTTTAAAGTATGGTATCTTTTAGTCATCTTTTCCATATTTGAGGGTGGACATTTACAAATGGTAGTGTTTTAGTTTTTCATCTGACTAACCCTTTAATTACTAATTATTTATGTAATTAAATAAAAATCACAGTAATACTCATTACAATGTTAAATACATTTATCATTCAGTTTGTAGGGCTTACCAAACCACAGCATGCTGATTACTCAGATTTTCGATTTAGAGGTGCATTCTTGAGATACAATTAAAATATGAAAAATGTTGTGTGTGGTTTTTGACATCGTAAACGTAGCCATTATTCTTAATGGTGTTTTCCAATGGGCTGCGCTGGTGCATCTATTATATTGTTGTGTATTGTTGTTCTAATTGTTAAAGGTGCACTCAGTGCTGTCCAGTGCAGCCATTGAAGAATGCCATAACGACATACTTCAAATTAATTTCACTGTAGAGAGCCAAAATATATTGTTATGAATAAGAATATAGTACTTGTATATCTTGCTGCTGAGTGGCAAGTGAAATGTTATTTTTATGACAAAGTGAGAACTTTTAATTTGCTGTTTCTCAGGATCCCTAGTAATTACTAATTAGCTAGTGGTGGCTACTACTGTACCAGTCTACCATTCAACTTCCACATCATCTCCTCTACTGTAAAATCTTTTTTTTTTTTTCTTAGTAGGCCCATATAATTTTTCACCACCCAAGAGTTTTCTCTACTTGTATGTAATATTCCATGGGTTTCCTTGGGTACGTCTACATAATTATAATTCATTTTAATTAATAAATACAATACAAGAGGACCAAAATATATTTGGCTTTTTTTTTTAAAGGACATGCCTCTGTGTCAAACACGTTAAAATTGTAATATGTATTAATATCTTTGACATTGGGACATATGTATTTTGTCTTTGGCAAACTAAAAATGTAAATATGTACTAGTTAAAACACCCTTATGTGGAATATGTATTAATTATAATTTAATTCCTAGTAGTGGTATCAAAATTTGATGATAGAATATGAAAACAATGAACTTAGTTGATATACCAAATTTTTGCACAACTAGCAAATGCACTCAAGTCATCTTTCCAGCTTGGAACAATGTGTCAATGAAATCTGAAAGGACATGCCATTAAAATACATTTTATATTATTTATTGTTTATATTGTGATTTTCAGACTTTGTAAGGAACAAAATTAAAAGAAAAGTGACTTTTCAATGTATCAGCTTGCTTGTTTCTTGTCCTTCCCTTCCTATCCAGACCATCCCATCAAATTCCACAAAATGTAACTCTCCTTTTGACCCAAAACATTATTCTCTGTTCAGCTTGATATAATGATTCAATTTTGATTACCATGTTTAGATATAGGTCACAGGCATTTTGAATTATGGTTTGTTCTCATTGATGTATATGTCGCCTATTGATTCGTAAATTAGATTGAGCCAAAAACAATAGGGTCTACCGTTTGATTTACTTATGCCGGCGAGTGTTCAGAGAAAGACATGGTCATCTAAATCTTTTATGTAATTTTATCCATATAGAGAAGATTACAAAGTCTTACAACTGCTTCATTTGCCCTTTATGTATTGTTACCGGTATAATGAGCATTGCAGTCATAAAAATGTGTACTAGGAAAACGCTCTGTGTGACGCGTTTTAAGCAAGCATGGGATTATTAATTTTGTTCAATATCTAAATCATTTTTTCCCTTGAAACATCCCCCGACATTGTTGAGTGTTGTGCAATGGTCGTTGCTTAGATTTTTGTTGTCATTTCGTCTAATGTTTTCTGCGCGGTCCGCCTGACAGCAATAAAAATGTAATTTCTGCCTCTAATACATATCAGATTGCGTCTAAATTAGTATATTTGTGACCGGACAAAAATTTACTATTATATAGCCACTTGACATTTTGCGTTCATGTGTTTCTGAAAAATATTTGTAAGAGAAAGAAAGAGGGGAAGACCAAGACTGAGGTGGGAAGAAGTGATAGCAATGGATGTGGAAAGAAGAAATGCAACTTGGGAAGAGGTCAATCAGGAACGATGGTGGGAAGATAGAAAAGTATGGACAGAATTTGTAGAAAGAGCAGAGGAAGAAGAAAGTGAAGAGGAGGAGCCGGAGGAAGTTAACATGAGGGAAGCGTCAGGCATGGCCAGCCGGCTTCGATGTACCTAGGGGCCAGAATATGATGGGATTAAGTTCCTATCCCCTACCCGACTTCATTGTTGGACACAGGGAGCAGATTCGTTACTCTGTTTACATTTAATTACAATATCGTATCATAAACAATAGCATAGTACTAGACACAGTCATATAACATTGTGAATCAATTTATGCTCATGTGGGTACTCGCTTGCTCATTTACAGTTGATTCACAATGTTATATGACTGTGTCTAGTACTATGCTATTGTTTATGATACGATATTGTAATTAAATGTAAACAGAGTAACGAATAAAAGCTATTTTGATTGATTGATTGATTGATATAAATAAAAAAAATAAAACTTTTGTGTAACTTTGCCATTTGCCAATACTTATCAGATCCACCATAAAATGAACATATTCGTGACTGGACAAAACTTTATTAAAATATGGCTATCTCATATTTTGCCGCTATTTTGTTTCTGAAAAATATGTTTCAGTAACTTTTGTAACTTTGTAACTTTTTGAACGATTTTGGCACTAAACTAATGGCATTCAATCCACATCGAGGCTTGTGGATGGTCCAAATTTCAACTTGATCGGACTACGTTTGACCGCTCTCGCAAGATATAAAAACAACAAAAAACAACCACGCAAACAGACCATGTGACGTCATCACAGTCGGCGTTTTACACAATATTATCTCCAACTAGCCGTGTGACGTCATCGCAGTCGGCATTTTACACGATACCAGCTAGCCGTGTGCGCATGATGCGTGCGTTTTGTGCATGATATTATCCCCGGCTAGCCGTGTACTATTATCAAAACTCACCCCTCTACCTAGTCTTATACATGGCAATAATAATCTCTAAAATATTACTTTATTTTTGGCCCGGAATTTTGGCTTTACTTAATGATTATCAATCCTGCAAACAAATTAGCAGCCATGAGCTTGTATGTCTACAAAAGTTACCAGTTTGCCCTACCACAATCTTCATCACTTCTTAACCGAGAATACAAGGTTTCCAATATTGTTGATTGATATTGTATTGCTTTTCAAGAATGAGAATGAAGGACACATGCAAGGTTCAATCCAGGTCCCTTAGTTCAACTAAATGGAATACCTGGATGTTAGATGTTACAGGGGTTGGTAGATTCATACAACCCAAACAAGAGTACTTAGTACGTGACATTAAGGAACTGATGCAAATATTGTATATACTATTGGTGTTTCTTGGCCTTCTTATGGGCAGCAGTGCTGGAGCGTTGTTGGCGCCAGAACTCTTGCCGGTTGTTAAGGAAAGAAACACCCTCTTGAGCACAACTCAAAATGTGTTCTGCAGAAGACTTTCGGCTCGCACACTTGATGTCTAAAAGAATAAATAATAATATAGGGTTAGTTGAAGCCTGGGCCGGAAGAACGTTGGATATACATTTTTTTCGAAAATATTTGTATTGCGGAAAAACGTTGGTTGTCAAAGAAAGACACAACAATAAAAGTACCCAGTATCCAATTGTTTGTCTGACCTGTGTCATCACAGCCCCCTTTATCGTTACTAGCAGTTGCCCGCCGTGGATTGGCTCACAAGGATGTTAGGATTTGTACAAATATTGTGGTACACGAAATGGTAAAAAAATATTTCTTTATTTTCAAAGAAAAATCTAAATAGGGGTTAGGCCTACCTATTTTTAAGGCTGGAAAGTTTGGTTTACATACTTATTTAGGGTTTTATTTAACTTAACTGTTTTGCTTAGGATCGCTACCATTGGCTGGGCTAAGAATCTTTGGTATAAGAGCTAACGTTGCTATGGTTTCCATGCATAAATCTTAAATCATAGGAAAGTGTGTAAACGCCATAATGCTTTTTTTTGGCTTGATTTGATTTGGTTAAACCTTAAATAAGTGTGTAAACCGACCTTAACCATGTTTGGATGTTGAGATAATGTATTGTATCCTCATAGAAAAATCACTCCCGCAGCCTCGCCCCTTAATAAATTCTCACACCCTTTCATTTGATATTCGGAAACGGCAAAACACATATTTCTGTATTTTTAAAATTTTCACGTGTGTAATATCTTCTGTTTATTCATCCCTTCTTTTTCACTCCCCTCAAATAGATTTTCAGAAAATAATAGAACTTGTGTTTTATATTTAAAATAAGATAATCTAATTGCCGAGCGTAACGTGTATAACACTTTCAGTTTTTTTAAATACAAAATTCACCCCCTCCTTTTTACCCTCCCGTTTTTTCTGCCTTAACTTAATTTTATAACAATGTTAAGAGGTGTTTATTTGTTCAAGAATCTAAATACCAATTTTCACATCATAACATCTTCCGTTTTCGAAATATACGCATATATGTACTCATAAAATAATTCACCCCCTCTTTACATCGCCCTTAATTCGAAAAATTGTAAAACAATAATGTTAACATACTTTTAAAGGAGAATCAAAATACCAAATTTTACGAATGTAACATCTTCCGTTTTTTAGTTTTAAAAAATCACCCTCTGTTTTCGCCCTCTTTACTAGATTTGCTAGAAATATTAAAATATTAAAACTATTTACGAAAGTCTATATTTTTTTAAATATCTAAATACGTTTGAATCACCTTCCATCGTTGGTTTTTGAAACATCGGTATTCTCTTTAAAAAAATAAACCCCCCGTTTTCACTCCCAGTAAATGGATTTTCGGAAAACGGTAAAACACGTTTTTTAACTACTATTTTAATGTAGAACCTAAGTACCAATTTTCACATCTCTGTAACATGTTTGGTTGTTTAGATATAAAGCGCTTGAATTACAGCTTAAATACAACTTCAACTCCCTCCCCTTTTCACCCCCTTAGGGACAGAATTTCCAAAACTCCTTCCGTAGTGGGTGTATGATGTTCATTAACATGATCATTAACATGATAAGAGCAACGTATTTATTTACCAAATTTCACGTTCCTTGATTCAGCAGTTTGAGCTGGGCGTTGATGAGTCAGTCAGTCACTAACTAACTCACTCACTCAGTAATGTAATGCACTTGCTTTTATATAATATATATATATATCGAAACGTCGGCACAATATGGAGGTACGACGCGGCGGAATAACCCGCAATTATTTTAATTTTATTGACATATATACTACGTTTACATGCAGGTTTGAAAAAGTTTTGACTCAAGTCAAACCAAAACCGTCGATCGTTTACATGCCATCGATCTGAATACGTTCTCAAACCATTTTTTAGTTCGTACATTTCCCGGTATACAGCGCCACTTACAATAAGACATTTCACTGCTTTCTAAAGAGACATTGGAACAACAGAGAGGGCAGTGCGGGTAATCTATACAACAACAACAACAAAACAACAAAGCTGTCACATTTAGCTGTCACAACATGTAATCCTCACACATTTGTTATATTTTAAGACTTGCGACTTCAAAATATAATATATTACCATCTAGAAGATACAAGCGCGGTAGAAAAGTGAGAACCTAACCTCACTTTGCACTGCCACCGCCGGTTTAGTTTGCTAATGAGCCCGCCAAGTCGAAACGTATTGGCGGCAGTGGGGTGTTTACATGGCAGTTTCCAAAACTAGTTTTCAAGTCACCCCTGCGAGCAAACAGGCGTGACTCGAACCGATCCAAACCCACTTTCGAAGTGTTTATATGCTGTTTTGAAAACTCAAAACGTTCTCAAATCGATTTCAAACCTGCATGTAAACGTAGTAATATATGTAGATAGACAAGTTCTCCCAATATGTTTTACATTTTGTGATGTTCTATTTTAGTATAGCTATTGCCTGCCTACATGTATTCCATTTGCTGTGTGCATGGACAAAACAGAATCAGCTAACGAATGATTTAATATCATGGTTGCTCACTTTCAATAGATATTATTTTGCATAATTTTCAACCCCATGTTATTATTAAAAATACGTATAAAGCTTGAAAATATTAATCATTTTATTAAACGAACGTAGCGAGCATCTCCATTCTACTTTTACGGCACTCGTTCTGTTTGTTTGTTTGTTTGTTTATAACCCCATCTTGTGATTTTCAAGAAAATTGTTTAAAACTACGCCATGTTCAGTCTGGTTTAAACATGACAATGCATATTGAGTTATCAAAATGTAAAAGGTTTTAAATTAATAAATATAATATTATTTTATTGCAATTAATTTCTACCTCTATGACACTACTATCGTATACGGCACCCATTATTCTAAAACATTTTAAATATTAAGTTTTCGTAGTTTTAGTCAATCGTCACATTACGTATCATTCTGGTTTTTATGGTTCATTCCGATTCAAGTTCTCATCCGGATCCACCGTGAGGACACTAAGGACAATGCCTGAACTCGGGGGTCTCCACACCATAAGGTTGGAACTTGTAGTAGGAACAGAGTCTAAAAAAGGTATGATCACAATTGAAGATAGTATTGGTCAACCCTCCAAAATTATAATCACCAGTTCGAACTTGCGAGTGACTTTTAATAGCTTGCGAGAAAAGTAACATTGCATTTTTTGTATTATCAATGCAATATTGACTTTCGTTTTATTGTTTTTTATGACAAGATATCACCTCAAACGGTGTTCATTAGACCATCAAACATAATGTAGGACCAAATATTTGTTTTGTCTATGGCGAAATTGCCTCCGGTAGCTTGCGAGTACAAATTGATTGATGCCAATGGACAACTAGTGGATATGTAGAGTTTAGGATAGCATGCTCTTCCGTTGCGAACAAAACGCTGTGAATGACGAGTTACCTGGATTAGTGAGCAGTTGTTCGAGGTATATTTTATCCACGCATAACTCTCCAAGAAGTCTGTTCGATGACCGTCGTCGGCCAGTACTCTCGGATCTATTCTTTGATTGGCTGCTTCCTGATCTCTTGCTCGAGTTAGTTGCGCTGACTACCGTGTTCCGGTCTGGGGCGGGTGCCTGACGTGCCGTGGCGGGAGTTGGCGGCTTGGCGATGATACAGGGCAAGGTTTTGCCTGGAAAGTAGTACATCTTGTAAATAGATATGACATGTTTAACTAGGTAAGATAAAATATACTAACTTTTTAAAATGTGTCTAGACCCACAACATTTTCCTTACAAAAAAATCATGTCAAAGACAACTTGGTAGTTCGTTTTTTTTTATTATTATTCGTTACTGAGGATTCGATAAAACAAATCAATAATGAGGTATTGTGCAAATTCTCATGAAATATCAAAAAAATAAAGTTAGAAATTTAGGTCATAAAATTATATCGTTGAAATGAACGATTTTTGAAAACAAAGATAGAAAAAGATTAAATGAAAAATGTGCTTTATTTAATTAAGGGCCATTCCTAAAATGCCTTGTGGGAAATAAGATTTCGATTATTATTAGTCAGTGTTGTATAGATAGGTTTTCAAGGTACTGACAAAAAATGAAAAAAAAAAATGTGTCCCCTTTACGGGCATACCGGCCGCATTCGCATTCCCACCCAAAGTTACAAACGAACAATTAACCGGATTATTCTAATTTTTTTTACTAGACTTTAATCAACGTTTCGTTAATCTATTAAAGAAGTATTAATATAATTATATTATAATTAATAAATAATAATAATAATTATTATTATTATTATTATTATTTTATTGAATGTATCACAATCATACAATCTCGGTCAAAACCGGCGTTAACATGTTATACGGACGTAATGTCAAGTATTTCCATGTGTCTACCTTATTTAACTTCACTAATCACATGTTACTAGTTTAAACAGTCATCAATCTCGGTCAAAGCCGGTGTTTACATGTTATACGGACAATACAGATGTAATGTCAAGTATTTATTATTATTATTATTAAAGAATTTCATGTTAATTATTTTATCAATTATGATTTTTTTAATGTGCATAGCTGGACAGCTTATAGTTGGGCCCAGATTTTGATGTATTTTTGCAGTAGTAATACGATTAGTATCATACAGAAAATAATAATGTGAAATGTATTAGTATAATAAAAAGTACAGCATTCTTGTGTATAGCTCCGTTTAGATATTTTGATTGGAGTACATAGTTTGTGACTTGTAAGATAAACTTGAAATACGAAGCCGTTGCACATGTGCAATAATAGCTACTAGATCGGATGCGGTGTGAGAGTAGTTTACGTGACTGGTGACGCTCTGCAGTTGTTTGTGCAACCGTTTCAACCAGTGGCGTCACTAGGGGGTTTTGGGGGGGGGCCTGCGCCCCCCCAATCGCCATCTGCGCCCCCCCAATAATTTCCTCGTTCAATCAATTTTATTGCTTAAATTTCCAATCTTAGCGCTAGCGTGTCTCTTTGAAAAATCGAAGATCAAAAGTCTTTTGTTCAACAATACTTACATATATTATAATATTTCATTAATAATTATGACATGCTAATTTCGTAAACTTTCCGTAAAATAGCTGACTGAAAATCGGGCTGATCACGTGTCTATAAGCGTTTAAAATTTAAAAAGGCAAACTTTGTGGCAATATCTATCGGCCTCTTCTGAAATCCGATCCAGCGCAGCACTAGCCATAAGATTACTTCTCAAATGACAGGATCGAACTCCTATCATGACGTTAGGAATTATCAGTGTAACATTGACTTTACTTTAATTGTTTTTCATGATGGGATTTCGCCTCAAAACGCGTTTTAGTCCACTAAGCATCATGCAGGGCCGAAAATTGTTTCGCCTTCGGCGACGTTGCCTCCGGTAGGCAGGGGCTTCGCCCCCGACCCAGCTGCATACCCAGCTACAACACTCGTTACGAGTACAAATTACACGATGCGAGTGGACAACTAGTAGTCTATATTTGTAGAGGGTTGGGAAACCATATAGTTTGAAATATACAACTGCCAGTGTTGGGAAAGTTCTTCATCAATTTCGTTTTTGAAAGTGGTGTTCACAGTTCAACACGTTGTTCCACATAACTATCATAATGTATCGATTTTTAAACGTGTTTATATGCGTTCTAACAAAATAGTAGGTTGAAAATTTTTCGCCTCCGGCGGCTGGGCCTTACCCCCCCCCCCCCCAGTCCGCCTCTGCTTGCGCCCCCCCAATCCAAGAATCCTAGTGACGCCCATGGTTTCAACTGTAACCTTGGTTTTGGGGTTTATTGGGTTTTAGGTTTAGGGCTGATGGCAGCGCAGAGTAGTGAGAAAACTTGTCCTGGCGCTGGATTGGTCTAAGGCACATTATTTTTAATATACATAAATTAAGTATAGGTTGATAGTGTTATCGCTTGCATGAAATTACTGATAAAAAATATTATTCTTTCATACCTCCGATTGTATTTTCAATAGCTTCTTGAGCTTTTTGGACGCCAAGCCTAAAACCTTCGAGTTCCGGACGTACTCGTTGGCCACGGTGGTAATACATGAGGCTGTGTTCGAAGTCTCCAAGGTGATACAATGACTCAGCTTTCTGAAAAATAGCTGTGTCCTAAGTTGTTAAAATAGTACACACGCACAGCATTCAGGTCAAGTATCAAGGAAATGTTTTACATGACGTTTGTTGTGTTTGGTGGAGGTGCCGTTCGTTGTAATTTTCTGCATTTTTGCCGTGAAAGTCATAAAACATAACACATAACATAAACATAACAGGTTGGCATCTGCACGAATGTTGCTGGTTATGTTAACATCATCTAGTTTAGTATTAACGGTTGTTAACCGAAAATTTCAGCCTAATCCGTCAAGCTGTTTGACCTGTGCGCGCGACGAACAAAATTTGGCACACACACACACACACACACACACACACACACACACACACACACACACACACACACACACACACACACACACACACACACACACGCACGCACGCACCCACACACACACACACACACACACACACACACACACACACACACACACACACACACACACACACACACACACACACACACACACACACACACACACACACACACACACACACACACAGACAAAGCGCCGATCGAGTTGTATGGAGAGATTTCGCTACGCTCATCTAATTAATTTGTTTGCGTTGTGTTATTACGGTGTGTCTATAAGTTGCCTGCTACACAGTTTACTTCATACCTGTATTCAATTATTTAAAATTGTGAAAGTAACGAATTATTGCTTACTGGCAATTATTGTCAGTGGCATTTCACAATTGTACTTGGTTCCATGGAGAACCACACGCACACCTGTTGGCGACGCTGTTCTATATATTTTCTAGTCACTAGTCAAGAGTGCGTATTTTTTATACCTAATCACTAATCAGTAATCACATGTAATATAATATATAGCTTCATTTAGCTACAAGACCAGTTTACTGTTTAATTGTATGTATAGGGAGCAATTGTCGTGAGTTTCCCCGACTGTGATCGAACCAGCGCACTCCAACATAACGTACCAATGCTCTGGCATAAGAGCTCATCTAATTGCTGAACTTCGCAATTTATACATTTATGGTGCTTGTGGCCCACGATTGTTTCAGATCATAATTAGACCGCCAAGCTGGCGTACACGGGTTCCATTCTAGTTCGGGGCAAATATCATTACTCATAAGTCTCTTGTTACCATCGCACAGTAAATTAGAAGTAATTTAACGACAACTTTGAACACTGTCCTGTATTATTTACTATCTAAGATTGTATAAAACAATTCAGATTTCCAGTTTGTTTTCTTTAGTCTTTAAACAAGTGTAGCTCGGTCAGTTTTTACAATAGAAACGCGATTCGAAATTTGATAATCATAAAATAATGAAAACAAAGCCACACCATCACTATAAATATGAATATTGTGTTAATTCATCAGTCGATAAAATTGTACTAGCGGTCATTTCCGGTGTGTGGTGAGTCAGCCGCCAATCTACGAGTGTGATAAGATATGTTCCGAAATATGATCCAACGCAAGTGCAGAACGAAAGATACGGCTGACTCGAGCAACCTTTTCCCCTCAATCGAGTTGTGGAGAGGGTAACATAAGGTCCCTCCCAGTCCCACAGTCCCGACCCGTAAAGATTGCAAATTTTCAACGCCGAGTTGCTCGCTACATACACAAGCAGAGGATTGGTTTCTGAAGAAGATGATACCAAAAACACTAATGTTGCAATTTGTCCTGGGTCAAATCCAAAATGGCCTGGATCAAAGCAAATATTCAGTTCAGATGCAATCTCTAGTATTGGAGGAAAAAATGACACCCAGTGAGCAGAGCGGCAGCCGGCAGCGGCATCAACTTGCTTCCTCAGCACTCGACTGGCCAAGTGGCAAGTGGCAGCGGCATCAACTTGCTTCCTCAGCACTCGACTGGCCAAGTGGCAAGTGGCAGCGGCATCAACTTGCTTCCTCAGCTCTCGACTGGCCAAGTGGTAAGTGGCAAGAAAACGTAGCGCCCGGAGGTCGGGGGGGGGGGGGGGGGGGAGGAGGCGTACACTTCATACGTCCTAAATGTACATACACATTTGCAAGTAGCTCGTAGAAAGTGTGTTTTTTCAGGGGGAGTAGAATCACCTTAAGTATCTCGTACTTTAATATGTATTTATCGTAAGTACATGCGATCGACTAAGCTAAGCTGAGCTAAGCTAAAGTGACTTGCTTGTGACACACCTCGGATGAACCCCTTGTCGTGTTGCAGAGCCGTCTCCGCGTCTTGTAGCGCCAGCTTGGGCTCTCCCAGCAACAGGTAACACTTGCTTCGAGCGACGAGGGCATTCTTGTCGTTCGGATTCAACTCCAGCGCCTGCAATACAACCAACATGACGTCATCGTTACGTCAGACTCGTCTGCACACAGATCACGTTCAGTCCGGTAGTCTAGCCACAGATCTTTGGCACTCGTTTTTCGTTTCCCTATCTATGTAAACACATCAGTCCGTACCGTACGATCTCCAGGTGTAGCTATCCATTTCAATGTTGAGGACATTCCTCGTGCTAATATTGGACAATTGATTTCGAAATGTGTTTTCTGACACGATGCATTTATACTACTATATTCAGAATTTCGTCACGTGATACTTTTTAATGCATTACTAAGAAAAATTGTAGTTCACAAAAGAAAAAATCAAGCTGATACACAATAAAAGACGATGCACAATAGCCCGGTAACGAAGTTGGATTCTGCGTTAACTTACAACACGATCCCGTTATTCCCGTATCCCGGTAACGAAAACGGGAAGTTCGCCAAGTTCGCGTTCGCGTTCCCGTTTAGAATATTACACGGACCAACCAATCAGAATCAATTATCTACGGCTTTTTAAACTTGTTGATGGATTTTTTTTTATCAAGATGTTTCCATTGCCATTTTGTCAGCTGATCGAACGAAGGTTGTGGTTTTGTTTAAAACCGTGTGTCAATTGAAAATGTAAATGTTGCTCGTGTATATTATATTTGATTGTAATCTAAATATTACTGTGCATGCTCTAGAATAAGATGTAGATATTGTATAATACTGTTGACAACTCGAATATTCGATGTACATCATATATACCTACTGAATTTTAAAGAGGCTAATGAATCCACACCTACATCTGTAGCATAGAGAAATAATATCTGTAGGCCAAAGTGAGTGAAACTATCGTAAAGCGCTCTTTAGACGTGCAACTTTGATTGCATCTAGAACAAATTGTTAGTAGTCAATGTATTTCCTCCGTGTAGAAAGCACACGTTTCCGTACGACGTCGAACATATTGAATTTGCAGCAATATTGCAATATATGGCACTCCTTGGCACTCCTGGTATTCTAGTGTACCAACTCGTACCATCTTCGTCCCTCAGCAAGTAATTGATGCCGGCAGCTTTGAGCTTACAGTGTAGACTGGGACTTTTTAAAAGAATATTAGCGATTTCTCAGTCTGGAGGAGAACGGATGGGGACCAAACCAACTTTAGAAAAGAAGCAGATATAGTGCTATCGGCGTAAGATGCAAGGTGTTGTCGTAACGGATTATGTAATAAACGATGCCAGGTATCAAGCAATTTTTCCTCCACCATACTACCTTCACTCCGTACCATGCTGAGCGCTGGCTAGAAAGGAATGCAGCCGCAGGGAGGGAATTGCGATAGACTGCAGACCCATAAGGCCAGGTGTCATTGTTAAAAGTAGCAATGTTTTGAATAGTTAAAGGATACTATTTCTCAATTACCTTTCATATATATGAAATAATCATGAAACATTTGTATAAAATTAACTTTGAATTTTAAAAATAGCTTGAAAACCGTCAATTTTATAGCAGCATTGTATCTTCCTAAATATTTTTATTTTTTATTCGTTAAGAGTCACAGACTGTTTACCCTGTCCGGGTCCGCTGGGGTATAGAACAGCTCAAGGCACCTCACATAAACCGACGTCATACGACCTTGTTGTTGAGTGAGTCCGCTGGGGTATAGAACAGCTCAAGGCACCTCACATAAACCGACGACATACGACCTTGTTGTTGAGTGAGTCCGCTGGGGTATAGAACAGCTCAAGGCACCTCACATAAACCGACGTCATACGACCTTGTTGTTGAGTGAGTCCGCTGGGGTATAGAACAGCTCAAGGCACCTCACATAAACCGACGTCATACGACCTTGTTGTTGAGTGAGTCCGCTGGGGTATAGAACAGCTCAAGGCACCTCACATAAACCGACGTCATACGACCTTGTTGTTGAGTGAGTCCGCTGGGGTATAGAACAGCTCAAGGCACCTCACATAAACCGACGTCATACGACCCTGTTGTTGAGTGAGTCCGCTGGGGTATAGAACAGCTCAAGGCACCTCACATAAACCGACGTCATACGACCTTGTTGTTGAGTGAGTCCGCTGGGGTATAGAACAGCTCAAGGCACCTCACATAAACCGACGTCATACGACCTTGTTGTTGAGTGAGTCCGCTGGGGTATAGAACAGCTCAAGGCACCTCACATAAACCGACGTCATACGACCTTGTTGTTGAGTGAGTCCGCTGGGGTATAGAACAGCTCAAGGCACCTCACATAAACCGACGTCATACGACCTTGTTGTTGAGTGAGTCCGCTGGGGTATAGAACAGCTCAAGGCACCTCACATAAACCGACGTCATACGACCTTGTTGTTGAGTGAGTCCGCTGGGGTATAGAACAGCTCAAGGCACCTCACATAAACCGACGTCATACGACCTTGTTGTTGAGTGAGTCCGCTGGGGTATAGAACAGCTCAAGGCACCTCACATAAACCGACGTCATACGACCTTGTTGTTGAGTGAGTCCGCTGGGGTATAGAACAGCTCAAGGCACCTCACATAAACCGACGTCATACGACCTTGTTGCTGAGTGAGTCCGCTGTGGTATAGAACAGCTCAAGGCACCTCACATAAACCGACGTCATACGACCTTGTTGTTGAGTGAGTCCGCTGGGGTATAGAACAGCTCAAGGCACCTCACATAAACCGACGTCATACGACCTTGTTGTTGAGTGAGTCCGCTGGGCTATAGAACAGCTCAAGGCACCTCACATAAACCGACGTCATACGACCTTGTTGTTGAGTGAGTCCGCTGGGGTATAGAACAGCTCAAGGCACCTCACATAAACCGACGTCATACGACCTTGTTGTTGAGTGAGTCCGCTGGGATATAGAACAGCTCAAGGCACCTCACATAAACCGACGTCATACGACCTTGTTGTTGAGTGAGTCCGCTGGGGTATAGAACAGCTCAAGGCACCTCACATAAACCGACGTCATACGACCTTGTTGTTGAGTGAGTCCGCTGGGGTATAGAACCGCTCAAGGCACCTCACATAAACCGACGTCATACGACCTTGTTGTTGAGTGAGTCCGCTGGGGTATAGAACAGCTCAAGGCACCTCACATAAACCGACGTCATACGACCTTGTTGTTGAGTGAGTCCGCTGGGGTATAGAACAGCTCAAGGCACCTCACATAAACCGACGTCATACGACCTTGTTGTTGAGTGAGTCCGCTGGGGTATAGTACAGCTCAAGGCACCTCACATAAACCGACGTCATACGACCTTGTTGTTGAGTGAGTCCGCTGGGGTATAGAACAGCTCAAGGCACCTCACATAAACCGACGTCATACGACCTTGTTGTTGAGTGAGTCCGCTGGGGTATAGAACAGCTCAAGGCACCTCACATAAACCGACGTCATACGACCTTGTTGTTGAGTGAGTCCGCTGGGGTATAGAACAGCTCAAGGCACCTCACATAAACCGACGTCATACGACCTTGTTGTTGAGTGAGTCCGCTGGGGTATAGAACAGCTCAAGGCACCTCACATAAACCGACGTCATACGACCTTGTTGTTGAGTGAGTCCGCTGGGATATAGAACAGCTCAAGGCACCTCACATAAACCGACGTCATACGACCTTGTTGTTGAGTGAGTCCGCTGGGGTATAGAACAGCTCAAGGCACCTCACATAGACCGACGTCATACGACCTTGTTGTTGAGTGAGTCCGCTGGGATATAGAACAGCTCAAGGCACCTCACATAAACCGACGTCATACGACCTTGTTGTTGAGTGAGTCCGCTGGGGTATAGAACAGCTCAAGGCACCTCACATAAACCGACGTCATACGACCTTGTTGTTGAGTGAGTCCGCTGGGGTATAGAACAGCTCAAGGCACCTCACATAAACCGACGTCATACGACCTTGTTGTTGAGTGAGTCCGCTGGGGTATAGAACAGCTCAAGGCACCTCACATAAACCGACGTCATACGACCTTGTTGTTGAGTGAGTCCGCTGGGGTATAGAACAGCTCAAGGCACCTCACATAAACCGACGTCATACGACCTTGTTGTTGAGTGAGTCCGCTGGGGTATAGAACAGCTCAAGGCACCTCACATAAACCGACGTCATACGACCTTGTTGTTGAGTGAGTCCGCTGGGGTATAGAACAGCTCAAGGCACCTCACATAAACCGACGTCATACGACCTTGTTGTTGAGTGAGTCCGCTGGGGTATAGAACAGCTCAAGGCACCTCACATAAACCGACGTCATACGACCTTGTTGTTGAGTGAGTCCGCTGGGGTATAGAACAGCTCAAGGCACCTCACATAAACCGACGTCATACGACCTTGTTGTTGAGTGAGTCCGCTGGGGTATAGAACAGCTCAAGGCACCTCACATAAACCGACGTCATACGACCTTGTTGTTGAGTGGGTCCGCTGGGGTATAGAACAGCTCAAGGCACCTCACATAAACCGACGTCATACGACCTTGTTGTTGAGTGAGTCCGCTGGGGTATAGAACAGCTCAAGGCACCTCACATAAACCGACGTCATATGACCTTGTTGTTGAGTGAGTCTGCTGGGGTATAGAACAGCTCAAGGCACCTCACATAAACCGACGTCATACGACCTTGTTGTTGAGTGAGTCCGCTGGGGTATAGAACAGCTCAAGGCACCTCACATAAACCGACGTCATACGACCTTGTTGTTGAGTGAGTCCGCTGGGGTATAGAACAGCTCAAGGCACCTCACATAAACCGACGTCATACGACCTTGTTGTTGAGTGAGTCCGCTGGGGTATAGAACAGCTCAAGGCATCTCACATAAACCGACGTCATACGACCTTGTTGTTGAGTGAGTCCGCTGGGGTATAGAACAGCTCAAGGCATCTCACATAAACCGACGTCATACGACCTTGTTGTTGAGTGAGTCCGCTGGGGTATAGAACAGCTCAAGGCACCTCACATAAACCGACGTCATACGACCTTGTTGTTGAGTGAGTCCGCTGGGGTATAGAACAGCTCAAGGCACCTCACATAAACCGACGTCATACGACCTTGTTGTTGAGTGAGTCCATTGGGGTATAGAACAGCTCAAGGCACCTCACATAAACCGACGTCATACGACCTTGTTGTTGAGTGAGTCCGCTGGGGTATAGAACAGCTCAAGGCACCTCACATAAACCGACGTCATACGACCTTGTTGTTGAGTGAGTCCGCTGGGGTATAGAACAGCTCAAGGCACCTCACATAAACCGACGTCATACGACCTTGTTGTTGAGTGAGTCCGCTGGGGTATAGAACAGCTCAAGGCACCTCACATAAACCGACGTCATACGACCTTGTTGTTGAGTGAGTCCGCTGGGGTATAGAACAGCTCAAGGCACCTCACATAAACCGACGTCGTACGACCTTGTTGTTGAGTGAGTCCGCTGGGGTACAGAACAGCTCAAGGCACCTCACATAAACCGACGTCGTACGACCTTGTTGTTGAGTGAGTCCGCTGGGGTACAGAACAGCTCAAGGCACCTCACATAAACCGACGTCATACGACCTTGTTGTTGAGTGAGCCCGCTGGGGTATAGAACAGCTCAAGGCACCTCACATAAACCGACGTCACGACCTTGTTGAGTGAGTCCGCTGGGGTATAGAACAGCTCAAGGCACCTCACATAAACCGACGTCATACGACCTTGTTGTTGAGTGAGTCCACTGGGGTATAGAACAGCTCAAGGCACCTCACATAAACCGACGTCATACGACCTTGTTGTTGAGTGAGTCCGCTGGGCTATAGAACAGCTCAAGGCACCTCACATAAACCGACGTCATACGACCTTGTTGTTGAGTGAGTCCGCTGGGGTATAGAACAGCTCAAGGCACCTCACATAAACCGACGTCATACGACCTTGTTGTGAGTGAGTCCGCTGGGGTATAGAACAGCTCAAGGCACCTCACATAAACCGACGTCAAACGACCTTGTTGTTGAGTGAGTCCGCTGGGGTATAGAACAGCTCAAGGCACCTCACATAAACCGACGTCATACGACCTTGTTGTTGAGTGAGTCCGCTGGGGTATAGAACAGCTCAAGGCACCTCACATAAACCGACGTCATACGACCTTGTTGTTGAGTGAGTCCGCTGGGGTATAGAACAGCTCAAGGCACCTCACATAAACCGACGTCATACGACCTTGTTGTTGAGTGAGTCCGCTGGGGTATAGAACAGCTCAAGGCACCTCACATAAACCGACGTCATACGACCTTGTTGTTGAGTGAGTCCGCTGGGGTATAGAACAGCTCAAGGCACCTCACATAAACCGACGTCATACGACCTTGTTGTTGAGTGAGTCCGCTGGGGTATAGAACAGCTCAAGGCACCTCACATAAACCGACGTCATACGACCTTGTTGTTGAGTGAGTCCGCTGGGGTATAGAACAGCTCAAGGCACCTCACATAAACCGACGTCATACGACCTTGTTGTTGAGTGGGTCCGCTGGGGTATAGAACAGCTCAAGGCACCTCACATAAACCGACGTCATACGACCTTGTTGTTGAGTGGGTCCGCTGGGGTATAGAACAGCTCAAGGCACCTCACATAAACCGACGTCATACGACCTTGTTGTTGAGTGGGTCCGCTGGGGTATAGAACAGCTCAAGGCACCTCACATAAACCGACGTCATACGACCTTGTTGTTGAGTGAGTCCGCTGGGGTATAGAACAGCTCAAGGCACCTCACATAAACCGACGTCATACGACCTTGTTGTTGAGTGAGTCCGCTGGGGTATAGAACAGCTCAAGGCACCTCACATAAACCGACGTCATACGACCTTGTTGTTGAGTGAGTCCGCTGGGGTATAGAACAGCTCAAGGGCCCTCACATAAACCGACGTCATACGACCTTGTTGTTGAGTGAGTCCGCTGGGGTATAGAACAGCTCAAGGCACCTCACATAAACCGACGTCATACGACCTTGTTGTTGAGTGAGTCCGCTGGGGTATAGAACAGCTCAAGGCACCTCACATAAACCGACGTCATACGACCTTGTTGTTGAGTGAACACGCTGGGGTATAGAACAGCTCAAGGCACCTCACATAAACCGACGTCATACGACCTTGTTGTTGAGTGAGTCCGCTGGGGTATAGAACAGCTCAAGGCACCACACATAAACCGACGTCATACGACCTTGTTGTTGAGTGAGTCCGCTGGGGTATAGAACAGCTCAAGGCACCTCACATAAACCGACGTCATACGACCTTGTTGTTGAGTGAGTCCGCTGGGGTATAGAACAGCTCAAGGCACCACACATAAACCGACGTCATACGACCTTGTTGTTGAGTGAGTCCGCTGGGGTATAGAACAGCTCAAGGCACCTCACATAAACCGCCGTCATACGACCTTGTTGTTGAGTGAGTCCGCTGGGGTATAGAACAGCTCAAGGCACCTCACATAAACCGACGTCATACGACCTTGTTGTTGAGTGAGTCCGCTGGGGTATAGAACAGCTCAAGGCACCTCACATAAACCGACGTCATACGACCTTGTTGTTGAGTGAGTCCGCTGGGGTATAGAACAGCTCAAGGCACCTCACATAAACCGACGTCATACGACCTTGTTGTTGAGTGAGTCCGCTGGGGTATAGAACAGCTCAAGGCACCTCACATAAACCGACGTCATACGACCTTGTTGTTGAGTGAGTCCGCTGGGGTATAGAACAGCTCAAGGCACCTCACATAAACCGACGTCATACGACCTTGTTGTTGAGTGAGTCCGCTGGGGTATAGAACAGCTCAAGGCACCTCACATAAACCGACGTCATACGACCTTGTTGTTGAGTGAGTCCGCTGGGGTATAGAACAGCTCAAGGCACCTCACATAAACCGACGTCATACGACCTTGTTGTTGAGTGAGTCCGCTGGGGTATAGAACAGCTCAAGGCACCTCACATAAACCGACGTCATACGACCTTGTTGTTGAGTGAGTCCGCTGGGGTATAGAACAGCTCAAGGCACCTCACATAAACCGACGTCATACGACCTTGTTGTTGAGTGAGTCCGCTGGGGTATAGAACAGCTCAAGGCACCTCACATAAACCGACGTCATACGACCTTGTGGTTGAGTGAGTCCGCTGGGGTATAGAACAGCTCAAGGCACCTCACATAAACCGACGTCATACGACCTTGTTGTTGAGTGAGTCCGCTGGGGTATAGAACAGCACAAGGCACCTCACATAAACCGACGTCATACGACCTTGTTGTTGAGTGAGTCCGCTGGGGTATAGAACAGCTCAAGGCACCTCACATAAACCGACGTCATACGACCTTGTTGTTGAGTGAGTCCGCTGGGGTATAGAACAGCTCAAGGCACCTCACATAAACCGACGTCATACGACCTTGTTGTTGAGTGAGTCCGCTGGGGTATAGAACAGCTCAAGGCACCTCACATAAACCGACGTCATACGACCTTGTTGTTGAGTGAGTCCGCTGGGGTATAGAACAGCTCAAGGCACCTCACATAAACCGACGTCATACGACCTTGTTGTTGAGTGAGTCCGCTGGGGTATAGAACAGCTCAAGGCACCTCACATAAACCGACGTCATACGACCTTGTTGTTGAGTGAGTCCGCTGGGGTATAGAACAGCTCAAGGCACCTCACATAAACCGACGTCATACGACCTTGTTGTTGAGTGAGTCCGCTGGGATATAGAACAGCTCAAGGCACCTCACATAAACCGACGTCATACGACCTTGTTGTTGAGTGAGTCCGCTGGGGTATAGAACAGCTCAAGGCACCTCACATAAACCGACGTCATACGACCTTGTTGTTGAGTGAGTCCGCTGGGGTATAGAACAGCTCAAGGCACCTCACATAAACCGACGTCATACGACCTTGTTGTTGAGTGAGTCCGCTGGGGTATAGAACAGCTCAAGGCACCTCACATAAACCGACGTCATACGACCTTGTTGTTGAGTGAGTCCGCTGGGGTATAGAACAGCTCAAGGCAACTCACATAAACCGACGTCATACGACCTTGTTGTTGAGTGAGTCCGCTGGGGTATAGAACAGCTCAAGGCACCTCACATAAACCGACGTCATACGACCTTGTTGTTGAGTGAGTCCGCTGGGATATAGAACAGCTCAAGGCACCTCACATAAACCGACGTCATACGACCTTGTTGTTGAGTGAGTCCGCTGGGGTATAGAACAGCTCAAGGCACCTCACATAAACCGACGTCATACGACCTTGTTGTTGAGTGAGTCCGCTGGGGTATAGAACAGCTCAAGGCACCTCACATAAACCAACGTCATACGACCTTGTTGTTGAGTGAGTCCGCTGGGGTATAGAACAGCTCAAGGCACCTCACATAAACCGACGTCATACGACCTTGTTGTTGAGTGAGTCCGCTGGGGTATAGAACAGCTCAAGGCACCTCACATAAACCGACGTCATACGACTTTGTTGTTGAGTGAGTCCGCTGGGGTATAGAACAGCTCAAGGCACCTCACATAAACCGACGTCATACGACCTTGTTGTTGAGTGAGTCCGCTGGGGTATAGAACAGCTCAAGGCACCTCACATAAACCGACGTCATACGACCTTGTTGTTGAGTGAGTCCGCTGGGGTATAGAACAGCTCAAGGCACCTCACATAAACCGACGTCATACGACCTTGTTGTTGAGTGAGTCCGCTGGGGTATAGAACAGCTCAAGGCACCTCACATAAACCGACGTCATACGACCTTGTTGTTGAGTGAGTCCGCTGGGATATAGAACAACTCAAGGCACCTCACATAAACCGCCGTCATACGACCTTGTTGTTGAGTGAGTCCGCTGGGGTATAGAACAGCTCAAGGCACCTCACATAAACCGACGTCATACGACCTTGTTGTTGAGTGAGTCCGCTGGGATATAGAACAGCTCAAGGCACCTCACATAAACCGACGTCATACGACCTTGTTGTTGAGTGAGTCCGCTGGGATATAGAACAGCTCAAGGCACCTCACATAAACCGACGTCATACGACCTTGTTGTTGAGTGAGTCCGCTGGGATATAGAACAGCTCAAGGCACCTCACATAAACCGACGTCATACGACCTTGTGGTTGAGTGAGTCCGCTGGGATATAGAACAGCTCAAGGCACCTCACATAAACCGACGTCATACGACCTTGTGGTTGAGTGAGTCCGCTGGGATATAGAACAGCTCAAGGCACCACACATAAACCAACACCATACGACCTTGTTGTTGAGTGAGTCCGCTGGGGTATAGAACAGCTCAAGGCACCTCACATAAACCGCCGTCATACGACCTTGTTGTTGAGTGAGTCCGCTGGGGTATAGAACAGCTCAAGGCACCTCACATAAACCGACGTCATACGACCTTGTTGTTGAGTGAGTCCGCTGGGATATAGAACAGCTCAAGGCACCTCACATAAACCGACGTCATACGACCTTGTTGTTGAGTGAGTCCGCTGGGGTATAGAACAGCTCAAGGCACCTCACATAAACCGACGTCATACGACCTTGTTGTTGAGTGAGTCCGCTGGGGTATAGAACAGCTCAAGGCACCTCACATAAACCGCCGTCATACGACCTTGTTGTTGAGTGAGTCCGCTGGGGTATAGAACAGCTCAAGGCACCTCACATAAACCGACGTCATACGACCTTGTTGTTGAGTGAGTCCGCTGGGATATAGAACAGCTCAAGGCACCTCACATAAACCGACGTCATACGACCTTGTTGTTGAGTGAGTCCGCTGGGGTATAGAACAGCTCAAGGCACCTCACATAAACCGACGTCATACGACCTTGTTGTTGAGTGAGTCCGCTGGGGTATAGAACAGCTTAAGGCACCTCACATAAACCGACGTCATACAACCTTGTTGTTGAGTGAGTCCGCTGGGATATAGAACAGCTCAAGGCACCTCACATAAACCGACGTCATACGACCTTGTTGTTGAGTGAGTCCGCTGGGGTTTAGAACAGCTCAAGGCACCTCACATAAACCGACGTCATACGACCTTGTTGTTGAGTGAGTCCGCTGGGGTATAGAACAGCTCAAGGCACCTCACATAAACCGACGTCATACGACCTTGTTGTTGAGTGAGTCCGCTGGGGTATAGAACAGCTCAAGGCACCTCACATAAACCGACGTCATACGACCTTGTTGTTGAGTGAGTCCGCTGGGGTATAGAACAGCTCAAGGCACCTCACATAAACCGACGTCATACGACCTTGTTGTTGAGTGAGTCCGCTGGGGTATAGAACAGCTCAAGGCACCTCACATAAACCGACGTCATACGACCTTGTGGTTGAGTGAGTCCGCTGGGGTATAGAACAGCTCAAGGCACCTCACATAAACCGACGTCATACGACCTTGTTGTTGAGTGAGTCCGCTGGGGTATAGAACAGCTCAAGGCACCTCACATAAACCGACGTCATACGACCTTGTTGTTGAGTGAGTCCGCTGGGGTATAGAACAGCTCAAGGCACCTCACATAAACCGACGTCATACGACCTTGTTGTTGAGTGAGTCCGCTGGGGTATAGAACAGCTCAAGGCACCTCACATAAACCGACGTCATACGACCTTGTTGTTGAGTGAGTCCGCTGGGGTATAGAACAGCTCAAGGCACCTCACATAAACCGACGTCATACGACCTTGTTGTTGAGTGAGTCCGCTGGGGTATAGAACAGCTCAAGGCACCTCACATAAACCGACGTCATACGACCTTGTTGTTGAGTGAGTCCGCTGGGGTATAGAACAGCTCAAGGCACCTCACATAAACCGACGTCATACGACCTTGTTGTTGAGTGAGTCCGCTGGGGTATAGAACAGCTCAAGGCACCTCACATAAACCGACGTCATACGACCTTGTTGTTGAGTGAGTCCGCTGGGGTATAGAACAGCTCAAGGCACCTCACATAAACCGACGTCATACGACCTTGTTGTTGAGTGAGTCCGCTGGGGTATAGAACAGCTCAAGGCACCTCACATAAACCGACGTCATACGACCTTGTTGTTGAGTGCGTCCGCTGGGGTATAGAACAGCTCAAGGCACCTCACATAAACCGACGTCATACGACCTTGTTGTTGAGTGAGTCCGCTAAGGTATAGAACAGCTCAAGGCACCTCACATAAACCGACGTCATACGACCTTGTTGTTGAGTGAGTCCGCTAAGGTATAGAACAGCTCAAGGCACCTCACATAAACCGACGTCATACGACCTTGTTGTTGAGTGAGTCTGCTGGGGTATAGAACAGCTCAAGGCACCTCACATAAACCGACGTCATACGACCTTGTTGTTGAGTGAGTCCGCTGGGCTATAGAACAGCACAAGGCACCTCACATAAACCGACGTCATACGACCTTGTTGTTGAGTGAGTCCGCTGGGGTATAGAACAGCTCAAGGCACCTCACATAAACCGACGTCATACGACCTTGTTGTTGAGTGAGTCCGCTGGGGTATAGAACAGCTCAAGGCACCTCACATAAACCGACGTCATACGACCTTGTTGTTGAGTGAGTCCGCTGGGGTATAGAACAGCTCAAGGCACCTCACATAAACCGACGTCATACGACCTTGTTGTTGAGTGAGTCCGCTGGGGTATAGAACAGCTCAAGGCACCTCACATAAACCGACGTCATACGACCTTGTTGTTGAGTGGGTCCGCTGGGGTATAGAACAGCTCAAGGCACCTCACATAAACCGACGTCATACGACCTTGTTGTTGAGTGAGTCCGCTGGGGTATAGAACAGCTCAAGGCACCTCACATAAACCGACGTCATACGACCTTGTTGTTGAGTGAGTCCGCTGGGGTATAGAACAGCTCAAGGCACCTCACATAAACCGACGTCATACGACCTTGTTGTTGAGTGAGTCCGCTGGGGTATAGAACAGCTCAAGGCACCTCACATAAACCGACGTCATACGACCTTGTTGTTGAGTGAGTCCGCTGGGGTATAGAACAGCTCAAGGCACCTCACATAAACCGACGTCATACGACCTTGTTGTTGAGTGAGTCCGCTGGGGTATAGAACAGCTCAAGGCACCTCACATAAACCGACGTCATACGACCTTGTTGTTGAGTGAGTCCGCTGGGGTATAGAACAGCTCAAGGCACCTCACATAAACCGACGTCATACGACCTTGTTGTTGAGTGAGTCCGCTGGGGTATAGAACAGCTCAAGGCACCTCACATAAACCGACGTCATACGACCTTGTTGTTGAGTGAGTCCGCTGGGGTATAGAACAGCTCAAGGCACCTCACATAAACCGACGTCATACGACCTTGTTGTTGAGTGAGTCCGCTGGGGTATAGAACAGCTCAAGGCACCTCACATAAACCGACGTCATACGACCTTGTTGTTGAGTGAGTCCGCTGGGGTATAGAACAGCTCAAGGCACCTCACATAAACCGACGTCATACGACCTTGTTGTTGAGTGAGTCCGCTGGGGTATAGAACAGCTCAAGGCACCTCACATAAACCGACGTCATACGACCTTGTTGTTGAGTGAGTCCGCTGGGGTATAGAACAGCTCAAGGCACCTCACATAAACCGACGTCATACGACCTTGTTGTTGAGTGAGTCCGCTGGGGTATAGAACAGCTCAAGGCACCTCACATAAACCGACGTCATACGACCTTGTTGTTGAGTGAGTCCGCTGAGGTATAGAACAGCTCAAGGCACCTCACATAAACCGACGTCATACGACCTTGTTGTTGAGTGAGTCCGCTGGGGTATAGAACAGCTCAAGGCACCTCACATAAACCGACGTCATACGACCTTGTTGTTGAGTGAGTCCGCTGGGGTATAGAACAGCTCAAGGCACCTATCATAAACCGACGTCATACGACCTTGTTGTTGAGTGAGTCCGCTGGGGTATAGAACAGCTCAAGGCACCTCACATAAACCGACGTCATACGACCTTGTTGTTGAGTGAGTCCGCTGGGGTATAGAACAGCTCAAGGCACCTCACATAAACCGACGTCATACGACCTTGTTGTTGAGTGGGTCCGCTGGGGTATAGAACAGCTCAAGGCACCTCACATAAACCGACGTCATACGACCTCGTTGTTGAGTGAGTCCGCTGGGGTATAGAACAGCTCAAGGCACCTCACATAAACCGACGTCATACGACCTTGTTGTTGAGTGAGTCCGCTGGGGTATAGAACAGCTCAAGGCACCTCACATAAACCGACGTCATACGACCTTGTTGTTGAGTGAGTCCGCTGGGGTATAGAACAGCTCAAGGCACCTCACATAAACCGACGTCATACGACCTTGTTGTTGAGTGGGTCCGCTGGGGTATAGAACAGCTCAAGGCACCTCACATAAACCGACGTCATACGACCTTGTTGTTGAGTGAGTCCGCTGGGGTATAGAACAGCTCAAGGCACCTCACATAAACCGACGTCATACGACCTTGTTGTTGAGTGGGTCCGCTGGGGTATAGAACAGCTCAAGGCACCTCACATAAACCGACGTCATACGACCTTGTTGTTGAGTGAGTCCGCTGAGGTATAGAACAGCTCAAGGCACCTCACATAAACCGACGTCATACGACCTTGTTGTTGAGTGGGTCCGCTGGGGTATAGAACAGCTCAAGGCACCTCACATAAACCGACGTCATACGACCTTGTTGTTGAGTGGGTCCGCTGGGGTATAGAACAGCTCAAGGCACCTCACATAAACCGACGTCATACGACCTTGTTGTTGAGTGAGTCCGCTGGGGTATAGAACAGCTCAAGGCACCTCACATAAACCGACGTCATACGACCTTGTTGTTGAGTGAGTCCGCTGAGGTATAGAACAGCTCAAGGCACCTCACATAAACCGACGTCATACGACCTTGTTGTTGAGTGGGTCCGCTGGGGTATAGAACAGCTCAAGGCACCTCACATAAACCGACGTCATACGACCTTGTTGTTGAGTGGGTCCGCTGGGGTATAGAACAGCTCAAGGCACCTCACATAAACCGACGTCATACGACCTTGTTGTTGAGTGGGTCCGCTGGGGTATAGAACAGCTCAAGGCACCTCACATAAACCGACGTCATACGACCTTGTTGTTGAGTGGGTCCGCTGGGGTATAGAACAGCTCAAGGCACCTCACATAAACCGACGTCATACGACCTTGTTGTTGAGTGGGTCCGCTGGGGTATAGAACAGCTCAAGGCACCTCACATAAACCGACGTCATACGACCTTGTTGTTGAGTGGGTCCGCTGGGGTATAGAACAGCTCAAGGCACCTCACATAAACCGACGTCATACGACCTTGTTGTTGAGTGGGTCCGCTGGGGTATAGAACAGCTCAAGGCACCTCACATAAACCGACGTCATACGACCTTGTTGTTGAGTGAGTCCGATGGGGTATAGAACAGCTCAAGGCACCTCACATAAACCGACGTCATATGACCTTGTTGTTGAGTGAGTCCGCTGGGGTATAGAACAGCTCAAGGCACCTCACATAAACCGACGTCATACGACCTTGTTGTTGAGTGAGTCCGCTGGGGTATAGAACAGCTCAAGGCACCTCACATAAACCGACGTCATACGACCTTGTTGTTGAGAGAGTCCGCTGGGGTATAGAACAGCTCAAGGCACCTCGCATAAACCGACGTCATACGACCTTGTTGTTGAGTGAGTCCGCTGGGGTATAGAACAACTCAAGGCACCTCACATAAACCGACGTCATACGACCTTGTTGTTGAGAGAGTCCGCTGGGGTATAGAACAGCTCAAGGCACCTCACATAAACCGACGTCATACGACCTTGTTGTTGAGTGAGTCCGCTGGGGTATAGAACAGCTCAAGGCACCTCACATAAACCGACGTCATACGACCTTGTTGTTGAGTGAGTCCGCTGGGGTATAGAACAGCTCAAGGCACCTCACATAAACCGACGTCATACGACCTTGTTGTTGAGTGAGTCCGCTGGGGTATAGAACAGCTCAAGGCACCTCACATAAACCGACGTCATACGACCTTGTTGTTGAGTGAGTCCGCTGGGGTATAGAACAGCTCAAGGCACCTCACATAAACCGACGTCATACGACCTTGTTGTTGAGTGAGTCCGCTGGGGTATAGAACAGCTCAAGGCACCTCACATAAACCGACGTCATACGACCTTGTTGTTGAGTGAGTCCGCTGGGGTATAGAACAGCTCAAGGCACCTCACATAAACCGACGTCATACGACCTTGTTGTTGAGTGAGTCCGCTGGGGTATAGAACAGCTCAAGGCACCTCACATAAACCGACGTCATACGACCTTGTGGTTGAGTGAGTCCGCTGGGGTATAGAACAGCTCAAGGCACCTCACATAAACCGACGTCATACGACCAATTGTTGTTGAGTGAGTCCGCTGGGGTATAGAACAGCTCAAGGCACCTCACATAAACCGACGTCATACGACCTTGTTGTTGAGTGAGCCCGCTGGGGTATAGAACAGCTCAAGGCACCTCACATAAACCGACGTCATACGACCTTGTTGTTGAGTGAGTCTGCTGGGGTATAGAACAGCTCAAGGCACCTCACATAAACCGACGTCATACGACCTTGTTGTTGAGTGAGTCCGCTGGGGTATAGAACAGCTCAAGGCACCTCACATAAACCGACGTCATACGACCTTGTTGTTGAGTGAGTCCGCTGGGGTATAGAACAGCTCAAGGCACCTCACATAAACCGACGTCATACGACCTTGTTGTTGAGTGAGTCCGCTGGGGTATAGAACAGCTCAAGGCACCTCACATAAACCGACGTCATACGACCTTGTTGTTGAGTGAGTCCGCTGAGGTATAGAACAGCTCAAGGCACCTCACATAAACCGACGTCATACGACCTTGTTGTTGAGTGGGTCCGCTGGGGTATAGAACAGCTCAAGGCACCTCACATAAACCGACGTCATACGACCTTGTTGTTGAGTGAGTCCGCTGGGGTATAGAACAGCTCAAGGCACCTCACATAAACCGACGTCATACGACCTTGTTGTTGAGTGAGTCCGCTGAGGTATAGAACAGCTCAAGGCACCTCACATAAACCGACGTCATACGACCTTGTTGTTGAGTGAGTCCGCTGGGGTATAGAACAGCTCAAGGCACCTCACATAAACCGACGTCATACGACCTTGTTGTTGAGTGAGTCCGCTGGGGTATAGAACAGCTCAAGGCACCTCACATAAACCGACGTCATACGACCTTGTTGTTGAGTGAGTCCGCTGGGGTATAGAACAGCTCAAGGCACCTCACATAAACCGACGTCATACGACCTTGTTGTTGAGTGAGTCCGCTGGGGTATAGAACAGCTCAAGGCACCTCACATAAACCGACGTCATACGACCTTGTTGTTGAGTGCGTCGTTCAACTACGAATAAAATATATAATACAGGGATCGTTTGTCTCAAGTGCCCATAAAGCCATTTTACAGAACTTATATTTTAATACAGAATGTTGTACGTACGTGTGAGACGGCCCGGATTATACTTCTAAAGCGGGCCATGCAACACGCTCAGTTTTGCTTGACCAACGTAGCTTGCGCATGCCAATTTGTTGTGGTTTTTGCTGTGGATAGTTTCTTGAGTATACCAATATGACGGCATGAACGAATTTATACATTGTTTGAAAATCTGAGCAATTGCTCCAACATATCGACAGGAAATTGGATCGTCTGTGCCGACAAAACTATTAAAGCCTCTTTGAAACGCACGTGCATAATTAATGCATGCGAAGCAGCTTATTTTCTAAAGTTGAAAGCTAAAACTTGAAACTTGAAAATTAAAAATATAAGTACAAGGTAAAACGTTACAGCTAAAAGTAACAACCTGCAGGTTATCACATTGTATGTTTATGATGAGTGATAATTCTGAGTCTCTTCAGTTTTGCATGATCAATTAACAAAACTGGCATGGAAAGACCGCATGATGGGCGGGGCGCTTTACGGGCCACAGCTTTGTGCTACCAGGGGGGAGAGGGGCAGTTGGCCCAACCTTGTGGCCGAAGCCGAGGTCCAACCTTGTGCACGAAGTTGATGGCGTTGTCGACGTTCCCCCCGCGCATCTCATGGTTCCCAAGCGCCAACAAGGTGCCCGAGTCAGCCTCGTCAGGTATCTGCAGCGTGCGACTCCGGTCCCGAGCCTTCTTCTCCTTGAGAGAGTGTTTGATGTCTCGGCTGCCCAGGTTGACAGCGGCCGCGCGGTCCTTGTCCGTGTACACCTCTTCCTGGCGTCGAACCCGGCCTCGCTTCTTCCGAGGCGCCTTCTCCAGCTGCATGTCACGTGTCAGCTGCGAGAAGGTCGTCTTGGCTGGGGGTCGCGGCGTCGTGTCACCGTCGCGGTGCTGCTTCTCCGCAGGCTGCGTCGTTGACTCCACGACGCCGGTCGTCGGGGGCGTCTGACTGACAACGTCCTCCGGCGACGTCTTCGCGTCATCGGGGTCTGAGTCGTGCCCAAGGTCAACCCTCAGGAAGCTCTGCATGAACGCAGTGTCGCGCTCTATGTTCAACATCATCTTCTGGTGTTCGCTTAGCGTGGCTGCGTCTTGTGCTTCGGCCATTATTCTTTATCGTTAGGTCTTGACGAAAATAAAATTTATTTTTCACGTAGTCTACAGAAAAAATAGCTCCACTCACTACAATCCACACGAAACCTCGTCACGTCATTCACACAATCCTTACAGGCCGTATGTTTTCGCAAATGTTGTTATTCTCTAAATATACACTCTAAACCAGTAGATCCAACATATGGACACGAATTATACCCACACACATTTGGTAAAGTACAGAACCGTGACACTTTGCAATTAACAGAAATAACTGAGCACTCGCATTGGTGCAGGTAGAGGGTAGTGTAAAGATTTTCCGTTCGACGCACACACACCAGCCCTGCAGAAGGGGCGGACTGTTACCGTCAACACCTCAACTGTCGGTTGCCCAGGCAACGTTGCCACTGAGAATCAATTCATGTCAAGAGGTTTGAAACTTCCCGCGCCAAATATTGAGCCTAGCCGAGTTATGTCGAAATAATATTCTCAAGTAATGATCATTGATAGCTGTGCGATTTCTACGACGAAAGTATCTGATAAATGTGTAATTTATGTCATTGTGTTATAGTCCCCAGTGTTGTGATAAGGTCTTTTAACACATACATTATTTCATAACGTTTTGCTGACATGTCAGCCATAAACCATATCGAGACGATGAAAATCATTTAGACTTTGTGTTCACTCACCGACATTTTGTATTTTCAAGATCACTGTGTATGAGTTCACGAAGTTTGAAGCCACAGTGGGTGGTACATGTTTTACCACTTTTAAAGGTAAATCTGGCTTTAAAGATAGTGTATGAAGGGATTCCCATATTAATACACATTTTTCCCGGCTGAGGATCGAATCCAGGTCCTCAGTCTACACCTTCAAAATATCAGTTCATATCATACCACACCAGTATCGTGGTTCGTGTCGTTGAATTTAAGGCCGATAAATGGTGGGTGGGGTAGGTCCGGGTAGAGATCAGTGTGTAATCAATGATAATATGGACAGGAAGGTGACCCAACAATTCCGTTATAGATCCAGATATATAGTTGTACCAAGACTATCTTAGGGATGCTTACGTCACAGGCGTGGGGCTCGTAACCAATCAGCGATCGGTATTTACGGGGGCTTGTCTCGGGCCGTTCGCTGGTTGGCTACGAGTGCCTCACCTGTGACGAAAGCATATGTACTGTATGGTAGTCTTGGGTCAAGTATAGGGTGATGGAGGGCATGTTGAATGAGGGTAACTGCGAAACTGTCCAGGGATGTGTCCGATGCGTACTTATGTGTGCGCAGGTTATTGTTCCACCTTGCATGTTTTACTTTTACACTGGGCACTGGCTCTCACACTGTCTGCTAAGAAACTACATTTCTCTACGGAAACTACTTGACGATGTAAACAATGCACTCTTGTAAGGTATTACAAAACTAATCATGCTCACAGCAGAGGACCAGACAAGTAAGCAGACCTGTGATGCACTGACATGCACCGAGTTCACATTGAAGGTTCGGTGACACAGCTAACACCACATATTATTAGAATGTACTGGTACTTGATTCAATAAACATGTATACGGGTATTACAAACAAAGATCAAAAACAGGTATAGAAAGACACATTGTGGGTCAGGGCGTAATAAAGCGTGCCTGTGACAATGGCCAATGGCAATGGGCTTATACTACATAATATTTATTTTGTTGTGATAAGGGAAGCTGATTGATTTTTTACACTTATCGAGTCGCGCATGTGTTCTGAATAATATTTGATCCCTCATGGTTGCCAAATATAGGTAGCGAAACGACCAACGAAGGTCAACGAAGGTTTTATCTTGGTGAGATGACGTAGCAAGTATCCGTAAGTGTAACCCGAACTAACCTTCGTACACGCACAACTACAAACCAGCGAGGATGTTGTGCACCCACCTGGCTGTATCCTTGGAGCGCCTTGGAGTAGCTCCCGGCCTTGAGGTGGCCCGACGCCTCGTCACAGTGGATCTTAGCTTCGGCGTCCTGGGCCAGAGCGGTGGCCGTGCGGCTGTTCTTGCGGTTCTTGGCGGGGGACATGATGCTGTAACGTGAGACAACATTAGAAGCGTCCAGTAGGTGGCCTTGAGGTGGCCCGACGCCTCGTCACAGTGGATCTTAGCTTCGGCGTCCTGGGCCAGAGCGGTGGCCGTGCGGCTGTTCTTGCGGTTCTTGGCGGGGGACATGATGCTGTAACGTGAGACAACATTAGAAGCGTCCAGTAGGTGGCCTTGAGGTGGCCCGACGCCTCGTCACACTGGATCTTAGCTTCGGCGTCCTGGGCCAGAGCGGCGGCCGTGCGGCTGTTCTTGCGGTTCTTGGCGGGGGACATGATGCTGTAACGTGAGACAACATTAGAAGCGTCCAGTAGGTGGCCTTGAGGTGGCCCGACGCCTCGTCACAGTGGATCTTAGCTTCGGCGTCCTGGGCCAGAGCGGCGGCCGTGCGGCTGTTCTTGCGGTTCTTGGCGGGGGACATGATGCTGTAACGTGAGACAACATTAGAAGCGTCCAGTAGGTGGCCTTGAGGTGGCCCGACGCCTCGTCACAGTGGATCTTAGCTTCGGCGTCCTGGGCCAGAGCGGCGGCCGTGCGGCTGTTCTTGCGGTTCTTGGCGGGGGACATGATGCTGTAACGTGAGACAACATTAGAAGCGTCCAGTAGGTGGCCTTGAGGTGGCCCGACGCCTCGTCACAGTGGATCTTAGCTTCGGCGTCCTGGGCCAGAGCGGCGGCCGTGCGGCTGTTCTTGCGGTTCTTGGCGGGGGACATGATGCTGTAACGTGAGACAACATTAGAAGCGTCCAGTAGGTGGCCTTGAGGTGGCCCGACGCCTCGTCACAGTGGATCTTAGCTTCGGCGTCCTGGGCCAGAGCGGCGGCCGTGCGGCTGTTCTTGCGGTTCTTGGCGGGGGACATGATGCTGTAACGTGAGACAACATTAGAAGCGTCCAGTAGGTGGCCTTGAAGTGGCCCGACGCCTCATCACAGTGGATCTTAGCTTCGGCGTCCTGGGCCAGAGCGGCGGCCGTGCGGCTGTTCTTGCGGTTCTTGGCGGGGGACATGATGCTGTAACGTGAGACAACATTAGAAGCGTCCAGTAGGTGGCCTTGAGGTGGCCCGACGCCTCATCACAGTGGATCTTAGCTTCGGCGTCCTGGGCCAGAGCGGCGGCCGTGCGGCTGTTCTTGCGGTTCTTGGCGGGGGACATGATGCTGTTACGTGAGACAACATTAGAAGCGTCCAGTAGGTGGCCTTGAGGTGGCCCGACGCCTCATCACAGTGGATCTTAGCTTCGGCGTCCTGGGCCAGAGCGGCGGCCGTGCGGCTGTTCTTGCGGTTCTTGGCGGGGGACATGATGCTGTAACGTGAGACAACATTAGAAGCGTCCAGTAGGTGGCCTCGAGGTGGCCCGACGCCTCGTCACAGTGGATCTTAGCTTCGGCGTCCTGGGCCAGAGCGGCGGCCGTGCGGCTGTTCTTGCGGTTCTTGGCGGGGGACATTATGCTGTAACGTGAGACAACATTAGAAGCGTCCAGTAGGTGGCCTTGAGGTGGCCCGACGCCTCGTCACAGTGGATCTTAGCTTCGGCGTCCTGGGCCAGAACGGCGGCCGTGCGGCTGTTCTTGCGGTTCTTGGCGGGGGACATGATGCTGTAACGTGAGACAACATTAGAAGCGTCCAGTAGGTGGCTGTAAGGTGGCCAGACGCCTCGTCACAGTGGATCTTAGCTTCGGCGTCCTGGGCCAGAGCGGCGGCCGTGCGGCTGTTCTTGCGGTTCTTGGCGGGGGACATGATGCTGTAACGTGAGACAACATTAGAAGCGTCCAGTAGGTGGCCTTGAGGTGGCCCGACACCTCGTCACAGTGGATCTTAGCTTCGGCGTCCTGGGCCAGAGCGGCGGCCGTGAGGCTGTTCTTGCGGTTCTTGGCGGGGGACATGATGCTGTAACGTGAGACAACATTAGAAGCGTCCAGTAGGTGGCCTTGAGGTGGCCCGACGCCTCGTCACAGTGGATCTTAGCTTCGGCGTCCTGGGCCAGAGCGGCGGCCGTGCGGCTGTTCTTGCGGTTCTTGGCGGGGGACATGATGCTGTAACGTGAGACAACATTAGAAGCGTCCAGTAGGTGGCCTTGAGGTGGCCCGACGCCTCGTCACAGTGGATCTTAGCTTCGGCGTCCTGGGCCAGAGCGGCGGCCGTGCGGCTGTTCTTGCGGTTCTTGGCGGGGGACATGATGCTGTAACGTGAGACAACATTAGAAGCGTCCAGTAGGTGGCCTTGAGGTGGCCCGACACCTCGTCACAGTGGATCTTAGTGGAGATATGATGTAGCGTTTCAAAATATTTCTTAAGTAGGTGACAAGCTACATATTATTAAGCGAGCGAAGCGAGCGTCTCCACTTGACTCTTATGGCACTTCGTTCTGTTTTGTTTTGTTTTTTTTTGTTTTTGTTTTTTTTTTTTTTTGTTTTTATGTCTGTCGATAGCGGTCGAGCGGAAAGTCCGATCAACTTGTTATTTGGACCATCCAGAAGCCTCGATGTTGATTGAAGGTGTATAGTTTTGAGGCAAAATCGTTCGAAAAGTTACAAAGTTACACCATAGTTACTGCAAAATATTTTTCTGAAACAAAATGGCGGCAAAATGTGAGATAGCCATATTTTTTAAAACTTTTTTACGGTCACGAATATGTTCATTTTATGGCGATACGATAAATATTGGCAAAGTTACACAAAAGTTACCCGAAAATATTTTTCTGAAACATAGTAACAGAAAAATGTGAGGTGGCTATCTTACAGTAAATTTTTGTCCGGTCACGAATATACTAATATTAACGCGATTTGATACATATTAGAGGCAGAAATTACATTTCTATTGCTGTCAATAACTGTTAGTAACGGTGGCGGACCGCGGCGAAAACATGACAGCGAAAATTCTTAGCAACGCACATTGCACTGCATCCAACAATGTCGGGAAGTATAATAGCAATGGAAATTAGAAAAAATATTGCAATGCGCATTCTTGAATTGTTGTTAATTGTTGTTTGTATTAGCATTGAAATCTTTTCGCCAGAAAGTTCGTAGATATTGACGCGCTCGCTTATCAACGCGTCAATCAGAGCGTTTTCCTAGTAAAAAAAAAAAACACCTAAAAACTGTATATTTTATATTATTGTCAACGATTGTGTATAAGGAGATTTTAAATGTAAAACAAAAATGATATGTATAACAAAAAATGACATTCTTAGGCCTACTAATGGATTAATATTTTTAATACTCTTACCAAATTATTATCTTGCTTCATTTCTTTTTTATCTTCACACAAATGCCCCGCCACGAGACTGTTTTCTTACTGGGGCATTCAAACTATTCTCTATAACATGTACATGTGTAACCACGATGAAATAAATAAATCTGAAATCTGAAATCTGAATTTCAGTGTAAATGTGTAATATTTTTTCTGCAAGATCGAAATGTACCTCTACGTCAAAAAGCGCACAGCATTTTCATTGTTAAAATATAGGTTTGGTAAGTCATGAATACTGAATGCTCAACAATTGTAATAAGAAAGTTTTTTTTTGGTTTTTATTTGTTTTTAATTTTATTACTACTAATCGATTTAAAATCAAAATAACTACGCTAATGGTTATAATATTTTATTCAGTATATAGGGCTTACCAAAACACAATGCGCTGTCGATGCCGAGTAGCATTCTTGAGATATAATTAAAATGTAAAAATTGACTGCGGTTTTGACGTAGAGGTACCCTTCGCTCTTACAAACGTTTGTTTTTATGTTACTGTACGCGTGAGGTTGTTTGTTGTTATGGAAAGATTTGATCCAATTCATAGGTCATAGCTACCTTTACAATAAATGTCACAATCTTGCGTTTGTTTGCGATAGTGATCCACATTCAATGTAGATTGGCAAATGTTTTCTGCAGGATTAGGTTACACGTGACTTTTAGGGGGCGTTACCAGTGGCGTAACGCAAATTGCCCGGGCCCCCCCGCAAGAATAGTTTCGGGCCCCCTATATGGGTTTATTTAGAGCCAAATCGATTACATAACGAAACAAACTTTTACTTAAGCTCTAATACTCCTACCCCCACACAGTCATCTTAAAATTAGTTAATTTAATGATAAGTACTTAATTACATGCAGTAATATCACAAGAAGCGGTCTCGGCGACGAGCATTATTGTGACTGGCGAGTAAAGCTGTCAATTATGGCGTCCGTGTTCAACTACTTGGCCTGTTCACAGTTCATGCTCTATGCTGAGTATACTGAGAGAGCTTGACGACTGTCTGAGACATGTTACAGTGCTGCTCCTCAAATGTTCTTTTTTTGTATTTATTATTTTAAAATCTGAAAATGGTTTTTCGGTACCTATGTTGCTACTGTGACTAGAATAGTAAGAATAGCATAAGGGCCAGTGTCGTATCGAAGAATTCACAGTGGTGGGAGGGGGTGGGGGTTGAACATCCTAAGCATGTAGGAGTAAAGTCCCAGCCGGCGGAGGTCAATTTGCCAAAGGCGATTTTTTTTTCATACATGACGTTTTACACGCCTGTAAACACGTTTCAGAATCGGACAATGATACAAGATATAATATGATAGTTTGCTCCTGTTCTACCACGGGCCCTGTGGTAGTATTTGCCTAGAGAATAAGAAGATTCAATATATTCAGGATTCAATATAGGTTTCTTAGGCAGGGCCGATCATAAGACGAGAGAAAAGAGGAACCCTCTGACCCCTTCCACCCATAAGCCTTTTTAAATATATTCCTGCACAATTGTCCCATTCCTCCAACTTCCTCCCCTGTAGCCTGTAGGAACCCGGAGGAGAATAAGTCCAAATTGACAACATTTAAAATTTGATGACGAAAAAACAAGATCTGTTCGTCTGGCGAGCCGGGCCCCCTACACGCCGGCGCGGCGGCGGGGGTCTCCTTTACGCCACTGGGCGTTACCTAGAGAACCGTGACCTGAAGTAATTTCATGCCGACATGACTAAGAATTATCCACAGGGTGCGCCGGAAAGTGCTTCTTATTTTCAGTTCAGCATTGTCAAGGTACTCCCTCCACGTGGTGACTGTTGCCAGAAAAGAGAGCTTTACTGCTGATCTGTCGTCGATTCTCATCTCAATTCTCATCATCTGAAACATTTCCTATGTTTATAGCTATTATCTTCATCATTGACGCTCACGAAACTTTATCCCCCCCTCTCCCCCCCCCCCCCTCCCCCCTCCCTTCCACGCCTGGGCCCGGGCCGTAGAATAGGTCATGGGTAGCACTGCTTGTGGTTTGTGTATCCAAGCCGAGTACCTCGCTACTATAGGTGGTTGCTACCTAAGAAACACCCTACCTATCACTAACCTCAAAGGGGGTGATGTTACTGTGTAGATAATCGATGTCAATCTCCCCATTATTCAAGAATGCACCAACCTCTTCGGCCGGTACCGACAGCTACAGACCACACCGGACAAACATTTGACCACTACGGATACAGCTAAATAGGGGAAGGTCCCAGCTGTTTGTAACTGTTGTCACCGAATCGACTGTCGATGATGATATTTGGGGTTTTACGTCCCATATTTTGGCAACGAGGCTAATCGAGACGATGAGTGGATGATTATGAGGATGAAAAACCGCCACAAGACATCCATGTCCAAGCCAGGCTTCGAACCTGGAACACAGAGACCGCGGTTTACTAGACCAACCCCTAATCGACCTCGGCCAACTGAGCCGGCGAATCGACTGTCGCTGGAGATTTTATACATGAATGACATGTACGGTACAACTTGACAACTACGGGTTAGTGATTGGCAGGGTGTTAGTTAGGTTGGAACCATGTATAGTCTCATCCACGCATGCTGGTTCAATGCCCGATGTCGTCCTGGCCGGTAGCACTCCTACGCTTATAACCTAAATAACCATAAAATATTTTGTACAGTGGTTTATTCAAACGATGTTGGAACTTTCAGTGTTTTCACCATCAAAATTAAGAGATATGATTAATTTGTAATCATTTTTTGATCACAATGATGATAATTTTTATCCGAGTGTTTGCAGTCATTTTGTATAACCATAAACACTGTATTCAATTAGTTACATATTTAACCATAATTATTTATGAATAATGTTTTTCTGATACCTATTATAATGTTGAGAATGTACTGTCTAATGAAATAAGAAATTAAAAACAAATGAGTTAGTTAATAATTTTCCTGAAACTATCAACACTGTACAAACATTTTTCTATTAAGTCATTTTTCAATTTTAATTTAAACAGGTTCAGGTTTGTGATATTTTTTAATTCGTTGGGCAGGTAGTTGAACATCATCTTCCCTGCATGGGCAGGCAGTTGAACATCATCTTCCCTGCATGGGCAGGTAGTTGAACATCATCTTCCCTGCATGGGCAGGTAGTTGAACATCTTCCCTGCATGGGCAGGAGCTTTGTCGTAAATCTTCAATTTATTGATTGTCATGACTGTGTAAAGGTTGTCCCTATTCCGTGTATTGCGCTGATGGGTATCGGAGTTTTTCAAGAAGGTATCTTGAGGGTTTTATCGCACATACATTATAACTAAATAAATGTATGTATGTCATAATCACCCATTTATCGTCTCGATTAGCACCGTTGCAAAAATATGAGACGTAAAGCTAAACTATCATCATCTGTATAACGAAGTTTAAACCTTTAGCATTCAAAACCTGTTTGATTTCATAAAGCTATGCCCACGTTTATACAACATATCTTCTGAAGGGTGTTCACAATATCAATAAATAATGAAAATGTAGCTCAATGTGTATCTGTTTACTATTCACTTCGCGACCACTGCCATACAATGCTTTGATGTCACACAAAGCAAATGAACGCCAAATCAATAGAAGACTTTTCTGGAGTAAAACCCCCGTAATGTGGTAGAATATTGTTAGTGCCATTAATTTAATGTTCAAATGCGTCTAACACGAAAACCTATAAAGTTCGGTTTACACACTTATTTAAAATTTAAGGTTTAAGTTAAGGTTTAACAAAATCAAATCAAGCCAAAAGCGTTATGACGTTTACACACTTTCCTATGATTTAAGATTTAAGGAAACCATAGCCACGTCAGCTCTTATACCAGAAATCCTTAGCCCAGCCAATGAAAGGCGACGTTTTATAAATCCGACCAATAGTAGCGATCCTAAGTAAAAGAGTTAGAAAAATAAAACCTTAAACCTTAAATCTGAAATAAGTGTGCCAAACTGATAAACGTGGTTTTGTGCGAATGATACATTATTGCATTTTGTATTCGCCGAGATTGAACGAAAATCATATTGGTGGAGATATCAGCTGATATTCTTTAGATTTCTTTACAAGTAAGAAACACATTTTAAATGTGTTTTGTATTAAGTTGTAGCTAAGTGGTGTTACCAGAAACGATAGTATAGTGTTGTATATTCTTTATTGTATTCGCTTCGCAAGCCTATGGTGTAAAGTCGGCTTTATCAAAATATTGTTTAATTTAATAATCACTGATGTATCGTGTTTGGCCCACCCTGTAATGCACACATTCTATTTTTAAACTTCACTTTGAATACGATTTCCCCTCCTCTCCTACATCCCCGGAAGGCGTAGCGCATAGGCCTACAGTAGGGGCTTCCACCCACCTAGCCCCGTGTGTAATATATGCGCAATGATTTATAAAAGTTGAAAGAATCAGGTCACCCGCTAAAGACTTTGAATCGCCGTTTCTACTATGTAGTGTTTTGGAACCACCCTGGCCTATATGTGAACCGGAATCTCCGGAAATAAAAACACGTTAGAAACTTTATGAACGAGGTTCGAATAGACGCTGTGTCGAATCAGTTCTTGTAATTGAGTGAGTGGGTTGAGTATAAATACAAATGTATTTATTCCATTTAGTGGTATGGAACCAGGCTGAAATATAATATTCATATGACATTTCCGCTGTTTGACGCGTTGATAAGCGAGCGCGGTTATATCTACGAACTTTCTGGCGAAAAGATTTCAATGCTAATACAAACAACAATTAACAACAATTCAAGAATGCGCATTACAAAATTTTTTCTAATTTCCATAGCTATTATACTTCCCGACATTGTTTGATGCAGTGCAATGTGCGTTGCTAAGAATTTTCGCTGTCATGTTTTCGCCGCGGTCCGCCACCGTTACTACCAGTTATTCCAGCAATAGAAATGTAATTTCTGCCTCTAATATGTATCAAATCGCGTTTACATTAGTATATTGGTGACCGGACAAAAATTTACTATAAGATAGCCACCTCACATTTTGTTGTTAATGTGTTTCAGAAATATATTTTTGAGTAACTTTTGTGTTACTTTGCCAATATTTATCAGATCGCCATAACATGAACATATTCGTGATCGGAAAAAGCTTTAAAAAAATATGGCTATCTCACATTTTGCCGCCATTTTGTGTCAGAAAAATATTTTGCAATAACTATGGCGTAACTTTTTAACTTTTCGAACGATTTTGCCTTAAAACTATACACCTTCAATCCACATCGAGGCTTGTGGATGGTTCAAATTTCAAGTTGATCGGACTTTTCGTTCGACCGCTATCGACGGACATAAAAAAAAACAAAACACAAACACACAAACAAACAAACAAACAAACAAACAAACAAACAAACAAACAAACAAACAAACATACAAACAAACAAAAAAACAAAAAAACAAAAAAAAAACAGAACGAAGTGCCATAAGAGTATGTAATATGTAATATGTATTGTATAATATATAATATGTTTGCTTAGCTAATATTAAAATAAGATTTTTTTTATTTTTTTTTCGATTTACTTTTCAGGGTGTTCTAGGCCTTCTTGGAATGAATATTATATGACCGTTGGGTGTGTGTACACCATACACATACAACGGCATGACTAATCTAAGATAGAAATTAAACTATGAACCAAAAGAAATAATATGATAACTTGACGTTAATCATAGACACACAATTAACATTAAACACATAAATATATCAGTATAAATGAGTTTTTGTTGTTAAATATTAAACACACATTTCTATTGAGTTAGCTTTTAGGTAAGTCGAGACGAGTTGGAGCTGGGATTAAAATTGGAATGTATATTTTGATTGTATTTGATACATTTTAACTTTTAAACAGTCCTATTTTTGAATTGCATACTTCTTATTAGCCTGGTTTATAATATTGTAGTTGAGTGTTGTGTTGATGACATTTTCGATACTATTTATGGGGCATATTTTAAGCCACTTTTTGGCAAGAAAGTCGAAGTTCTTTGAGCGCGTATTCTGTGATCATATATGAATGAGTAACAAGTTATAAAGTTTGGGTCCTAAGTATAATGTCCATGTCGTTGTGTTAGTCCTTTATTATTATTATTATATTATTATTAATTACAACAAACATACGTACAGATTATACTTCCCACCACTACCAGTAACTGCAATAGAAAATTCATTAGTCAGGCCTTCAAAGTTACAAAGTCTTCGTGCGTGATCTGTATGACGTGTACGTGTTACTGCCAGTGCTATGACGTACGTAGGCCTTCCGCCTTTGTTATTGACAGTGCTGTGTCGTACATAGACATATGTTATTGACAGTGCTGTGACGTACGTATGTTAGTGACAGTGCTGTAACGTACGTATGTTACTGACAGTGCTGTGACATACAGATGTTACTGACAGTGCTGTGACATACAGATGTTACTGACAGTGCTGTGACATACACATGTTACTGATAGTGCTGTGAAATATATATATTACTGACAGTGCTGTGACGTACGTATGTTACTGATAGTGCTGTGACATATATATATTACTGACAGTGCTGTGACGTACGTATGTTAGTGATAGTGCTGTGAAATATATATATTACTGACAGTGCTGTGACGTACGTATGTTACTGACAGTGCTGTGACGTACGTATGTTAGTGATAGTGCTGTGACATATATATATTACTGACAGTGCTGTCACGTACACATGTTACTGATAGTGCTGTGAAATATATATATTACTGACAGTGCTGTGACGTACGTATGTTAGTGATAGTGCTGTGAAATATATATATTACTGACAGTGCTGTGACGTACGTATGTTACTGACAGTGCTGTGACGTACGTATGTTAGTGATAGTGCTGTGACATATATATATTACTGACAGTGCTGTGACGTACGTATGTTAGTGATAGTGCTGTGACATATATATATTACTGACAGTGCTGTGACGTACGTATGTGACTGATAGTGCTGTGACATATATATATTACTGACAGTGCTGTGACGTACGTATGTTAGTGATAGTGCTGTGAAATATATATATTACTGACAGTGCTGTGACGTACGTATATTACTGACAGTGCTGTGACATACAGATGTTACTGACAGTGCTGTGACATACAGATGTTACTGACAGTGCTGTGACATACAGATGTTACTGACAGTGCTGTGACATACAGATGTTACTGACAGTGCTGTGACGTACGTATGTTACTGATAGTGCTGTGAAATATATATATTACTGACAGTGCTGTGACGTACGTATGTTAGTGATAGTGCTGTGACATATATATATTACTGACAGTGCTGTGACGTACGTATGTTAGTGATAGTGCTGTGACATATATATATTACTGACAGTGCTGTGACGTACGTATGTTAGTGATAGTGCTGTGACGTACGTATGTTAGTGATAGTGCTGTGAAATATATATATTACTGACAGTGCTGTGACGTACGTATGTTAGTGATAGTGCTGTGACATATATATATTACTGACAGTGCTGTGACGTACGTATGTTAGTGATAGTGCTGTGACATATATATATTACTGACAGTGCTGTGACGTACGTATGTTAGTGATAGTGCTGTGACGTACGTATGTTAGTGATAGTGCTGTGACGTACGTATGTTAGTGATAGTGCTGTGAAATATATATATTACTGACAGTGCTGTGACGTACGTATGTTAGTGATAGTGCTGTGACATATATATATTACTGACAGTGCTGTCACGTACACATGTTACTGATAGTGCTGTGACATATATATATTACTGACAGTGCTGTGACGTACGTATGTTAGTGATAGTGCTGTGACGTACGTATGTTAGTGATAGTGCTGTGAAATATATATATTACTGACAGTGCTGTGACGTACGTATGTTAGTGATAGTGCTGTGACATATATATATTACTGACAGTGCTGTCACGTACACATGTTACTGATAGTGCTGTGACATATATATATTACTGACAGTGCTGTGACGTACGTATGTTAGTGATAGTGCTGTGACGTACGTATGTTAGTGATAGTGCTGTGAAATATATATATTACTGACAGTGCTGTGACGTACGTATGTTAGTGATAGTGCTGTGACATATCTATATTACTGACAGTGCTGTGACGTACGTATGTTACTGATAGTGCTGTGACGTACACATGTTACTGATAGTGCTGTGACATACAGATGTTACTGATAGTGCTGTGAAATATATATATTACTGACAGTGCTGTGACGTACGTATGTTAGTGATAGTGCTGTGAAATATATATATTACTGACAGTGCTGTGACGTACGTATGTTAGTGATAGTGCTGTGACATATATATATTACTGACAGTGCTGTGACGTACGTATGTTAGTGATAGTGCTGTGACGTACGTATGTTACTGATAGTGCTGTGACATATATATATTAATGACAGTGCTGTGACGTACGTATGTTAGTGATAGTGCTGTGACATATATATATTACTGACAGTGCTGTCACGTACGTATGTTACTGATAGTGCTGTGACGTACGTATGTTAGTGACAGCGCTGTGACATACAGATGTTACTGACAGTGCTGTCACGTACGTATGTTAGTGACAGCGCTGTGACATACAGATGTTACTGACAGTGCTGTGACGTACGTATGTTAGTGACAGCGCTGTGACATATATATATTACTGACAGTGCTGTGACGTACGTATGTTAGTGACAGCGCTGTGACGTACGTATGTTAGTGACAGTGCTGTGACGTACGTATGTTAGTGACAGCGCTGTGACATATATATATTACTGACAGTGCTGTGACGTACGTATGTTACTGACAGTGCTGTGACGTACGTATGTTACTGACAGTGCTGTGACATACGTATGTTAGTGATAGTGCTGTGACGTACGTATGTTACTGATAGTGCTGTGACATATATATATTAATGACAGTGCTGTGACGTACGTATGTTAGTGATAGTGCTGTGACATATATATATTACTGACAGTGCTGTCACGTACGTATGTTACTGACAGTGCTGTAACGTACGTATGTTATTGACAGTGCTGTGACATACAGATGTTACTGACAGTGCTGTGACATACAGATGTTACTGATAGTGCTGTGACATACAGATGTTACTGACAGTGCTGTGACATACAGATGTTACTGATAGTGCTGTGACATACAGATGTTACTGACAGTGCTGTGACATACAGATGTTACTGACAGTGCTGTGACATACAGATGTTACTGACAGTGCTGTGACATACAGATGTTACTGACAGTGCTGTGACATACAGATGTTACTGATAGTGCTGTGACATACAGATGATACTGACAGTGCTGTGACATACAGATGTTACTGATAGTGCTGTGACATACAGATGTTACTGATAGTGCTGTGACATACAGATGTTACTGATAGTGCTGTGACATACAGATGTTACTGATAGTGCTGTGACATACAGATGTTACTGACAGTGCTGTGACATACAGATGTTACTGATAGTGCTGTGACATACAGATGTTACTGATAGTGCTGTGACATACAGATGTTACTGATAGTGCTGTGACGTACAGATGTTACTGATAGTGCTGTGACATACAGATGTTACTGACAGTGCTGTGACATACAGATGTTACTGATAGTGCTGTGACATACAGATGTTACTGACAGTGCTGTGACGTACGTATGTTACTGACAGTGCTGTGACATACAGATGTTACTGATAGTGCTGTGACATACAGATGTTACTGATAGTGCTGTGACATACAGATGTTACTGATAGTGCTGTGACGTACAGATGTTACTGATAGTGCTGTGACATACAGATGTTACTGATAGTGCTGTGACGTACGTATGTTACTGACAGTGCTGTGACATACAGATGTTACTGACAGTGCTGTCTCGTACATATTTTATGGACAGTGCTGTGACGTACAGATGTTACTGACAGTGCTGTGACATACAGATGTTACTGACAGTGCTGTGACATACAGATGTTACTGACAGTGCTGTCTCGTACATATTTTATGGACAGTGCTGTGACATACAGATGTTACTGACAGTGCTGTGACATACAGATGTTACTGACAGTGCTGTGACATACAGATGTTACTGACAGTGCTGTGACATACAGATGTTACTGACAGTGCTGTGACATACAGATGTTACTGACAGTGCTGTGACATACAGATGTTACTGATAGTGCTGTGACGTACGTATGTTACTGACAGTGCTGTGACATACAGATGTTACTGACAGTGCTGTGACATACAGATGTTACTGACAGTGCTGTGACATACAGATGTTACTGATAGTGCTGTGACATACAGATGTTACTGACAGTGCTGTGACATACAGATGTTACTGACAGTGCTGTGACATACAGATGTTACTGATAGTGCTGTGACGTACGTATGTTACTGACAGTGCTGTGACATACAGATGTTACTGACAGTGCTGTGACATACAGATGTTACTGACAGTGCTGTGACATACAGATGTTACTGATAGTGCTGTGACGTACGTATGTTACTGACAGTGCTGTGACATACAGATGTTACTGACAGTGCTGTGACATACAGATGTTACTGACAGTGCTGTGACATACAGATGTTACTGATAGTGCTGTGACATACAGATGTTACTGACAGTGCTGTGACATACAGATGTTACTGACAGTGCTGTGACATACAGATGTTACTGACAGTGCTGTGACATACAGATGTTACTGACAGTGCTGTGACATACAGATGTTACTGATAGTGCTGTGACGTACGTATGTTACTGACAGTGCTGTGACATACAGATGTTACTGACAGTGCTGTGACATACAGATGTTACTGACAGTGCTGTGACATACAGATGTTACTGATAGTGCTGTGACATACAGATGTTACTGACAGTGCTGTGACATACAGATGTTACTGACAGTGCTGTGACATACAGATGTTACTGACAGTGCTGTGACATACAGATGTTACTGACAGTGCTGTGACATACAGATGTTACTGATAGTGCTGTGACGTACGTATGTTACTGACAGTGCTGTGACATACAGATGTTACTGACAGTGCTGTGACATACAGATGTTACTGACAGTGCTGTGACATACAGATGTTACTGACAGTGCTGTCTCGTACATATTTTATGGACAGTGCTGTGACATACAGATGTTACTGACAGTGCTGTGACATACAGATGTTACTGACAGTGCTGTGACATACAGATGTTACTGACAGTGCTGTGACATACACATGTTACTGACAGTGCTGTGACATACAGATGTTACTGACAGTGCTGTGACATACAGATGTTACTGATAGTGCTGTGACGTACGTATGTTACTGACAGTGCTGTGACATACAGATGTTACTGACAGTGCTGTGACATACAGATGTTACTGACAGTGCTGTGACATACAGATGTTACTGACAGTGCTGTGACATACAGATGTTACTGATAGTGCTGTGACATACAGATGTTACTGACAGTGCTGTGACGTACGTATGTTACTGACAGTGCTGTGACATACAGATGTTACTGACAGTGCTGTGACATACAGATGTTACTGACAGTGCTGTGACATACAGATGTTACTGACAGTGCTGTCTCGTACATATTTTATGGACAGTGCTGTGACATACAGATGTTACTTACAGTGCTGTGACATACATATATTACTGACAGTGCTGTGACATACAGATGTTACTGACAGTGCTGTCACGTACGTATTTTATGGACAGTGCTGTGATGTTTGTGTTTTACTGACAGTGCTGTGTCAAACGTTGGCCCTATGTTACTGACCATGTTGTGACGTACAGATGTTACTGACAGTGCTGTCACGTACGTATGTTACTGACAGTGCTGTCACGTACGTATGTTACTGACAGTGCTGTCACGTACGTATGTTACTGACAGTGCTGTGACATACAGATGTTACTGACAGTGCTGTCAGTTACGTATTTTATGGACAGTGCTGAGACGTACGTATGGTACTGACAGTGCTGTCACGTACGTATGTTAGTGACAGTGCTGGGACGTACGTAGCCTATGCTACTGACAGTGCTGTCACGTACGTAGGCCTATGTTACTGACAGTGCTGAGACGTACGTATGTTGCTGACAGTGCGGTGACGTACGTATGTTACTGACAGTGCTGTCACGTACGTAGGTTACTGACAATGCTGTGACGTTTGTGTTTTACTGACAGTGCTGTGTCAAACGTTGGCCCTATGTTACTGACCATGTTGTGACGTACGTTTGTTACTGACAGTGCTGTGACGCACGTAGGTTACTGACAGGTGACGTATACAGATGTTACTGACAGTGCTGTGTGTACTTAGGTTACTGACAGGTGACGTATACAGATGTTACTGACAGTGCTGTGACAAACGTTGGCCCTATGTTACTGACCATGTTGTGACGTACGTTTGTTACTGACAGTGCTGTGACGCACGTAGGTTACTGACAGTGCTGTGTCAAACGTTGGCCCTATGTTACTGACCATGTTGTGACGTACGTTTGTTACTGACAGTGCTGTGACGCACGTAGGTTACTGACAGTGCTGTGTGTACTTAGGTTACTGACAGGTGACGTATACAGATGTTACTGACAGTGCTGTCACGTACGTATGTTACTGACAGTGCTGTGACATACAGATGTTACTGATAGTGCTGTCACGTACGTATGTTACTGACAGTGCTGTGACATACAGATGTTACTGATAGTGCTGTCACGTACGTAGGTTACTGATAGTGCTGTGACGTTTGGGTTTTACTGAGAGTGCTGTGTCAAACGTTGGCCCTATGTTACTGACCATGTTGTGACGTACGTTTGTTACTGACAGTGCTGTGACGCACGTAGGTTACTGACAGTGCTGTGTGTACTTAGGTTACTGACAGGTGACGTATACAGATGTTACTGACAGTGCTGTCACGTACGTATGTTACTGACAGTGCTGTGACATACAGATGTTACTGACAGTGCTGTCACGTACGTAGGTTACTGATAGTGCTGTGACGTTTGGGTTTTACTGAGAGTGCTGTGTCAAACGTTGGCCCTATGTTACTGACCATGTTGTGACGTACGTTTGTTACTGACAGTGCTGTGACGCACGTAGGTTACTGACCACGCTAGTGCTTTGACAGTGTGCGGACAGTGTCAGCCATCCGTGTTCAACAGTCGAAGCATCTCCACTATACCGATACAGGTGGCTCAGTGGTAATTGACGCGACGAGACTAATTCGGGAGATCGCCGGTTCGATTTCTGCCACCGGCAGTCCTGACTCAATGTTTTTTCCATGGTTTTCCTCAGTCGTAAAGGCGAATGCTGGGATTGAGTGGACATTCCTTCCTAGCTATCTAAACACCCTAATATACATATTTAGTCACCTGAAAAGGGGCCCAGAAGGTAAAGCTGGTGTGCACCAGGTATTCATAATAAAAATTATTATTATCAATCTATCTATGCATCAATTATCTTATCTTTAGCGAAAGATGCATGCATGTATCACGGTGTTGTATACATTGTAAAGGCGTGCTTATTAATGGTGGTAATTTGCACTGGAAGAAATAACATTATTGGAAAATAATAGCGAAAAGTTCACTTATAAGTAAAATTGATAGGCATCCTAAATGGGACTCAAATGCTCTACCCCATCTGGCCAGAGCAACTTTTATTAAAATGTATGCAATAACGACAAGTCTTCTTTTTAAAGATGGAGACGATGAACGATCTCAAAAGCCTTTGGAATCGCAGTTATAATTGATTTCTAAAAATACAAAATGTTATTGCAGTTTTAGATTGTTGTTTACACAACTCTAATTAATAATCATTTAAATGCTATTTAGTAGTGCAGTGCAGTTTCTAGTCAGGTCATTTTTTTTTATAAAAGAAACCCATCATTATAATTTGTCGTTGCTGATTTGTACACATACAATGCGAAACATTGAAGGCGTGTTACCACTTACCCAAACATCTATTTCTGGCTGTATTATTTATAGCATTCATTCCACACACTGACGTGTTTCATAACTGCAGATTTCAGTAATTTGGTTCAGATAAATTTAATACAGATATCCATGTTGTCGTTGATAACTTCAACACGTGTTGTGTCCGACTATCCATGTGCGTTTGGAACAAATACTACAATAATATGATTAGTTTTATAATAGAATAACATTCAAAACAAAATAACCAAAACAAATAAAGCATTATTCTCAGTATAAAGTTCTAGATAACTTCGTCCTCGGCAAAAACAACATTTTATTGGCTTCTGATTGGCGGTTGCCACGATGTACAATTGTACACTCAGCGGTTTGTTTTTAACTTTGGTATTAATTTTTGTTTATTTACTTGCGTGAAAATGATGCAATAATGAATAATTAATCACTTAACTGATAACTGAACGATACTTACATAATATCTGCTCCCCCCCCTCACAGCTACGTTGAAACAGGATAGAGTGTACTTATAAATTCCCCCCGACCCCCCTCAACTTTAAAAACGTTCCTACAACTACAAATACAAGAAACTTGAACGAACCTCCCAAATATGTGTCAATCACGTAATGAAAAATGTAATACATATATTACGAAATAACCTCAATTGCAAGCATATTGCTATTTATCATTTGAAATTATTTTATTAAAACATGTATAATTAATCTGATTAATTAATCATTTTTAATAACTCGAAGTCCTGGGTGACCTGTGACGGTATAACCAAATAATACGTCACAGTCAATAGAGGTATAGAAGCAGCAAACAACGACGCGCATTGACCCATTGTTATTCTTGTGGTGTATTTCCAGCTTTTATGTACTCATCTGCCAAATATCAGTTTTTGAATTTAGTGAAATGAATCAGCTGCAGCTAATAGGCTTCAGCAATTTTAACTTTATTTATTAATTATTCCCATTCATTACAAAAGTGAATAGGGGTTGGCAGAATAGAGCACAGCTCCAAACACACAGAGTGACTGCCAACCCATACTAAAAGTACTTAAAATCTAAATATAATAATGAACAAATAAATTATAAAAATGTATAAAAACATGAAAACATAATATGAATGAAAATATAATTATAAGACAGAACTGTTAAATATGAAGTAAAAAAGAATTTAAAAATGAAAATTTACAAAACAATGTTTAAAAAATGCTCCGTTAAAGACGCTTTGAAGACATCTAATGAGCGTGCCATCCTGATCTTCAGTGGAAGAGAATTACACGATTGACAAGCCCTATAATAGAACCCTCTCTGGTAGGCTGCTGTTCTGGCAAAAGGTGGCCTGAACAATAGACCCCTACCAAATTGGGCACTACGATTACAGGCTTGCAGTCTTACATATGGATCCAGGTTTATTAAATATCGTATTCCAACGGTGCTAAATTAGCACGATGCCACAAGAATAGCGTTGTTATTATGTAATCATTCGTTTGAAAAAGTACCACTCGAATAAATTGCTAGGTCTACTCAAGAAACTTTAATTCAACTAAAGTTGTAATTGCATCGAAATTATTTGGAAATTAGTTCTCTAGAATGCAATAGTATGATGTCTAAATATAGAAACAATTTTAAACATCGTTTACCGGTACAAATTGCTATAGTTTCTCTAGTGAAAATATTGACACAAATAAAAGTTGTTGGACCTATTTATAATCAGTTTTCTTTAAACTGGAAACTAATTTTAAACTTAGTGAAAGGAATTGGTTGTTTTGATTTTTCATTCGTTCTTTAGTCTGGGTGTGAACATACTATTTTAATGTGTTTCATTTTCATTTCATTTCATTTATTCATTCATACATTGTATACATACAACTGATTTCGTCACATGTGTTTGAAAAGATAGCAGAAACATAATATGATTTTATAATTTTTACAATTATCTCCAAAGATATTGTAATGGTAACATTATATCGTCATTTCGAACAGAGAAGTTGGATAAACATTAAAGTTTAGATCTATAAAAGTATATTATAACCTTTTTCTCATGTCCAGAAGTTGACAAAATCTCTCAACCCGAACCGGTATTCAACCCTGGACGTACTGGATTGAAAGTAGTAATTAATATATCTAGATCAAAGATATTATAATATTCCCTACCTAGATGATCAACAAACCTCACTTTTATTTATTGTCAGATGATACATCTTAGACCGCTTATTAAATCGGACTACATAGTCACAAGTAACAACCGATTGCAAAACTGCATATTGACCGGTCAAATGATATTCCCATCACATTATCTTCTGTTCCCGGTTATTATATTATATTCTATCACAAGTTCACCTTCCACCTTACTCATCTTGTTTGAAACTTCACCTGTTGGTAGAATGATTGGTTTATTGTCGTAGTAGGCCTGTAGCTGTACTGCCAAGTACTTATTAACTATACGACTGTGTAATTATAAACACCAAACGCGGTACATAATAATAATTACCATCTTCGTATAGAAACCCGCCCAGATTAATTACATTTCGAAAAGTTAATTACATGAAACTGTCTACAAAAATTGTCTAGTGAGTTTAAGACATCGACACTTCCGGCATATTGTGTCTACTAGCGCGATAGAGTGGGTCCGTGCTTCCAGTGAAGAAGGTTTAGCTTTCGAGTCCCAGAACGCTTGGAAATTACTTCGTCCAATGTTTGAATCGATTGATACAATCATTGACTCGGGAGTAACGTAAGCAGTCAGGTACGTTGCGCACTGTGTGAAGTGAAGTGTGACAAAAAAACAGAAATGAGAATGTTTTTTTTTTACAAACTCAGCATGCAGTGACCTTTCTTATCAAGTTCACGAACAGTCATTGTATACGCACGGAAATTTGACTCTGTAAATGCAATGTAGAAAAATACGGCACAATTTGTAAACTGCTCAACAAAAATAAACTACTGACATATTTTCTTTGACCATACTTGTTTATACAGCAATTACCGAACATGTTGGGAATGCATGAACAATATTTGATATCAATTGTCATCCAAATAATGATTACAACGAGGTGCTAAACTAAATCACGTAAGTTTCCAAGATGATGAGATGATGATGATTGATGACAAATGTTCGTATTTTCGTATTGTGTTTCGGCAACGATGCTAATCGAGGTGATGAGTCGGTTAAGCATGAAGATAAAAACACGTACACGTTGCTTAAGACAAGATTCAAACCTGGGACCAACGTCTAATTAGCCACGGCTACTACGTGACCTACATTTCGTTTAGACAAGTTACCAACAAAGCAGTGGATAATTCGAAGCTACTTTTACAACAAGCTGAACTCTTAAAAACTATGCTCAATTCCTGCGATTCATTATCTGTGTGTGGTATTAGAATACAAGCATCCTGTGCGACGCGTTGATAAGAGAGCAACTGACCTTGACTGAGTGCGAACCAGCGTCGCCGTCTTACAGTTATACGAGAGGTGCGGGGCGGCGATATCATAGTGCCCCGAGCACCTGCTCTTGATTGAGTGCGGGGCGCTCTGCGTGGCCGTCTTACACCTATACGAGGGGTGCGGGGCGGCGATATCATAGTGGCCCGAGCACCTGCTCTTGATTGAGTGCGGGGCGCTCTGCGTGGCCGTCTTACAGTTATACGAGGGGTGCGGGGCGGCGATATCATAGTGGCCCGAGCACCTGCTCTTGATTGAGAGCGGGGCGCTCTGCGTGGCCGTCTTACAGTTATACGAGGGGTGCGGGGCGGCGATATCATAGTGGCCCGAATACCTGCTCTTGATTGAGTGCGGGGCGCTCTGCGTGGCCGTCTTATAGTTATACGAGAGGTGCGGGGCGGCGATATCATAGTGGCCCGAGTACCTGCTCTTGATTGAGTGCGGGGCGCTCTGCGTGGCCGTCTTACAGTTATACGAGGGGTGCGGGGCGGCGATATCATAGTGGCCCGAGTACCTGCTCTTGATTGAGTGCGGGGCGCTCTGCGTGGCCGTCTTATAGTTATACGAGGGGTGCGGGGCGGCGATATCATAGTGGCCCGAGTACCTGCTCTTGATTGAGTGCGGGGCGCTCTGCGTGGCCGTCTTACAGTTATACGAGGGGTGCGGGGCGGCGATATCATAGTGGCCCGAGTACCTGCTCTTGATTGAGTGCGAGGCGCTCTGCGTGGCCGTCTTACAGTTATACGAGGGGTGCGGGGCGGCGATATCATAGTGGCCCGAGTACCTGCTCTTGATTGAGTGCGAGGCGCTCTGCGTGGCCGTCTTACAGTTATACGAGAGGTGCGGGGCGGATATATCATAGTGGCCCGAGCACCTGCTCTTGACAGAGTGCGGGGCGCTCTGCGTGGCCGTCTTACAGTTATACGAGGGGTGCGGGGCGGCGATATCATAGTGGCCCGAGCACCTGCTCTTGATTGAGTGCGGGGCGCTCTGCGTGGCCGTCTTACAGCTATACGAGAGGTGCGGGGCGGCGATATCATAGTGGCCCGAGCACCTGCTCTTGACTGAGTGCGGGGCGCTCTGCGTGGCCGTCTTACAGCTATACGAGAGGTGCGGGGCGGCGATATCATAGTGGCCCGAGCACCTGCTCTTGATTAAGTGCGGGGCACTCTGCGTGGCCGTCTTACAGTTATACGAGAGGTGCGGGGCGGCGATATCATAGTGGCCCGAGCACCTGCTCTTGATTGGGTGCGGGGCGCTCTGCGTGGCCGTCTTACAGTTATACGAGAGGTGCGAGGCGGCGATATCATAGTGGCCTGGGCACCTGCTCTTGATTGAGTGCGGAGCGCTCTGCGTGGCCGTCTTACAGCTATAAGAGAGGTGCGGGGCGGCGATATCATAGTGGCCCGAGCACCTGCTCTTGATTGAGTGCGGGGCGCTCTGCGTGGCCGTCTTATAGCTATACGAGAGGTGCGGGGCGGCGATATCATAGTGGCCCGAGCACCTGCTCTTGATTAAGTGCTCTGCGTGGCCGTCTTACAGTTATACGAGAGGTGCGGGGCGGCGATATCATAGTGGCCCGAGCACCTGCTCTTGATTAAGTGCTCTGCGTGGCCGTCTTACAGTTATACGAGAGGTGCGGGGCGGCGATATCATAGTGGCCCGAGCACCTGCTCTTGATTAAGTGCTCTGCGTGGCCGTCTTATAGCTATACGAGAGGTGCGGGGCGGCGATATCATAGTGGCCCGAGCACCTGCTCTTGATTAAGTGCTCTGCGTGGCCGTCTTATAGCTATACGAGAGGTGCGGGGCGGCGATATCATAGTGGCCCGAGCACCTGCTCTTGATTAAGTGCTCTGCGTGGCCGTCTTATAGCTATACGAGAGGTGCGGGGCGGCGATATCATAGTGGCCCGAGCACCTGCTCTTGATTAAGTGCTCTGCGTGGCCGTCTTACAGTTATACGAGAGGTGCGGGGCGGCGATATCATAGTGGCCCGAGCACCTGCTCTTGATTGAGTGCGGGGCGCTCTGCGTGGCCGTCTTACAGCTATACGAGGAGTCCGGGGCGGCGATATCATAGTGGCCCGCACACCTGCTCTTGATTGAGTGCGGGGCGCTCTGCGTGGCCGTCTTATAGTTATACAAGAGGTGCGGGGCGGCGATATCATAGTGGCCCGAGCACCTGCTCTTGATTGAGTGCGGGGCGCTCTGCGTGGCCGTCTTATAGCTATACGAGAGGTGCGGGGCGGCGATATCATAGTGGCCCGAGCACCTGCTCTTGATTGAGTGCTCTGCGTGGCCGTCTTACAGCTATACGAGGGGTGCGGGGCGGCGATATCATAGTGGCCCGCGCACCTGCTCTTGATTGAGTGCGGGGCGCTCTGCGTGGCCGTCTTATAGTTATACGAGAGGTGCGAGGTGGCGATATCATAGTGGCCCGAGCACCTGCTCTTGATTGAGTGCGGGGCGCTCTGCGTGGCCGTCTTATAGCTATACGAGAGGTGCGGGGCGGCGATATCATAGTGGCCCGAGCACCTGCTCTTGATTGAGTGCTCTGCGTGGCCGTCTTACAGCTATACGAGGGGTGCGGGGCGGCGATATCATAGTGGCCCGAGCACCTGCTCTTGATTGAGTGCGGGGCGCTCTGCGTGGCCGTCTTATAGTAATACGAGAGGTGCGGGGCGGCGATATCATAGTGGCCCGAGCACCTGCTCTTGATTGAGTGCGGGGCGCTCTGCGTCGCCGTCTTACAGTTATACGAGAGGTGCGGGGCGGCGATATCATAGTGGCCCGAGCACCTGCTCTTGATTGAGTGCGGGGCGCTCTGCGTGGCCGTCTTACAGTTATACGAGAGGTGCGGGGCGGCGATATCATAGTGGCCCGAGCACCTGCTCTTGATTGAGTGCGGGGCGCTCTGCGTGGCCGTCTTACAGTTATACGAGAGGTGCGGGGCGGCGATATCATAGTAATTCGAGCACCTGCTCTTGATTGAGTGCGGGGCGCTCTGCGTGGCCGTCTTACAGTTATACGAGGGGTGCGGGGCGGCGATATCATAGTGGTTCGAGCACCTGCTCTTGATTGAGTGCGGGGCGCTCTGCGTGGCCGTCTTACAGCTATACGAGGGGTGCGGGGCGGCGATATCATAGTGGCCCGAGCACCTGCTCTTGACTGAGTGCTCTGCGTCGCCGTCTTACAGTTATACGAGAGGTGCGGGGCGGCGATATCATAGTGGCCCGAGCACCTGCTCTTGATTGAGTGCGGGGCGCTCTGCGTGATCGTCTTACAGTTATACGAGGGGTGCGGGGCGGCGATATCATAGTGGCCCGAGCACCTGCTCTTGATTGAGTGCGGGGCGCTCTGCGTCGCCGTCTTACAGTTATACGAGAGGTGCGGGGCGGCGATATCATAGTGGCCCGAGCACCTGCTCTTGATTGAGTGCGGGGCGCTCTGCGTGGCCGTCTTACAGTTATACGAGAGGTGCGGGGCGGCGATATCATAGTGCCCCGAGCACCTGCTCTTGATTGAGTGCGGGGTGCTCTGCGTGGCCGTCTTACAGTTATACGAGAGGTGCGGGGCGGCGATATCATAGTGGCCCGAGCACCTGCTCTTGATTGAGTGCGGGGCGCTCTGCGTGGCCGTCTTACAGTTAAACGAGAGGTGCGGGGCGGCGATATCATAGTGGCCCGAGCACCTGCTCTTGATTGAGTGCGGGGCGCTCTGCGTCGCCGTCTTACAGTTATACGAGAGGTGCGGGGCGGCGATATCATAGTGGCCCGAGCACCTGCTCTTGATTGAGTGCGGGGCGCTCTGCGTGGCCGTCTTACAGTTATAAAAGAGGTGCGGGGCGGCGATATCATAGTGGCCCGAGCACCTGCTCTTGATTGAGTGCGGGGCGCTCTGCGTCGCCGTCTTACAGCTATACGAGAGGTGCGGGGCGGCGATATCATAGTGGCCCGAGCACCTGCTCTTGATTGAGTGCGGGGCGCTCTGCGTCGCCGTCTTACAGTTATACGAGAGGTGCGGGGCGGCGATATCATAGTGGCCCGAGCACCTGCTCTTGATTGAGTGCGGGGCGCTCTGCGTGGCCGTCTTACAGTTATACGAGAGGTGCGGTGCGGCGATATCATAGTGGTTCGAGCACCTGCTCTTGATTGAGTGCGGGGCGCTCTGCGTTGCCGTCTTATAGTTATACGAGAGTTGCGGGGCGGCGATATCATATTGGCCCGAGCACCTGCTCTTGATTGAGTGCGGGGCGCTCTGCGTCGCCGTCTTACAGTTATACGAGAGGTGCGGGGCGGCGATATCATAGTGGTTCGAGCACCTGCTCTTGATTGAGTGCGGGGCGCTCTGCGTCGCCGTCTTACAGTTATACGAGAGGTGCGGGGCGGCGATATCATAGTGGCCCGAGCACCTGCTCTTGATTGAGTGCGGGGCGCTCTGCGTGGCCGTCTTACAGTTATACGAGAGGTGCGGGGCGGCGATATCATAGTGGCCCGAGCACCTGCTCTTGATTGAGTGCGGGGCGCTCTGCGTCGCCGTCTTACAGTTATACGACAGGTGCGGGGCGGCGCAGTCATAGTGGCCCGAGCACCTGCTCTTGATTGAGTGCGGGGCGCTCTGCGTGGCCGTCTTATAGTTATACGAGAGGTGCGGGGCGGCGATATCATAGTGGCCCGAGCACCTGCTCTTGATTGAGTGCGGAGCGCTCTGCGTGGCCGTCTTACAGCTATACGAGAGGTGCGGGGCGGCGATATCATAGTGGCCCGAGCACCTGCTCTTGATTGAGTGCGGGGCGCTCTGCGTGGCCGTCTTATAGCTATACGAGAGGTGCGGGGCGGCGATATCATAGTGGCCCGAGCACCTGCTCTTGATTAAGTGCTCTGCGTGGCCGTCTTACAGTTATACGAGAGGTGCGGGGCGGCGATATCATAGTGGCCCGAGCACCTGCTCTTGATTAAGTGCTCTGCGTGGCCGTCTTACAGTTATACGAGAGGTGCGGGGCGGCGATATCATAGTGGCCCGAGCACCTGCTCTTGATTAAGTGCTCTGCGTGGCCGTCTTATAGCTATACGAGAGGTGCGGGGCGGCGATATCATAGTGGCCCGAGCACCTGCTCTTGATTAAGTGCTCTGCGTGGCCGTCTTATAGCTATACGAGAGGTGCGGGGCGGCGATATCATAGTGGCCCGAGCACCTGCTCTTGATTAAGTGCTCTGCGTGGCCGTCTTATAGCTATACGAGAGGTGCGGGGCGGCGATATCATAGTGGCCCGAGCACCTGCTCTTGATTAAGTGCTCTGCGTGGCCGTCTTACAGTTATACGAGAGGTGCGGGGCGGCGATATCATAGTGGCCCGAGCACCTGCTCTTGATTGAGTGCGGGGCGCTCTGCGTGGCCGTCTTACAGCTATACGAGGAGTCCGGGGCGGCGATATCATAGTGGCCCGCACACCTGCTCTTGATTGAGTGCGGGGCGCTCTGCGTGGCCGTCTTATAGTTATACAAGAGGTGCGGGGCGGCGATATCATAGTGGCCCGAGCACCTGCTCTTGATTGAGTGCGGGGCGCTCTGCGTGGCCGTCTTATAGCTATACGAGAGGTGCGGGGCGGCGATATCATAGTGGCCCGAGCACCTGCTCTTGATTGAGTGCTCTGCGTGGCCGTCTTACAGCTATACGAGGGGTGCGGGGCGGCGATATCATAGTGGCCCGCGCACCTGCTCTTGATTGAGTGCGGGGCGCTCTGCGTGGCCGTCTTATAGTTATACGAGAGGTGCGGGGTGGCGATATCATAGTGGCCCGAGCACCTGCTCTTGATTGAGTGCGGGGCGCTCTGCGTGGCCGTCTTATAGCTATACGAGAGGTGCGGGGCGGCGATATCATAGTGGCCCGAGCACCTGCTCTTGATTGAGTGCTCTGCGTGGCCGTCTTACAGCTATACGAGGGGTGCGGGGCGGCGATATCATAGTGGCCCGAGCACCTGCTCTTGATTGAGTGCGGGGCGCTCTGCGTGGCCGTCTTATAGTAATACGAGAGGTGCGGGGCGGCGATATCATAGTGGCCCGAGCACCTGCTCTTGATTGAGTGCGGGGCGCTCTGCGTCGCCGTCTTACAGTTATACGAGAGGTGCGGGGCGGCGATATCATAGTGGCCCGAGCACCTGCTCTTGATTGAGTGCGGGGCGCTCTGCGTCGCCGTCTTACAGTTATACGAGAGGTGCGGGGCGGCGATATCATAGTGGCCCGAGCACCTGCTCTTGATTGAGTGCGGGGCGCTCTGCGTGGCCGTCTTACAGTTATACGAGAGGTGCGGGGCGGCGATATCATAGTGGTTCGAGCACCTGCTCTTGATTGAGTGCGGGGCGCTCTGCGTGGCCGTCTTACAGTTATACGAGGGGTGCGGGGCGGCGATATCATAGTGGTTCGAGCACCTGCTCTTGATTGAGTGCGGGGCGCTCTGCGTGGCCGTCTTACAGCTATACGAGGGGTGCGGGGCGGCGATATCATAGTGGCCCGAGCACCTGCTCTTGACTGAGTGCTCTGCGTCGCCGTCTTACAGTTATACGAGAGGTGCGGGGCGGCGATATCATAGTGGCCCGAGCACCTGCTCTTGATTGAGTGCGGGGCGCTTTGCGTGGCCGTCTTACAGTTATACGAGGGGTGCGGGGCGGCGATATCATAGTGGCCCGAGCACCTGCTCTTGATTGAGTGCGGGGCGCTCTGCGTCGCCGTCTTACAGTTATACGAGAGGTGCGGGGCGGCGATATCATAGTGGCCCGAGCACCTGCTCTTGATTGAGTGCGGGGCGCTCTGCGTGGCCGTCTTACAGTTATACGAGAGGTGCGGGGCGGCGATATCATAGTGCCCCGAGCACCTGCTCTTGATTGAGTGCGGGGCGCTCTGCGTGGCCGTCTTACAGTTATACGAGAGGTGCGGGGCGGCGATATCATAGTGGCCCGAGCACCTGCTCTTGATTGAGTGCGGGGCGCTCTGCGTGGCCGTCTTACAGTTAAACGAGAGGTGCGGGGCGGCGATATCATAGTGGCCCGAGCACCTGCTCTTGATTGAGTGCGGGGCGCTCTGCGTCGCCGTCTTACAGTTATACGAGAGGTGCGGGGCGGCGATATCATAGTGGCCCGAGCACCTGCTCTTGATTGAGTGCGGGGCGCTCTGCGTGGCCGTCTTACAGTTATACGAGAGGTGCGGGGCGGCGATATCATAGTGGCCCGAGCACCTGCTCTTGATTGAGTGCGGGGCGCTCTGCGTCGCCGTCTTACAGCTATACGAGAGGTGCGGGGCGGCAATATCATAGTGGCCCGAGCACCTGCTCTTGATTGAGTGCGGGGCGCTCTGCGTCGCCGTCTTACAGCTATACGAGAGGTGCGGGGCGGCGATATCATAGTGGCCCGAGCACCTGCTCTTGATTGAGTGCGGGGCGCTCTGCGTTGCCGTCTTATAGTTATACGAGAGTTGCGGGGCGGCGATATCATATTGGCCCGAGCACCTGCTCTTGATTGAGTGCGGGGCGCTCTGCGTGGCCGTCTTATAGTTATACGAGAGTTGCGGGGCGGCGATATCATATTGGCCCGAGCACCTGCTCTTGATTGAGTGCGGGGCGCTCTGCGTCGCCGTCTTACAGTTATACGAGAGGTGCGGGGCGGCGATATCATAGTGGCCCGAGCACCTGCTCTTGATTAAGTGCTCTGCGTGGCCGTCTTACAGTTATACGAGAGGTGCGGGGCGGCGATATCATAGTGGCCCGAGCACCTGCTCTTGATTGAGTGCGGGGCGCTCTGCGTGGCCGTCTTACAGCTATACGAGGAGTCCGGGGCGGCGATATCATAGTGGCCCGCACACCTGCTCTTGATTGAGTGCGGGGCGCTCTGCGTGGCCGTCTTATAGTTATACAAGAGGTGCGGGGCGGCGATATCATAGTGGCCCGAGCACCTGCTCTTGATTGAGTGCGGGGCGCTCTGCGTGGCCGTCTTATAGCTATACGAGAGGTGCGGGGCGGCGATATCATAGTGGCCCGAGCACCTGCTCTTGATTGAGTGCTCTGCGTGGCCGTCTTACAGCTATACGAGGGGTGCGGGGCGGCGATATCATAGTGGCCCGCGCACCTGCTCTTGATTGAGTGCGGGGCGCTCTGCGTGGCCGTCTTATAGTTATACGAGAGGTGCGGGGTGGCGATATCATAGTGGCCCGAGCACCTGCTCTTGATTGAGTGCGGGGCGCTCTGCGTGGCCGTCTTATAGCTATACGAGAGGTGCGGGGCGGCGATATCATAGTGGCCCGAGCACCTGCTCTTGATTGAGTGCTCTGCGTGGCCGTCTTACAGCTATACGAGGGGTGCGGGGCGGCGATATCATAGTGGCCCGAGCACCTGCTCTTGATTGAGTGCGGGGCGCTCTGCGTGGCCGTCTTATAGTAATACGAGAGGTGCGGGGCGGCGATATCATAGTGGCCCGAGCACCTGCTCTTGATTGAGTGCGGGGCGCTCTGCGTCGCCGTCTTACAGTTATACGAGAGGTGCGGGGCGGCGATATCATAGTGGCCCGAGCACCTGCTCTTGATTGAGTGCGGGGCGCTCTGCGTCGCCGTCTTACAGTTATACGAGAGGTGCGGGGCGGCGATATCATAGTGGCCCGAGCACCTGCTCTTGATTGAGTGCGGGGCGCTCTGCGTGGCCGTCTTACAGTTATACGAGAGGTGCGGGGCGGCGATATCATAGTGGTTCGAGCACCTGCTCTTGATTGAGTGCGGGGCGCTCTGCGTGGCCGTCTTACAGTTATACGAGGGGTGCGGGGCGGCGATATCATAGTGGTTCGAGCACCTGCTCTTGATTGAGTGCGGGGCGCTCTGCGTGGCCGTCTTACAGCTATACGAGGGGTGCGGGGCGGCGATATCATAGTGGCCCGAGCACCTGCTCTTGACTGAGTGCTCTGCGTCGCCGTCTTACAGTTATACGAGAGGTGCGGGGCGGCGATATCATAGTGGCCCGAGCACCTGCTCTTGATTGAGTGCGGGGCGCTTTGCGTGGCCGTCTTACAGTTATACGAGGGGTGCGGGGCGGCGATATCATAGTGGCCCGAGCACCTGCTCTTGATTGAGTGCGGGGCGCTCTGCGTCGCCGTCTTACAGTTATACGAGAGGTGCGGGGCGGCGATATCATAGTGGCCCGAGCACCTGCTCTTGATTGAGTGCGGGGCGCTCTGCGTGGCCGTCTTACAGTTATACGAGAGGTGCGGGGCGGCGATATCATAGTGCCCCGAGCACCTGCTCTTGATTGAGTGCGGGGCGCTCTGCGTGGCCGTCTTACAGTTATACGAGAGGTGCGGGGCGGCGATATCATAGTGGCCCGAGCACCTGCTCTTGATTGAGTGCGGGGCGCTCTGCGTGGCCGTCTTACAGTTAAACGAGAGGTGCGGGGCGGCGATATCATAGTGGCCCGAGCACCTGCTCTTGATTGAGTGCGGGGCGCTCTGCGTCGCCGTCTTACAGTTATACGAGAGGTGCGGGGCGGCGATATCATAGTGGCCCGAGCACCTGCTCTTGATTGAGTGCGGGGCGCTCTGCGTGGCCGTCTTACAGTTATACGAGAGGTGCGGGGCGGCGATATCATAGTGGCCCGAGCACCTGCTCTTGATTGAGTGCGGGGCGCTCTGCGTCGCCGTCTTACAGCTATACGAGAGGTGCGGGGCGGCAATATCATAGTGGCCCGAGCACCTGCTCTTGATTGAGTGCGGGGCGCTCTGCGTCGCCGTCTTACAGCTATACGAGAGGTGCGGGGCGGCGATATCATAGTGGCCCGAGCACCTGCTCTTGATTGAGTGCGGGGCGCTCTGCGTTGCCGTCTTATAGTTATACGAGAGTTGCGGGGCGGCGATATCATATTGGCCCGAGCACCTGCTCTTGATTGAGTGCGGGGCGCTCTGCGTGGCCGTCTTATAGTTATACGAGAGTTGCGGGGCGGCGATATCATATTGGCCCGAGCACCTGCTCTTGATTGAGTGCGGGGCGCTCTGCGTCGCCGTCTTACAGTTATACGAGAGGTGCGGGGCGGCGATATCATAGTGGCCCGAGCACCTGCTCTTGATTAAGTGCTCTGCGTGGCCGTCTTACAGTTATACGAGAGGTGCGGGGCGGCGATATCATAGTGGCCCGAGCACCTGCTCTTGATTGAGTGCGAGGCGCTCTGCGTGGCCGTCTTATAGTTATACGAGAGGTGCGGGGCGGCGATATCATAGTGGCCCGAGCACCTGCTCTTGATTGAGTGCGGAGCGCTCTGCGTCGCCGTCTTACAGTTATACGAGAGGTGCGGGGCGGCGATATCATAGTGGCCCGAGCACCTGCTCTTGATTGAGTGCGAGGCGCTCTGCGTGGCCGTCTTATAGTTATACGAGAGGTGCGGGGCGGCGATATCATAGTGGCCCGAGCACCTGCTCTTGATTGAGTGCGGGGCGCTCTGCGTCGCCGTCTTACAGTTATACGAGAGGTGCGGGGCGGCGATATCATAGTGGCCCGAGCACCTGCTCTTGATTGAGTGCGGGGCGCTCTGCGTCGCCGTCTTACAGCTATACGAGAGGTGCGGGGCGGCGATATCATAGTGGCCCGAGCACCTGCTCTTGATTGAGTGCGGGGCGCTCTGCGTGGCCGTCTTACAGTTATACGAGAGGTGCGGGGCGGCGATATCATAGTGGCCCGAGCACCTGCTCTTGATTGAGTGCGGAGCGCTCTGCGTCGCCGTCTTACAGTTATACGAGAGGTGCGGGGCGGCGATATCATAGTGGCCCGAGCACCTGCTCTTGATTGAGTGCGGAGCGCTCTGCGTCGCCGTCTTACAGTTATACGAGAGGTGCGGGGCGGCGATATCATAGTGGCCCGAGCACCTGCTCTTGATTGAGTGCGGAGCGCTCTGCGTCGCCGTCTTATAGTTATACAAGAGGTGCGGGGCGGCGCTGTCATATCGTCGCCGTCTTATAGTTATACAAGAGGTGCGGAGCGGCGTTGTCATATCGTCGCCGTCTTATAGTTATACAAGAGGTGCGGAGCGGCGCTGTCATATCGTCGCCGTCTTACAGTTATACAAGAGGTGCGGGGCGGCGCTGTCATATCGTCGCCGTCTTATAGTATTACAAGAGGTGCGGGGCGGCGCTGTCATATCGTCGCCGTCTTATAGTTATACAAGAGGTGCGGGGCGGCGCCGTCTTACAGTTATACAAGAGGTGCGGGGCGGCGCTGTCATATCGTCGCCGTCTTATAGTTATACAAGAGGTGCGGGGCGGCGCTGTCATATCGTCGCCGTCTTACAGTTATACAAGAGGTGCGGGGCGGCGCCGTCATATCGTCGCCGTCTTACAGTTATACAAGAGGTGCGGGGCGGCGCTGTCATATCGTCGCCGTCTTATAGTTATACAAGAGGTGCGGGGCGGCGCTGTCATATCGTCGCCGTCTTATAGTTATACAAGAGGTGCGGGGCGGCGCTGTCATATCGTCGCCGTCTTATAGTTATACAAGAGGTGCGGAGCGGCGCTGTCATATCGTCGCCGTCTTACAGTTATACAAGAGGTGCGGGGCGGCGCTGTCATATCGTCGTTGTCTTATAGTTATACAAGAGGTGCGGGGCGGCGCTGTCATATCGTCGCCGTCTTATAGTTATACAAGAGGTGCGGGGCGGCGCCGTCATATCGTCGCCGTCTTATAGTTATACAAGAGGTGCGGGGCGGCGCTGTCATATCGTCGCCGTCTTACAGTTATACAAGAGGTGCGGGGCGGCGCTGTCATATCGTCGCCGTCTTATAGTTATACAAGAGGTGCGGGGCGGCGCTGTCATATCGTCGCCGTCTTATAGTTATACAAGAGGTGCGGGGCGGCGTTGTCATATCGTCGCCGTCTTACAGTTATACAAGAGGTGCGGGGCGGCGCTGTCATATCGTCGCCGTCTTATAGTTATACAAGAGGTGCGGGGCGGCGCTGTCATATCGTCGCCGTCTTACAGTTATACAAGAGGTGCGGGGCGGCGCTGTCATATCGTCGCCGTCTTATAGTTATACAAGAGGTGCGGGGCGGCGCTGTCATATCGTCGCCGTCTTATAGTTATACAAGAGGTGCGGGGCGGCGCCGTCATATCGTCGCCGTCTTACAGTTATACAAGAGGTGCGGGGCGGCGCTGTCATATCGTCGCCGTCTTATAGTTATACAAGAGGTGCGGGGCGGCGCTGTCATATCGTCGCCGTCTTATAGTTATACAAGAGGTGCGGGGCGGCGCTGTCATATCGTCGCCGTCTTATAGTTATACAAGAGGTGCGGGGCGGCGCTGTCATATCGTCGCCGTCTTACAGTTATACAAGAGGTGCGGGGCGGCGCTGTCATATCGTCGCCGTCTTATAGTTATACAAGAGGTGCGGGGCGGCGCTGTCATATCGTCGTTGTCTTACAGTTATACAAGAGGTGCGGAGCGGCGCTGTCATATCGTCGCCGTCTTATAGTTATACAAGAGGTGCGGGGCGGCGTTGTCATATCGTCGCCGTCTTATAGTTATACAAGAGGTGCGGGGTGGCGCTGTCATATCGTCGCCGTCTTATAGTTATACAAGAGGTGCGGGGCGGCGTTGTCATATCGTCGCCGTCTTATAGTTATACAAGAGGGGCGGGGCGGCGTTGTCATATCGTCGCCGTCTTATAGTTATACAAGAGGTGCGGAGCGGCGCTGTCATATCGTCGTTGTCTTACAGTTATACAAGAGGTGCGGAGCGGCGCTGTCATATCGTCGCCGTCTTACAGTTATACAAGAGGTGCGGGGCGGCGCTGTCATATCGTCGCCGTCTTATAGTTATACAAGAGGTGCGGGGCGGCGCTGTCATATTGGCGCGAGTATCTGACCTTGACTGAGTGCGACCCGCTCATGCGTCGCCGTGTTATATTATACAAGCGGTTCGAACGGCGATGTCACATTGGTCCCGCTCGCAATAGTCAGTCAGTCAGTATTTCTATCTTCAATAGTTGTCGGATAGTCGAAATTAACACCCTCGTGACGGTATGGACATTTTGCCACCATTTTGTTTTATAAAAAAAATCGAGTACTTGAAGACATCGGGTGAAAGGAGCTTGCGGCAAGCAGTAGCTGACTTGGGTGGTACAAGTCATGATAAGTCCGTATATCTGCGCGTATTCTCACGCACACGCACACGCACACTACATGCAAACCCTTTTTTGGAGATTATCTGTAGAAATTGATGATATCTGCCTCTAAATAATACAAAACTTCGAACAAATAATATGCCATTTCGAAGATACAAACCAAAATATACCTCGAAAATCGAGAACATGTATATTATACATGTTCTCGATTTTCGAGTTTTTTTTTTACAAATATCCTACTAATATGCCCTCGAGTGTCACTTAACATAAAACTGCCCCGCATTCTACCATGGTCAGCCAAATCGCCGCTATCAAAGCAGTGCGATTTTAACGAGTTTGACGGGGGAATTTAGAAGACCTTGGCACCTTATAGGAGATATTTCTGCAAAATTGATGGACACGGAGATCAGGCAATCCAGTCCCCTAAAATGAAGAAACGGTTTTAAATGGGATCGAATATCGCCATGAAAACGAAACTGTACAGTAACTTCGTTCGCATGTACTACTGTACTCTTAAGCTGTACTGCACGTTCATTCAGTTCAGTTTAGTTCAGTACTGTACATTGCACAAGACACCATTTGTTTCTCCACGCCACCAAGTCAAGCCAAGAACCACGGGGCATTTACAGGTTATGTTAACTTGGTAAGAATCTCGGCTAAAACTTACGCAATATTTGGTTTTCCTCTACACGTAAATAACGTACTCTTACAATAATTTACTTCCACACAAGAATATATAATTTTAATAGTTTGTAGTATATCGTCTCATCCATTTCTGCCACCAAATATTTCTACATTGTACTATTGGATCGCATACAGAGACGGTACAGAAACACACGAATCATCTGCACTATAGTCCAGCATCAAAGTGTCGAGAATCATAGTCCTGGGCAATTTCGAGGAAAGAGTATAGCACCATATACCAATGTGTTCATAAGGTTTCACAGTATTTAGCGCACTTTGGTGCCAGAGCGATATCCACGACTGGGGGCGGGGGCGGTGCCCCCAATTTTGACTACGCATTGCATTGAATATCGCTCAATTACGGCCAAACGGTTGGTCTGACAACGAAAATGATAATGATAAAATATATTTGTGCGTAATTGATAAATATTTCCTTGTCATAATTATTCATGTACGGTACATAGTGCGAAAGTAATCGTCAATTAAGTATAAAATTAATTTATTCTCAATATATAAAACCATGGGCCAACTATATATTTTCAAAACATTACAAACATATTCATACACGTATAAAAATGTCAGAGTATTGCCATATCGGTGATTTTTTTTCATAATTTTATCTTTAAGCGATTGGTATTAGTGAAGTATTAAAGACAAGAATGCGTGGGGCTTTTGTGCGCCCGCTAAACATAAGTGTAATGCATAGAAGCATTGGCAATCATAATATTGTACTATTTCGAAAGAAAAGTACACTTATATCTTCGTTTTAGCTTGTAAAATAATAATTTGGATGGTGCCAAGCTCCAAACTTAGGCGTTTACAAGTTATACATAAAAAAAAAAATGACCGACTCTCATGAGTTTTCCCTATTTATCTTCACAATCGTCAATCGTGCATTTTTTGGCACAATTTAATATGACAAAAATTGTTTCTAGTAAAATTCTACACACATGTGATACTTGGATATATTCATAGGAAGTACTACTTACGTACAAATTTAATTTTTGTATGTGTGCATCTGAACTCAAATGTACAAAACTTGGCTCCCGTTCGCTTCTTGATAAAGCAACTGTGACCTAAGGGAGTGGTCTCAATCTCTTCTTTTAAGCTCATAAAATAATAATATTGATGGTGCCAAGCTCCAATGATAGACGTTAACGAGTTGCATGTGAAAAACAAAATGGCTGCCACTTCAGGTGGTTTTGGCAATTTATCTTCATAACCGTACTATTTATGACAAAATCTAACACGACAAAAAATATTCCTTGTATAATTCTACATACAATTCATATTCAGGTATATTCATACGATTTACCATTTACGTACAAATTTAGATTTGTGTATGTTAATCTGTACTCAAATGTACAAGCATTGGCTCCCCTGGGCTACTTGATGAAGCAAGTATGGACTATGGGAGTGGGCTCAATATCTTCCGTTTAACTTATAGAATAATAGTTTCGATGGTGCCAAACTCAAGTATTAGGCGTTCAAGAGAACCACGTAAAAAAAAAAAAAAAACATTTTAGTACTAAACACGGAGAAATTTTAATTTTTATGTTAATAGTAAGTCATATAAAAATATGTAAATATGATTTGTGTGTACAATTTTACAAGAAATAGTTTTTGTCATATTTGATTTTGTTATAAAACGTACGGTTATGACGGTAAATTGGAAAAACTACATAAAGTGGTGGCCATTTTGTATTTTACGTGTAACTCGATAATTCCCCATATTTAAGGTAGGCACCATCACAATTATTACTTTATAAGCTATAAAGAAGAGATTGAGCCCACTCCTATACTTGCTTCATCAAACAACCGACGGATGTACATCTGAATACACCGTATTGGCGGGTATTTTGTTTTTTGCGTGTTTCTCTTGAACGCCTAGTACTTGAGTTTGGCACCATCGAAATTATTATTCTATAAGCTAAAAGGAAGAGATTGAGCCCACTCCCATAGTCCATACTTGCTTCATCAAGTAGCCCAGGGGAGCCAATGCTTGTACATTTGAGTACAGATTAACATACACAAATCTAAATTTGTAGGTAAATGGTAAATCATATGAAAATACCTGAATATGCATTGTATGTAGAATTTTACAAGGAATATTTTTTGTCATGTTAGATTTTGTCATAAATAGTACGGTTATGAATATAAATTGCCAAAACCACCTGAAGTGGCAGCCATTTTGTTTTTCACATGCAACTCGAAAACGCCTATCACTGGAGCTTGGCACCATCAATATTATTATTTTATAAGCTTAAAAGAAGAGATTGAGAGTTGAGACCACTCCTTTAGGTCACAGTTGCTTCATCAAGAAGCGAACGGGAGCCAAGTTTTGTACATTTGAGTTCAGATGCACACATACAAAAATTAAATTTGTACGTAAGTAGTACTTCCTATGAAAATATCCAAGTATCATATGTGTGTAGAATTTTACTAGAAACAATTTTTGTCATATTAAATTTTGCCAAAAAATGCACGATTGTGAAGATAAATAGGAAAAACCTCATGAGAGTCGGCCATTTTGTTTTTATGTATAACTTGTAAACGCCTAATTTTGGAGCTTGGCACCATCCAAATTATTATTTTACAAGCTAAAACGAAGATATAAGTGTACTTTTCTTTCGAAATAGTACAATATTATGATTGCCAATGCTTCTATGCATTACACTTGTGTTTAGCGGGCGCACAAAAGCCCCACGCATTCTTGTCTTTAATACTTCACTAATACCAATCGCTTAAAGATAAAATTATGAAAAAAATTCGCCGATATGGAAACGCTGAAATTTCTATACGTGTATGAATGTGTTTGTAATGTTTTGATAATATATAGTTGTCCCATGGTTTTATATATTGAGAATATATTATTCTATACTTAATTGACGATAACTTTCGCACTATGTACCGTACATGAATAATTGTGACAAGGAAATATTTATCAATTACACACAAATATATTTTATTTTCATCATTTTCGTTGTCAGACCAACCGTTTGGCCGTAATTGAGCGATATTCAATGCAATGCGTAGTCAAAATTGGGGGCACGGCCCCCGCCCCCAGTCGCGGATATCACTATGGCACCAAAGTGCGCTAAATACTGTGAAACCTTATAAACACATTGGTATGTGGTGCTATACTCTTTCCTCGAAATTGCGCAGGATTCCATTGTATCTGGACTACTAGTTCTGTTGCACTTTTACAGGAGAACGACGTGCATGATACTTCACAACGACAAACGAATGGTAAAAACTAAAAACTGCTAACTTTCATAATCGTACAGAAAGGACTGGACAGGCGAACGAAGCTATTGACAAGCAACTTGTGTAATGAGTTCAGGTAGATTGGAAATAAATCTCAATATTTTTTTCGCGGAAATGTGTAATGAAACGGTATTTCTTAAATTTGCATGTTTTTCTCCTAATGTGTAATTAAGATAATATGCATTGAAAGCATTCAAACTAGATCGTTTCGATACCGGCCACCGGCAATCCTGACTGTTTGTCTTCAGTCACGAGGCTAATGCTGGTATTGAGCTATACTTTCAAGGTCTCGAACATTCCTTCCCAATTTTTCCGAATACCGCAATATTTAGTTAGTCCACGCGTTGAGTGAGGATTCCTCACTCAACGGTACTAGTATAGTAGACCAGACCTAGTTAGTCACCTGAAGAGGGACATGAATTGGGGCAGGTCCATACGTAGCTTTATTAATGTCACAATCCACAATTGATCTTCCCGTGTATACTAACGCGTGTCATGTGGCTGTGCACGTGGTTAACTTGCATGACGTCACGCTCTACTCTTTCAACTCTTGTATATCTATAAATAACTATTCAATGTATTTCCAAGAGGTGTTAAATAATATTGCAATGAGTTTTTACTATACCCACCTACAATGTGTAAAAGTTGTTCGTTGACCAAGCCCACCTTTAACGACTATTTTCCGCTCACAATCCATTATCCAAACAATATTGCTAATCGATTAAACAAAGATTTACCAACAAATTCGTTAGGTGTGAAGGATAGTTTTCCGTGATTGAAATGATCCCTTAGCGGGTTCTTTTTTTTTTGTATTGTCTAACACCAACATGGGCGCCCGCAGGAGTTTTACCAGAGTGTGGACGGTGGGGGGGGGGGGGGGGGGGAGAGGGGGAGGAGGAGAGGTCAATGAAAACGTTTAAGGAAAACAATAGGACACGGCTAGCTATTCAGCGATGCGTGCATATCGGATAGAACATCGACTAAGTATTTATGTCACATTTTTAACATTTTTAAAGAATGTTAAAAATAGTGCAAGTAATGCTTCATCTAAAACTTTGCAACTGTACCAAATTATCTTAGTCCTGACGCTTATTACATTAACTAAATACCCTATTAATTCAAAATTTTACATTTTTTAAAGAGAAATAAAAAAAATTAGAATAACATACTAGCAACTTAGTAGCAGCCAAGTGGGGAGAAAGTGTTCTCCTTGCACACACCTGCCCTTTGGGCGCCCATGCATAGATGAACACGCTATGGCGGGAAACAAATTTATACTTTATGTAATAATATATGCTAAATAATATGGCATTAAGGGTGTTTTATGGGTTTTAAAAAGCATTTACCAACTATTCATATACTTGGGGTAAGTTGGGGAGATGTCTCGTGTGTTTACCTTTACACAAAAGAAAATTCTGATTTCAGTTTTTACGTCAAACAGTAACTTGAAATTATTTATTTTGTAAGAAGAAAGTTATGCTTTTTATAAGCCTTTAATTATATGGCATAAAAGCGTATTCGTGTGCTTCGGAAATATTGTGATGCGTATGACTAAATAGTAAATAGTAAGGCTACTAAACTGATATAGATGGCTCAGTGCGTAGCACACGTGGCTCGAAGGTTCAATACCCGCTATCGGTTCCGAGGTATTCCTCAGTCACTAAGCTAATGCTGGAATTGAGTCATACTAATCAGCCCTTGGACATTCCTTTCCAACTATTCCTTGTACAACAGTACCTATTAACTCACGTGAAGAGGGACAAGAATTGTTCCTGGGCCGGTTTCCTACAAATATTATTTTATATTAATAACAATGCCTCTATGCATACTTATTGGCACACATTTACGGGCACATACCTGATCTTACTTTCTAGAATATTTACCTCTTTACCCTATATTTAACCATTCGAGAGTTAGTTGCTGAAACTTCATGTTGATTTGTAAGAATCTTGGACACAAATTCCTCTAATTATATTCTATATACTTTTTCCCTTTCTCAAGAAACGCACAAAACGTGCTGACTTGTTTACCTTTATTGATGTAGCTGATGCGGGCAGTTTGACATAACAGTATACTCTTCTTTAGGATGCAACCGCCCAAACTAGCAGCACATGAGGTGTGGAGGAAATATGTAGAATAGCGGCGTTGATTGGTGATGTGAACAGATGTAGATGAGCGATGTAGAAGGATGTAGATGAAGGTTATTGAGGAATGATTTAGAACACCGACGTAGAAGTGAATTAGTATCCAATATAGACGACAAGCGGTCTGGATGAGTGTTGTAGAAGATCGTTGTAGAACAGCGAAGCAGAAGAGCGACGTAGAAGAGCAAGGATGCAGACAGGCGTTGCACTATGAAATAATGTATTCGAGTGGCGTAGAAGATGAGCAATGCTGCAGAAGAGCGACGTGGGCGACCGGATGACGGCCGTCGACGGACTGTGGAGGACGGACCCGCGTCGCGACGCCGTGTCACTCGACGTCCCCGACGCCGCATGCGCCTTCTGACCCCATACATCATTCGTTTACCCTCGTGACGTAAATCATTAAGATGTCCTGGTTTAAAACCATTAGGTCTCTGACAGAATGACAAAGATGGGAGTTACAATTACGACGTATACACAGATTGCATGCCAACCAGCCGGGTATAATAGTAAATGGATGAATTGAGAAGTAATATCAGTAATACGCGCATTAAAATAACAATGTAATACAAATCCTAATGTTTAGACGTGTATACATGCAACATAGAATAATTATTCAGAGGGATATTTTGAATGTATACTTTATGGAAATATTATCTTCCTTGATAATTTGATTAATTTCTGCTATAAACTGTGGTGTAGAATAATACACTGCTGTCACTGAAAAGCGAAGTTACCCACCATTAAACTTGATTATTTCATAGTTGTATTTATTCATGAAACTTGCACCAAATGTAAAATAACTACACTTTTATCAATATACACGAATATGCTATATGCTATCATTTTGAAATAAATGTATATTTTAGTGTCTGTACGTAGAAGCTTATAGGTGATACCGATACACAATATATTTCGCTCTTTTATAATTAAAACAAAACCCGTTTTCTCAAGAAATAATTAATCAACTACATATGCGGTATAAAAGTACAACTAAAAAATAAGAAGTTGTTTAGTACAAGTACAATCGAAATGTCGAAATAGCACTAATAACAGATCCTAAAGTGTCAGATATAAAAATATTGATGTTAAATTGATAAGAATGCCAAGGAAATTTAAATAACTTAGATTTTAAGGGGACAATTTCTTAGTACATCAACAATTAAATAAATTTCTTAATCTATAACTGTAGAGACAGACATACATGCAAGAAATGCTGTTTTTATACTATAGTAATACCTTGTTTTTTTATTTAACAACTGAGTGAAATATTAATTATTATGTCTCTAATATCACAAATCAGTATATCTTTATCTTTTAGCATTATTATTATTATTATTATTATTATTATTATTATTATTATTATTATTATTATTATTATTATTATTATTATTATTATTATTATTATTATTATTATTATTATTATTATTATTATTATTATTATTAATTTAATTATAATTATTTTTATTATTGCCCTAGAATCCTGGTGGCTATGGCCACCCCCTGACCTAACTTAAGTTGGAAACAGGAGCCAGATATATATATATATATATATATTATTATTATGTATTGATTGTATTTAGTATTATTATTGTATACTGTATAGTATTGTTCTATTGTAGCCTTTGTGTTAGTAGTAGGACAATACGACATGGACAACACGGTGAAAACTGTTTTAAATAATTATTTCATACATTATAAGTAAATTTGTAATTGTATAAATTTTATGTGTCCTAATAAATAAATAAATAATATACTATATTACTTTTGTGTGCAACAGCTGTTTTCAGTTTTTTTTTAAATACGCTCAAACTACATACGTTTGACTTTCAAATTGAAACATTGACTTCTGGAAGAACTAAATTATTTTTTTTCGTGGTCTTAAATAGCCAATGTTAAGCTACAGGCAAACCTTATCGTTTGTTATTTTGATTTCAAGCTGTTTAGTCTATTCTTAAACATCTCCAAGCCGTTTAGGTCTATCTATACCTCTGTACCAGGAACTAGTTGATACCGTAAACCGACAATGAGAATTCCAACTCTCACTCCTAGTCATTAGATTAGGCCTACATTATAGAGGGAACAGTCGTTGTCTACACATAAGAGAGGATACCTTGTAGGATTACATGCATGGTACAGCGGACAGGAGAAGGTTCTACCGTTTAACTAGATTAGAGTTAGATAAAAGTCAAAAGTAATTTGCCTGTGTCGTGGGGTAGTTTGTAAGAAAGTTGTCTCTCTGGCTCTCCGCAGTTGGGGGGATGGGGTCGTTGGATAGTCACGCTATGCGTGCGGCCACATGCTCTGAGTACCAGCTGGGTCAGGGTATGTGGTCGACAGTTAGGGTAGACACAGGCTCAATAAGTACTCGAGTATCACTGCCTAGTCATGACACGGGCTGTTTGTGTGCCAGCTCCTTTCATTTGACCTTTTACAAATATATTGCCCAAAGAGATTGGAATCAAAATGTATGATGGTATGCGTAGTTGTGGAGCAAATTGCAAATGGAAAAGTATCGTTACTTGAAAAATCTTGTTATGTCAAACGGAACTCTGTAAACATATTTGGAATTATTTTTGAATGAATTCTAGTGTCAAGTCTAGTATGAGGCATAAATAGTTTGTATACAGAATTAACGAGCTTCAAGGATGACTTCTTATAGTTGCCCTAAACGTTTTGAAATTTATTTTAATTGCAACAGGGGTGGATCCAGGATCATTGTAAGGGAGTGGCGATTTATTGCAGGGGATGCTGAGGTCTGGGGCAAAACTCTTGTCAGATTTGGATTTTGGCCATTATGGTGTTTTCGCTACCCCCCCCCCCCGCCCGCCCGGTTAATAGAGTGTGCTCTCACAGGGGTGAAGAGACGTTAAATAAACACATTTTAAAATCATTGCTTATGTCTGGACCTGGCCGTGGTCCGAGTTGCAGATTTCACATCCAGTTTCTTGTTTATATTTTATATTCATTTCTGGGCTGATGTTAAACAAAGACACTTCCTTTCTGTACTAAACCAAACTTTATTTAAAAAAACACACCTCATAATAAAAACAATTAACTTAATATAGTAAATGCTAACAGGGGGAATTGAAAATAAAATCGTGAGTTAGTAAATTGCCAATTCTCATTCGATATGTATCAGTTTATAATCTGGTGATACAATTTTGATTTTTATGCTGTACAATAGGCCTACTCACAAACTCTGCATGCAATGAATATTTCCAAAAATCAAGGAGGGGCGATCGCCCCTACCGCCCTCCTCTGGACACGCCACTGATTTGCAATAACTTACTATTCAAGTTTCTCTAACAGCAACACGCCATGTTTTCTGTAAGCGCTTTCACGTGCAAATTACGTTCTTAACTAACCGCGTTGATAATCCTCATATCAGAATGAACAGTCGCTTGTTATTGCCATTTAGTCCTATTGTGAAATATACGGTAAGTTTCCCAACGTTACTAGAGTCCAAAAGTGCCAACTTACTTTCTAGTTATATAGTTCCTTCCACCTCATTGCAACGTATCCATTATGGATAATTTACTAATTACGACTGGGGCAGCAAAGAGTGCGTAACTGTGAAATGTTGAGCGTCCTTGCAATCGGCAGTAGATAAGGATCTGGGGTCGGTATGATACTATTTATGTTGTTTATTGTAACATTAATTCACCACGATGATTTGATTGTGTTAAATAATAATGTATGTACGCACACAACCCAGTAGATGAGTCTATGTGTATTCTGCACTTATCTCCTACAAACGGCAAGGCCGGCTAATTGGTCGATGTGTTGGACGATGCGACGTTCCAACGCAGCGTATCGCTTAACGACGTTAACCAATCAGATCACCTGCTCTAAATGCTTTGATTCGAGCTTTAATCATCATGCCGAAACATCATCAGACTTCCAAGCGAAGATTATCATGATGTTTTATTTAAGTTGCAAATTAATGCACCGAGAGAGGGAACATGTTCTCGAATGGCGAAATGAAAGATGATATAATACAATCCATACGCGTGTCGAACTGTCTATACACCAATGAGGTCATACACCAACTACATATCGTTACATCAAATTGGTTAAATTGCTACAGTTACACACAAACTTTGGCCCAGTGGCGGGTCACCTTTAAGGGCACACTGTCATCCCCCCTTCCCCCCCCACCAATCACCAATTAACGAAATTTAATTTGGTATATGTACAAAAAATCTAATTGTTTGCATTTTAAATTGGTTCAGTTAAAAAAGCAGTAAAAGCGCGGTAAGACACCGTGAGCGCTGGCTCTTGTTGGCTACGCCTGCGTTGGGACACGAGCAGGTTGTGGAACTGCTGCGCACGCGCTGTTTCAGATGTCTCCGAATTATCGCGTTTGGTCAGGGGGTATTTGTGTCTCAGGCGCCAGACACACTCCTAGTGAGTGAATGTGCCCGATATTCATAGCATAGCCTTCATAGTAGTGTGTGATTGTGTGATGATTATGTAGTTTTTATTTTTTTTTATTTTAACTGATTTGAGCCCTACACATTTGAAACCCCACGAGTCGTCACTGTACTTGACCTAACGGTTGAGTACGTCGTTTAAGGGGAAGGTACACTGAAAATCTTATCTTCTACAGATTATAAGCAATTGTATTAAAATTTTGATAGATTATATATTTTCACAAAAAATTAGTTTTGGACAGATTTTTTTTTTAATTTTTCAAAATTGTGCAAACAAATTCGACAAAATTGTTGACAGCTAGGGAAGATGCTACATCTTTTTCATTTTTCATTTAATTTTTTTTTTTTTTTTACATTGAGATAAGAACACATAGAACACAAATTGGATGAGACTTTCTTCATAAATGTCTTTAGACACCGTACAAAAGAACCGCGTACAATATGCTCAGAATGCATGCATACGGTACACGCTTAGCATGAACCAATACGATCACATCTCCTACAAGTATAAAGAACTGAAGTTACTAAAAATGTCAAATCGCAGGTATCTCTATCTTGCATGGCTTACACACAAAATCATGAAGAGGGGTTTACCTACGTATCTAAGAAACAAACTCCCCCTCAGGAAAGCTTCACACTCGCGTAATCTAAGAAACGTCAATGAAATAACCAAATTCCCTCACACGACCACCGGCTTCAGGAAATTCTTCACCTACAACGCTGCATCAACATACAATAAAATTAAAATTGATTCAAATCTTTCTCATGTACAATTTAAACAAAAACTAAAATCATATCTATTGAATGAACAAACATAAAATAAAATATAGCTAAACCTGATATCACAAACCTTCGTATTTGGTGATGGCCATTAATCTTTACTCGTAACTGTTACCTCATTATGCTACATGTTTTATTTATTTATGTGGCACATACTGTTCTATAAAAATTTAATGTCTCATGACTTGACTATTATCATCAATTAATTATGTTATGTAAACATTTTACTTGTGTTTACTGTAATTCTAAAAATTGAAGTGATATTATGCCTTTATAGATCAAGCCAGCTTATAATAATAAATTATTATGTGAATTAGTCGTAACTCGTAAGATAGTTTAGTTAGGTAAGTGCAGGTCAATTGTAAGAGAAGCCATCTCGGCTTAAATTCGCCTTTTTCTTCAACTAAGAAAATAAAGACATTATTATAAGTATTATTATATCACAGATTATATTATTATTATTATTATTATTATTATTATTATTATTATTATTATTATTATTATTGTTAGTATTATTTCTATTATTGTGAGTATTATTATTATTATCATTATTATTATTATTATTATTATTATTATTTTTATTATTATTATTATTATTATTATTATTATTATTTTTATTATTATTATTATTATTATTATTATTATTATTATTATTATTATTATTATTATTATTATTATTATTATTATTATTATTATTATTATTATTATTATTATTATTATTATTATTATTATTATTATGATTATAATAATCCTATAATTCTTTCTGTATACCTTTACATTCACACATATTCAAAGTTTTAGATTTTAATATTTATTTTTTATGTATTATGTTTTTTTAAACCAGACCATTCATGGTATCCAACATTTGAGATCCATGTTTTGAGCCCCCTACTGTATTAAACACATACAAAAAACCAGATGTCTGGGTCCAGACACAAAAAAGGAGTAGGGATTTGTAAATTGATAAATGTAGCAAAAAAGTTAAGAAGTTACAGGCCGTTGAATGCGTGAATTCACGCAGTTCAAGCGCGCAGAGACACAACATAATAATTAATTTGGCATATAGTAATAGCGCGAACTTAAAATTAAATTGCTATAAGAGATAACTGATAAAATATGGTATTTATAAAAAAAAAAAAAAATTGACTTTCGGCAAAATGTTGTGATTTTTCAGTGTACCTTCCCTTTAAACCACAAATTATAAACAAATCTATAATAGGGAAGTCTCTTCAAAAATAAATATTCCTCAAAGCACCTAAAATCGGAAGATCATTATCTAAAAATACGGGCGATATAATTTTTATATCTGAGAAGCGTATATTTCCAATTCTTTTAGCATTTTAAGTTTGAAATTTGGAACTTCTTTTTCCGTATAGTAGAGGAGCAAAAGGTTTCTCGTGCGCCTTTCGTGGAAGAGTATTGCGGTAAACGGTATTCTGTTACGGCATACTATACGAGTATTTTGCACCTACCTGGCAGATCCTGGCACGCTGCAGAGGGCGCCAGGAGCGTCGTGACGTCATAGACACGTTTTAATTAATTACTTTTGAACGGTTTATGTCACAGAAAATATCAAGAGGACAATTTTATGATGTCATACTAGATGAGAATTTATAACCTATCTGCCACATTCTGGCGGGCTGCAGAGGGCGCCAGGAGCGTCGTGACGTCATATACACGTTTGAACTAATAACGTTTGAACGGTTCATGTCACAGAAAATATGTAGGGTACAATTCTTCTATAAAATACTATACGAGTATTTTGCACCTACCTGGCACATCCTGGCACGCTGAAGAGGGCGCCAGGAGCGTCATGACGTCATAAACACGTTTTAATTAATAACGTTTGAACGGTTCATGTCACAGAAAATGTCAAGGGAACAATTCTATTACAAAATACTATTTGAGTATTTTGCATCTACTTGGCATATCGTGGCACGCTGCAGAGGGCGCCAGGAGCGTCGTGACGTCATACACTTTTTCATTAATAACTTTTGAACGGTTCATATCACAGAAAATATCAAGAAGACAATATTATAGAGAATTTAAATACAAATCGATTGATATGTACCAATAGGGTAATCATGTAATATTTAAGGGAGAAATTGCTAACAAATAATAATAATTAGATGTGTATATGAAATGCAGGGCATCCCTCATCGTAATATCTATTTATTACTATTTCGGAGTTATAATTGTATCACTGTGAAGGACTTAATAATCGTAGTCATCCCAACATACCCATGGGTATCTGTTGTGTAACAATATTGTATACTAATTACTATTCATAGACTGATTAGTAAAACTCACGTTTGCTAGAAGTTCTCTTCATCTTCATCATCGTCGTCTTCATCCTCATCTCCCGTGTTGTCGGTATTCAAGCACTCTTGTTCCTCGTCTTCAGTAGAACAGCCACAAAGCTCGGTGCACCTCATGTTATTTGCTTTGCAATGCAGCTGCATCTTGACGCACACCTTGATTTTAAGCAGTTGCATTTAACTAGTTGAATGACGGCAGCGGCAGCCGGTGCAGGTTCGAGGGTTGTCATGACTGCCACATACTCGTTGCTCTCAAGTAGCCATCCGTAGTCTTCGGGTAATAAGTTGATAGGGTTGGCAACCTGGTCATTATGCCACACCCAGCATTGATGGTGAGCACCTAGTATGGCTTGGAGATATGCGGCTTTGCTGGGTGAAAGCTTTTGGTGGGTGCTTGGCATGACTTTTTGTGAAACATGCGCCATCGAAGGTCAGACACTGATCTCAGTTTAGTGAATGGACAGTACAGTTGGCAAACAAACTTCTCTAGACCACTTATCACGTAGTCTTTTAGAGCAACAGTTAAACCTAGTTCTTTAAATGCTGAAAATATTTCATAGTCGGATTCTTCCACACACCAGCACTTGTGAGGATCTAGCCAAACTTCTTGTCATGCGCATTGACAACAGTTATAGTGAGTTTTCAGAGGTCCACGTGGTATTTGATAGATATGACATTCCTGTTTCATTAAAATCGGCTATTCGAAAGACTTGCAAGGAGGAAAAGCTGCTGTAACTTATCGCATTACAGACAACACGCCAATCGGGCACTTGAGCATGTCACAACTACTTGGTCACACCAAAACCAAGTACGAGCGGACAGAATATTTTTCACAGAAGATAATTCGAGCCTCACAGGCCATGGAGCGACAACCAGTTGTCGCATGGAGTAACAAGACTATAAGTACAAAAACACTTCTATCACACTTAAATAGTGAACAGGAAGAAACCGATACTAAGATGTTGCTTCATGCATTAGAAACGACAAAACGAGGAGCTACTCAAATATTTATTGTTTCCCCAGATACAGATGTCCTTCTGGTACTGCGACGTTACACCGATCTCTGTAAAAATACTGTGTTCATTACAGGTAAAGGGGAAAATAATAGAAGGATAGCACTTGGGTCACTATACAACACACTTGGGCAAAATCAAGTTTCAGGACTAACTGGATTTCACGCTTTCAGTGGTTCCGACAACACTGGGGGATTTTCAGGAAAGGGGAAGCTTTCGTGCTGGAAAGCTTTCAGAGAATCCGACTATGAAATATTTTCAGCATTTAAAGAACTAGGTTTAACTGTTGCTCTAAAAGACTCCGTGATAAGTGGTCTAGAGAAGTTTGTTTGCCAACTGTACTGTCCATTCACTAAACTGAGATCAGTGTCTGACCTTCGATGGCGCATGTTTCACAAAAAGTCTTGCCAAGCACCCACCAAAAGCTTTCACCCAGCAAAGCCGCATATCTCCAAGCCATACTAGGTGCTCACCATCAATGCTGGGTGTGGCATAATGACCAGGTTGCCAACCCTATCAACTTATTACCCGAAGACTACGGATGGCTACTTGAGAGCAACGAGTATGTGGCAGTCATGACAACCCTCGAACCTGCACCGGCTGCCGCTGCCGTCATTCAACTAGTTAAATGCAACTGCTTAAAATCAAGGTGTGCGTCAAGATGCAGCTGCAAAGCAAATAACATGAGGTGCACCGAGCTTTGTGGCTGTTCTACTGAAGACGAGGAACAAGAGTGCTTGAATACCGACAACACGGGAGATGAGGATGAAGACGACGATGATGAAGATGAAGAGAACTTCTAGCAAACGTGAGTTTTACTAATCAGTCTATGAATAGTAATTAGTATACAATATTGTTACACAACAGATACCCATGGGTATGTTGGGATGACTACGATTATTAAGTCCTTCACAGTGATACAATTATAACTCCGAAATAGTAATAAATAGATATTACGATGAGGGATGCCCTGCATTTCATATACACATCTAATTATTATTATTTGTTAGCAATTTCTCCCTTAAATATTACATGATTACCCTATTGGTACATATCAATCGATTTGTATTTAAATTCTCTATAATATTGTCTTCTTGATATTTTCTGTGATATGAACCGTTCAAAAGTTATTAATGAAAAAGTGTATGACGTCACGACGCTCCTGGCGCCCTCTGCAGCGTGCCACGATGTGCCAAGTAGATGCAAAATACTCAAATTATATTTCGTAATAGAATTGTTCCCTTGACATTTTCTGTGACATGAACCGTTCAAACGTTATTAATTAAAACGTGTTTATGACGTCATGACGCTCCTGGCGCCCTCTTCAGCGTGCCAGGATGTGCCAGGTAGGTGCAAAATACTCGTATAGTATTTTATAGAAGAATTGTACCCTACATATTTTCTGTGACATGAACCGTTCAAACGTTATTAGTTCAAACGTGTATATGACGTCACGACGCTCCTGGCGCCCTCTGCAGCCCGCCAGAATGTGGCAGATAGGTTATAAATTCTCATCTAGTATGACATCATAAATTTGTCCTCTTGATATTTTCTGTGACATAAACCGTTCAAAAGTAATTAATTAAAACGTGTCTATGACGTCACGACGCTCCTGGCGCCCTCTGCAGCGTGCCAGGATCTGCCAGGTAGGTGCAAAATACTCGTATGGTATGCCGTAACAGAATACCGTTTACCGCAATACTCTTTCACGAAAGGCGCACGAGAACTTAAATGTTACCTTTTGCTCCTTTACTAGTAATTGAAAAACGGCTCTTGACGTCATATGTCATGTAAACAACTGCCTCCTTGAAGTATTCTTAATAATATCAACGATATTAAGTTGGACATTTTACAATATCTAGGATGCAGTGACTTTACAACAATGTCTTTTGTACCACTGTTTTCTTCAGAAAATACATTTTGATACAGTATTTACCAAAACGTGTTTAAAATAATGCAATTATTTAACATATTGTTGTTAAATAATGTTGAGCAGTGTTCATTTACTAACTAGAAATAAACGTTGGTTCAGTTAAAGTCTTATGGGAGCAATAATCTACTAAAGAGTGGGATTTCAGTACTATTTGTATGATATAAAATTATTGTCTACTGAGATATGACGTCAGAACCTTCTTATCACGAGCAAGATGGCGCAGGTCCGTTTCTGAGCGTGTTTTGACAGCAATATCTTTGACTTGCTGTTAAAGCGATGTTAATGCACCTTTCGAGCCGAAACCAATTAGTTCCCGTTTATTTTAACTTGAGGTAACCAGTAAGCAAATACAAAAAATGTGTGAGACTTCCCTATTATTTTGAAAACGCCTCCATAACGTAAAGTACTCACTTCTTGTCGATTCCGACACTATTTAGAAGTGTCTTCTTCTTAAAAACATCTTCAGCGGTTTACACACTTATTTAAGATTTAAGGAAGCCATAGCAAAGCTCTTGTACCTAAAATTCTTAGCCCAGCCAATGAGAGACGATGTTTTGTAAATCCGGCCAATGGTAGCGATCCTAAGAAAACAGTTTGGAAAATAAAACAAATCTTAAATCTTAAATAAGTGTAAACCGAACCTACTCACGGTGTACGCACGGTGCCCATTTTTGTTTTCAAAGAATCTAAGGAAGATATTCTGGTTTTTGTTATTTCCTTCAAACTGCTTTGATGTGCAGGAAACATTATAGTTTGTAATTTGTATCGTGAACTATTTCGTCTGTGGTAGACAGCCGAAAGAAGTGGTCGACGAATGTAGTTGGTCTTCTGTTGTTAATCTACATTCTGCAGATATGGTCCAGACGCTTACAGGACAAATCATCCAATTCAAAATGTCCAAAAATGTTAAAGTCCAACTTACAAATTGGTCCAACTTGAAAAATAGTCCAAGCCCATGTATTAATGCCCAAAACCATTATGGTCCAACTAACAAATTGGCCCAACTAGTAAGCTTAACAGTAGGTACGAAATAAGTTGAGGAAATCGATATTGTTTCAACACTATTATTGATCAGGTTACATTGGAATTTGGGTTATTTAGTTATTATGAACTTTCCTCAATGTCACTAGTTTTCTGCCAAATCGTCTGCTGCAACTTGTGCTGGGTTCGCCTTTAACCTGTGGCTTATAGCTCGAAGATAGGGCTGGTCTCCAGTCGTCCTTCGTCCTTATATGTAATGTAACTGTTCACTATTGTTTCGACCTGCTGCTGGTTAGAAAGGTAACGCCGAGAGACCGGTGGACCAACTTGCCTGTGCCCTCCTTCTATTTGTGCAATTACTTGTTCATTATCACGTTGCTCGTTTTTCAAAACTTCCATGACCTTCCAGAGCGAAGGATGGTGTACTTTCATCAGTTTCTGGAATGTGCCATCCCTCGACATTGTTGTTGGTTCGTTGCTCACTATTGTCGACCATATTGTAGACGTTCCAGGTTTCTGGTGGGAATATTGGATTTTCTGCACGTCTGCGTCCTCTAGCACGCAATAATACTGGCTACAATACACTAAACTTTGAAAACTGTTTTTGAATTTAAGTAGCTTATTTGTTAAGTGCCACATCCACGGTGATTCACTTGACGAAATTTAATGGACCATATTCATGATTGGACCATATTCATGATTGGACCTTATGCAATGGACCATTTCCCCTAGACCACTTATAATGAACCATATTTATTAGACGAATTATTTATTGGACCAAAAGTATTGGACGTTATGTCCGCTAACCGTCCAGAGTCTTTCCTTCAACTTGAGCCCAACCCAGGAAAAATTGCAACAGAAGCCACATATTTTACAATACTGAGTGATAAGGGGTTGTTAGAAAAGAGCACAGCTCCAAACACAAAGAGTGACTGCCTATAGTGCAAACCCATACTAAAAGTAATTAAAATCTAAATAATAGCAATGAAAATATAAAATTATATAAAACAACCTGGAAAAGATCATCAAAACAAGTTAATCATCATCATGACAACCCAATAATAATGGAGTACTATACAAAATACAAAATAGAAAACTGAAAACAAGAGTAACTAAGATATTATGAATGATAATATAATTTATGACAAAACGTTTGAAAGATGAAGTAAAAAAAGAAGAAGAAAAACAAACATACTAAAAATCCCCACTTATCTGAATTGGATGGGTCTGACCAAAGATATTATAATATTCCCTACGTGATCTAATGCATCCAATTAATAGAAATATTACAAGAACATTTTTTTTTTTTAAAACAACGCTTTTATTTAAATGCACTAAAAAGTACAAAATAAATTTTTACTTAACAAATGTTTGCCTCACTCGGAAAATAATAAGCGTTGGGCGCTGTCGGTATTGACATAGATTACAGTATTCTGCTGTTTATGCAGGGAAAGCGCCCAACGCTTATTATTTTCCGAGTGAGGCAAAAATGTGTTGGGCAAAAATTTATTTTTTACTTTTTAGTGCATTTAAATATAAGCGTTGTTCTAAAAAAAATTATTTTTTCATGTAATATTATTTTATACTTTTTAGTCTTAAAGAATCTTGCAGTCGAATATGTGCTCACTGGACGTGTCCGAATTTAGAAGACTGCATACTTGTGTACTTGTACTCGCAAACTAGCGTGCTCGCATTGCAAACTTGAATTTCGGACAGTTCCGTCCATGCACGAACCAGCGGTCGGCCAACAATGCTTACGAAAAGTGGGATTATGTGGCTATGGGAGAATTTGGCAAAGTAACTAGGCCTAGGCTACACATTATCAAGGTTAATTGATGCACACAAGATCATCATCCACTAACCTTGATTTTTTTATGTTTTTAATTGTTCAATTTTTTAATTGTTTATTTAATTGTTTTCAGCTCGATTCGACGTTGGCAAGTGGGTGAAATATCGATTCCCATATAAAACACTATTTAATTAATTATGATTAATTAATTGACAATTTAGTAAATATGAGAGTTGATTCATGTATTGTCATTAAGAATACGTCCGTGTGAAACTTTTCAGCTCGATCGGTCATTTAGAAGTAGGTGAAATATCGATTCAAAGATTCCGTTCAGACAGACAGACAGACAGACAGACAGACAGACAGACAGACAGACAGACAGACAGACAGACAGACAGACAGACAAACAAAGCAAGCGATGTAATAAAAAGTAATTTATCACAATAAAAAAAAACTAATTCCGAAATCTAGGAAGCATCTAGGAAGCATAATATCTAAAGAAAGCTTATGAGTAGGGCTAGGATTTTCAGGACCTTTCAAAGTGAGAAAAAGGCAGGCAAATAGTACCTTTAAAACAGCAAAAAAGGACCTAAATAGGACCTATTGAATTTAATCGAGTTCTATTGGTTTCATTACTTTCAGTATTGTTTTATTAAATTAATTCAGTTACACTAATATATTTTCGTGGAGTGGGGGGGGGGGGTCCTAGGGGGGGATCTCTAGTAAAACCATCTCGAGTAAAACCAAATATAATACTGGAGTTTTGTCGATGTATCAAACACAAGAAGAAAAATTAAAAACATAATTTTATCTTTCTAATATCATTTCACATATTTTAGCGTCGCTGCAGACATCGGCTGGCTCATCTCATCTCTGACTCATCGTTACAGTATTCGACAACAAACAAATCATTGCGTATGCTTGGCCCGATGATGTGGCAAGCTCGACACTGCACTCGCACGTTTTGCATCCGTTTTAGCAAATTATATCAAAATAGGCAAATAGTCCCTTAAAAATGCCCAAAAAGGACCTTTTCTCATGAAATGATGTAAATAGGTATTTTTAGGCAAAATTAAATGCATAATTTTAGCATTCCTAACACTTGAAACACACTTAAAACTATTTTCCAGGCAAGTATTTACCAATAGAAAAAAAGAACATGTCCTGAACATCCTAGCCCTACTTATGAGACTCAAACTAACACATAGAAAGCGCTGCTAAGTAACACCCTTATCTGCGCCATTGATGATTTAACAATAAAGCAACAGTGAACAATTGACAGATAAACTCATCCTTATAGTAGTTTATTTTCTTGCCACCAGAATGCGTCTAGTCTATTTTGAGGGGCCGCGCTATCTATGTGTTAGTTTGAGTCTCCAATACTACAGTATATGCGTAAGACGTAGGGATCAAGTAGACCTTGGTAGGGATCTCTAGTAAAACCATCTCGAGTAAAAACTGTCCATATTTAACATACAAGAAGGCGGCGACACGCAACACTAGCGCTACTAACGGCTTGAGGAGATACGGCGATGATGGCCGCTTGATTCAATGTTATTTTCGCACTTTAAAACTTGTTTGTAAAGCTAGCAATTACGCATCATTGTACTGAAAACATATGTAGTAGACTAAGTTATGATTGGCATTTATAATTATAACCAAATTAATCTAAAATAACTCTTAGTATTTAAGTAAAAGATGTGCGAAACAATGTGTGTAAAACGAAAGAGGACTCAAAACCAACATAGATAGCGCTGCTAAGCAACCTCCTTTCAGCGCCATTGATGAAAAATAACAATAAAACAACAATGAAAATTGACAGCTAGACCACTCCTAATAGAAGTTTATTTTCTTGCCACCAGAGTGCATCTAGTCTATTTTGAGTGCTCTATTACGCGACGCTTTTAGGGGGGTGAATGATGAAAAAGCGATGGTATAGGGAATCCTGTAGCAACTTCGGTTTGTAAGATTTAGAAAACCACCCCCTCCCCCCTCTTCTTTCGCCCGCCTTACCTTGGTTTGAGGAAAATGGTAAAACACATATCTACTTATAACTTATTTCTAAAGTAGAATCTAAATACATAAATTCACGTCTGTAACATATTGCGTTTTTAGATTAAAAAAAAAAAAAAAATCCCCCCCCTGGAATGTTATGGAAAAAGTAAAACACGTATTTAGTTTTTTTGAGAGATATTGAAAAAAATAAAAACATCATTATGTATGAAACATTTACCATTTTCGCGTTTTGAGATATATAGATACTCTCATAAAAAAGTCACCCTCGCAATTCTCACCCTCGATAACTGGATGTTTGTAAAATGCTAAAAAAATACTTCTAATTGTTTTTTATTTGCCTAAATACCAATTTTCACAGTCGTTACATCCTTGGTTAATGAGATACAGGTATCCTCATTTTTTAAACAACCCCCTTTTTCGCCACCCATTACTGGATTTTCGAAAGATAGTAAAACATGTTTTTATTTTTAAAGAAGCCTCTTTATACCAATTTTTACGTCTGGAACATCTTCGGGTTTTTGAGATAAAAAAAATCACCCCTCATTCTATCGCTCCTTTTCAACCCTCTTGAGTGGATTTCAGGAAAATGGTACAACACGTATTCCTTTATCTTAAATGGAGAATCTAACTACCAATTGCGACGTCTGTAACATCTTCGGTTTTTGAGATATAGGTGTTCTCATAATCGAAAAATCACCCCCTCTATTCACCTCCGTTCACTGAATTTTCGTAAATATGGTAAAACTGTGTTCCTTAATTTTTGAAGGAGAATCTAACTATCAATTTTTACGTCTGTAACATGTTCGGTTTTTGAGCTGTAAAATCACCCCTCGTTTTCATCCCCGCAATTGGATTTTCGAAAAATGGTGAAACACATGATTCTTTATATTAAAAGAAGAATCTAAATACAAATTTGCACGCATATTTCATCTTTGGTATTAGAGCTATAGATATGCTCATAAAACATTCAACCCCCGTTTTCACCCCTCCTAACTTGATTTTCGAAAAATGGTAAAATCACTTTTTTTTGTTTAGAATGGAGAACCTATGTACCAATTTTTAGGTCTATAGCACGTTTAGTTGTTGAGATATAGGTAGTCTAATGAAAAACTTCCACCCCCTTTTTAACCCCCTTAGGGTCGGAATTTTCAAAAATCCTTTCTAAGGGATTGACTTCATTATAAGAGCAACGTAACTTCAAATATTATAATAGTCTACCCATCGGTATTTGTTACGTATCTTCGTAACAATATTCTTATCATGTTCGCATCTCCTCTTGCCGCTTGAGAGCAGCACTACCTACATGTCGCAGCAAATTTAGACCAGTATCCCGTATTATTTTAGTAAGGTATTTGGTAAACCATGGATTTATAACAACTCCATGGTAAAACGTACTTTTATAATCAATCAATAATCTAGCGGAGGCTCGGTAAACCTCAAAGTTTTAGAGTTCGACGAGCCTCCGCCAGAGGCTTGGAAAAATTGATCTTCGGCTAGAAATATTGAGTAGGCTGTGGTTGCTATTTTTGTTTCATATTTAGTATGAGAGCACATGAGCATCACATGAGATCATTATTATTTATTTAACAGCACTAACATGCTGAATCTAATAGAGTATAATTTTAAGTGAATGCCTAGTAAGTGTGCGAAACGTTTTAAACATATAGTCAAATTACATTTAAGAAGCAAAGTGAATTTAGAGCTAGGTCTACAGGTCGCTCAAAAATGGAAATCATTGTAATTTGGTCTAGGAATGAATTTTCAATCTCAAGAGTAGGCCCTACTAAAATACATTTCTGGACCAAATGACAATAATTTCCATCTTTGAGCGACCTGTAGTTCTAAATTCACTTGGTTCTTAAATGTAATTTGACTTTTAGAAGGCTTGCATTTACGTCGTTCACTTAGGGGCACTGCGTGCGTGTTCATTACGGGACTGATTTTGTAAGTATCAACAATAATTTATGCTAGGCCTACTTCGATTTCGGCTAGTGACGTAACCATACGTCAAGATCGGAATTAGAAACAACAAGCTCAAGGCACGTAGACCAACCATTGAGGTCATTAACACATTCACAGTTTACTTTTCATTTGACGACACTGGTACAGAACCTTGTATCTGTGAGGATGTGCCGTGTTTACTAGTTGCCGACACTTTCGGCATAGCAAGTACACACAATATTCACAGGCTTAATCTATTAAACATTGCCAACACTCACGGAAGCAATCAGTATCGAACTTAGTTAGATATGAAGTTGTTGATGGTGAGTACGTTTGTAGCCGTGTGAACTGTTATATCGTTTTGATAGGATGCCTGCTTATTTATAGATTAACATACGTGGTTAGTAGTGCTAGACCTACAGTATATTTACATTGTTCGTTTTTGTTGACATATCCGCTATATTTGTGTGAATACTCTGTATATAATTAATCCAGGGTAGCTCTGCCTATGGTACGAGGTGTCTAAAGGCGGATTCACAATTGAAATAAGAGTTGCAATAGTGAAATAGCAATAAGGTTTAGACGAAATGGAACATGCAATAACAATGCTATGGTTCACAACTGTCACAGTGGATTGAAATAGTTATAAGAAATGATTCAATTCCATTTCTTATTTCAACTTCTTATGACGAACCAATCAGAGCTCGAGAAGAGAAGGCCTACTCCAGTCGAACCGGATATGGTCGTTGTTGTTGTTGTTGTTGTTGTTGGTGGTGGTGGTGGCGTTGTTGTTGTTGTTGTTGTTGTTGTTGTTGTTGTTGTTGTTGTTGTTGTTGTTGTTGTTGTTGTTAATGTCGTCGTCGTAGGCTTCTTGCAAGCTTGCTTTACAACAATGAAACAAATGAAAGGAATCGATGTACAAACATCAAGCTGTCAAACAATAAAATATTCTGATTTTGAAAACAAACAAGAAACAAACAAGAAACATACAAAACTTTCACAACGTGGTTGCCCATCATTTATCGTTTTAACATGTGAGCAGTTACTATCGCCATACCTCGCTTTCTACATAATGTTGCAATTTTATTATTTTGACAGCTCGTTGTTTGTCGGTGCTGGCGCTGCGAGTGGAAAAACGTCGCAGTGCAAAACCCCATTTGGCCACGGCAGTAGGCCGTGACTATGGCGTCAGATCCGGTCGAAAAGTGCTCGATTGAAACGCTCTCCTATGTTGAAATAAGGTACTACGGGTCTGTTGTGAACCAGTTCGTTGTTATTTCACTATTTCACGGATTCTTATTTCAACCCTTATTTCAATTGTGGATCGGCCTTTAAAGAACCAGCGCTTTGTTACCTATAACTATAAGTTGTCTTCTTCTTCTTAAATCCCCACATTTGGCTATTAGGCCATCATGCTGGAACTGGGTGCTGGATCTGGTCAAGTACATCAAACAACGCATTTGCATAGATATCAGTTTATTTAAAAAAAAAAGTGAAAACCGACATCATTTTTTACAAGATCGCGGCGTACGTTACAAACATACAACTTAGGTAAATTATTTACCATCATGTTGTTAAAAGTATAACGACATTTTATTTAAATACGTTTAAAAGTTTTAATTGAATAAATTAAAACTGAATGTTCATTTTTCTATGGATTTCCGCATAATTTCATGAAAGAGTACTCTACTGAAAATGCGCTTATGCCGGGGGGAATAAAGTTTCACGACAGGGAGGCGACGAATCTCTATTTGTCCAAGTCAAAGTCGCAACGTAGAAGAAGGTAGATCTAGATACAATTATCTTTCAATCGTACAACAACCCAATGCAAACCACAATAAAGCACTTTAAAATGTTGACAAAATTCGATTTTTAGCCGGACATGGCATCAAATACAACACATCATTGTTGCCATTTTATAAGAGCTATGGAAATTCCATACGGTTAGAAAGACACTGCCGCCATTTCCCAGGAATGTGCATCTAACGTGTATGATTTTCAAAATTGGCGAATCATATTATTGGAACACTGTTAATAATACAATATGCATTGCCGTAAACAGAAATTAAATATTTTTTACAAAATTGCGGCCCAAATTTGAATTTCAAAACTTTTGCCAACTGTAGATACTCTTGTTGGAAACGTTATTGTATAACATTATTAATATCCATCACTCAGTTTAATTAAAACAAAATAAAACCGGATTACTGTCGACAAAACTCGTAGTATTTTTTTATATGTTCGCCGTGAAAGGCATCAAACATAACATGCCATTTTGGCATACTATTGCAGCTATCGAAACTCAAATAAACAGTGAGTAATATTGTCTGTAAGAGTACGCCATTTTTGCTGCTTACTGTGCGTCTATCTTCAATGGTCCACAAATACGACGAACCATATTGGTGGAACACTGAAAAAATGAAAAAATTAATTGCCGTAAACAAAGGCCGTAAATAAACAATTTTTTACAACTTGGCGGTTAAAGAATTCCACTAAAAAATCTTGTCGTTTGTTTAAAGAAGTTTTTAGATATTGATCCACATCAACGGTACCAACATTTGACAAGGATTTAAAAATTTTAGCATTAATCGCCATGTTATAAAAAATATTGTTATTTACGGCAGTTAATTTCTTGATTTTTACAGTGTTCCACCGATATCATTCGCATTTGAGGACCATTGAAGTTAGATGCACATAGTATGCACTAAAAATAGCGTACGGAATCAGAGTTTTTTCACTATTATTTGGAATTTCGATAGATGTCATAGAATAACTACAATAACGTAAGATGGCCCCCACAAAAAATTAATTACCGAAAAACATGTTTTGTTATTTATTTAATAAAAAAAACTTACAGACGGATTTAAATGAACTTTTACACATAGGTCCACATCAATAGTACCAACACTCGACAATAGTTTCAAAGTTGTCACTTCAACCGCCATGTTATAAAATAATATTGTTTATTTACGGCAGTAATTTGCTTAATTTTTACAGTGTTCCACCGATATGATTCGCATTTGTGGATCATTGAAGTAAGATGCACAAATTATGCAGCAGAAATGGCGTGCACACTCTGACCTTTCTCACTATGTATTTGGAATTTTGGTAGCTATCATAGAATGGCTACAATGACGTATTATTGGTGTTATGTTTAATGACTTTCATGGCAAACATGCAAAAGTTAACAACGAACTTGGTCGACAAATTAAAAAGCTTTTATTAAGGTTTAAATGCGGTAATTGTATGATTCAACAATAGGCCTATCAAATTTTAGATCAAGCCTGTACCTACATTATGCAACATTCTATACACAGATAAGTTTAATAGTTTATGAATTAGAGCCTATTGAGACGACCACGGTTGAATGAAATTATGCGGTAATCCATTGCAAAATCAACTTGGAGGTTTCAATTTGTTTGAAGAAAATTCTTAACACATTTAAATAATGTTTCGTGTAATTATTAGCAACATATCGGGAAATAATATACACAAATTCTAAGCTCGTAACTTAAACCGCTTTCTTGTAAACAAATCATATTTTTATTATAAAAGTTTTTTTGTTCGAGTAATATGATATGCAAATGATTTGTTTGATATATTAAAAAAAAAAAAACGCTCATCTGGCAACGCGGAGCGTTTTCCTAGTTAGCAACATATCGAGAAATAATGTTCAAAAATTCTAAAGTTGTAACTTAAACCGCCATTTTGTAAACAAAAATTTTGTTTTTTATATTAGACTAAATGTAATACAATATGATTTAAAGAAAACTTTTAGACGGATTTAAATAATATTTCGTGGAATTATTAGCAACATATGTAGAAATAATATGCTATAGTATTCAAGCAATATGTTGTACGATTTCAGACTATTCTAATGACAGTTCGAAATAAATCGGCGAGCTCCTGAACTCATCCATCACGTGCCAGGACTGACAACCTTTTAGCATATCGGCACCGTGTTCATAAAGTTTGTGTAGAAACGCATTTTAACCATTTCATAGAAATACGAAAACAATTTGTAGACGAATTGTCAAAGCTTAATGCAAAATACTCGCCACGTCGTGCCGTGCCACGGCACAGACTTTCAGTTTTCTGGGTAATTTCATTTCTCGGTAATCACATTATTTGTTTGGGAAGAATATCAACATGCACGCGATGTGTACACGATCATTGAAGTCAGCCAATGGAACTATAGTGTGACCAGCGGCGTATCCAGGAATTGGAAAAGGTGGGAGGGCTTACCCTCCGAAAACAATTCTCGTCAAGATCACTTTGGTGCAAACCTGTGCGTTTTACAGCGGCCAACTGAATCAAAATTACTAAATTTCTGCGTGTCAAACTGATGTCTTCGGTAATAAATACAAAAATACTGTCTTTATTGAAAGCTAAACAGTAATTTTTTATTTTTCCTTTGCAAAAGGAGAGGCGGGGGGGGGGGGCATTTGTCCACCACCCCTCCCCTCTTGGATACGCCTCTGAGTGTGACAACATCTTGCATGTGTATTGACGGGAAATGTGGTGTATGAAACGCGGTTATAGCCGCAAGATTCACACACCCAGAAATAATATATTATAATAATTATAATTATTATATAGATAGAAAAGAATGGACAGAATTTGTAGAAAGAGCAGAGGAAGAAGAAAGTGAAGAGGAGTAGCCAGAGGAAGTTAACATGAGGGAAGCGTCAGGCATGGCCAGCCGGCTTCGATGTACCTAGGGGCAAGAATATGATGGGATTAATTTCCTATCCCCTACCTGACTTCATTGTTGGACACAGGGATCAGATATAAAAAATTATTATTATACAGCTCAGTATCTAAGTTTAAAGCCCTAGATGGAGGTGGAGAACCACCACTCAACCCGACACAGTTGGAACTGAGTTGAAGATTATGACTATTAGTATTATTATTATTATTTTATTGTTGCAATACATACAAACTCGGTCAAAACCGGCATATACATGTTGTACGGACTCAAATGTCAAGTATTTCTATGTGTTTACCTTATTAAAATCTACTTAGAACTACTTAATATATCATTGTACACATTATTTTTTCCAAACCGAACTGTGGATGCTATGTTCGGTCTTGGCCGATTTGTACTCATCCCAGCATTCGCTCTTCGTACGGTGGAAACCACGAAAACCTTCATCGGGATGGAGAACTTCTTGAAGTCTTCATTCTTTTTAGTTCAAAATTTTTCGCACTATCCTACACGTGTTCAAAAGTATTGCTTTTTGCATCTCGATGTATAATATGTTCGGTTGGAGACCAATTAGTTTAATACTGTCATGGAGTTTACGTGGAACCAGGCCCGGCTTCAGGGTAAAATCTCGTGTACGCGGGAAGTGAAAATGCCGCCTATAATATGTTATATTTCCTCTTACAATAGCATGTCGATAATCGCCTATTTTAAAGATGAGATAACAAGAAACTTCAAAAGGCTTTTGTATTATTTTGCTAAGGAAAACTGCTTGGGGATATTCATGCCCTAATTGTGAGGAATAACTAGATACAATGGACACGGGAAGTTTGAGCGGACTCATCCCTTAGCATCCACCCTACCTAACGATGGTAGAAAATATTGGCAAAACTTGATTATGATTCCCAGTGGTGGGTATTGAACCAGCGATCTCCTGAACCAGAGTCTCGCTCGTTACACATTGATGTATGAAAAATTTGGTGCGAAGGAAGCAACAACTATGCATGTGCAACTATGCATGGTTAACTATTTATGTGTCATCAGCGAGTTATTTTATGAACTACTTGAAGGGGTTGGTCTGCTATTTCAACTGGTTGTGTTATAGAAGAAGTTATTGAATTCTATGTACCTAATACTTAAAAATAAAACTAACAAATATATACGTAATAATAATATTTAACACATAATTATGCCAGGCTATAGTTTGGATTGATATACACGTTACATAATCTGTATTTGTATGCCTACAAAACACCTCAAAAACATATACTGTCTAAAATTACCTAATGCAGCTTGTACAACTTTACAAGAAAAAAATGTGATTTTCCGATAAATGTTATGAAAGTTACTGAGGCGTGCCCTGGTTTCTAAAAGACGTAGCAACGCAAAAGGCACCATCCTGGCCCGCCCTCCCAGAGTACACCCCTCACCTATATCACAAGTATTCAGGAGGCCGTCATCCCGAATGTCTGCCATCTCCGTCCCGTCATCCTCGCCCTCGAGATCGTGCTCCGCGTCGGCGTCAACGTGAGACTCATGTTTGTCGGTGCCCCCCCCCCCCCCCCCCCACCAACGATCAAACATTTTGACATTGTACTCTTTAAAATAAGAGCTTCTTCTTCCCGAGCTTTTTGTTTTTTGCCGTCTCCCATCCCGAAGGTTATTTACGTTTTCTATCCATGTATGCACTTCTTAAATTGAAGAAAAACACATCCTACTCGAGCAAAGAAACAACATAATGCAATAGTGAAGAGTGATAACTGACTAGCACAGGTTGCGGGTCTTGGAAACACGTGTATAACGCCTATTTAGGTACAAATTTGCCGCCTGTTACTTTCGGAATATTTCGCACCTGCACCTCATGGAACATATCAACCCTTCAATAAAGCGAAGGATGAATGGAGAATGAGTGTTGGGTAAAGCCGTCGTATTTGAAAAAAGTCACGTACTTCGTTAATAGCCTCATTGGACCAAACCACAGTCTCCAAGCCTCCAAGGTGTATATAAGGGATGTTGTACAATACAACTTGTAATAAGTTATTGTCACGCTCTTTGCTAAAACCCGTCATGTACAATGTGTTATTACCTTGTAACTTTAAAATGTTCTATTCAATCCTTGTCTTAAATTATATTTTAAATAGGTGGCAGTGCCGCCTATGCAATTGTGCCGCCATTTTCTTTGACATCGAACGAGCTTTTGATAAGCTATGGCATGACGGTCTTCTATACAAGTTACTTCGTTTAAACGTCCCACTAGTCCTCATTCGCTGCATCAAGGCTTTACTCTCTAATCGTTCCTCTAGGGTTCGCATTAATGGCGTTCTCTCCACCCCCTTCTCTCCACTCGCGGGAGTACCGCAAGGTTCTCCTCTTTCTCCGATCCTTTATATTCTCTTTTGTCACGATTTACCTTCTCCATCATCTTCTCGACTGTTCCCCTCACAGTTTACGGATGACACTGCTTACTGGTGTGCTGGATTCTCAGCCTGGTCAGCTCAACTAGGTCTCCAACGTCAGACTTCAAAATTTGAAAATTGGATGTGTCTCTGGAGAGTTCGCCCAAATGCAACAAAAACTCAACTTATTCTCTTCGTTCACCGGAATAAAACTCGTAAAGTGAGTCAACAGTCAGGTACCATCACACTTCAATTTTGGGGTGAAAACGTTGTCCCACAAAATCAAGTTCGCTGCCTGGGTCTTGAATTCAGTAACATCTTCAGCTGGTTGCCTCACTGTAAAAAGACAATTAATACGGTACGCTCCAGATTAAACCTGTTAATACTTATCAGGGGTCGATTACGTGGCTGCAATTATGGAACACTCCTCAGAACGTACTTGCGATTCATCCGTCCAGTATTCGAATTTGCTTGTGGTGTTCTAGCCCCCCTTCTTGGCCCACTACTGTCCCTCTACGCATCTCTAGAACGTCGAATTTTGCGAAGAATTGCAAGACTCCCTCCCTGGACCAAAAATGAAGACATCAACGAACTTTTAGACAACAACCATATCTCAAACCGGATTCATCACCTTCATCTGAAATATTTTGATAAAATTATTAACGACAACCACAAAGACATGCTAGACATAATAACTCGCCCTATAACCTTATCCTTCAGACCGAAATTCAAATATCCATTACCGATCAATGTCATACTATAACTTCATCTCCATCGTTTTCACTCTGTAACTTTTAACTGTATATAATTGTATGTAATTTGTGTTATTGTATGTACCTGTAGGCTAAAGAGGGTATGGGCATGCCCATAACCCTACACTGGCCATCCTGTCCTTCCATGGGACAGGAAAACAACAATAAAATTAATTAATTAATTAACTGTGCCGCCGTACGCGGTCGCGTACGTCGCTTACGCCTTAAGCCGGCCCTGCGTGGAACAATATCATTTGCTGATATAACGGTACAATAGTTACATTATTCTGCTTCCACAACCTTTTTAGAATATAATAATAGATAACTCCTTATATCGGTTTATCTTTTCCCGCCAAGTTGTCTCTACATTGTGGCATAAAGGGACGTCAACATGAATTAAAATTGATTCTTGTTTCTTCTTGTCTATAAAAATAATATCCGGTCTATTGTGATGTATGGTTTGGTATTATTATTATTATTATTATTATTATTATTATTATTATTATTATTATTATTAATATTATTATTATTATTATTATTATTATTATTATTATTATTATTTTTTTTATTATTATTATTATTATTATTATTATTATTATTATTATTATTATTATTATTATTATTATTATTATTATTATTATTTTTATTATTATTATTATTATTATTATTATTATTATTATTATTATTATTATTATTATTATGATAATACACCGAGTCTGGTAAGCTCAGTCTACAAGTTTAATATCCTAGACTAGATAACGGCGGAAAACCACCACTCAACCCGACACAGTTGAAACTGAGTTAAAGAGTATTACTTTTATTAATATTATTATTTTATTGAATGAAGCACAATCATACAATCTCGGTCAAAACCGGCGTTAACATGTAATACGGACGTAATGTCAAGTATTTCCATCTGTCTATCTTGTTTAACTTCACTTATCACATGTTACTAGTTTAAACAATCACCAATCTCAGTCAAAGCCGATGTTGACAATCATGTTATACGGTCAATAGGGAGTATTCACGTGACGTCACATTGGCCATATTGAAGGCCATATAGTACTATTTCAAGTTTCATTTATCTGTCAATAGAAAACGAATAATATTGTTTACGGGGAAATATGACAAGTTTGAACACGTATATCCCCCGATATAGTGTACGAAAATGATTATTGTATGCTTTTGTAAACGATTAAAAGAGTAATCGAGACAAAAGAGTTTATTTATGTTGATCTGCCTCGTCTGCCTCGTCTGCCTCGTATGTCTGTCTGCCTCGCTCCAATTGAGCCAAACATCAGCAAAAATAATTTTATCACCAACCCAATCAAGTAGCCATATTATTGGTGTGTAATTAACAATATCGGGTCAGACAATAACCTATCATAACAGTACTTCAAGCACAAGATGATGCCGCACGCAGAGTCAGCTAACCATGAGAATTCTACCCTCATTGCCTTTGAATTGTGGAAGTACTAACTAGGTGGCTTAACGCCAATGATAAATGTCAATGAGAAAGATTCATTTTTATTTGGAACCGTGTGAATCGAGCTTCACACCAAGCAATGTTTATTATTCCCTCCCTAGCGACGGGTTTCTTTGTCTTGCCCAAATGCCACCGCCTTCTCACAAGAAGCGCACCACAGTACCCCCCTGCCAGTGAACGAGCACAGCGAGGCGAACGAAAGTCTATACGCCTAGTCGCGCTGGTACATACACTTGACGTCCTGCTCTCGTCGTGACCAAAGGCTGAGCAGCGGCAATGGCAGCGTATGATCGAACCATAGACGGAGTGCTGGAGTTCGGACGAACACTGGAGTGATTAACAGCTGGGGGCGCTGTCCCAGACAGATGTGATGAGCGTGATTCTGCATTCGGCATCGTCGATGGTTGAGTGGTGTCTGGGGCCGCATCAGCAAGAATGAAGGCGGGCTTCAAACGATCAATGGATACAACGACCTTCTTCCCAGTACGCAAAATTGTAAAGTGTTTCTCATTCCTCGTGAGTACCTCGTAAGGCCCATCGTACGGTTGCTGAAGGGGTGTTCGTACAGCATCATGTCGCACAAAAACGTGGGAACATGTCGCGAGGTCCTTAAACACAAAACAGCGTCGTTCTCCGTGTCGAACAGGGCGGGACGGCCGGAGCTTCTGGAGACGTTGGCGGAGGTGCCTGACGTACTCAGAGGTGCTGTCCAGTGTTGTTGCAGCTGACAGGTATTCTCCTGGAAGTCTGAGAGTAGTTCCATAAACCAATTCAGCCGGTGTTGCCTTAATATCGTCCTTCCAAGCTGATCGGATACCCAGCATAACCCACGGTAGGGTGTCAGTCCAGCGATTCTCTTCATGGCACATAAGTGCAGCCTTGAGCTGTCGGTGGAGACGCTCTACCATTCCGTTGGCGGCGGGATGATATGACGTAGTGTGGATTAGGGTCGTACCTAACAGGTGATTGAGAGACCTAAAAAGAGACGACTCGAACTGTCGACCTTGATCGGAAGTGATCCGAAGGGGCGTCCCAAAACGAGATATCCACCCGGTGACGAGGGCAGAGGCGACTGTATCTGCGGTTATATCGGCAAGAGGCAGCGCCTCAGGCCAGCGAGTAAACCGGTCGACGCATGTGAGCAGGTAGCGGAATCCCGCTGACTCGGGGAGAGGACCAACAAGATCAATGTGGACATGGTCAAACCGAGCGTCGAGGACGTCAAAATGCTCAACGGGCGCAGAGACGTGGCGAGTGACCTTCGATCGCTGACAAGTTATGCATGCCCGGGCCCACTCTCTGCAGTCTCTTCTCATTGACGGCCAGACGTAGCTCCTGGAGACAAGGCGAACGGAGGCCGCAACACCTGGATGGGACAGGCTGTGAAGGCTGTCAAACACCCGACGTCGAAGGTTCGCTGGCACGAAGGGCCGTTCTACCGGCGTGGACGTGTCACAATGGATCGTGAGGTTTGTCCCAGCGAGGCTCCTATACATTTTAGTTGAAGTGCAGTGTCGGAGAGAAGAAGTGCCCGAAGGTCAGAATCGGTCTTCTGTTCTCGAGCAATTGCCACGTAATCCACTGGAGCCGAGATCGCCTCCACTCTGGACAGAGCGTCTGCGACGACATTCTCCTTGCCAGGAACATGACGAATGTCGGTAGAAAATTGGCCAATGTAGTCGAGATACCGAAACTGTCGCGGTGAACACTTCTCAGCCTTCTGCTTAAAAGCGAATGTCAAAGGCTTGTGGTCTGTGTAGACTGAGAACGTTCTGGCTTCCACCATATGACGGAAATAACGTATAGCCTCGTAGATGGCAAGGAGTTCGCGATCGTATGCTCCGTACTTGCGCTGCGCCGCATTCAGCTTACGTGAGAAGAATGCTAGCGGTTGCCAACCGAAACAAGTTCTCTGCTGAAGGGCGGCTCCAATACTATTGTCGGAGGCGTCGGCTACGATCGCCAGCTCCCCACTTGAGTCTGGGTGCGCCAGAAGCGCCGCCTGCGAGAGACTACTCTTACATTCTTCAAACGTCTGCAACAACTCCGGAGTCCAAACGATAGGCGTCTTACCCGATGTGTCAGCACCGACAAGAAGGTCGTTGAGGGGTGCCTGAAGTCGGGCGGCAGATGGTAGGAAACGACGATAGAAATTTATCATACCCAATACCTGACGCAGTTGCTTGATATTACTGGGTGGTGGCAAAGAGATGATTGCCTCAACTTTGTCTTCAAGAGGCCGTGTCCCGAAGGCATTGACAGTGTGGCCTAAGAACTTTACCTCGGAAACACCAAACACGCACTTAGAAGTATTGATAAGTATTCCGTACTCCGACAACCGCGCAAAGAGCAGGCGGAGGTGTTCCTCATGTTCTGCCTGAGATGTCGATGCTATGAGGATATCATCGATGTATGCGTAGGCGAAATCCAGATCACGAATTGCTTCGTCGATGAACCTCTGAAACGTTTGGGCTGCGTTTCGTAAACCAAAACTCATGAATGGAAATTCGAAAAGACCAAATGGTGTGGTTATAGCTGTCTTTGCGATATCATCTGGAGCAACAGGGATCTGGTTGTACGCTTTAACCAAGTCAATCGTCGAGAATACAGACTTCCCAGTGAGCGACTGAGCAAAATCTTGTATATGAGGTACAGGATATCGGTCTGGAATCGTCACATCGTTCAGCGCCCTGTAGTCGCCGCACGGCCTTTACTGATTTTCCTTCTTGGGAACTAGGTGAAGGGCGGCGGACCAGTTACTGGAAGAACGCCTGGCGATACCAGTCTTTAGCATCGTATCGAACTCAGCCTTAGCGATTTGCAGACGGTCCGGCGCCAGGCGGCGAGGTTTACATGACACTGGATGCCCAGGCGTCGTGTGGATATGGTGCATAGTTCCATGTTTAATGATGCGCGTTATACCAGCTGGCCGTGTGATGGCGGGAAACTCAGCCAGGAGAGCGTGATATCGTGAACCTCCACTGACTGCCTTAACGTGTTGTTGTACGTTCATGGTCCACTTACCAGTGACGGCAGTCGATGTGGCGCTATCTATTAAGCGTCGATTTCGTGCATCAACGAGTAAGCCGTAGAATGACAAGAAATCGACTCCGACGATTGGTCTGGATACGTCAGCAACGACGAAACGCCAGACAAACTCGCGTTTAAACCCCAAATCGAGGTTGAGGCTAATAGCACCATAAGTCGATATAACTGTTCCGTTGGCAGCAAACAGCTCGTACGTTGACCGTTCGCGAGGTCCATTGACCAGTGCGCGCGGGTATACGCACAGATCAGACCCTGTGTCAACAAGGAATTGACGTCGAGTCGTAATGTCTGTCACAAAAAGGCGGCGTGAGCTCGGACAGTCGTGAGCCGCGTCTACTGACTGCCCATGGAGTTTTTTGACACGAAACTGCATGGTTGTCGACACAGTTTCGCCTTCGCACCGTACTTCTGATGATACCAGCACATTCCATTTGCTGGAGCACCTTGCGTCGTGTATCGTGGGTTCGATGAAGAAAAGTCGCGACGACGATCCCTCGAACGTTCTCGAGATGACACCGCTCGACGATTGCTAGATAGTGTCTCGACTTGTTGTGACAACTCTTCTAACTGTGTTTGAAAATTGTTGACTACTGCTAAACGAGAAGGAATCGGTGTCATCTCGTGTATCCGGTCAGCGATCACTGCAAGTGCATCGAGGTCGTCAGGCGGTGATGATGCGAGTATGTCGCGCATCCTGATCGGTAAACGTTCAAGCCACAACGATCGTAATACCTTGTCTGTCACTTCAGACGCAGCCAACATGCGCAGTTGAAACAATAATTCGGAGGGTTTGCGATCCCCCAACTCTTTATGTTGTAAAAGTCGTTCAATCAATCAATGCAAAGTGAATCTTGGAAGACGGGCCTAGAGTTTTGTATCGGATTATATTATTGGTGGTGTTTAACGACGTACTCGACCGCTTCGGTCATGTGACGTCTTCCGAATCAGGTCCATCTACATCGCGAGGTCGTCAATCGTCATAAAAAGAGTCCAGCAAGGGAGGGCAGGGACAAGTGGGAGAATAAATCTTCAGTGGGATAGTGGGGGCGAGGGGGAATAGGCCTGGGTCTCCTTTTGTCACCTCTTACGACTAGCAGGGTCACTCTGGGCTTATTCTAACCCAGGCCGTGAGGGGTCTTTTGTATCCGAGTTTAATCGAACCTCATATCTATGAAGTTACATCAATTAAATTGAGTAAACATCAAAATTGAGTTTACAAGGTGCTTTTTTACTTAACTCTCCCCCCCCCCCCCCCACCCCCCGCCAACCACACCACCCCAATATATTAGCCAAGTACTAGGGTACATTTTCTTTTACCGCCCTGTTGAAGTACTTTTCCAGAGGGCCGGTTTCACCAGCATTGACTTTTGTCGAGTTCAGCTTGAACCTGAATGTTACCAGTTTGACAAAAATAATAACTTGTACCTATTTAGTTTCTCACATATCTCGTATTTTTGTTGTTTTGGATACTTAAGTATTGTCACTGCATCATAATTGTTTACAGAGAGATGGAAATAATTTCTCACAATGCCACTTATTGCCTTTTGTAATATCATGAAGTTTAAAATAATCCATGTAAAGATTGGTATACATGTTTGTTTACTCATAGTACAGATGTATTTTTACGTACAAACGATTAAACAAAAACTGCAAGTGCATTGTTGGATAGAACACCTTCGATGCCCACCGTTCAGATTTGTGATGATAATCTCCAAAGCAGTTCTGTCACTGCCTTCTGTACGTATTATGCACAAGCAGAGTACAAGTTATCCAGTAGGCAATGGCTAAACAATTGACTGTAAATATCTTTGACATTTATTACCAATCTGAGAAAATCTTTTAACAGGATACAATTGCATGCAAATGGGATTTAAATGTGTATCTTGTTTCTAATCATTACTGAAACTATCTGTAAATCGAAAGCATAAAGCAACACATTATCAATAAAACATTTCACTCTTCATGCAGTGGTTTTTGCAGTTAAAAGTTGGTGTTGGTGTCGTTCAACTGAACTTGGCCAAAGTTGATCTTGGTGAACCCCACCCCCCCGACACGCCGGCAATAGGAAAATGTTTTTTTCTTACTTCACAAGGAGATACCGATATTGAAACCCACGTATCGGCAGCTTTCTTTTGATAGCCATAATGCATATTGCATGTATTCAAATATATATTCCTTTTAAACATCTGTGATAAATACATTAATTAATTATGTTCATTTATCATAAGAATATACCTTTTATTTCGGTAAATTTTCAACAATATAGTTTCATAAATATTACTTATGTATTAAGAAATATCAACGATATATTCCATTAAACCAATTATACACGGGAACCGTACTATTAAAAATGTTATGATATAATAATCATCATTATTTATTAATAATTATATAATATGATATAAATTAATTAATGATTGCCGAAATACCTACATACAGGTTTTAATGTTGTTCTTATTAGAAAAGGACTTGAATAATGTATTCAATATACAATATCAGAAAAATCTTTAAAAATAACGATTATTCATCATGTTTAGCATTTTAATTAATAACGATAATTAGGAGTGTCGGATGGCGGTAAACTTTCTTTGGCATATGTAGGTAATTAAAGCAAATAAGCTCTAATTTAAAAATATTCTGTACCAATTAATTACTGGTAAAATTGATATTTGACCGTGGTACAAGCACAACAAACTCGAAACGTTCTGAAATCAATTTCAAATCTGCTGGTAGACGTAGAAGATTCAAAACTAAATCAATGATTAGATTCTCGTTTTCAATATCTGCAAGCGCTCTCATGATATCAATAAAATAACGATAAATTTGCGTGGTTTAACATTGCGAGATACACGGCTCTTGCATTGCGTGACAACTAGGGTGGGTGATTGTGTCGTGGTCTGTGTTGCAGGAAATACTGGTTGTGGTCACGTTGGTGGAACGAAAAGAAGCTACGTCGCAAGAACCCCTTCCACCCGGCCACGAGACCAAAACGACCCTCTCACTGAGCGCCGACGAGCAGGCGGCTCGGAGCGCCAAGTACTCGTTCTCGTCCGACATCGACGACAACATCAGCGACCTACGGCAACACCGCGACGAACAACGGGACGGTCTCAAGGTCACGGGATCGTATTCGTACAGCGACGGCTTCAACTGGAGGAACGTGGTGTACGAGGCCGACGAGCACGGCTACCGCGTCCTGAGGTAGGCCTATATATAGCTACGGCTTCTTCTAGAGGAACGTGGTGTACGAGGCCGACGAGCACGGCTACCGCGTCCTGAGGTAGGCCTATATATAGCGACGGCTTCTTCTAGAGGAACGTGGTGTACCAGGCCGACGAGCACGGCTACCGCGTCCTGAGGTAGGCCTATATATAGCGACGGCTTCTTCTAGAGGAACGTGGTGTACGAGGCCGACGAGCACGGCTACCGCGTCCTGAGGTAGGCCTATATATAGCGACGGCTTCTTCTAGAGGAACGTGGTGTACGAGGCCGACGAGCACGGCTACCGCGTCCTGAGGTAGGCTTATATATAGCGACGGCTTCTTCTAGAGGAACGTGGTGTACGAGGCCGACGAGCACGGCTACCGCGTCCTGAGGTAGGCCTATATATAGCGACGGCTTCTTCTGGAGGAACGTGGTGTACGAGGCCGACGAGCACGGCTACCGCGTCCTGAGGTAGGCCGATATATAGCGACGGCTTCTTCTAGAGGAACGTGGTGTACGAGGCCGACGAGCACGGCTACCGCGTCCTGAGGTAGGCCTATATATAGCGACGGCTTCTTCTAGAGGAACGTGGTGTACGAGGCCGACGAGCACGGCTACCGCGTCCTGAGGTAGGCCTATATATAGCGACGGCTTCTTCTAGAGGAACGTGGTGTACGAGGCCGACGAGCACGGCTACCGCGTCCTGAGGTAGGCCTATATATAGCGACGGCTTCTTCTAGAGGAACGTGGTGTACGAGGCCGACGAGCACGGCTACCGCGTCCTGAGGTAGGCCTATATATAGCGACGGCTTCTTCTAGAGGAACGTGGTGTACGAGGCCGACGAGCACGGCTACCGCGTCCTGAGGTAGGCCTATATATAGCGACGGCTTCTTCTAGAGGAACGTGGTGTACGAGGCCGACGAGCACGGCTACCGCGTCCTCAGGTAGGCCTATATATAGCGACGGCTTCTTCTAGAGGAACGTGGTGTACGAGGCTGACGAGCACGGCTACTGCGTCCTGAGGTTGGCCTATATATAGCGACGGCTTCTTCTAGAGGAACGTGGTGTACGAGGCTGACGAGCACGGCTACCGCGTCCTCAGGTAGGCCTATATATAGCGACGGCTTCTTCTGGAGGAACGTGGTGTACGAGGCCGACGAGCACGGCTACCGCGTCCTGAGGTAGGCCTATATATAGCGACGGCTTCTTCTAGAGGAACGTGGTGTACGAGGCCGACGAGCACGGCTACCGCGTCCTGAGGTAGGCCTATATATAGCGACGGCTTCTTCTAGAGGAACGTGGTGTACGAGGCCGACGAGCACGGCTACCGCGTCCTGAGGTAGGCCTATATATAGCGACGGCTTCTTCTAGAGGAACGTGGTGTACGAGGCCGACGAGCACGGCTACCGCGTCCTGAGGTAGGCCTATATATAGCGACGGCTTCTTCTAGAGGAACGTGGTGTACGAGGCCGACGAGCACGGCTACCGCGTCCTGAGGTAGGCCTATATATAGCGACGGCTTCTTCTGGAGGAACGTGGTGTACGAGGCCGACGAGCACGGCTACCGCGTCCTGAGGTAGGCCTATATATAGCGACGGCTTCTTCTGGAGGAACGTGGTGTACGAGGCCGACGAGCACGGCTACCGCGTCCTGAGGTAGGCCTATATATAGCGACGGCTTCTTCTAGAGGAACGTGGTGTACGAGGCCGACGAGCACGGCTACCGCGTCCTGAGGTAGGCCTATATATAGCGACGGCTTCTTCTGGAGGAACGTGGTGTATGAGGCTGACGAGCACGGCTACCGCGTCCTGAGGTAGGCCTATATATAGCGACGGCTTCTTCTAGAGGAACGTGGTGTACGAGGCCGACGAGCACGGCTACCGCGTCCTGAGGTAGGCCTATATATAGCGACGGCTTCTTCTGGAGGAACGTGGTGTACGAGGCCGACGAGCACGGCTACCGCGTCCTGAGGTAGCCCTATATATAGCGACGGCTTCTTCTGGAGGAACGTGGTGTACGAGGCCGACGAGCACGGCTACCGCGTCCTGAGGTAGGCCTATATATAGCGACGGCTTCTTCTAGAGGAACGTGGTGTACGAGGCCGACGAGCACGGCTACCGCGTCCTGAGGTAGGCCTATATATAGCGACGGCTTCTTCTAGAGGAACGTGGTGTATGAGGCCGACGAGCACGGCTACCGCGTCCTCAGGTAGGCCTATATATAGCGACGGCTTCTTCTAGAGGAACGTGGTGTACGAGGCCGACGAGCACGGCTACCGCGTCCTGAGGTAGGCCTATATATAGCGACGGCTTCTTCTAGAGGAACGTGGTGTACGAGGCCGACGAGCACGGCTACCGCGTCCTCAGGTAGGCCTATATATAGCGACGGCTTCTTCTAGAGGAACGTGGTGTACGAGGCCGACGAGCACGGCTACCGCGTCCTGAGGTAGGCCTATATATATCGACGGCTTCTTCTAGAGGAACGTGGTGTACGAGGCCGACGAGCACGGCTACCGCGTCCTGAGGTAGGCCTATATATAGCGACGGCTTCTTCTAGAGGAACGTGGTGTTCGAGGCCGACGAGCACGGCTACCGCGTCCTGAGGTAGGCCTATATATAGCGACGGCTTCTTCTAGAGGAACGTGGTGTACGAGGCCGACGAGCACGGCTACCGCGTCCTGAGGTAGGCCTATATATAGCGACGGCTTCTTCTAGAGGAACGTGGTGTACGAGGCCGACGAGCACGGCTACCGCGTCCTGAGGTAGGCCTATATATAGCGACGGCTTCTTCTAGAGGAACGTGGTGTACGAGGCCGACGAGCACGGCTACCGCGTCCTGAGGTAGGCCTATATATAGCGACGGCTTCTTCTAGAGGAACGTGGTGTACGAGGCCGACGAGCACGGCTACCGCGTCCTGAGGTAGGCCTATATATAGCGACGGCTTCTTCTAGAGGAACGTGGTGTACGAGGCCGACGAGCACGGCTACCGCGTGCTGAGGTAGGCCTATATATAGCGACGGCTTCTTCTAGAGGAACGTGGTGTACGAGGCCGACGAGCACGGCTACCGCGTCCTGAGGTAGGCCTATATATAGCGACGGCTTCTTCTAGAGGAACGTGGTGTACGAGGCCGACGAGCACGGCTACCGCGTCCTGAGGTAGGCCTATATATAGCGACGGCTTCTTCTAGAGGAACGTGGTGTACGAGGCCGACGAGCACGGCTACCGCGTCCTGAGGTAGGCCTATATATAGCGACGGCTTCTTCTAGAGGAACGTGGTGTACGAGGCCGACGAGCACGGCTACCGCGTCCTGAGGTAGGCCTATATATAGCGACGGCTTCTTCTAGAGGAACGTGGTGTACGAGGCTGACGAGCACGGCTACCGCGTCCTGAGGTAGGCCTATATATAGCGACGGCTTCTTCTAGAGGAACGTGGTGTACGAGGCCGACGAGCACGGCTACCGCGTCCTGAGGTAGGCCTATATATAGCGACGGCTTCTTCTAGAGGAACGTGGTGTACGAGGCCGACGAGCACGGCTACCGCGTCCTGAGGTAGGCCTATATATAGCGACGGCTTCTTCTAGAGGAACGTGGTGTACGAGGCCGACGAGCACGGCTACCGCGTCCTGAGGTAGGCCTATATATAGCGACGGCTTCTTCTAGAGGAACGTGGTGTACGAGGCCGACGAGCACGGCTACCGCGTCCTGAGGTAGGCCTATATATAGCGACGGCTTCTTCTAGAGGAACGTGGTGTACGAGGCCGACGAGCACGGCTACCGCGTCCTGAGGTAGGCCTATATAGCGACGGCTTCTTCTAGAGGAACGTGGTGTACGAGGCCGACGAGCACGGCTACCGCGTCCTGAGGTAGGCCTATATATAGCAACGGCTTCTTCTGGAGGAACGTGGTGTACGAGGCCGACGAGCACGGCTACCGCGTCCTGAGGTAGGCCTATATATAGCGACGGCTTCTTCTAGAGGAACGTGGTGTACGAGGCCGACGAGCACGGCTACCGCGTCCTGAGGTAGGCCTATATATAGCGACGGCTTCTTCTAGAGGAACGTGGTGTACGAGGCCGACGAGCACGGCTACAGCGTCCTGAGGTAGGCCTATATATAGCGACGGCTGCTTCTGGAGGAACGTGGTGTACGAGGCCGACGAGACTAACTTTGTTATGTACCAGGATTCACTGTTAGATCATTGAATCTATAGATAAAGTTTGCGAGGAGCGCAACTCTTTATTCATTTGAATTTGTACAATTAGGATCGATGCAATGTCCGAGGACGTTAGGATTTCAGTTTGTGAAATAATTAGACATGTTTCAAACAACATTAAGGAACCATATTTTATTTACCGAAACTCAATTGTCCTAACCTTGGCAATGATGTGGCGACTATTGCTACTTTTGATCAAACACTACCATCTTGTTCCCTGACCTCGTCGTGCTCTATACCTGTTCATTTCGTAGTCTGCCCGTCATCGGTTACTCCCACGTTCGAGTCTCCAATCCAGCTTCCTCGACGCGCCGTCCGGCTGTTCTTCTGCATTGACCCCCGTAGCTACGATGTGCTCACTGGTGCTCGACCATTTTCCCTGGACACTCCGATTAGTTCCACCCCCGTTCAGGCCCAGTAGCCATCTTATTTACTCCCCCTACTATCCCCTCTCTCAGGCATTTTCCCCACTTCATGACGTATGTCACCAACCAATCCCAAGACCCAAAGCTATCAACCATCAACAATGAATTGTCAGGTAGGCGTTGTACACACAGATTTATTAAGCGAGCGAACCGAGCGTCTCCAATTGACTCTTGTGGCGCTTCGTTTTTTTTTGTTTTTTTTTTTATGTCTGTCGATAGCGGTCGAACGGAAAGTCCGATCAATTTGAAATTTGGACCATCCCCAAGCCTCGATGTGGATTGAAGGTGTATAGTTTTGAGGCAAAATCGTACGAAAAGTTACAAGGTTACACCATAGTTACTGCAAAATATTTTTCTGAAACAAAATGGCGGCAAAATGTGAGATAGCGCCAGAAAGTTCGTAGATATTGACGCGCTCGCTTATCAACGCGTCAAACAGAGCGTTTTCCTAGTTATTATGTTTCGTGTACTACAGTCAACATAAAGGCTGTTCTAAGGTGGCTTTACCATCGTAGGAGGAGACGAAAAGCAAAAATAACAGTACTTTTATTATTCCCCTTTTAGGCTTATCTCCAATGACCCAGCTGTCGAGTACGTTGTGAAGCGAGCGAAGCGAGCGTCTCCTCTAGACTCTTATGGCACTTCGTTCTGTTTTTTGTTTTGTTTTGTTTTAGTGTTTTTTTTTTATGTCTGTCGATAGCGGTCGAACGAAAAATCCGATCAACTTGAAATTTGGACCGTCCACAAGCCTCGATGTGGATTGAAAGTGTATAGTTGGGAAGCAAAATCGTTTGAAAAGTTAAAAAGTTACAATAAAGTTACTGCAAAACTTTTTCTCAAACAAAATGGTGGCAAAATGTGCGATAGCCATATTTTTTAAAGCTTTTTCCGGTCACGAATGTGTTCATTTTATGGCGATCTGATAAATGTTGGCAAAGTTACACAAAAGGTACTCGAAAATATGTTTCTGAAACACAGTAACAGCAAAATGTGAGGTGGCTATCTTATAGTACATTTTTGTTCGGTCACGACTCACGAATATACTAATTACCACGTTTACATGCAGGTTTGAAACCGTTTTGAAATCGTTCTTAGTTTTCAAACTTCCATGTAAACGGTTTTGAGTCGAGTCGAGTCAACCCTGATTTGAAACTGGGTTGACTTGAAAATTAGTTTTTAAAACTGTCATGTAAACACCGCACCGCCACGGAGACTGGATCCCAAATTGATTCTTTACTAGTTGTATTATAGCTAGCGGTGTGAATTGAGGTTATAGGCCTAGTTGTTGTTGAGTGTTGACGGTCGACTTGACAACAACAACAACATGTACATCACGTATAGCAAGCGGTGTGCCAAATGGCGCTGCCTAGAGGTAAATTTAGGAAACATATTGGGATTGAAAACGTTTTCAGAATCACACTTTCAAAACTACATGTAAACGCGTTTTACAAGTTTTGAAAATAATTTCAAAACTGCATGTAAACGTGGTAATTGTAAACGCAATCCGATACGTATTAGAGGCATAAATTACATTTCTATTGCTGTCAATAACTGTTAGTAACGGTGGCGGACCGCGGCGAAAACATGACGACGAAAATTCTTAGCAGCGCACATTGCACTGCATCCAACAATGTCGGGAAGTATAATAGCTATGGAAATTAGGAAAAATTTTGCAATGCGCATTCTTGAATTGTTGTGAATAGGGAAGGCTCACACATTTTTTTTATTTGCTTTCTGGTTACCTCAAGTTAAAATAAACGGGAACTAATTGGTTTCGGCTCGAAAGGTGCATTAACATAGCTTTAACAGCACGTCAAAGATATTGCTGTCAAAACACGCCCAGAAACGAACCTGCGCCATCTTGCTCGTGATTAAAAGGTTCTGACGTCATATTATATGATACAAATAGTACTGAAAGTGAAATCCCACAATTTAGTAGATTATTGATCTCTTAAGACTTTAACTGAATCAACGTTTATTTCTAGTTAGTAAATGAACACTGCTTAACTATAATTTACAACAATATGTTAAATAATTGCATTATTGTAGACACGTTTTGGTAAATACTGTATCAAAATGTATTTTCTGAAGAAAACAGTGATAAAAAAGACATTGTTGTAAAGTCACTGCATCCTAGATATTGTAAAATGTCAAACTTAATATCCTTGATATTATTAAGAATACTTCAAGGAGGCAGTTGTTGACAAGAGTTATGACGTCACGAGCCGGTTTTCAATTACGGAGCGGGAAGTTCCAAATTTCAAACTTTAAATGCTAATAGAATTGGAAATATACACTTTTTAGATATAAAAATTATGTAGCCCGTATTTTTAGAAAATGGCCTTCCGTTTTTAGGTTCTTTGAGGAATATTTATTTTTCATGAGCCTTCCCTATTGTTGTTTTTATTAGCTTAGAGAACTTGTCGCCACAAACTTCGTAAATATGGACCTGCTCGCTTATCAACGCGTCAAACAGAGCGTTTTTCTAGTTATTACTTATTACTAATGTATCAGGAAAATCGCTCAGTGTGACGCGTTGAAGGGAAGTACTAAAACCGTTAAACATTTTTTTTTTTATATGACCGCGTTTTAGCATTGAAAACCTATTGTATATGAGTTTGTAATAGGCAGAATTTGTAAAGATATGAAGACTGGCAGAAAAGTAAAAATAATTTAGGGGCGTTTTTGAACTCTCAGGGTCTTAATACTCAAGCCGATATTGCAACCATACTTGAATACACAGCCTTTTCGAATATAATTCGTAATTTCAATCATTTTGAGGGTTACATTGAGGCACAACCTTCTTGAACGTTGGTTCAATCCGAGGTTCTGTCGCGTAAGGTCTGCTTCAAGGTCCGTACTGGTGGGGAATCGACGGACCTTGGGTCTGCTTGATCTGCGCCTAGCGGAGGCTCGTCGAACTCGCAAGTTAGGTCGTCCCAGACCGTTCAATTATGTTTAAAATTACGTTATTCAAATGGGAGAAACGTTAAAGATACCAAGAAATTATCTGTCAAAATAATAACTGTGGCCTAAAAGGACGTATCGTCACACTAATTTAAGGATGTTATTTATTCATTGTATTTGATCAAAATGTCTCATTTACTTGTTTTAATTATTATTTTACATTATCTAAAGCGTATATTTAAATATAAAACTGTTTTTGTAGTGGGCAACAAAATTGTGGTTTTGGTTCTCTTGCGACGACCTAGCTTGGGAGCTCGACGAGCCTCCGCTAGGTGGACATCAAGTTGACCTTGATGTCGCGCAAGATCTACTTGATCTCCGCCTGGCGGAGGCTCGTCGAACCCCCCTCCGCTAGGCGGAGATCAAGTTGACCTTGCTGTCGCGGATTGACGCGTCGAAAAGGCTGTGCTTAGGGAAGTTTATGGTCGTAATGGCGGACGCCCAAGATGTCAGCGCCCACTAAAGGGCGCGTAAAATGGCATATAGAAATTAATATTGTGTCATCTGTTATGTTTGTCAGTGACGAAATGGTCCCCCTGGATGGACCCAATGTGAACCCCGATGGCAGCGCTTCCGTGTACACCGTGGTAGACGGCGCCGAGACGAACTACACGCTCACAACCCCGCAGAAGAAGACACCCATGGGGGATCCTTCCTTGGACCACAAGACACTCACAACGCCTTACCCCCTTAATCTCTCACCTAATTGGACGATCTCTCAGTGAGAACCCAGATCACTTAGTGAGAGCGATGAGCGTGTTAATCGACATCCATCTGTGATCCACTTGCCGCGTAATTATTAATATCAATTTGTACGACATGCTGTATATTAACAAGCAAGCTTGTTTAAATGTAATTATACAAATACGAAACAAGTAAATAATAAAATTCTCGTGTTTTATTTCATTGTAAACAGTACATTTACAACCCTGCCTAAACTATATTTCAGCTTGGAAAGCACTGTAGAAAAAAATATTTCTATCCTCAAGCCAGGTAACCCCCCCCCCCCCCCCCCCCCCCAACCTTTCCCACTGATCCGGCCAGTTATAGGCAGGACGCCGTAACAAAGAAGGTGTTGTCGTCACGGATGATGTAACAGCAAGTTGTAGTACCAACTTAAATGTAGACGACTTCTCATTGCCTTACCAGAAGAAGTAAACATGTATTGTTATTTCATAGGTTGGTGGACATGGGCCCTGGTTTAAATGCTATTTTTCTCCCTCTTGGTATGTGTTTGCGGCTAAATTATGCACCGGAATAAACTTTAGTTTCGTATTACCTAATTTATTATATTCACTTATAAATTAACAACTATTCCATTGTAATAAAGATATTGGTTTGATTTATTCATCTAGCTGACGAACGGTGACACTTCCCGCGCCTAGGAGCGAATGCTGCAGAAATCGTGAGATCTGCAAGGTAAGCTTCGCTCCCCGGCGTGCGCGCGTGAAAGGTGACTGCCTTGTTGTCGGGGAACTCGTCGTACAGCTTTTGAACCGAGCTTGTCACTATGTTTGGCTAAAGTTGTATTTGCGTTTTGTTGTATTTCTAGTGTTTGAATGTGTAATTGATAATATAATATACTATGTCCGTAACTTCTATTATCGCCATCATTTACGTCCCGTAGTCCTGCTCGCCACAACCCATATCTTTAAATAAATAATTAACCGATTTTCGGTCAAGGCCACGTGGCTGGTCGGTTACAATGGTGGCAGCGCGTGGACCTTTTGCGGTGTTGCGTCGGTTTTAATTTCGTTGTGGTAGAGTGATTTGCCAGAGGACTGTCCAGGAAAGTTTTCCATCAACAATATTTCGCTCACGATTTTGGATTCCGCCACTATGCCGCAAGAGACAGTGCCACAGGACGTAGGGACGGCCAGGATGGAAGGTAAGCTGTTTAATTTTGCTGTTGTTAGCTAAGTGATTTGATTTCGGTACAATTAGCCTATAGATGTTTCCCGTGCAGTGTCTAGAACTAGTGTTGAAAGTTGGAATTTGGAATTATTGGAATTTGTCAATTTAAATTGTCTTGAAACATTTTCACGATGTCAGAATCCGGCGACGAGAGCGTTCGGGTAGTCGAGCCTAATGTGGCAGGAATAATAGGGCTGATAGAGGTATATATGGGGGATAAAGACTCCATTGACGTCCACGATTTTTTTGAAACTTTTAAGACGGCTTGCGACATAGGAAGGTGGACGGTTGAGAACAAACTAGGAATTGCAAAACTGTACATGAAAGGGTCAGCCAGGAGGTTTTTAACTGCACATTCTGAAATTAAAGCTCTAGGAAACTGGGAGGAATTCAAGGCAAGTGTGATGGAAAGGTTTCGGCAGAAGGAACCGCTAGTGTATGCTGAGCAACGTTTTCGAAATTGTTTCCAAAAGTCAGATGAAAATGTAGAGGATTTCTCAACCAGGTCAACCATAGAAGGTCAAAAAACGCTAAAAACGGTTCAGGATAGTGACGAGGCTAAAGTTAAAAATCAAGTGTTGTAGGAGGCTATGCTCGCGCAGTTCTTTAAAGGTTTAAAGGATAGTATTAAGAGATTTGTTCTGTCACGCTCGCCAGTAAGTTTTCAAGATGCAGTTTAGTGTAGTGGATTAGACGAATCATTCGGGGTTTTGTGATAGAAGCGTGAATTTTTGATCAAATACTCAGAAAAATATTCTAATCAAACTGCCCAGAGGAGGCCTCAAAAAAGTCTACTAGTTTAGGGGCTGGAAGGGGTCAAAAATGGGGGGTGGAGGGGACGTGAAAAAAATAACGAGCCACCAAATATGATCAGTACATACCCAAATTTTTAAATCTAGTAGCTTAAAGTCTATTCTATAAAGAAAAAAATCGAAATATGATCTTACGGCACAACTTCATCAGATAATGTGACCTTTGACCTTAAGTCACTAATTTTTCTAATCTGTATGAAAATGTATCGTGTGACCACTCGTTGTGTCAAAAATTATCTCTAGAACACAAATTAAATGTCGATATATGTTTTATAGTTGGTAGGGTCAAATAACATTGTGACCTTTGACCTATTTATTGAAAATAAATGCCCGCGTTCTGGTGTTGGGGGTTTACATGCTTCAAAGTATAGATCTCTCACGTACAAGTCTTGCGTGGAAAGCATGGTTAAAAACATTTACAAAAAAAGTACCCTTAGTTTTCGATGGGGTGGCTTAGTTCGACCTTGATCTCAATAATGTTACATGTAATAGCGGCCTTTGTTATAGCTTGTGACTTCTTATTGGAAAGGTAAAGATGACTTGGATACATTTCCTTTACTTATTCCCTTTAATAATTACATGTAATCCTGAAAACCTACGACACTTCCCACCTTCCCAAGAACTGCTACCTTATCGTAGTGGGCAGGTTTGCTTGTTTTGGTGATCCCGAGAGCTATGGCGGCGGAAGCGTATGTTATGTTTGTGGTCTAGGGTCACCCTAGCCAGACAGTTTGAGGTAGAGACGCCACATGAAAGGCAGTCCACGTCCTCCCATTTCCCTTTTCCACCCCTTTACGAGTCAGGTGTCCCTTTTCTCCAACCACCCCCAGACGTCATATGACCTTGTTATCGAGTACGTCGTTAAACAACAAATAAACCATACGATAATTCCCAAGCTCTCAACTTGCGATTGAAAAGTTGTTGCTTGCTAATTGGACAATTTCAAAATGCAGAAATGATGAGTATTTTTGAAATAATACTGAAAAAGATATGCAAACAAGACATTACTGGAAAATTGTAATTAATACGATAATAGCATTGATTTTCTTTATTTACTCGTTACATTCGCCCCTGCACTTGCACGAAGCACAGCATGATTGTCCACTTATATGACATGTGCATTGATCTTCAAGGCAATCGTTTTTACATTTAGGCTACAAACAACCACTTCGTTACATGAGTGCATTGCGTCAGGAAGGGTAGTCCATTTGGATTCCCACACATCAGACGCGTCTTTACACCATCTCCAGATAGCAGGACTAGGATGTTTTGGGAAAGAGATGGCTGATGATCCCCAAACGAACCCAGCCTGGAACACAGCACGTAGAATATGTTGATGAAGTGCATCTTGAGTTGGAGGCAAGCTCTCCATTGGCCTTCCTTTCTGCGTGAACAACTCCTTACGGCATTCATTCACGGTTGCACAGTCACTGGTTCGATCATAGAGTAGAATAATAAATGTCTCCAACAACCCTAAGATGTAATCGTGCACTTTCAGGCCTTGAAAAAACTTTGAATACATCAGTGACTTCTGGCAATACAGTCCACGTATTCCAGGCTGATTTCTTCCCTTTACTTGCGAAGGATGAGCATGTATCACAGCCAGTAAAAGCGTGAAAGAATGGGAGCGCTGCAGATTTTTATGGTCCAAGTGTTCGGGCAATCGAGTGTGCTGCTATAATTCGTACATTGCAGCCTACCCCAAATTGTACCCACACCTTCTTTTCTGTAAGGTTATTATAGCTGCGGCAATGCAAAGTACAACAACATCCGGGTCTACCGTGCGTATCAGAGCTTCATTCTTCTCATTGAGTACATACTACATAGTACAAATGTAAGATGAGTCTTGTGTCTGCTTCCTCGTGGTTGCAGGGTGCAACAGCTTTCAAACACACACTGTCGTCATTGCACAGAGCATCTTCTCCCTTAGTGACAATTACTAATCCAATTGATGTATTGATCTTGCGAACAAATTCACACAACATGTTGAATAGTTCTGATTTATTTTTGTTTGTTCGAAGGAACTCTTGCCAGTTGTTTGGTAATGTGTTAGACGCATCAACGCGTCTTCTGATTCCCAGACCTCTTTTGTTACTGGTATACGATCGAAAACTTCCACAAATGCATCTATTGGTGAATTACTGATGAAAGGCCACCGCTCATGTGGCATACAGAACGCTCTTCAAAGCTTCACATAACGTGTTAATCTTTCCACTCCCGACTGGGGCAGGGGTATCAAGTTACAAAAATCACACATAATTACATTTAATTATACATACATACACACAATCTACGCGTGGCAATCATTGTCAAATTAAATTGCAACAAATTTTCACTTACTTCTTCTTCTCAAATGCCCACATTTGGCTGTTATGCCTCATGCTGGATCTGGTCAACCAGTAGAGACACGCTTCTTTCTCTACCCTCTTCATGCCGCTCGGCATTGCGTCACGTTCACATGCCAGTTTTGGACATACAAACAGGTGGCTCCTATCCTGCTCCCCATTTCCACACAGCTTGCAGGTACTCGTCTCAAACACCCCTATTTGGTGGAGATGCTTCCCTAGAAGATCGTGCTGCGTTTTTAGCCTGAACTGGGCCGTTTCAATTTGCCGTGGAAGATGGTTGGTACTTGGTGGGCCTTTTTGAACTCATGGTATATTCCTGCCATGGCTTGTTTCTACCTTTCTCTACCCAGTCCTGCCTGATCTTCTTAGTGGCTGCAGCATTTACATGTGCTTTCATAGACTCGAGGGTTAATGGTTTTGGCAGTTGCGGCATTCTGGCTCCTCGTTTGGCCAGATAGTCGGCCTTATCGTTTCCGTATATGCTGCAGTGTGATGGTATCCATTGTAGAGTTATCAGTTTGTTTTTATTTTGTAGTCTTAGAATTTGTAGTTTACATTTCACTTACAAATTGCAAGCTTTTGTTAGCTTTTCAGGATTATAGTAAATTATTAAAAAGAAATGAATATATAAAACGTACGCAAATTACCATAACCTTTTCAACGAGTAGTCACAAGCTATAGAAGAGGCTTTAGGCCTAATTCAATTAAATGAAACATTGAGGTCAAGGTCAAACTAAATCCACCCCTTCAATAACTGAGACCACCTTTATGCAAACTTTTATGACCATGCTTTCCACACAATAATTTTACATACGATTTATGCATTTTGAAACAAGTATCAACTAAACACCAGGACGCGGGCATTTATTCTTCGTTAACAGGTCAAAGGTCACGATATAACTTGACCAAATACATAGCAAAACATATATTGACCCTTAATTTGTATTCTAGAGATAATTTATGAAACAACGAGTGGTCACAAGGTACACTTCCTCAAATATTAAAAAACTTATTGACTTCAGGTCAAAGGTCACATTATCAGTCAAGAATGATAAGTTGGATCATATTTCAATTTTTTTTTAAATAGAATTGACATTAAGCTACTCTATTTATAAATTTGGGTGTATTATGATCACAGTTGGTGGAAGATTCTTTTTTTAACTTCCCCTCCACCCCCATTGTTTGACCTCTCCCAGCCCCTAAACCAGTGAACTTTTTTTAAGCCTCCTCTTGGCAGTTTGATTAGAATATTTTTCTGAGTATTTGATCAAAAATTCACGCTTCTATCACAAAACCCCGAATGTGTCCCGTATTTTGCTCTAATCCACTACACTAGTTAGAATAGCTAAGGAGGAGGAAAATAATGAAAGACTCACAATAAGGAAAAACAACCAAGTAAATTACACTAAATTTGAGAAAAAAAGCTATAAGAGAAGCAAGTAGGGGTGTACAACCAGTATAACTAACTCGCATGAGCGTAATAATGGAAGGATGCAGGGTAACAGCTATAGCAATCGTGAATTCAGTCAGAATGGTCAGCTTAATTATAACCAAGGGTACAACCAACAAAATAATTCAAGGCAATGTTCTAACTGTGGAGGTCCAGGTCATTATAGACAGAATTGTACACGACCATATCGCCCAATCATGTTTCAATTGCAACAAGCGTGGACATCAGCAGGCGGATGTAGGTTCCCCGCTAATAATAATAAGACTAGAGCTTATCCAGGCTCACCCAAACAAACAGCGTGCTCCGTTGGATCCCCGCAGCAGAGCACAGAATTCAAACCAGACGGATTAGGGGGACGTCAAAAATTAAACACAGGTAGTTGGCTCCCCAGCGTATGTAGTTTTGAAGGCGTACCAAGTGATGCTCGAGCAGCATCACTTAAGCAACCATGTGTTTTTCTTGTGGACTCAGGCGCGATGGTAACATGGCTTGTCGGGTATCAAGCCAGAGGACGTAAATGCTATGCAAGAGACCAAGAGCAAGACATTACCAGTATATCAGGTCATACACTCCCTTTAATTGGTAAAGCGGTGGTAGAATTCAAGGCTCAACATGAAACGTTTAGTCACACGTGTTTGATTGGTACAGATAAGTTATATCTCGAAGCAGATAGCTTACTAGGAATCGATGTTTTAGAGAAATATGACGTATGCATAGACTTGAAAAATAATTCACTAACAATCGGTAACACGATATTACCTCTCATCACACTAGACAAGTGGAAAGGCGGTCAAGTTGATAGGAGTGAGATTATGCGTAGTAAACAAACCAGACGGCAAGGACGAAGGACAAGGACTAGAGAGATAAGTAAGAGTAAGATAAGTAAGTGCAGAGCTAAGCAAACTGTGAATGCGAGACATCCACATTGCGATAGCGACAGTAACAACCACAATAACAACATCATCTCAAAGTCAGCTGAGCAATCTGATACGAGGAATGCGTGTTCGCCAACAACTGCTGGTCTGTTAGCAAGCGAATACGGAGTGTCGTCGATAACACAAGGCCAGTGTCTTGTACGACTTACTCAAAACGTTAATATTCCTCCTAGAAGTGAGCTCATTTGTACGGGAATCCAGGACTTCGCGACCCTGGGTGACATAGTAGTAGAACCTGAAGACGTTCGGGTCTACGGTGTTACAGTTGCACGAGCACAAGTAGAGTCAAAAGAATCAAGGGAAGTAGTGATAAGGTTGATGAACGTTACTGATACGAAACTACCAGTTAATAGGAATACGATTGTAGGACATGTTGACAAGGTACTAGAGCGACACGATCGACATGGTCCGGGGGTACAGGAAGTTAACAATATTGCAATATCCCCTTCTACCAGCGAAGTTAGAGATTTGTGTAAGGACAGCACTACCAGAAATACCAGAGAGAATAAGAATACCGGCGATGCCAATATACTTCCAAATGAACGCAATAAAAGAGTGAATGAAACAACCAGTGATATACGAGATAGCGACGATACCTGAGACAGATTAGAGCAGAGCGAAAATCGAGAAGAAAATGATACTAGAGGGAGCGGTGAGGAAATTATGTTAGAGCCTCTTGAGAATTATTTCAAACTTGATCACTAAGAAAATGAAACCAGAAGTCAAGTTATCAAACTGCTAGAAGAATCTAGGGATATTTTCATGTTACCAGGAGCCAAGTTAGGATGTACAGGCATAGTAAAGCATTCGATTGACGTGGGAGACGCAGCGCCTATAGCGAAATATCCGTGTAGAGTGCCCCACCATCAGAAGCCATTCCTAAATGAAGCGATTGATCAGATGTTAGAGGATGGGATAGTTGTTCCGTCAGTATCGCCATGGTCAGCACCAGTTATACTGATAGAGAAAAAGCCAGTTGATGGAAAGCCTTCAGGTTATAGAGAAGTATTACCCATTACCCTGGGGGTAAATTCCGTAACAAAGCGAGATTTTATGCCTATTCCCAACCTACAAGACACATTAGACCAACTAGGAAGGGCGACTCTATTCTCCACTCTTGACATGGCTAGTGGCTATTAATATTATCAAGTAGCAATGGATCCAAATTCCATGGAGAAAACGGCATTTTCTACACCAGATCAGCATTTAGAATTAACTAGGGTGCCTATGGGGTTAGTGAATAGCGCATCTACATGGCAACGTCTGATGTACGCGGTGTTGTCCGGGCTATAACTGCAAACATATGCCAGGTATATTTAGATGATGTTGTTGCTTACACACGTGGAGGAGTAGTAGAACATATAGAAGCACTACGCAAGATTTTCGATAGATGTAGGGATGCTAATCTAAAGTTGAAACCATCTAAATATAAATTTTTGTTCAAACAGACTAATTATTTCAGTCATTGAATAACTGAAGCAGGTGTTAAACCAGATCCCGAGAAAGTAAGGTAATCGAGAATTATCCAGTTCCAAAAACAGTCAAAGAGGTCAGAGCGTTCTTAGGTTAGTAGGATTTTATAGGCGATTTATACCGCAATTTTCCCACATCGCATGTGAGCTCACCAATCTCACCAAAAAGGATGTTAGCTTTAATTGGACAGCTGAGTGTCAAACGTCATTCGATAAACTACGTGGCGCGTTATGCAATAATGCAGTTTTGAAATACCCAGCGTTCGATGAACCGTTTATCCACTACAAATTAGTTGTCTGTGGTTTATCTTACCAACTGATGCTAGTGCGTTTGCTATTAGTGCCATCTATCACAAAGATCCGGTGATTTTGAAAGACCAGTCGCGTTTGGAAGTAGACGGTTAAACAAATGCGAAAGGAACCTATCGGCTACAGAGAGAGAATTACTCGCTGTAATTTGGGGTGTAAAACACTATAGATGTTACTTGTATGGGGAAAAATCCACTATAATTACAGACTGTAGACCGTTAATGTGGCTTATGAGAATGAAAGAACCAACTTAAAAACTTGCACGGTAGTATATGACACTTCTTGAGAACGATTTCGAAATAATTCACAGGGAAGGTAGGAAACATGAAAATGCTGACACGTCATCTAGAATATCAGTTAATTAGGCAGGATGTTATGAACCAATTTGGGACTTACAGAAAATAAGGGAAGAACAGAGGCAAGATAAGACGTTAATGAGTATCATTGAGAATCTAGAGAAAAACCGGGAAGAAAGCGATAGGCCTACTTACAGTTTAGATGAAGATGGGTTATTGTATAAGATAAGAAAGGATTACGATAGATATGACCAGCTTGTAGCCCCACAGAGTATGAAACATAAAATAATCAGTACATTTCATGATCTTCCTATGGCAGGACACGTTAGCTTTCAGAAAATATTGACACTGATAAGGAGTATGTTTGACTGGAAAGGAATGTACACGGATGTTAAAAGATATTGCGAACAATGTAAATCATGCCAGGAACACAAGACATCTCCCCATTTAAAGCACGCACCTAAACAAAAAATGCCTGAAGTTACATTTCCATTACAAAGATGTTATCGTGATGTAGTTGGACCATTAACTACAAGTAGTGAGGGATACAAGTACTTATTAACGTTTCAAGACGCCTTTACCAAATATGTAGAAGCTTATCCTATGAGAGACCAGAAAGCGTCGACTATAGCCAAAATATTTGCGACCGAAATTGTGGCGTGGCATGGAGTAGTTAGGCAAATACTAACAGATTTAGGCACTAACTTCATGTCAGAAGTCATTAAACAGGTATGTGAAATTCTGAAAATTAATAAAATTCAAACCATGAGCAATAGGTCACAGTCTAACAACGTCGAGAGATTTCACAGGAGGATAAAAGGAATCTTATCTCATTTCGTTAGCACAGATCAGCGTGATTGGCCAGACCGGATCCCATTCGTATTGCTCGCTTTTCGTTCAACAGTACACTCTTCTACAGGCGAAACACCCTTTTTCTTGATGCATGGGAGGGACATTGAATTGCCGTTCGGTGAAATAGTACGCCCACGAAAAATTCATTATGACATTGATTCGAGTTACCCCAAGGAAGTAATGCAACGGTTAAAAATTGCTTTTCAAAAGGTTAGGAAAACCATGGAAAATTTGAGGAAAAACGGGCGATCCAATACAATAAAAAGTCGGCACCAGTCAAGTTTCAATTAGGAGATCTTGTATATCTAAATAACCCAGCTATCAAGGGTGGTTTATCTAGAAAATTAGCGAAAAAATGGGTTGGTCCGTATAGAATAATCGACATTAAGGGTACGGTCACATTTAAAATAAAGGACATTTATGGTAAGAAAACAGAGACTGTACATGCAGACCGATTAAAATCTTGCAAAGGGTCGCATTATGCATCCCCTATAGAACCCAGTGAAACACCTACAAACACCCAGTGCGCAGATAGAGAACCCGACTACCTAGATGGTAGGGCAGAAGCAAGACATCATGTGTCACCGACAGTGGAGGTCGAACCTAGTCCGACAACACATGAGGCTAGAGAAACCGAACTGTTATCAAACAGGGAGTCCCACACATCTGTAGACACAGAAAGTATTGAAGTAGAGACTAATGCATTAGAGACTCATTTTGAGGACACAACGGAACAGAATGAGGTTTTAGAAGAACCAGAATTCCAAGATGGCGGGGATAGACAATTTGTGGTAGAACAGGAAAATGCAGAACCTACCATAACACCTACTATAACCCCCAGGTACAGATTAAGGAGCGACGGACCAGTTGATGAACAACCATGGATCTCAAATGCGCGATCCAATAATTTTAAGGTACATTTGGAATATTTGAATTAATGCATTATATGTACTAATGTTTTATATTATTTTAGGTTTATCCAGGAAGTCAATGATGGATATAATGTCCGTCTGGATCGTATGCATGCGTATATGCCCGGGTAGCTTAATACCCCTCGATGAAAGATTCAAAGGTCGACCTCAGCTCACTGACGAGAGGTTGACGAAAGGGCTTGTCCTTATTAACGAGGAAACTTATTGCACTTTTACCTCTGTTTTGCGCGATTTAATTTTTAGAATACACACAACAACAACAACAACAACAACAACAACAACAACAACAACAACAACAACAACAACAACAACAACAACAACAACAACAACAACAACAACAACAACAACAACAACAACAACAACAACAACAACAACAACAACAACAACAACAACAACAACAACAACAAACTTTATTACAAGATACTTTCCAGAAAAGATGAATTATTATGGTTACCGGTTTTGCTCTGCGAAAATGGGTCTTGTAACACCCCAACCCCCAACCTACCGGGAAGTAACCTGAGTGGTTTGAGAATAGTATAGGACATTATTCAAGTATGACAGTGTGACAAAAATTGACAGAATACATAATATTTACAATGGCAATATTTATGATACATGTAATAAATGCAATATGGACACATACTAAATTTATACGCAAGATTAATTTTTAATTAGAAAATAATAAGATGTTTATAAATAAGAAGCTGATTTCAAAGCAACAGCACTTGATATAGAAAATGTAGTTCTGTAGGATAAAATAAATATAGTAAGATAAATGTAGTTTTAATATGCTAAAGATGGTAAACTAAAATAGACTTAGTTGAACAATGTTAATTTTCTTAATAAAACATAAGATTTTTTTGAGGTAAACTACCACAACAATGACTAGGAGGTGGAAATAGGCTAGAATGGTTAAATGAATGGTTTACAGGGTAATAACTTTGAAAAAGACCAGACTACTCGTATAAGTTGTATAATTTCAGGAACATTCTTGGGAGCGTAGACACGATCGAGGATGGCAGAACCCGAACACCCGCAGACCTGAGGACGTTCACTCGACGAGGATACCAGATCGCACCACCACCCCCATGAACGTACGAGCAAAGATTACAAACTAGGGAAGATGTTTCATCGCCGTGTTAAAATATCTGCGCGAGTTTTGTCGAAAATTTCCAAGTCTCACCACTAGTTCGAATTCTGACCGCAAGGAGCGCTAGCTCAGCACGTTTGAACTTCGTTGCCGTCTGGCAGGATATATTTTGAACTCGGTACTGGCATCTCAAAAACTATCTAGAACCCTTTGTATGAGTATCATCACGGTCTTCTTAATCTTCAATGGCAACAATACACAACAATACTTCGAGGCAAGGTCCTCCGTAAATCACCTGGTAAAAAGTTCAACGAGCGGGGGCTCGTTGAACTTACCGAACCTCAAGGGATTAACGGACCTTGACTTCGAGGTTGTCAACCCAAAATCAAATACCGTAGCAATAATAAAAGCTATTCCTATTAAGGTATTTGCCAAAATGATGACATGATCATTGTTGGCACTTGTGTGGTGGAACAATCGCCATATTACCGCAATGCTCTGTTTGCCGCCATGATAAACATGACAGAGCCACTTTGCTATATCGAGTTAAGTCCGGTATTCCAGTATTATGACGATTCGCAAAATATTTAGTCCGGGTCAAACTTGTTTTTTTCATTGCCACCACCATTATCAGGGAGAAAACAAGAATTAGTCCCTGAAAAATATTTAGCGGGACGTCCATTCGCCAACCACAAATAATGAAATAAATATTAATGTTTGCTAACTTAATATAACGAAATGTGCTGAAGAGATAGTTATTGGTTATTGGTGGTAGAAAGCAAGTAAGTATGAACTATGGGAGTTGGCTCAATCTCTTCCTTTTAGCTTATAGAATAATAATTGTGATGGTATCAAACTAAAAAATTAGGCATTAAAAGGTACACATATAAAACCAAATGGTGGTTAATTCTTTGTATTCCAATGTACATCTGTGGGTTGTTTGATGAAGAAAGTATCGGACTGGGCTGTATCTCTTCATTTCAATCATAGAATAAAAATTTGGATGGTGCCATACACAAATATTACGCGTTCACGAGTAACACGTATATAAAAAAAAAAAATGGCAGCCACTACAAGTGATTTTTCCAATTTATCTCCATAAGTGACCATTTTATGACAAAATGTATTATTACACAAATTATTCCTTGAAATATTTTACATACAAATAATATTCCTATATTTTTCCAGGAATTACCAGTCACGCACAAATTTAAATACCCGTATGTTAATCTGTGCTTAAATGTACAAACATTGGCTCTTGTGAGCTCTTTGATGAAGGAATTATGGTATTATGGTAAAATAATTGTGATGGTGCCACACTAACATATTTAACATTCAAAAGGTACACGTAAAAAAACAAATACATTAGAGTACAAATAAAAACATACACAAATTTAAATTATTTCGTTAGTAATAAGTTCTATAAAATAAGTAAAATTTAATTTAATTTAATTTAATTTTCATGTAAAATTTTACGAGGAATAATTTATTTCATATAAGGTTTTGACATAAATCGTAATATTATAAAGATAAATTGGAAAAACGTCATATGAAGTGGCCGCCATTTTGTTTTTTATGTGTAACTCGTCAATGCTTAATATTTGAGTCTGGCACCATCCAAATTATTATTGTTTAGCTGAAACGATGAGATTGAACCCACTCACATACCTGCTTTATCTAGTATAGCCCACGGATGTACACTTGAGTACAGACTGTATATGAGTTCCATTTTATAATTTTACTTCTTCCTCTTTAAGATATTTAATTTAAAAAAATATATTTTTAGGCTTGTTAGGACAATTGTTGTGGAGTTATTTGATCGAATACGAAATGCGAAAATTGATTTATATCAGTGTTATATTTTTATAAATACTTTTTATGAATATGCATCGATGTATTTTTGTGATATATATTTTATTAAATGTATTTATAAATATGTATCACTTTCACTTAACAAGAATATAAATAATAACGGTGTGCTTATTTTTCCGCAGCAACGAAATTCCTGAGATGGGTAAACAGGAGAAAGTGTATTATTTGACCAAATATTGTAAATAAGTATGCTTGTAATTTCATGACAAACGAAATTGCGACAACAGCCTATATTATACTTTCACCAATGTTAGAGACGCGGATAAGATTTATCTTGTCAATTAATTGACTGGTATTTTGGGATGTCTATTGTTAACAAAATGCCACTTGAGAGATAAAACGCAAATTATATGAAAACCAGCACAGTCAGAGCCAATCAGAGCGTAGTATTGTCACTCACAGCCAATGAAAGAAGCCAGCGGCTTAATCACAGGGGTTAGTCACTAATCACTAGTCATTATGTAAACGGCCCTTAACTCAATATTTGAGCTAAATGCGTTCATCCGTTTGACCTGTTCGCGTTGAATGGGGGGATTCGCTCCGTCACTCTACGCTCATCTAATTGTCTGGGTTATCCAGTGAGTGCACTTTTAAACCAAAATATTACCTACTATTTTGTCAAAATATTTTACTGCACTATTATTAGTTACAGCTCACATTATTGCTAAAGTTTGTCCTCTCGTGACTAGTTCGATGATTTATGAACCTACTGCTCATGTAAAAGACATCGTCTAATCTAATATCTCGGGACAGGAAAGTAGCGGTTTCTGGTCTCCTAAAAATAACTAAAATACAACGATACGACGCATCAATATGTCACTTATGCACTTTTCATGTCACAGAAACATGAACATTAAATCGCGTGTTGAAGGTCAAGTCTTCTATTTTATATCGAACACAAATCCAAACGTTTTCAGAAACATTTATTTGCTTTATGAGTTTCATTGAAGGTGCATCCTTGTTGTCGTTTCTTGTTGAACATACGTATTATCGTTCACGTTTACATATTTATTTTTGTTTCACCACACTTGTTTTTTTTTTCGAAGAAATGTTTAGAAAGGTATATGTGCCTCTTCACACTTCATGGATATGGCGACGGTTTCAACCACGTGTATATTTACTTTATTTAAATATCAATTCATAATTGTCAGCGTTTATGGTTTTCTTCTAACCTAATTTATCGCTGTCAACACCATAACTCACACATGTTGTACAGTATTCATATAGGTTGCACGTACGTCACATCTGTGCGCGTGGCGGCCACATTTGTGATCAAACTTTGACGTTTCCATGGAGAAACAATTAAAGGCTGTTGTAGTAAAACACACAAATTCTTAGTTCATTAAAATTCAGTCCGTTTTTTAAATGAAATGTGTATGTGTGGTAATTTTTTTTGTATTGATTGTATTGGATTTTGTATTGGTTTTCGTGGTTTCCACCATACGAAGGGTGAATGCTGGGATGAGTACAAATCGGCCACAACCGTACATAGCATCCACACTCCACAGTTTGTTTTGGAAAAATAATATGGACAATGATATATTTAATTAGTTCTAAATATAGGTACTTTAATAAGATAAACACACGGACATACTTAACATTTATGTCCGTACAACATGTTTATGCCGGTTTTGACCGAGTTTGTATGTATTGCAACAATAAAGTAATAATAATAGTAATATTTATAATAAGAATTATAATAATAACAATAATAATGATAATAATAATAATTAGATGAGCGTAGCGAAGCGGAGTGAATCTCTCCATACAACTCGATCGGCGCTTTGTCTGTGTGTATGTCTGTACGTATGTCTGTATGTATGTCTGTATGTGCGCTAAATTTTGTTCGTCGCGCACAGGCCAAACGGCTTGACGTATTTGGCTGAAATTTTCGGTCAACATTTGCGACTACTAAACTCGATGCTGTTAACATAACCAGCAAAATTCGTCAAGATGCCAACCTACAAAGAATTAATTACTGAAAAACAAAAATTGTTTATTTATTTAATTAAATGAAAACTTACTAACGGATTTAAATAATGTTTCAATTGTAGATTAACATCAACAGTACCAACACTTGACAAAAGTTTCAAAATTGTAAGTTTATCCGCCATGTTATAAAAAAATATTGTTTATTTACAACAATAATGTCTTCATATTTACAGTGTTCCGCCGATATGATTCGCATTTGCGGACTTTTGCAATAAGATGCACATAGTATACACCAAAAATAGCGTACGTAATAGTACCTATGCAATATTATTTGGCATTTCAATAGCTGTCATAGAATGGCTACAATGACGTAAGATGCCAACCTACAAAAAATTAACAACTGAAACACATGTTTTGTTATTTATTCAATTAAATTAAAACTTACACACCGATATAAATAATTTTTTAAATGTAAGTCCACATCATCAGTACCAACACACGACAACAGTTTCAAAATTGTAGCTTCAACCGCCATGTTATAAACAAATATTGTTTATTTACGGCAGTAATTTTCTTCGTTTTTACAGTGTTCCACCGATATGATTCGCATTTGCGGACCATTGAAGTTAGATGCACATAGTGTGCTGCCGAAATGGTTTACGCAGTCAGACCTTTCTCCCTATGTATTTGGAATTTTGATAGCTAGAATAGAATGGCTACAATGACGTGTTATGTTTTATGACTTTCACGGCAAACATGCAGAAAATAGCAACAAACTTGGTCGACAATTTAAAAAGCTATTACTATAGTGTAAATGCGAGTTATTGTATGATTAAACAATATAACATTTTAGATATAGTCTGTATCTACATTATGGAACTTTCCATACACTGATAGGTTTAATAGTTTATGAATTAGAGCCTATTGAGTAGACCACGGTCAAATGAAATTATGCGGAAATCCATCAATTTGAAGGTTTTAATTTCTTTAAAGAAAAGTTCTTAACGGATTTAAATTATATTTCGTGCATTTATTAGCAACATATCAAGAAATAATATAATTAAGTTATAATGTTGTAACTTGACCCGCCATCTTGTAAAAAAATCATATGTTTATTATAAAGGTATTTTTTTTTTTAAAGAGTAATATGATATGCAAATGATTTATTTGATTTGATACATTGAAAAAAATCGCTCATCTGTCAACGCGGAGCGTTTTCCTAGTTAGATGAGCGTAGCGAAGCGGAGTGAATCTCTCCATACAACTCGATCGGCGCTTTGTCTGTGTGTCTGTATGTATGTCTGTATGTATGTATGTATGTATGTATGTCTGTATGTGCGCTAAATTTTGTTCGTCACGCACAGGTCAAACGGCTTGACGTATTTGGCTGAAATTTTCGGGCAACGTTCATAACTACTAAACTCGATGCTGTTAACATAACCAGCAAAATTCGTCAAAATGCCAACCTACCAAAAACTAATTACTGAAAAATAAAATTTGTTAATTTATTTAATTAAATGAAAACTTACAAACGGATTTAAATAATGTTTCACGTGTAGGTTTATATCAACAGTACCAACAATTGATAATAATTTTAAAATTGTACGTTTATCCGCCATGTTATAAAAAAATATTGTTTATTTACAACAATAATTTCTTCATTTTTACAGTGTTCCGCCGATATGATTCGCATTTGCGGACTTTTGCAATTAGATGCACATAGTATACACCAAAAATAGCGTACGTAACAATACCTATGCAATAATATTTGGAATTTCGATAGCTGTCATAGAATGGCTGCAATGACGTAAGATGCCAACCTACAAAAAAATAACAACTGAAACACATGTTTTGTTATTTATTTAATTAAATTAAAACTTACACACCGATATCAATAATTTTTGATGTGTAAGTCCACATCAATAGTACCAACACTCGACAACAGTTTCAAAATTGTAGCTTTAACCGCCATGTTATAAACAAATATTGTTTATTTACGGCAGTAATTTTCTTCGTTTTTACAGTGTTCCACCGATATGATTCGCATTTGCGGACCGTTAAAGTAAGATGCACATAGTATGCTGCCGAAATGGCTTACGCAATTAGACCTTTCTCACTATGTATTTGGATTTTCGATAGCTATCATAGAATGGCTACAATGACGTGTTATGTTTTATGACTTTCACGGGAAAAATGCAAACGTTATCAGCGAACTTGGTCGACCAATTAAAAAGCTTTTATTATGATTTAAAACGCAGTAATTGTATAATTAAACAATATTACATTTTAGGTATAATCTGTATCTACATTATGGAACTTTCCATACACTGATAGGTTTAATAGTTTATGAATTAGAGTTTATTGAGTAGACCAAGGTCGAATGAACTAATGCGGAAATCCATTGAAAAATCAACTTGAAGGTTTTAATTTATTTAAATAAAAGTTCTCAACGGATTTAAATAATATTTCGTGCAATTATTAGCAACATTATCGAGAAATAATGTACACAAATTCTAAGATTGTAACTTAAACCGCCATCTTGTAAACAAGAATATTGTTTATTATAAAGGTTTTTTTTGTAAGAGTAATATGATATTCAAAAGATTTGTTTGATTTACAAAAAAAATCGCTCATCTGGCAACGCGGAGCGTTTTCCTAGTTAGCAACATATCGAGAAATAATACACTTAAGTGATAAGGTCTTTACTTGATCCGCCATCTTGTAAAAAAATTATATGTTTATTATAAAGGTATTTTTTTTCTTAAAGAGTAATATGATATGCAAATGATGTATTTGATTTGATACATTGAAATAGTCGCTCATCTGTCAACGCGGAGCGTTTTCCTAGTAATAATAATAATAATAATAATAATAATAATAATAATAATAATAATAATAATAATAATAATAATAATAATAATAATAATAATAATAATAATAACAATAATAATAAACGTACCTTCCTGGTACGTGTTGTTTAAGAAATAAGACTGGAGGTAAACCATCCCTAGGGCTCGTGTATCCTTCTGGGATGTGTTGTTTAAGAAAAAAGGCTGGGGGTAAACAATCCCTAGGGCTCGTGTATCCCCTTCTGCTTCTGTTGGGGGTAATTGATCCCTGGTGGGGGTATTTGTACCCTAGAGCTGGTTTACCAGGATGGTAATTGTACACTAGAGTTTGTTTCCCTTGTGGTAGTCGTACCCTAGAGCTGGTTTACCGGGGGGTAAGTGAGCTGGGGGTAAGCGATCCCTGGGACACCGGCACATTGGGAAAAGAGGTCACTTTCAAACGTCCTTGAGAGTGCGAATACATAGCTATAGGCCATATCACATTAGGTTCCGAACTGACAATTGCAATCGTAGATTCGAGCTTACGATTGGCGGCGCATGCGCAGTAGCTCAGTTCGGCCAGTCTACGGTTGCAATCTTTTTATAGACCGAGCTCTAAAATAAGATTGGGAATCGTAGATCCGAGTCACGTGAACCAATCAGGAAGGAGAACGGTTAAATACGAATTGAGCACTGTCACAACATAACCTCAAGCAACAACTACTTTAATGGAAACAAAGAGCCAATAAGTTTAATTATATATTTGTTTGTGATTAAGGCTTGTCATATTAGTTATTATTATTGAATTTATTTTCTAGTTGAACGATTTTAGGATTTTCTACTGGTCAAGTGTGATTGGATTGCGATTGCAGTTGGCGACTCCAATCTACGATTCCAATTGTAGTGTGATATGGGCTTATCCGAGTGTTTCAGACGTGCTTGAGATGCCGGACCTTAGCATTCGCGCATCTCCAGCATTTAGTTATTATTGCGGCGATTTCAAAATAGCAATGATGAAAAGCCCTTATTTTCCGCTAGGCGGACCGTGTATACTACATCTTATATATACAAAAACTACAGAAGTGTATTTCTTTATTATTTCATGCCTTAAATTCCAAGCTAATAACTATTGCAGATTGGTTTCCTAATGTTACAAAACTTCGCGCGTGTCCACAAACCTTAGCGCTGCGGCGTGCTGGAGAACGCTAAAACCAAAACATTTCCAACAAGTTTTGGACAGTGCCCATTGAGTGTATAATATTGGCGATAACTTAAATTTATTTGTCCTTAATATTTATTTATATCCTCTTGTAGTTGTGGTGTCACAACTAACAACAGCGGTGATTGTGCATTACGCAGCCGGTGAAACTAGCCAGGGCGGGTGAAAGTACTTAAGCCCAGGGTGGCCACCGGACAAGGCAGTGTCTCGTGAACAACTGTGCGACGAAGCAACATGAAACATTCGGGGTTTTTCTACCTGGTGAGTTTTGGAAAATATCTTCTTATTTATACCTTATATAGGTATTGTTTAATATTAAACTATGGTTTCAATTCTATATTTAAATGCATGGTTGGTAATTAAACTTATGTTTTAAATAATTAAGATAACTTTTAAAAACAAAAGTCCGTTGAAAATTGGAAATAAGGAAGGCTCATGAAAAATAAATATTCCTCGAAGTACCTAAAAACGAAAGGCCATTATCTAAAAATACGGACTGTATAATTTTTATATCTGAGAAGCGTATATTTCCAATTCTATTAGCATTTTAAGTTTGAAATTTGGAACTTCCCGCTCCGTAATTGAGAAACGGCTCGTGACGTCATAACTCTTGTCAACAACTCCCTCCTTGAAGTATTCTTAATAATATCAACGATATTAAGTTTGACATTTTTCATTATATAGGATGCAGTGACTTTACAACAATGTCTTTTATACCAATTTTTTCTTCAGAAAATATATTTTGATACGGTATTTACCAAAACGTGTTTAAAATAATGCAATTATTTAACATATTGTTGTTAATTAATGTTGAACAGTGTTCATTTACTAACTAGAAATAAACGTTGATTCAGTTAGTCTTATGAGAGCAATAATCAACTAAATTATGGGATTTCAGTACTATTTGAATGACATAAAATGATTGTTTACAGAGTTATGACGTCAGAACCTTTTAATCACGAGCAAGATGGCGCAGGTCCGTTTCTGAGCGTGTTTTTACAGCAATATCTTTGACTTGCTGTTAAAGCGATATTAATGCACCTTTCGAGCCGAAACCAATTACTTCCCGTTTATTTTAACTTGAGGTAACCAGTAAGCCAATAAAAAAATGTGTGAGCCTTCCCTATTCTCTATAAGTGAAACGAACTAGTTAGTCTTACTTTGGCCTAGAGTTTTTTTTACCAGCATATTTGAACCAGTTTTGTGCGAATTTTAATAATTTAAAGTCCAGCATCAAAGTGTCAAAAATCATAGTTCTGTGCAATTTCGAGGAGGGAGTATAGAACCATATACCAATGTGTTCATGAGGTCTCACAGTATTTAGCGCACTTTGGTGCCAGGCCGATATTCACGACTGGGGGCGGGGGCGTTGCCTCCAATTTTGACAACGCATTGCATTGAATATCGCTCAATTACGGCCAAACGGTTGGTCTGACCCTTGATTAGTCTGAAAACGAAAATGATAACAATAAAGTATATTTGTGTGTAATTGATAGATATTTACTTGTCACAATTATTCATTTACGGTACATAGTGCGAGAGTTATCGTCAAATAAGTATAAAATTCATATATTCTCAATATATAAAACCATGGGACAACTTTATATCATCAAATCTTTACAAACTAATTGATACACGTATAGAAGTTTCAGAGTGTTACGTTATCGGTGAATTTTTTTCATAATTTTATCTTTAAGCGATTGGTATAAGTGACGTATTAAAGACAAGAATGCGCCAAGGCTTTTGTGCGCCCGCTAAACACAAGTGTAATGCATAGACGCATTGGCAATCATAATATTGTACTATTTCGAAAGAAAAGTACACTCATATCTTCGTTTTAGCTTGTAAAATAATACTTTGGATGGTGCTAAGCTCCAAAAATAGGCGTTTACAAGTTATACATAAAAAACAAAATGGCCGACTCTAATGAGGTTTTTCCTAACTATCTTCACAACCGTACATTTTTTGTCAAAACTTAACATGACAAAAATTATTTATAGTAAAATTCTACACACAAGTGATACTAGAACATTTTCGTAAGAAGTACTTCTTACGTACAATTTAAATTTTTGTATGTGCATCTGAACTCAAATGTACAAAACTTGGCTCACGTTCGCTTCTTGATGAAGCAACTGTGACCTAAGGGAGTGGTCTCAATCTCTTCTTTTAAGCTTATAAAATAATAATTTTGATGGTGCCAAACTCTAATGATAGTTGTTTACGAGTTGCATGTGAAAAACAAAATGGCTGCTATTTTTGGTGCCTTTGGCAATTTATCTTCATAACCGTACTATTGACGACAAAATCTAACATGACAACAAACATTTTTTGTAAAATTCTACATACAAGTCATATTCAGGTATTTTCATATGATTTACCATTTACCTACAAATTAAGATTTGTGTATGTTAATCTGTAGTCACATATACAAGCATTGGCTCCCCTGGGCTACTTGATGAAGCAAGTATGGACTATGGGAGTGGGCTCAATCTCTTCCTTTCAACTTATAGAATCAAAATTTCGATGGTGCCAAACTCAAGTATTAGGCGTTCAAGAGAAACACGTACAAAAAAAACACATTTTAGTACTAATTAACACAGAGAAGTTTGAATTTGTATGATAATAGTAAGTCCTATAAAAAAAAGTAAATATCATATGTGTAAAATTTTACCAGAAATAATTTTTGTCTTATTCGATTTTGTCATAAAACTTACGGTTATGACGGTAAATTGGAAAAAACTACCTATAAGGGTAGCCATTTTGTATTTTACGTGTAACTCGATACCGCCTTATATTTAAGGTAGGCACGTCACAATTATTATGTCATAAGCTATAAAGAAGAGATTGAGCCCACTCCTATACTTGTTCCATCAAACAACCGACGGATGTACATCTGAATACAACCTATTGGCGGGCATTTTGTTTTTTGCGTGTTTCTCTTGAACGCCTAATACTTGAGTTTGGCACCATCGAAATTATTATTCTATAAGTTGAAAGGAAGAGATTGAGCCCACTCCCATAGTCCATACTTGCTTCATCAAGCAGCCCAGGGGAGCCAATTCTTGTACATTTGACTGCAAATTAACATACAACAATCTAAATGATTGATTGATTTATTATTTGGGCTTAACGTCTCATATTTTTGCAACGAGGCTAATCGAGACAATGAGTGGGTGATATATGAAGATGAAATAGGGGGCTGTTTGGAGGAAAGGGGCCAATAGGAAGGGGATTGGGGTGTGGACTGCATTTCGTCTGACTCCTCCTCGACCAGTCCGGCTAGGGTGACCCTACCAGAAGCATACGCCTCCGCCGGCATAGCTCTCGGGATCAACAAAGCACACAAACCTGCCCACCACGATAAGGTAGCAGTCCATGGGCAGGTACAACAATCTAAATTTTGTAGTTAAATGGTAAATCATATGAAAATTCCTGAATAAGAATTGTACGTAGAATTGTACAAGGAATATTTTTTGTCATATTAGATTTTGTCGTTTATAGTACGGTGATGAAGATAAATTGCCAAAACCACCTGAAGTGGCAGCCATTTTGTTTTTCTCATGCAACTCGTAAACGCTTGTCATTGGAGCTTGGCACCATCAAAATTATTATTTTATAAGCTTAAAAAATGAGATTGAGACCACTCCCTTTGGTCACAGTTGCTTGATCAAGAAGCGAACGTGAGCACAGTTTTGTATATTTGAGTTCAGATACACCCCTCTTCCTCCCCCTCCCTATCCCTATGAAAATATCCAAGTATCATGTGTGTGTAGAATTTTACTAGGAATAATTTTTGTCATATAATGTGTTAACAAAAAACGTACGATTGTGAAGATAATTAGGAAAAACGTCATGCGAGTCGGCCATTTTGTTTTTTTTGTAAAACTTGTAAACGCCTATTTTTGGAGCTTGGCACCATCCAAAGTATTATTCTCAGTGGCGTATACACGGGGGGGGAGGGGGGGGGACAAAACCCCCCCTTTTGCAAAGGAAACATGGAAAATGACCGTTTACATTTCAATAGCAGTATCAATAGACAGTATTTCAATAGACAGTTAGATGTTTTACTTTATAATTATTGTATATTGTTGTAATTAAAAGCAAAAGCAATACGAAAAATATGCAAATTATTGATTGAGGTTCCTTTTATAGCGGTGCTAAAGACAAAATGTGTCCAGAAACTGAGAAATCTTGTTTCAGTTGGACGCTGTAAAACTCACAGATTTGCACTAAAATGACCTTGACGAGAATTTTTTCGGGGGGCAAGCCCCCTGGAACCCCAGTTATTTTTCGGCTCCACTCTCTATAATAGCTATGGGTTGAAAACCCCCCCCTTTCCCAATTCCTGGATACGCCACTGATTATTCTACAAGCTAAAACGAAGATATAAGTGTACCTTTCTTTCGAAATAGTACAATATTATGATTGCCAACGCTTCTATGCATTACACTTGTATTTAGCGGGCGCACAAAAGCCGTGGCGCATTCTTGTCTTTAATACGTCACTTATACCAATCACTTAAAGATAAAATTATGAAAACAATTCACCGATAAAGCAACACTCTGAAATTTCTATACGTGTATGAATATGTTTGTAATGTTTTGATAATATAAAGTTGTCCCATGGTTTTATATATTGAGAATATATTAATTTTATACTCAATTGACGATAACTCTCGCACTATGTACCGTACTTGAATAATTGTGACAAGTAAGTATTTATCATTTACACACAAATATACTTTATTGTTATCATTTTCATTGTCAGACCAACCGTTTGGCCGTAATTGAGCGATATTCAATGCAATGCGTAGTCAAACTTGGGGGCACCGCCCCCGCCCCCAGTCGTGAATATCGCTCTGGCACCATAGTGCGCTAAATACTGTGATACCTCATGAACACATTGGTATATGATGCTATACTCTTACCTCAATATTGCACAGGATTCCATTTGATGCTGGTCACAGACCAGCTGATGATGATGCTGGTTTGTTTTGTTTGCGTAACGTGCAATACTATTTGAATGATTTGATAAGGGTATTAAAACAAGTACATCAATCCATTTGAAATACTGCCATACTAAATTAAATCGATTTCTCCTCAACACGTCTGAGTTTTAATGCAATAGTTTTTGTAAAGAACTATATATTTGGCATGAATTCAATTTATTAAATTGATAACGAAAAATCACCTTCTAAATTTCAAGAAAAAAAGTAAATAGAAAACTGATTCTACAAGTAGAAATAGTTGGTAGCTGATGGGACTTATCACGTTGCTAATACGTGCTATCACATTGCGGAAGTTGAAGAGTTAAAAGCAAAAAATGGGTTAGTCCCTTGGGGACTATATGCCATGTTACTTTTACTATTTACTGTTTGCTTTTTACTTGTATTCTTTCCCGCGTGACGCCGCTTTACTAAGATGTTCTTAACACAAGTTTAAATGTTAGTTAAAATATTTTGTTTAAACAAAGATGTGACTGATGAATCTGTTGGTATATTCTGGACCTTCAAGTGTAAATGTCATGGAGTTAACTCCGTAGTTAGAAGGAGGGATTTTGATTCAAGGAATTCATTACTAAAAATCCTAGCTTTAATATATTGTTACATTTAATCAAAGGGAAAGAACATGATTTATGAAAAGTCATTTTTTGCGAATTTGGTTAGCCATGGTTTTGGTGAAATTTTGTCACAGTTGTTGATCATTGGTTGGATTTACCTTTTTATCTAATTAATGTAATATAAGCAATAGCTTTGGCAATTATCCAGAGGGACGATCAAAGTTTTTCTCGTTTATCTCCCAACTATAGCTCGTGGACGTCTGGCCTTGCTATAATTCGTGATTATTTTACAATCACAACGGCATTTCGCAACAACTAACGCAACACTGTCAAGATGTCAATCATTATCAGCGGATGATTTCAAAATATTTGCCTTTCAATACAATACACATTGACATTGTGCTATCAGTGATGGTCTTGATTGCCGGTAATAGATGAACCTGCACACTCAAAACAAATTATTTTATCTATGGATTATTTGTTGGTTTTTTATTAGTTACATAACGGAGCAACACAGTCATGAAGATGGTAGATTTCTGATAGCATTGTTAATAGATTGCAAACATATTTGGTCTATATTTAAACTTTCTAATTTCATCGGCCTGTTTGGCTCAGCGGTAACACGTGATACTCTTAACCACAAGATCGACGGCTTGAAACTGGTCACCGGTAATCTTGATAAAAGAGTTTTCCTCAGTCACAAGGTGAATTCTTGTGAGTCTACTAAAATACCTCGGGTATTTGTTCCCAACTATTGAAATATTCTAATGTACTTTGTCATTCACCTGAAAAGGGGCACACATTCAATAAAATTGGAGTGCACCCTACAGCAGGGATACCTACGAACAATTGTACGGACACTAATAAACTATGACATTGTGTGTAACTTAACTAGCTAACGAACAATTGTATGGGCACTAATAAACTATGACATTGTGTGTAACCTAACTAGCTAACGAACAATTGTACGGACACTAATAAACTATGACATTGTGTGTAACCTAACTAGCTAACGAACAATTGTACGGACACTAATAAACTATGACATTGTGTGTAACCTAACTAGCTAACGAACAATTGTACGGACACTAATAAACTATGACATTGTGTGTTACCTAACTAGCTAACGAACAATTGTTACCTAGTTTTATTGAATGGATAACATTCAAACACATATTTTGTTAATTTGTAACTTACATGTAAGAAGGTGCTAATGAGTTCTCTTGATAAAGTTACAGCATGGATATGATAAGTATAATACCTCAGTACCCGTACGATGTATGAATTTCATAAACGTCTTATTCAACACAGATTTTTGGAATATCACAAATATTAATTTTTAAGTAGAGCTTTTTGGAACCATAAGTAACGTCAATCTCAGTTTTACCACAGTACGCCTATAAGAATGTATGCAATTGCGCACGGCTGCTTTCCTGCGATACTATAGCGCAGTGTAGCGGTCAAATACTTGATGTACGTAGTTCAACAGACTACCTTAAGTTGTTAAGCGAGCGAAGCGAGCGTCTCCACGAGACTCTTATGGCACTTCGTTCTGTTTTTGTTTGTTTTTTGTTTTTTTTTATGTCCGTCGATAGCGGTCGAACGGAAAGTCCCATCAACTTAAAATTTGAACCATCCATAAGCCTCGATGTGGATTGAAGGTGTATAGTTTTGAGGCAAAATCATTCGAAAAGTTAAAAAGTTACACCATAGTTACTGCAAAATAATGTTCTGAAACAAAATGGCGGCAAAATGTGAGATAGCCATATTTTATTAAAGCTTTTTCTAATCAAGAATATGTTCATGTAATGGCGATCTGATAAATATTGGCAAAGTTACACAACAGTTACTCGAAAATATATTTCTGAAACACAGTAACAGCAAAATGTGAGGGGGCTATCTTAAAGTACATTTTTGTCCGGTTACGAATATACTAATTTAAATGCGATCCGATACCTATTATGGGCAGAAATTACATTTCTATTGATGTCAATAACTGTTAGTAACGGTGGCGGACCGCGGCGAAAACATGACAGCAAAAATTCTTAGCAACGCACATTGCACTGCATCCAACAATGTCGGAAAGTATAATAGCTATGGAAATTAGAAACATTTTTGCAATGCGCATTCTTGAATTGTTGTCAATTGTTGTTTTGTTTGTATTAGCATTGAAATCTTTTCGCCAGAAAGGTCGTAGATATTGACGCGCTCGCTTATCAACGCGTCAAACAGAGCGTTTTACTAGTTAAGCGAGCGAAGCGAGCGTCTCCACTCGACTCTTATGGCACTTCGTTCTGTTTTTTTTTTTTATGTCTGTCGATAGCGGTCGAACGGAAAGTCCGATCAACTTGAAATTTAGACCATCCACAAGCCTCGATGTGGATAGTCGTGTATAGTTTGGAGGCAAAATCGTTTGAAAAGTTACAAAGTTACACAATAGTTACTGCAAAAACTTTTTCTGAAACAAAATGGCGGCAAAATGTGAGATAGCGATGTTTTTCTAAAGCTTTTTTTGGTTACGAATATGTTCATTTTAGGGCGACCTGATAAATATTGGCAAAGTTACACAAAAGTTACTCGAAAATATATTTCTGAAACACAGTAACAGCAAAATGTGAGGTGGCCATCTTATAGTAAATTCTTGTCCGGTCACGAATATACTCTTGTAAACGCAATCTGATACGGATTAGAGGCAGAAATTACTTTTCAAATGCTGTCAATAACTGTTAGTAACGGTGGCGGACCGCGGCGAAAACACTAGAAAGAATGACAACGAAAATTCTAAGCAATTCGCACATTGCACTGCATTCAACAATATCGGGAAGTATAATAGCTATGGAAATTAGAACATTTTTTGTAATGCGCATTCTTGAATTGTTGTTAATTGTTGTTTTTATTAGCTTTGAGATCTTTTCGCCAGAACGTTCGTAGATATGGACGCGCTCGCTTATCAACGCGTCAAACAGAGCCTTTTCTAGTTTTAAACAATAGAATTTATAATCTTAATAATTTTAATGTGCGATCTTGATTGATAATGAATGATAATCATGTTACCTCTTGCAGTGTTTCTTGGTATAATACTGACACAACAAAAGCTCAAGTTGGCTATGCATTTTGGCTATACATACATTTTGTATATGCTCAGACATATAGTTGATACAATATTAATAGAAACTATTTATAAGACCCTCTTTCAAAGTATCATACAGTATGGTATTATTGGATGGGGTGGTGTGAACAAAACCCATGTCCAGCCGCTAGTATCTATGCGAAAGATATTCTAAAAGTTATGTTTAAAAAACCTAAGCGTTTCTCTTCCGATTTAATTTTCGAATTGCTGAAGTTTTAGATGTGAGGCAAATTTTCTTGAAAGCAGCCTTAATTCATATTCATAGAAATTTTCAGACTTACAAATTACAAATCACATCATTAAATACAATGTACAGTACAAGAAGTGGAGCAAGAGATAAAGAGTATGACGTCTTAATCCCGCGAAGATACAAATTGATTAGTATAAAACATGTTGATTATATTGGAGCTAAAATTTATGACCTTATTAATCTAAATATTAGAAAAATAACAAATGTGAATTTATTTAAAAGGGCAATTACAACTTGGATTACAGATTTTGGAAGAATCTTCTACTATGATTGTATAACATGAGAGATTTGTGCTTTCTTTATTATTATGTATGTTTGTATTATCCATATGAATTTGATTGTGTTGTTATTTGTTTGGTATTTCTTATTTTGTTTGTCAGACCACAGACTGCACTCTAACTAAAATTATTATTTTCCTTGTACAATGCCCGCGCACAATGATCGTGTTCATTATATGGTTTGTGTGACAGATACTCGTGTTTGTGGGAGAAAAAATACATTTATTATTATTATTATTATTATATTATTATTATTATTATTATTATTATTATTATTATTATTATTATTATTATTATTATTATTACTATTATTATTATTATTATTATTATTATTATTATTATTATTATTATTATTATTATTATTATTATTATTATTATTATTATTATTATTATTATTATTATTATTATTATTTTTATTATTATTTTTTTTTTTATTAAATAACAGCCTTGGTTTTCCCGCGACGAGTATGATAAGCGTAAAATGCATATATGCATTGTATTACGATTTGGGTGAAGTCCAAAGCTACCAAAGATTTATATTCTACGTAGAAAGAAACGGAGATTATTTTGGTTTCTTTTACGCTTCATCTATGCTAGTCAGTAACACCACACACACTTTAAATGCAATGACTGTAGAGCTAGTCGATTATTTTCACCTGACCCCTTATCAGTGTTAAACTGCCTGCGGTTCTCTTTTGTTTCAAGCGACTGGAAAGCTGTCGGTGGATGTGGGTGAAATTGAATGTAGTATTGTTTTTTTTGTGTTGCATGTGCCTGTTTTTTATTTATAGTAGATAACATTCGGCTCGCTGTTTCAACTACACGCTTATAAAACTGAATTAACTTATTGAATGTGGATTTAATTGAATTTGATGGTATTGAAATACAATACCATAGAAGATTATCATGGATACACACTATCCAGGCTCTGTGTAGACCTGGTCTTAGAGGCCTCGGGTCATGGTTCGTTTGGACTGATTGGTGAAGACCATCTGATTAGGAAGGGAGGAACTTATTACTTTATATAGGCCTCCGCTGGGAGTGAAGTACTACCAGCTATACTTAAGCCACTAAAGAGCCGATGCCATATTATCTATCTTATTGTACAATAAATTGTGCAATAATAAAATATCATTTATTTTATCCATACAAAATATGACCAGTTGGCTTTTGAAGGATTTAACTGTAAATCGCATCATATTTTTATTCGTTACCGGTATTAAGGTGGAAACAGTGTTTCTCATAGCTAGAAAGCAAATACAGCTGAAAAGCTGGTTAATCCTCCATGCACTGTGTTTGGACACTTTGATTTGGACGCCGTTAGATAGCAGCATCACCAACTTCTTTGGAATAGTTTGAGTCGATAAAGGAGTTGGGTGGGGCGTTTGACGTCCCCATGCCAACGTCGTGATTTTGTTCTTGTTGTTGTAAACAGTAACCATTAAAGTCCGATTCACACAAAGTTATAAGCCGTGTTGGGCCATAGGGATTACGTACAAGGGTTCACACAAACGCGTCATTGCAATAGCAATAGCAATTGGTATAAGACTGGTATAAGAGAGTTCAGATATTTCAACTTTCTTATGACGGACCAATCATGCGTTGAAACGTCACTTATAACACGCCAATGGGATGCTAGCAACTTGAATCAATGTAACAGATATTCTACTTTTATTGTAAATTATTAGTCAAAACAAAAACTCACCGTATACATCCGGTTCACATCAAATAGACCTTGCATCCGGTGACTACGTGCAAAATATCTTCTCTCATCGGCGTCATTAATGATTTAACAGCACAACAATAATGAATAACAATTGTTTTTATTATTATTTTTAACTATTGTTTTTAATTATTGTCAATAGATTCGATGCCGGTTAAAAACGTAAATAACAGCTGCGGGAAGTCAGCTGATTGACAGCCAGCTGTAATTACTCAAACTGCTGCCAGAGCAAGTCAAAGAAGTCTACACAACAATTTAGTATCTTTTCAGGAAAGTCTTTGGCGTCCTAAGCTTGTACCTTATACCACTTTCTTGTACCCTATTCTTATTGCTATTGCAATACCATAAAACTTTGTGTGAATCGGACTTAAACGTATAAGTTCAAAAATTACAATTCCGTGTTTAATTCGTATTTAATTTAATTCCGCCAAGTATTCAAGCATTATTCACATTGTGTAATATCTTGTTAATATTGGCAATGTGTGCAAGATGAAAATTTATGATGGATACACGTGTTAAGTAAGAATTTGCTCTTGATATGTTTGCATTATTATTTTGAGAATATCAGTTATAAACCTTAGCTGATGATGGTGCTGATTTTAATCTTATACTATTGTGATACACCACCTAGGTGTGGTGGCCATGCCAACGAGTTTCTGTTAGATTTTTTTTTGTCTGAAAGATTTTCGTTGTTATGCCTTCCTACGATTCAGCCACACCAACCAAACCATGTATGTATACCGTCTTTGAATTATTTTATATTTCAAGTTGGCTGTTCTGTTGGCGGTGACATGCGGGCAGCAGCTGCAAAACTCTCCAGGAGGGCCGCCCGGGGAGACCAACGAGTTGCTTAGAAGACGCGAGGAGTTTCTCCGCCAGCAGCAAGTGACTGGTAAACAAGCCCACCCCTCCAGACGGCCCCCTTCCCCCCACACGCCTCAAGATACCCGACAGCTGACTCAGATACAAGAGGAGATCAAAAGGTCTGAAGAGTTAATTCAGAGGGAGATGGCCAGACACCGACAACTGCAATTGCAACAACTCTCTTTGAATCAAAAATTTCGACCTACCACGCCCACAGAGGGAATCCCGCAAGCCCCACCTCAAGTGGTTGTTCCGCAGACTCCCCAGCCTCCAAGGGAGTTTATTCCCCAGACCCCCCAAGTGATTCCGCAGGCTCCACAAGTGGTTGTTCCACCGCCCTCTAGGGAGGTTGCTCACCCGGCCCAGAGAGTAGCCGCCGCCCCCCCGCCGCCCCCTCGCCATCAAGTTGGCCAGCCGACGAGCTTGAGGCACGTTGCGGACGACGCGGAGGATGCCCTGTTCCGTAAACAAGCGGAGAACGCCCACTACACCTTCAGCTCGTCAGTCAACGACAGCATCAACGACAACACACAAGTACGCGAGGAGACAAGGGACGGACTCAAGGTGCAAGGCCTCTACGCGTATAGCGACGGCTTCTACAAGAGAACTATCCATTACGAAGCTGACCAGGACGGGTACAGAGTTGTCAAGTAAGTGAAGACAGACTGTTGGTTGACACACAGCATTAAGTAAGGGTCGACAAGTAACGAAAGCTGAGACTATTTAAAAGATTGTATTGGGAATAATTGGGGATAATTGGGTATTGGGTAATAATTTTATTTGGTAAACAATTCATGAAAATAGAAAAAGTTAAATATGATCATTATTAAGAAACTGGTAATTTGAAAACATTGCATTCAAATCAATAACCAAATATCAGTCACAAAGGTATTTATTCTATGGGCGGTCATGCATTTATTTCAAATAATTACTGGCATAAAACTAAAATAAATTGCCATGCTGAGGTTCACCAATTTACATTATGTCACAAAATATAGTAAGAATACAACACACTATAGACAAATCTTGATGGTGTACAATTCAAAGAAATTTGCAAACAAAATTATAACATTTCTTAGCAGCCCATTGTCTATCTGACCTAAATGGCAGTGATAACATCTACCCACGCTTATCAACACTACTTTTAAACCCTTTGGTTAAATTTAAATATTTATGTTGTGCTTTCAATCAGGGAAAATGTTTGATACAGCTCTCTATTATTTCTGTTTTAAGGTTAGCATATCCATTACATCGTATAGAGTATAGAGTACGCTCTGGGTTATATGTTGCTTGCATTTCAATCTTCACCCTCTTATACTATATATAGTAAGAGAAAGTAGAATAGTAGTTTTCCATGTCAGTTACATTTCCACTTTCCCTTGGCCTGCCTAAACGTATCTGCAACTAAACGGTATCTTGGACGATTGAACTTATCCATGACCTTCTTTCTAAATAACAATTTCTTTCTAAATGAAGCAACAGTCTTTGAACCATTTTAAAGCATAATTTCCTAATGTCGGCTCTTACAATATTCTTACCACTCATTATCACCATTCTTTAGTTCCTATGTATCTTCATTGTGTAGCTACTCTTATTCCTAAGATCATTCCACATCTTTCTTCACCTAATATTACAATGTCTCGTCTGCATAACGCAGTACTAGATATCAACGTGATATATGGATGTGCAATATGGTTGGAAAACGTGTCTGCGATTCTTATTTCAGGTTTTTGAAATTGTCGGACATTTTAGCCCCTATCGCTAAGCAGTGACACATCAACAGTCATATCAACAATGTAAGCACTGTTAAAATCCGAAACTCAGGTGCTAAAATAGCCGCCCACCGCCAACTTTAGTGGCTAATTCTGTGGTTTTACTAGCTGATTCACATCCACACCATATGTAAAAACCCTGTATGTTTATATTTCGTTCCGATCTCTTTGGACTAGACAAACATTGTCGTACGTTTCAGGGAAACAGCGGAGCCTATCGGCGAGGGTCCCTTCCTCAACTCTCGCGGATCTGCCGAAGTCTCATCCAACATCTCTGGCGTCGGAAGTCAATACCAAATCACGGTCGCAGATATTCAGTCATTCAACTCTCCAGCACCCCAGAACACACGGAGCTGAGCAACCCTCATCACGTGAAATAACGCTGCAGTGATGCAAGAGAGAAGCACAACAGATCTATGTTACGGTCTGCATTAATGTCGTAAATATAGTTTAATGAAAGCTTAAGTTTTTTGTTATTTGTTTCTTACCTCTGGTTTATCAACAGAACTGTCAGGCTTCTTAAACGTAAATGATTTACATCTCGTTTTTAATAGTTGTAGATCATGCGTAATTAAATGTGCTGTATCAAATTAATGAAGTGGTAGCCCATCTAATGGCGTTAGTTATTTACTTTTACTCATTGTGAAAAAACAAGAACACTTGTTAATTAAAAATGTTGGGAGTTTGTTGCATTGGGCAGGGGGAGATAACGTATTATAATAATATAATAGTGCATGAGAGGAGGTAACATGTTCTCGCAACTGCAGGTCTTGAGAAATCACAACCTTCTAAGGCTTCTCTTCTTGCAAGTGACATCAAAAACGTGAACTGGTGGAAGTCTCCGTGGTTAAACCTTTTTCTATCATATATCAGCAAAGTTCTATTGTTGATAGCCTGTGGATTGTCCAAAAGTTCAATTCATTTGTATCACGGTTGTCTTGCTGACTTGCAACAAGCCTAATACAAACCAATTATTATCTTGTAACAATAAAAATTGGACAAAATGCAAATAATATGAACATTATTGTGTTAAGTTATTAACAAAATATAAAATAGCAATCTATATATACAGCCAAGATGCAATCATTAGCCCTTCTAAGTTTTAAACAAGGTTGACTCATTTATGGTAATAAAACTATCCATCTATCTAAGATTAAATTTACTACATAGGGCACTAGCAACACCAAAAGACAACAATGAAACAAATGAATTGAATCGATGGACAAACAACAAGCTGTCAAAAAATAATTGCTCATGATTTGGGAAACAAAACAAAAAACAAACAAATACACATACAAAACTTTCACTTAGTCGTTGTCTATCATTAAAAGTTTTAAATGGCGAGCAGTTACTACTGCTACTCTTGTTTTTATTTCTATGGTTGCAATTTTATTATTTTGACAGCTGATGGTTTGTCCATCAGTTCAATTCATTTGTTTCATTGTTGTCTGTTGGTGTTGCTAGTGCCCTATTGCGGTATTAAACTAATTTAGAAAATGATTTGCGAATATTACCAGGAGCTAATCACACTGTTAAAGTACAGTTATCTGCCAATGGACAACCAATCAAGCAATACTGGTAACGATATCAATGAAACCATTTAGTAAATACGAAATATACCACAAATCAAGGAACTATTACAAATTATTACATCAACGGTTACACCGTTTACAACATTGTCATGAGATTATAAATGAGAACATATAAAAGATAAAATACAATAACAAATTATAATATTAATAATTATGTTTATTTCAATCTGGAGATATTCTATCTGTCAACAAAGAAGATGTATTCCTCGATTCGGTTAGATCAAGGTTTTTGAAGCTCTAACTACGACGTTATGCTGGGCTTTATGCTACCGTGCGTCTCCAACCCACGAAGCCTCTGTGGTCAAGGATACTGAACATCATAATACTGATGCATTATTTATGTAGACCCTAAATATGTGTTATTTGTTTCTGAATAAAAATGTAATATTCTTACATTTTGTCATTTATAATTATTCGAAAAGTACCCCCCCCCCCCCCCCCCCTCCAACTCCTTCTTCCATCCCAACACTCAGTATGGCAGAGATGTTATATTATCCTCGTATTTTGCTTTGTGTTTTGTTTCTTATGATATGTGAGCCAATACTAACATATTTCGGTTTCTTTTCGTTAAGGAAACCCATTATTTTTGTATGTTGATTGTTGACGTTCAATTGCTAATACGGATAGTGTTCGTCAATTATACACTGCAATGTATGAATACTATTATTTTCATTTCCATGAACTAGCAACAATCCGTTAAAGGAGACAGAAAATCCCAAGCAAAGATTGGCATTGAACTACTGCCATAATACGTAAAATGTATGTATTAATAATAATAATTAGTGCCATAAAAACTTGTATTTATAATATTCTAGTACAGAAAACGACACGCATACATGTGCGAGGGTTGACAAAATGTTGGCCACCGCATGAAAATAGTTGTAGATTCATGACCCCAACTATGACTGAAGCAATCAAAGGAACCAAGAACAGTAATCTATATCATGTCCCCCACCGAATACAATGTCTGCTTGATCGCTGCATCTAATCCAATGCCCAACAGTGACGTCACCGGAGTATAGACCCAAACACAGATACAATGGCAAAGCTATTCAGCCGCCTATATGATTCCCGTCACGAAAGATTTTGAAATTATTCCGGACAGGCCCGGACTGGGACCATTTGGGGCCCTAAGCTAAAACCTGTAAAGGGGCCCTCAACAGGGGGTCTAGGGGGTATGGAATACCCCCTAGACCCGTGGGGCCGGGGGCCCTCCCCCGGCATTTTTTGAAAATTAGGTGCTTGGAAACAATGAAAACGCGTTTTTACGCTATTTTGGCACTTATAAAGAAGAAGAAATTCTGCTAGGTTTGTACATACGAATATTATGATTTTCGACTTTTGTTGACTTTATGTTTTATTAAAATACGAAATTCACAGTATTTTAGGAAACCACAACACTAAAAAACACACTCTGTAGAACTGCTAATAATTACAATGGAGTTCAAAATAAAGTGCAGTATTTTATTCACACCAAAGCATTAATGAATAACGTCAAAATTATTTGCGGGATAAAAATAATGCCAAACGGATTTTAGGGATTAGAAAAATAACACTAACCATTTTTTAAAACCCTGTGTATTTAACAGTTTAAAATGTTGTTATACTAGAATAGAAGGGGCTTAACTTAACTGAGATGATTCAACATTTTACTCCCCTAGCCCTAAAGTAACAGCTTCTTTGTAAGCAACTCACTTGTTAAAGCTACGTCATCTATTATTTTATTTTTGTCCAAATCATAAAATAAATCCCTCTCAACATTAATAAAAAGCAGACTGGACATAAGGTCTTGGCCTAAAGACGACCGAAGTCGATTTTTGACTATTTTAAGTTTAGAAAAAAACTCCTTTACATGTGACTTTTTTTTACGTTATGTGGGGGCCCCCTCGGGCCGGGTGCCCTCCGCGATCGCGGGCCTGCGGACCTGGCCAGTCCGGGCCTGATTCCGGACACCATCAGAAGTGAGTTCATGTCTTTCTATAAACCAAACATTATCATTCTTTTTCCGAAACTGCCTTGGGTATGTTTCGTAATAGTTGAGTGATTCCTGGTCAACCAACGATAGTCAGGCCAATCACAAATACCGATCGCTGATTGGTCACGAACCACTCGTCTATGAAGAACGCATCGGTCAGGTTCTTTCGGGGCAAGTATAATAATATCACACGATCTCTCACGATGCGATAGTCACCTACACGTCGACCATTCTTGGTGCTCATTTGTTAGTCTACAACAATGACTTGATGTATGGGACGATGGACGCTATGTTGAAACTGCACAATGGACGGGATGATGGCCGCCAACAATGTCCGTAACGTCACGCGAGTTTCAAGAAGAGCCATTTCCATTTCCCATTAGTTCATTTCCCTGTGTACGGTGACACGGCATTCGAACATGTTTTCCTCTTCTACTGTTATTGTCAGATCCGAGTTGCTCTTACGACTTTCGGTGTCGGAATTACCCCATGCGTTGACAGCGACGTTACCTCTGTTGCCAGATTTGTTGCCGTCGTTAGTAGGACTCTGCTTTTCCTCTCCATAGAGACTGCTGCTCGACCCGACGTCGGCGATGTTGCCTCTGTTGCCAGATTTGTTGCCGTCGTTAGTAGGACTCTGCTTTACCTCTCCGTACAGACTGCTGCTCGACCCGACGTCGGCGATGTTGCCTCTGTTGCCAGATTTGTTGCCGTCGTTAGTAGGACTCTGCTTTACCTCTCCATAGAGACTGCTGCTCGACCCGACGTCGGCGAAGCTGCTACTGCTGCTGCTGCTAGCCCGACCCATCACCTGCTTGCACACAGATTTCATCACTAAGGAAATAATTATGCTAAAAAACTAGTTCTCCCAGGGCCGTAGGAATAGGGTGGATATTAATATATTGTAATGGTCGGTTAACACACTTCTTTAAGATGAAAGTTATATGAAGCCAAAAGCATTATTGCGTTCCCACAACTTACAAAGATTTAAAATTTGTCCAGCATCAAATGGAATCCTGTGCAATTTCGAGGAAAGAGTATAGCACAACAGTATAGCATTGGTATATACCAATGTGTTCATTAGGTTTCACAGTATTAAGCGCACTTTGGTGCCCGTGCGACATCCACGACTGGGGGCTGGGGCGGCGCCCCCAATTTTGACTACGCATTGCATTTAATATCGCTCTATTACGGCCAAACGGTTGGTCTGACAACGAAAACGACAGATGAAATATATTTGTGTGCAATTGCTAAATATTTTCTTGTAAGAATTATTCATCTACGGTACATAGTGCTAATGTTATCGGCAATTAAGAATAAAATTAATTTATTCTCATTATATTAAACCATGGAACAACAATATTATATTATCAAAATATTACAAACATACATACATACATACACGTAAACAAATTTCAGAGTGTTCCCTCATCGGTGAATTTGTTTAATAATTTTATCTTTAAGCGGTTGGTATTAGTGGAGTATTAAATACTAAAATGCACGACGGCTTTTGTGCGCCCGCTAAACGCAAATGTAATGCATTGAAGTATTGACAATCATAACATTTTGCTAAAATGAAAGTACACAAATCTCTTCGTTTTAGCTTGTAGAATAATAATTTGGATGGTACCATGCTCCAGTAATCGGCGTTTACAAGTTATACATATAAAACAAAATGGCCGACTCTCAAGAGGTTTTTCCTATTTATCTTCAGAACTGTACGTTCTATGTCAAAACTTAATGTGACAAAAAATTATTCCGAGTAAAAGTCTTCACAAAAATGATACTTAAGTATTCTAATAGGACGTACTACTTACGTACAAAAATTTAACTTTTGTATGTGCAACTGAACTCAAATGTACAAAACTTGGCTCCCGTTCGCTTCTTGATGAAGTTACTGTGACCTAAAGGAATGGTCTCAATATCTTCATTTAAGATTACAAAATAATAATTTTAATGGTGCCAAGCTCCAGTATTAGGCGTTTACGAGTAATATGTAAAAAAACAAAATGGCTGCCACTTCAGGTGGTTTGGGCAGTTAATCTTCATAACCGCACGGTCCGCACCATTTACAACAAAACCTTAGATGACAAAAGATATTCCCTTGTACAATTCAACATACAATTTACATTCAGGTATTTTCATATGCCTTACTATTTACGTACAAATTTAAATTTGGGGCCTGGACTACTTGATGAAGCAAGTATGGACTATCAGAATGGGCTCAATCTCTGTCTTTTAACTTATAGAATAATAATTTCGTTGATGACAAACTCAAATATTTGGTGGTTAAGAGATACACGCAAAAAACAAAATGCCCGCCAATAGTGTGTATTCTGATGTGCATCCGTCGGTTGTTAGATGAAGAAAGTATACAAGTGGGCTCAATCTCTTCTTTTCAGCTTATAAAAAATTAATTGCGATTGTGTCTATACCTTGAAATATATAAGGCATTATCGAGTTACACGTAAAACACAAAATGGCCACCACTATATGTTTTTTTTTTCAATTTACCGTCATAACCGTACGTTAATGACAAAATGTAACATGACAAAAATTATTCCTCGCCAAATTTTACACAGAGATGACATTAACATATTTATATACGACTTACTATTACCATAAAAATTAAAATTACTCTATGTTAATTAGTACTAATTTTTTTTTTTTTTTTACATGTTTCTCTTGAACGCCTAATACTTTAGTTTGGCACCATCTAGATTATTATTCTATAAGTTGAAAGGAAGAGATTGAGCCCACTTCCATAGTCCATACTTGCTTCATCAAGTAGCCCAGGGGAGCGAATGCTTGTACATTTGAGTACAGTTTAAGATAAACAAATTTAAATTTGTACGTAAATGGTAAGTCATATACAAATATCTGCATGTTAATTGTATGAAGAATTTTACAAGGATATCTTTTGTCCTGTTATATTTTGTCGTAAATAGTACGGTTATGAAGATCAATTGCCAAAACCACCTGAAGTGGCAGCCATTTTGTTTTTACATATAACTCGTAAACGCCTAATATTGGAGCTTAACACCATCGAAATTATTATTTTGTAAGTCTTAAAGAAGAGATTAAGACCTCCCTTAGGTCCGAGCAAGGGTCCGAGTGACATCATCAAGAAGCGAACGGGAGCCAAGTTTTGTACATTTGAGTTCAGATGCACATACAAAAATTAAATATTTGTACGTAAGTAGTACTTCCTATGAAAATGAATCATGTTTGTGTAGACTTTTACTAGGAATAATTTTGTCACATTAAGTTTTGACTTAAAACGTACGGTTGTGAAGATAAATAGGAAAAACCTCTTGAGAGTCAGCCGATTTGTTTTTTACGTATAACTTATAAACGCCTATTATTGGATTTGGCACCATCCAACTATTATTCTACAAGCTAAAAAGAAGCGATTTGTGTACTTTTCTTTCAGAATACTACAATATTATGATTGTCAATACTTCGATGCTATGTACACTTGCGTTTAGCTGGCGCACAAAAGCCGTGGCGCATTCTGGTATTTAATACTTCACTAATACCAATATAAAAATATGAAAAAAATTCACCGATAAGGCACTACTCTGAAATTTCTATACGTGTATGAATATGTTTGTAATATTTGGATAATATATAGTTGTTTCATGGTTTTATATATTGAGAATATAATAATTTTGTACTTAATTGTCGATAACTTTAGCACTATGTACCGTAAATGAATAGGTGTTACAAGAAAATATTTATCAACTGCACTTAAATATATTTTATATCAATAATTTTCGTTTTTAGACAAACCGTAAGGCCGTAATTGAGCGATATTCAAGGCAATGCGTAGTCATAACTGGGGGCGCCGCCGGCACCCCCAGTCGCGGATATCGGTCTGGCACCAAAGTGCGCTAAATACTGTGAGACCCCATGAACACACTGGTGTATTAACGCGCAACAGATCAAGAAACCAGGGCCTGGATTCACAAAGATGCGTAACTCTAAGTTGTCATAAGTTAGGCAAATCCTAGCTAGATAAATCAAGATAAATCATGTCTAGGTATTAATACACATTCACAAATCAAATATTATTAGTTAAATTGTTCATATTTTACTATATTTTATCTTTATAACATTGCAAAACGACATATTGGTGATTTATATCACTAAGATTTGCCTAAACTAGGACGTCTTAGCACTTAGGCACCTTTGTAAATCTGGGCCCAGCTACTTATACCACGGGTTACAAAAGGAATTGCACAAAAACACTTTCTCTATCTAGGACCTAAAATGTTTAATCTGCTCTCCTTGACAATTACAGAAAAAAGATTTAAGACAACTTTTACAAAAATGGCGACTCACTGGTTGACTGACAAATCAGAACAAGAAGTTGAAGACATAATTAAATTACAACCTAATAGACACAAACATACACACTGTAAAAATTTTTCCTTTAAAATAAAGCATACTGGATATGGAAGTAGCACAACCAGTAAATGAACTGTTAAATTTACCCCTCCATTGAAGACTTACGATGAAAGGCAGACCTTACTTAAAAATACACGTCCATTAGGTTTTGTTATGGATCGGCAGGAACCATGAAATAATTAATACGGAACATTTATTTAAAAGGTATTCACATTTAATTACCTCTCCATTGGAGACTTAAATTAAAAACGCCATGTCCTAAATAAGCATGTCCACAAGGTTGTTTTTAATGATATGTAGGTACCTTAATCTTACAAGTTAACTTACATTATTTTAAGTGCATACCCATTAAAAAGACCGTCCATTGGATACTTAAAATAAATATACCATATGGCCTAAAAATATACATCTGTACTATTAAGTTAAGGGTTGTGTAGGTATTGTAGATTTATTAATTTTGTTCCTTTATTTCAAATGCATACCGATTAAAAAGACAGTCCATTGGATACTTAAAATAAATATAACATATGGCCTAAAAATAGACATCCGTACAATTAAGTTTAGTGTTGTGTAGGTATTGTAGATTTATTAATTTTGTTCCTTTATTTCAAATGCATACCCATTAAAAAGACCGTCCATTGAATACTTAAAATAAAGATACCATATGTCCTAAAAATAGACATCCGTACTATTAAGTTTAGGGGTGTGTAGGAATTGTAGATTTATGAATTGTGTATCTTTCTCATACGCATACGTTTCATGTACGGGAACACATACACAATCCATGTCTGTTATACAAAGGCCAATCCACGGATGTTCCATGTATGGGAAGTACGCAGATGCAATACAAATATGGAAAGCTGCGTTTGAAAGTCGAAACTCGCAGCAGTCTGTTAGTGGCGCAACCTAGGAGGTAGTCATAGAACTAAACGTATTCCTTCATTTAATTGATTACACGATTATTAACTTGCCAATCCTGAAATAACACTTTTTCAGACCATAGTACAAGTATACATACAAGTTGATTAAGATTAGTTACATATACACAAATTAAATTTTGGCGCTTCCGGCTGGATTCGAACTGCATCCTCTCCGCCTCCACCTGTGAACAGAGAACTCGTGCGTTTTACCGCACGGCTGTCTGGGCATGGTGTCTTTGACTGGTCAAATTCACATAAAAGCGCAAAGCACAGAAGAAGGTAGCCGCGCATAGGTTTTATGGAACCCCATTGGGTTTCGAGCCTGGGGTTGTTTTAAACCCTGACAATATAATACTAGGGGAGAGGGGAGAATTGGAATGGAAGGTGGCGTATTTAAACGAATGTGAGTTATGTCAGGTAATACAAATGAATGCTAGTGGTAACTGCTAACTGGTAACTGGTACATATATAATTTTCCTTAATGTATTGATACTCTACATGTACATGATACTCTAGATAGGCCCATCATTTCATAACAAATAAAACATATCCGGACATTTTCTTTTCTTTAAAGAACCCGGGCACGGATTAGGATGTCAAAAAGAGGACATGTCCGGCAATACATATGGTCACCCTACATGCGTAATCGACGCAAACCATTTGCTATCAAAGACGCCCAACAAAGTGGGCTATCAAGACGGAACGAAAATAGCTGTATACAAGTTTCGAATCCTAGCTTCCTGTTTGTCAGGGTTGATGGAATGCAGTAGACGAGGCGACATTCTACGAACTCTCCCCCCCCCCCCCTCGTTGTCCAGCGTGACCTTTGGCTCCAATGTTGTCTAATCGTCAAGTAGGGAATGAGACTTATTTCCAAGAAAAACAATATATTAAATGTATTGGTGTAATGAAATGAGGAGTTGCTAATACAGTGGCAACGTTGGAGCTCAGATATTTACAATTTGGGGTAATACTTGCTAGGCAAATATTTTAACCTGAAATGAATGGTAACAAATTCACGCTAAATAGAATTGTATCTTCTTACCCGTCACAGTTTGACAAATCACACCGTCAGAAAATGAGTTTTCTCAAATAAGTAAGTAAAACAACACAGTGGTAAACGTGGTTGTTGTACGTGGTTGTTGTACTGTAATCTTGTCAAAAAACTATTTTGAGTAGAAAATTACTCTACATAATATAACTCGACTTCGCTAATCCATTGTATTATTTCAGGTGTTTCTCTTGCGTTTTGGAAGGTCAGACAAAAATGTAAATGGATTCATATCGGAACTCATTACAATGTTTACTTTAAAACTGTTGTCGTCCATGGTTATAAGGTCGGGTCGTGAGTTCGAGTCCCGTAAAAGGGTGGTGGACTTGCGAGGGTCTCTAACTTACAGTTATTGCGTTAGCTATATCACATTGGTCTATTTAAAGGTAATTTAGGCCATTGCCTTCATTGGCATTAGTATTATCAAGCAATGCAGAAAATAAGAGACCATTAAATGTGCTGGAATTCTTGTTGTTGGTTGCTATTACACCAAAATCTCTCCCGCTGGTTACCGCATATTGGGGACGATCTGCCTCTATAAAGCCGACACTCCTTGGGGCCCTTCCGCAGTATGTTTTCGGTATACCGTTTCCCGTACCTAACCGTAAATTAGGACAAAACGAAAGTAAACCCTTGGAACAGTGGAGCCCCAGCATATTGTTTGAAAATACATTATTTGAATATGCGTGGCAACAGGAATAACTTATGGAGCGTGCGTTTCCATTAGAATTTAATGGCACTCTTTCTGATATATTTTGTTTTTTTTATCTGTCGATAGCGGTCGAACGGAAAGTCCAATCAACTTGAAATTTGGACCATCCACAAGCCTAGATGTGGATTGAATGTGTATTTGGAACAGTGGAGCCCCAGCATATTGTTTGAAAATACATTATTTGAATATGCGTGGCAACAGGAATAACTTATGGAGCGTGCGTTTCCATTAGAATTTAATGGCACTCTTTCTGATATATTTTGTTTTTTTTGTCTGTCGATAGCGGTCGAACGGAAAGTCCAATCAACTTGAAATTTGGACCATCCACAAGCCTAGATGTGGATTGAATGTGTATAGTTTTGTGAAAAAATCGTTCGAAAAGTTAGAAAGTTACACCATAGTTACTGCAATGAATGAAACACAATGGCGGCAAAATATGAGTTAGCCATATTTTTATAAAGATTTTTCCGATCACGAATATGTTCATTTTATGTCGATCAGATAAGAATTGGCAAAGTTACATAAAAGTTACTCGAAAATATTTGTCTGAAACCCAGTAACGACAAAATGTAAGGTGACCATATTATAGTAAATTTTTGTATAAATAAACGCGACCTGGTACATGTTAAAGGCAAAAATTACATTTCTTTTCTCTTCGTGACTGTCAGCCTGTACATTTCTTCTGCTGTCAAGTGTCAATAAGGTATTAGTAACGGTGGCGGACCGCGTTGAAAACATGACAACGAAAATTCTTAGCACGAAATTCTAAAATAAAATTCTTGCACGACATTCAACAATATCGGGAAGTATAATATCTATGGAAATTAGAAATTTTTTTGAAATACGCATTCTTTAATTGTTGTTAATTGTTGTTTTCATTTTTTTGAGAACTTTTCGTCAGATCGTTCGTAGATATGGACGCGCTCGCGTATCAACGCGCCAAACAGAGCGTTTTCCTATAGTATCTTTCTATGCACCAACTATATACCACCGTTTGGTCCCAAGCATGCAGTAGGCAATATATAGTACCTTTGAGATATAGTTAAAGAACTGTTTTGAAAACGAAGCTGTGACACACTACTAGCCTACACTTCAAACTTATGAAATATTCTATCACTATCAAGAATTGAGGGGGCATATATATTGCAACAATTTTTCGGTGTGCTATCTCATGTACGCCTACTGTAGCACATTTATGTATGTACATATTACGTATTTTATTAATTTATTTTATTATATTTTTAAGACCAGTAAAGGGCACAATACCCTCTTTAGCCTGATTAGTGATGATTGATGAATGATAATGAGGAAGGGAGGAGGGGAAGCCTGGTACCGGCACGTAGCCCACTCCTGTCGAAAAGTACCAAGGGGACCACCGGCTTTACGTCCCATCCGAAAGGACGGTGTAACTTTTAACAGCCATGTAGGTTCCTCCACTAACCTGGACTGCCGAGCAGTTGACGAGAAGAACGAAGCTGTTACACAAGCTTTCGAACCCTCCAACCTGCTCTAATCAACGGTAACCTGACCTAGCCCGAGGTTGCTTAACTTCGGTGTTCGTATGGGAACCGTCTAAGCGACCGCGGTTAAACCGTTGGCTATATTATGTAGTTTTACGTTTACCTTACGTGATTTGAAACTAAGCACCAATATCATATTCCGTTCATCGGTACATCTAATTACTGAAAAGAGAACATTACCAAGAGAACTAGTAACTGCGCACTACTCATTGTATTGAAATATTAGGTATAATATTATTATTATTGTTTATCATATTATAAATATTATGTAACATGTATAAGTTTTTTTTTTTTTTATCTAAACGGAAACCCATCCGAAAATGTATCTTCTCCAGCAGGGCTCCAATAAAGCTTTGTGCGACAGGAAAGTGGAATCTATACCATTTAATGAAGGTTGCTAATAGGGCTATTGTTGCAAACCGATTACCGAAAATACAAAACCGATTTACAAAGGAGGAAGTCAGCGTTCAAGTAGGGCCTATGTTTCTACGATGTGGCGTAATATCTCGAAACGTCTTTAATTGTATTAGCAAATAGAACTACGCGTACAAATTACAATGAAAAAATCATAAAAAAGCAGGAATACATAACAAAAACCACACTACTCTCAACTGTACCACAAATAACTATTGTACCATTGAAAAGAACAAGAACAATAAAAATGAACTGATAAAAAGTTCTTTATGATTCAGAATCCCGCCGTATTACCTGTGAAATATGCTAGGAGACCACTGTTTATCAAGTCATCATAAGATTTCAAGACATATCTAAACGCGCGTTTCCCTCTTTGACTAACATGTGTGCATTGCTTGCTGGCGAACACGGAATTCCCAGAACGAAATCCAATTAACATTCAGGTTGTAGGGCTACTTGGCTGGCCTCTACCATAGACATATCACACACGACGAATCAACATTCGTCTGTGACAAATTTAGTTTTCAGCAAGATCATATGTGATCATATGTGATCCTGTAATGTAATCGTATTGACAGCGACACCTTGATCTACAGCGAAATAGGTGTCATGGGGACAATGCAGCACCCCTCTATTAGATCGCCCTAAAATGCACTTTTACTTGTGTGGGCCCATTATAAGCACTAGTCAATAATACAGTAAGAGCTGGAAGTACTTCCCAATACCGGAAATAGGCGATCTCACCGCGGACTAGAACGAAAGAATTACCGTATTTTTAGCTCAGCTGTTGGCATATATGAAACCACCCTTACTTTAAAATACCTTTTCGTTGTAGAGTTTATCTTACAATGCACTTACGTACTTATATAAAATAACGCTAGTAATTTTACGAGTACAATGGACTGGTATTTTTAACTCAGCTGTTAGCACATATTGACCCACCCTCACTTTAAAATACCTATCCGTTGTAGAGTTTATCTTACAATGCACTTACGTACTTATATAAAATAACGCTTGTAATTTTACGAGTACAATGGACTGGTACTTTTAACTCAGCTGTAAGCATATATTGACCCACCCTTACTTTAAAATACCTGTTGGTTGTAGAGTTTATCTTACAATGCACTTACGTACTTATATAAAATAACGCTTGTAATTTTACGAGTACAATGGACTGGTATTTTTAACTCAGCTGTTAGCATATATTGACCCACCCTCACTTTAAAATACCTTTTCGTTGTAGAGTTTATCTTACAATGCACTTACGTACTTATATAAAATAACGCTTGCAATTTTACGAGTACAATGGACTGGTATTTTTAACTCAGCTGTTAGCATATATTGACCCACCCTCACTTTAAAATACCTGTTGGTTGTAGAGTTTATCTTACAATCCACTAACATATTTATATGAAATGACACTAGTAATTTTACGAGTACAATGGACTGGTATTTTTAACTCAGCTGTTAGCATATATTGACCCACCCTCACTTTAAAATACCTGTTGGTTGTACAGTTTATCTTACAATCCACTAACATATTTATATGAAATGACACTAGTAATTTTACAAGTACAATGGACTGGTATTTTTAACTCAGCTGTTAGCATATATTGACCCACCCTCACTTTAAAATACCTGTTGGTTGTACAGTTTATCTTACAATCCACTAACATATTTATATGAAATGACACTAGTAATTTTACGAGTACAATGGACTGCTATTTTTAACTCAACTCTGAATTTAATATACATATATTATTGCTATATTTTGAAGTTACCTGTGTATACTTTATTCGAAAAAACGTGTTCAATACGGGTATTTCATAAAAACCTGTCCACAATTTGTAAAATAATACATTTGTGAGAGGGGTTATTTTATGAAAATAATTTACAGTGCATAACGACATTTAAACAGCTTACACATACCCTACATATAAATTCCTATCATAAAAAATAGTATTGAAATGTAAAATTGAAAGCAACAAAAACAGAAAGTGCATCAATTAAAATATTAAGGAATTAATCATAGTCCTCAATATCGTCTCGTCAACCCACAAAATCTTACTAGTTATTTATAATTTTAAATTAAATGCATAGTTATAGTCTAGTTTTTAAGTTAATACTTAGTTAAATATATGATTTTATTCAGTACTCCACACACCAGATAGTATACCTACTAGACTAACTTCTGTCAGTAGGTATTGATCAACGTAAAAACAAATGTATTGTAATTCATATTGATTTGTAATATGTGGTAATTGAATAAAATTGAATTGAATAAAATTGTGTATGGTGCTATACTCTTTCCTCGAAATTGCACAGAACTATGATTGATTTGATGCTGGACTGGAAACCATAACAACGTTACCTCGTATACCTAAAAGTCTTATTTTGATCCATATATGATCTGAGAATAAGACAAACAACATACGTTAGTGTCAAACCTTTATTTTCCCTCTCCCCAAAAACCTATTTCTCCTACTAATCCACCCCGCCCCCAACCAAGTGTAGTAAATGAAAATAAGTTCTTAACCAATCAAAATAATGTGTTTGGTTCCTCATAGTTACTAAGCTAGTAGAGCTAAGGACGTATCTAAGGACAGTTCCCTACCGGAGTCACCATATTAAAGGACGGATCGTCACTGGAAGAGTCCTGCCATCTTGGTGTAGTTACTAAGGTAGTATAGCTAAGAACGTATCTAAGGACAGTTCTCTACCGGAGTCACCTCATTAATGGACGGATCGTCACTGGAAGAGTCCTGCCATCTCGGAGTAGTTACTAAGGTAGTAGAGTTAAGAACGTATCTAAGGACAGTTCCCTACCGGAGTCACCTTATTAAAGGACGGATCGTCACTGGAAGAGTCCTGCCATCTCGGAGTAGTTACTAAGGTAGTAGAGCTAAGAACGTATCTAAGGACAGTTCCCTACCGGAGTCACCTCATTAAAGGACGGATCGTCACTGGAAGAGTCCTGCCATCTCGGAGTAGTTACTAAGGTAGTAGAGCTAAGGACGTATCTAAGGACAGTTCCCTACCGGAGTCACCTTATTAAAGGACGGATCGTCACTGGAAGAGTCCTGCCATCTCGGAGTAGTTACTTAGGTAGTAGAGCTAAGAACGTATCTAAGGACAGTTCCCTACCGGAGTCACCTTATTAAAGGACGGATCGTCACTGGAAGAGTCCTGCCATCTCGGAGTAGTTACTTAGGTAGTAGAGCTAAGAACGTATCTAAGGACAGTTCCCTACCGGAGTCACCTTATTAAAGGACGGATCGTCACTGGAAGAGTCCTGCCATCTCGGAGTAGTTACTAAGCTAGTAGAGCTAAGGACGTATCTAAGGACAGTTCCCTACCGGAGTCACCTTATTAAAGGACGGATCGTCACTGGAAGAGTCCTGCCATCTCGGAGTAGTTACTAAGGTAGTAGAGCTAAGGACGTATCTAAGGACAGTTCCCTACCGGAGTCAACTTATTAAAGGACGGATCGTCACTGGAAGAGTCCTGCCATCTCGGAGTAGTTACTAAGGTAGTAGAGCTAAGGACAAATCTAAGGACAGTTCCCTACCGGAGTCACCTTATTAAAGGACGGATCGTCACTGGAAGAGTCCTGCCATCTCGGAGTAGTTACTAAGCTAGTAGAGCTAAGGACGTATCTAAGGACAGTTCCCTACCGGAGTCACCTTATTAAAGGACGGATCGTCACTGGAAGAGTCCTACCATCTCGGAGTAGTTACTAAGCTAGTAGAGCTAAGGATGTATCTAAGGACAGTTCTCTACCGGAGTCACCTTATTAAAGGACGGATCGTCACTGGAAGAGTCCTGCCATCTCGGAGTAGTTACTAAGGTAGTAGAGCTAAGGACGTATCTAAGGACAGTTCTCTACCGGAGTCACCTTATTAAAGGACGGATCGTCACTGGAAGAGTCCTGCCATCTCGGAGTAGTTACTAAGCTAGTAGAGCTAAGGATGTATCTAAGGACAGTTCTCTACCGGAGTCACCTTATTAAAGGACGGATCGTCACTGGAAGAGTCCTGCCATCTCGGAGTAGTTACTAAGGTAGTAGAGCTAAGGACGTATCTAAGGACAGTTCTCTACCGGAGTCACCTTATTAAAGGACGGATCGTCACTGGAAGAGTCCTGCCATCTCGGAGTAGTTACTAAGCTAGTAGAGCTAAGGACGTATCTAAGGACAGTTCTCTACCGGAGTCACCTTATTAAAGGACGGATCGTCACTGGAAGAGTCCTGCCATCTTGGAGTAGTTACTAAGCTAGTAGAACTAAGGACGTATCTAAGGACAGTTCCCTACCGGAGTCACCTTATTAAAGGACGGATCGTCACTGGAAGAGTCCTGCCATCTCGGAGTAGTTACTAAGCTAGTAGAGCTAAGGACGTATCTAAGGACAGTTCCCTACCGGAGTCACCTTATTAAAGGACGGATCGTCACTGGAAGAGTCCTGCCATCTCGGAGTAGTAACTAAGGTACTAGAGCTAAGGACGTATCTAAGGACAGTTCCCTACCGGAGTCACCTTATTAAAGGACGGATCGTCACTGGAAGAGTCCTGCCATCTCGGAGTAGTTACTAAGGTAGTAGAGCTAAGGACGTATCTAAGGACAGTTCTCTACCGGAGTCACCTTATTAAAGGACGGATCGTCACTGGAAGAGTCCTGCCATCTCGGAGTAGTTACTAAGGTAGTAGAGCTAAGGACGTATCTAAGGACAGTTCCCTACCGGAGTCACCTTATTAAAGGACGGATCGTCACTGGAAGAGTCCTGCCATCTCGGAGTAGTTACTAAGGTAGTAGAGCTAAGGACGTATCTAAGGACAGTTCTCTACCGGAGTCACCTTATTAAAGGACGGATCGTCACTGGAAGAGTCCTGCCATCTCGGAGTAGTTACTAAGGTAGTAGAGCTAAGGACGTATCTAAGGACAGTTCCCTACCGGAGTCACCTTATTAAAGGACGGATCGTCACTGGAAGAGTCCTGCCATCTTGGAGTAGTTACTAAGGTAGTAGAGCTAAGGACGTATCTAAGGACAGTTCTCTACCGGAGTCACCTTATTAAAGGACGGATCGTCACTGGAAGAGTCCTGCCATCTCGGAGTAGTTACTAACCTAGTAGAGCTAAGGACGTATCTAAGGACAGTTCCATACCGGAGTCACCTTATTAAAGGACGGATCGTCACTGGAAGAGTCCTGCCATCTCGGAGTAGTTACTAAGGTAGTAGAGCTAAGGACGTATCTAAGGACAGTTCTCTACCGGAGTCACCTTATTAAAGGACGGATCGTCACTGGAAGAGTCCTGCCATCTCGGAGTAGTTACTAAGGTAGTAGAGCTAAGGACGTATCTAAGGACAGTTCTCTACCGGAGTCACCTTATTAAAGGACGGATCGTCACTGGAAGAGTCCTGCCATCTCGGAGTAGTTACTAAGGTAGTAGAGCTAAGGACGTATCTAAGGACAGTTTCCTACCGGAGTCACCTTATTAAAGGACGGATCGTCACTGGAAGAGTCCTGCCATCTCGGAGTAGTTACTAACCTAGTAGAGCTAAGGACGTATCTAAGGACAGTTCCATACCGGAGTCACCTTATTAAAGGACGGATCGTCACTGGAAGAGTCCTGCCATCTCGGAGTAGTTACTAAGGTAGTAGAGTTATGACGTATCTAAGGACAGTTCCCTACCGGAGTCACCTTATTAAAGGACGGATCGTCACTGGAAGAGTCCTGCCATCTCGGAGTAGTTACTAATGTAGTAGAGTTATGACGTATCTAAGGACAGTTCCATACCGGAGTCACCTTATTAAAGGACGGATCGGCACTGGAAGAGTCCTGCCATCTCGGAGTAGTTACTTAGGTAGTAGAGCTAAGGACGTATCTAAGGACAGTTCCCTACCGGAGTCACCTTATTAAAGGACGGATCGTCACTGGAAGAGTCCTGCCATCTCGGAGTAGTTACTAATGTAGTAGAGTTATGACGTATCTAAGGACAGTTCCATACCGGAGTCACCTTATTAAAGGACGGATCGTCACTGGAAGAGTCCTGCCATCTCGGAGTAGTTACTAAGGTAGTAGAGCTAAGGACGTATCTAAGGACAGTTCCCTACCGGAGTCACCTTATTAAAGGACGGATCGTCACTGGAAGAGTCCTGCCATCTCGGAGTAGTTACTAATGTAGTAGAGTTATGACGTATCTAAGGACAGTTCCATACCGGAGTCACCTTATTAAAGGACGGATCGTCACTGGAAGAGTCCTGCCATCTCGGAGTAGTTACTAAGGTAGTAGAGCTAAGGACGTATCTAAGGACAGTTCCCTACCGGAGTCACCTTATTAAAGGACGGATCGTCACTGGAAGAGTCCTGCCATCTCGGAGTAGTTACTAATGTAGTAGAGTTATGACGTATCTAAGGACAGTTCCATACCGGAGTCACCTTATTAAAGGACGGATCGTCACTGGAAGAGTCCTGCCATCTCGGAGTAGTTACTAATGTAGTAGAGTTATGACGTATCTAAGGACAGTTCCATACCGGAGTCACCTTATTAAAGGACGGATCGTCACTGGAAGAGTCCTGCCATCTCGGAGTAGTTACTAAGGTAGTAGAGCTAAGGACGTATCTAAGGACAGTTCCCTACCGGAGTCACCTTATTAAAGGACGGATCGTCACTGGAAGAGTCCTGCCATCTCGGAGTAGTTACTAATGTAGTAGAGTTATGACGTATCTAAGGACAGTTCCATACCGGAGTCACCTTATTAAAGGACGGATCGTCACTGGAAGAGTCCTGCCATCTCGGAGTAGTTACTAAGGTAGTAGAGCTAAGGACGTATCTAAGGACAGTTCCCTACCGGAGTCACCTTATTAAAGGACGGATCGTCACTGGAAGAGTCCTGCCATCTCGGAGTAGTTACTTAGGTAGTAGAGCTAAGGACGTATCTAAGGCCAGTTCCCTACCGGAGTCACCTTATTAAAGGACGGATCGTCACTGGAAGAGTCCTGCCATCTCGGAGTAGTTACTAAGGTAGTAGAGCTAAGGACGTATCTAAGGACAGTTCCCTACCGGAGTCACCTTATTAAAGGACGGATCGTCACTGGAAGAGTCCTGCCATCTCGGAGTAGTTACTAAGGTAGCAGAGCTAAGGACGTATCTAAGGACAGTTTCCTACCGGAGTCACCTTATTAAAGGACGGATCGTCACTACAAGAGTCCTGCCATCTCGGAGTAGTTACTAAGGTAGCAGAGCTAAGGACGTATCTAAGGACAGTTTCCTACCGGAGTCACCTTATTAAAGGACGGATCGTCACTACAAGAGTCCTGCCATCTCGGAGTAGTTACTAAGGTAGTAGAGCTAAGGACGTATCTAAGGACAGTTCCCTACCGGAGTCACCTTATTAATGGACGGATCGTGACTGGAAGAGTCCTGCCATCTCGGGGCCGGGCGACGACGTTTTGCCTCCCGTCTCGAGCCGTACTGTAGTAGCCGCGCCGCACCGGAGTTAGAGGGAACAGCCTGAGATGAGATATCACGCTTTAGTGACTATTCAAAGACACAAGCACGAAAGAACGCAAAGTGTGAAACACCATATAGATAGCTGCTATGAAAGTTGTGTTAATTCAATTATGATTAAAGATTGTTAGATTGGAGTCAGTGTTGAATTCAGTTATGATCCCGGGGGGGCGAAGCCCCCTCGGGAATTGTCATTCGCCCCCCCGGGAATGAATTGGCTACAAGCTATATATATATATATGACTTAATTTTGAAATGGCACAGAAATATTGCTTTGAACTTTGAAGGTTTAATAAGTAAATACATTTTTCTGTGTTACAAAAGTATGTGACAAGAGAGCTGAAACAAGCAGAAAAAAGCAGAGAAGGGCCAGGATAATCTAAAATCCGCCTCAAATTCAACTGGGCATCAAGTGGTTTGTAGAACATATATTTTTGTTTAAATAGTGTTGTAAGTAGTGTTTTTTTTATCAGAACACTTGGACAGTTTATTACTTAAAGTGATGTGGAAGCAGCATTGATTTTGAAACCCCTCCCCCCCCCCGCTCATTCGATGTCTACACCCCCGGGATTTGAAATAGCCCCCCCGGGGACAAAACTCTGAATTCAACACTGATTGGAGTTCTTTTAACTAGAAGCAATAATTTGTGCACACACTATACAATCTAAAATTTATGTTTTAAAACATAAATTATGAATGCAACAGTCACATAATAAACTCACGTATGTGTGTAAAGTTTATGTCTCTCAACATTATTTAAAATCAGAGAAAATCATATGTAGTTATATATATTTTCATAGAAGGTATTCATGTACTATTATTTATAATGTTATCCATGTATTGTAGATACTATATCATTTTATGACATAGGTGTGACTACTAAAACATAAATTCAACAGCGTAAATTTAATTAACACCATAGAATAAGCCGCAATAAAATGCTTCGTTCAAATCAGATCTCTTATCAACGTGACGTAATTAATAGATCAAGGATCCGATACCGTCTGGTGTGAACCTCTTCATATGTCTATCTTCACCTCTCATCCATAATCGTGTCAGAAAACAATGTGTATTAAGTGTGTGTATACCTTTGAGTTTATTATCACCAGACTAAATAATGGGGTTACGTCATCTTTGGTAATCGCTTCATTTTTAAAGTGCCGATCTAAGCACCGATATGATATCTTTTACGGTATATATTTTACATATTAAGGTATAGATCCCACTTAAGTTCTAGTTAACATGCATATTACATAATTATGTGCGTGACAACGTGCATTTTGAGAATGCCCATCGATAGCTACCAACAATAAATAACAATAGATAACATTAATAAAAACACAGGTTAGTAGCGATAAGTTATATTATATTACATCGACCAGTACTATACACTAAATCACGTATTTAAGTAATAAATATATAAGTAAACAACCTAAAGTTATTATTCTACAATAAAAGTGTTATTCATACTATTTTTGAGGTATGGATTATACCATTCATATTATATTTGTGGTTTAACGACCTACTTGACAGCCAAGTCAGGCTTAATCGTATCCATCACATATCACCGGGGTAATAATAATAAATCATGTTGGCGAAAGGAGTTGATAGGTTAGTTGTTGCCAGTGGAAAATTGTTGGGCTATTCCTCCCTTTCGTATACAGTCTTGAAACCTTTTTTGTACAAGCTACAACAACAAAATATCTTTACCCGAGTCACCCCGAGTATGACCAGAAGGAAAAAAAATGTTGTTTCTACGCGTACCGGCCGTATACACTTCCAACTTTACGGTGCTGGCTCCACGGTTACAAAATACTAAATGTGGCGTTTGAAAAATTTTTTCGATTTGAAACACTTATGAAATAATTACTATTAAAATATAAAATACGTGGCTGTAGCATAAACAGGGACTGAACTAAAACAATTTTTGTGTACCGATAAAAAAACGAGTAAAAATTGGGAATTTTTCGATTTGTAATGTATGCGGAAAGAACTGAAACCCATGCCTCACACTTCTTGGCCATTATAAGGCATCCTTTACGTAAAATTGAGAATTGACTTAAAGGCCCCTAGCACTATACTCATCAAAATGTCAGAGAGCGAAAAAGTACGTAATTAAATGACGCTAGAGGAGCGAGTGACACGAACTTGCTCCCAAAGTGTCTGTAACTCGACTGCCCAGTAACTAGGCTGCCTGCTGATACCTTGGCTCGGCGGGGTGGGGGGATGTTAGTGTGGTAACATTGCGTCATATATCAACAGCTGATAATGACAAAACCGTGTGCATATTTGATAGCGGGCTGGAATGTTGTGTGCTTTACCTCCAAGACCGTGTGAACCATGCGCGGCGTCTTGAGCGGGGTGACCTTGTTACCAATGATAACCCCCAGACCGTCACGAGCTTCCGCCTTCTCCTTCGCCAGACTCTCTCTCACCAGCTCTCTGGAACCAAGCACAGAGTGAGCACACCAAGCACAGTGTGAGCACACCAAGCACAGAGTGAGCACACTAAGCACAGTGTGAGCACATCAAGCACAGAGTGAGCACGCCAAGCACAGAGTGAGCACACCAAGCACAGTGTGAGCACATCAAGCACAGAGTGAGCACGCCAAGCACAGAGTGAGCACACCAAGCACAGAGTGAGCACACTAAGCACAGTGTGAGCACATCAAGCACAGTGTGAGCACATCAAGCACAGTGTGAGCACGCCAAGAACAGAGTGAGCACATCAAGCACACAGTGAGCACACCAAGCACAGTTTGAGCACATCAAGCACAGAGTGAGCACGCCAAGCACAGAGTGAGCACACCAAGCACAGTGTGAATACACCAAGCACAGTGTGAGCACACCAAGCACAGTGTGAATACACCAAGCACAGTGTGAGCACACCAAGCACAGTGTGAGCACACCAAGCACAGAGTGAGCACACCAAGCACAGTGTGAGCACATCAAGCACAGTGTGAGCACATCAAGCACACAGTGAGCACACCAAGCACAGAGTGAGCACATCAAGCACAGTGTGAGCACACCAAGCACAGAGTGAGCACACTAAGCACAGTGTGAGCACATCAAGCACAGAGTGAGCACACTAAGCACAGTGTGAGCACATCAAGCACAGTGTGAGCACACCAAGCACAGAGTGAGCACACCAAGCACAGTGTGAGCACATCAAGCACAGTGTGAGCACATCAAGCACACAGTGAGCACACCAAGCACAGAGTGAGCACATCAAGCACAGTGTGAGCACACCAAGCACAGAGTGAGCACACTAAGCACAGTGTGAGCACATCAAGCACAGTGTGAGCACATCAAGCACAGTGTGAGCACACCAAGCACAGAGTGAGCACACTAAGCACAGTGTGAGCACATCAAGCACAGTGTGAGCACACCAAGCACACAGTGAGCACATCAAGCACAGAGTGAGCACACTAAGCACAGTGTGAGCACATCAAGCACAGTGTGAGCACACCAAGCACAAAGTGAGCACATCAAGCACAGTGTGAGCACACCAAGCACAGAGCGAGCATAGAGAGAGCACAACAAGCATAGAGTGAGCACACCAAGCACAGAGTGAGCATAGAGAGAGCATAACAAGCATAGAGTGAGCACACCAAGCACAAAGTGAGCATAGAGAGAGCATAACAAGCACATAGTGAGCACACTAAGCCTGGAGTGAGCACACCAAGCACAGTGTGAGCACACCAAGCACAGAGCGAGCACAGTGTGAGCACACCAAGCACAGAGAAGGCACACCAAGCACAGAGTGAGCATAGAGAGAGCACAACAAGCACAGAGTGAGCACACTTAGCCTGGAGTGAGAAGGCTTACTGCGCTTTGAGCTGCAATATCCGCTGGGCGTCTGGGTGGTGCTCGATGGCTTCCGTCAGGTCGTCCTTGCTCAGCACGAACAAGTTTGAAAACCCGTAGGACCTGAAAACAAATGTATCAAATTTATAATCTGTTAAAGAAACATACAAGAAATTAATAAATGTGTAGACCTACTATTGGCGATCTTTTGCCCGCCGGTATTCTGAACTTCAGATAAATATTCTTCTATAAAGCCGCGTTCACACAAAGTGACTAACGATTTAAGGTTTAACAGGGTTGAAGTATACGATTTAAGGCGCGTTCAGACAGAATGACTATGGACTAAGACTAACAATAGAGTGATTAAGCCTTGGGAAAACAACGTACTCGGAAACATCCATCCCCAAATGTATTTCAACAATGCCAACAATCGAAAATCAACTTTCTTAATCACTCGTTCTTAAACACTAATCACTATTAAAGTTTGTTAACGCTTAGACATAAATCGTATACTTCAACCCTGTTAAACCTTAAATCGTTAGTCTTAAACACTAATCGTTAGTCTTAGTCATTTTGTGTGAACCCGCCTTTATGTTTAAGCGTTAACAAACTGTTATAGTGATTAGTGTTTAAGAACGAGTGATTAAGAAAGTTGATTTTCGATTGTTGGCATTGTTGAAATACATTTGGGGATAGATGTTTCCGAGTACGTTGTTTTCCCAAGGCTTAATCACTCTATTGTTAGTCTTATTCCATAGTCATTCTGTCCGAACGCGCCTTATTTTGTTTTCATTATCCCCGTGGCAACCATACTTCCCATTGGTGGATGTCATGCTGAAAACAACTTAGGCCCGTTCAGACAGAATGACTATGGACTAAGACTAACAACCAGTGACTAAGCCTTATGAAAACAAATCTTCGACCCCCCCCCCCCCATATCTTGCAAAGAAATACATGACGACTTTGAAAGATGGCAGTCTTCGAGTGCTTTGATAAGTGAGTAGCGCTCTCTTCCCGTAAACATTAGTACTATGGCGTGGGCGTGTAAAACAAAAACGGTTCCATTTTGTTCCGAAGTTGACAGCTGTTATTGTATTTGCTGAAAATGGATGAAGATATGAATGATATCGCCATATTCACTCATTATCGAAATTCGTTTTCAAATAGTAACTGATATGGACTGATAACTTACAGCCTGAAGCAAACGACGTGAAGCTTTGATTTAAAATTACGTTCGTTTGATTTACTGTAACTTTGCACCTTTTGACATTTACCCCATGAAATAACATGGAGTGAGTGCAAAAAGTACAAAAGGTGTAGCCAAATCAAACGAACCTATTGTATACATCGGTACCGGAAGTTGTGACCGGAAGCTGTCAAACCAACTCTGCGTAAAAGTGAAAACCTAAACAACATTAAAACTTAGCTTGACTCGGATGGTACGATTTTCATTGGCTGAACTACTGTAATGTTCCACGCAGCGATTGGTTGTTACTAACGCTTAACAATCGGGAATAACAATAATAATGTTTCTTAATCACACAACACAAATATGCATGCACCATCAAAAGGATGAATTAATGGATTAAAAAGATTTATAGGTGAAACGAAAAATGAAAGACAATAGAAAGTTGGCATGATTTAATGCAGGGTAGAGGGTAGTTGTTACCTGATGGTGGCTGTCCGACGATTGTTGCCCGCGAGAGCCAGAAGACTAATCTCACCGAAGACGGACCCTTGTGAGAGAGTGACGAACACGATCTCATCGTTCGCACCCCCGACAACCTGGACTTGTCCACTCAGAACGATGAACATTTCCTTCCCCACTTCTCCCTGCGCAGCAATAAATACATTCATTGTCATCCCCCCGACAACCTGGACCTGTCCACTCAGTACGATGAACATTTCCTTCCCCACTTCTCTCTGCGCAGCAATAAATACATTCATTGTCATCCCCCCGACAACCTGGACCTGTCCACTCATTACGATGAACATTTCCTTCCCCACTTCTCTCTGCGCAGCAATAAATACATTCATTGTCATCCCCCCGACAACCTGGACCTGTCCACTCAGTACGATGAACATTTCCTTCCCCACTTCTCCCTGCGCAGCAATAAATACATTCATTGTCATCCCCCCAACAACCTGGACCTGTCCACTCAGTACGATGAACATTTCCTTCCCCACTTCTCCCTGCGCAGCAATACATGCATTCATTGTCATCCCCCCGACAACCTGGACCTGTCCACTCAGTACGATGAACATTTCCTTCCCCACTTCTCCCTGCGCAGCAATAAATACATTCATTGTCATCCCCCCGACAACCTGGACCTGTCCACTCAGTACGATGAACATTTCCTTCCCCACTTCTCCCTGCGCAGCAATACATGCATTCATTGTCATCCCCCCGACAACCTGGACCTGTCCACTCAGTACGATGAACTTTACCTTCCCCACTTCTCCCTGCGCAGCAATAAATACATTCATTGTCATCCCCCCGACAACCTGGACCTGTCCACTCAGAACGATGAACATCTCCTTCCCCACTTCTCCCTGCGCAGCAATAAATACATTCATTGTCATCCCCCCGACAACCAGAACCTGTCCACTCAGAACGATAAACATTTCCTTCCCCACTTCTCCCTGCGCAGTAATAAATACATTCATTGTCATCCCCCCGACAACCTGGACCTGTCCACTCAGAACGATGAACATTTCCTTCCCCACTTCTCCCTGCGCAGCAATAAATACATTCATTGTCATCCCCCCGACAACCTGGACCTGTCCACTCAGAACGATGAACATTTCCTTCCCCACTTCTCCCTGCGCAGCAATAAATACATTCATTGTCATCCCCCCGACAACCTGGACCTGTCCACTCAGAACGATGAACATTTCCTTCCCCACTTCTCCCTGCGCAGCAATAAATACATTCATTGTCATCCCCCCGACAACCTGGACCTGTCCACTCAGAACGATGAACATTTCCTTCCCCACTTCTCCCTGCGCAGCAATAAATACATTCATTGTCATCCCCCCGACAACCTGGACCTGTCCACTCAGTACGATGAACATTTCCTTCCCCACTTCTCCCTGCGCAGCAATAAATACATTCATTGTCATCCCCCCGACAACCTGTACCTGTCCACTCAGTACGATGAACATTTCCTTCCCCACTTCTCCCTGCGCAGCAATAAATACATCATTGTCATCTCCCCGACAACCTGCACCTGTCCACTCAGAACGATGAACATTTCCTTCCCCACTTCTCCCTGCGCAGCAATAAATACATTCATTGTCATCTTCCCGACAACCTGGACCTGTCCACTCAGAACGATGAACATTTCCTTCCCCACTTCTCCCTGCGCAGCAATAAATACATTCATTGTCATCCCCCCGACAACCTGGACCTGTCCACTCAGTACGATGAACATTTCCTTCCCCACTTCTCCCTGCGCAGCAATAAATACATTCATTGTCATCCCCCCGACAACCTGGACCTGTCCACTCAGTACGATGAACATTTCCTTCCCCACTTCTCCCTGCGCAGCAATAAATACATTCATTGTCACCCCCCCGACAACCTGGACCTGTCCACTCAGTACGATGAACATTTCCTTCCCCACTTCTCCCTGCGCAGCAATAAATACATTCATTGTCATCCCCCCGACAACCTGGACCTGTCCACTCAGTACGATGAACATTTCCTTCCCCACTTCTCCCTGCGCAGCAATAAATACATTCATTGTCATCCCCCCGACAACCTGGACCTGTCCACTCAGAACGATAAACATTTCCTTCCCCACTTCTCCCTGCGCAGCAATAAATACATTCATTGTCATCCCCCCGACAACCTGGACCTGTCCACTCAGAACGATGAACATTTCCTTCCCCACTTCTCCCTGCGCAGCAATAAATACATTCATTGTCATCCCCCCGACAACCTGGACCTGTCCACTCAGTACGATGAACATTTCCTTCCCCAATTCTCCCTGCGCAGCAATAAATACATTCATTGTCATCCCCCCGACAACCTGGACCTGTCCACTCAGAACGATGAACATTTCCTTCCCCACTTCTCCCTGCGCAGCAATAAATACATTCATTGTCATCCCCCCGACAACCTGGACCTGTCCACTCAGAACGATGAACATTTCCTTCCCCACTTCTCCCTGCGCAGCAATAAATACATTCATTGTCATCCCCCTGACAACCTGGACCTGTCCACTCAGAACGATGAACATTTCCTTCCCCACTTCTCCCTGCGCAGCAATAAATACATTCATTGTCATCCCCCTGACAACCTGGACCTGTCCACTCAGAACGATGAACATTTCCTTCCCCACTTCTCCCTGCGCAGCAATAAATACATTCATTGTCATCCCCCCGACAACCTGGACCTGTCCACTCAGTACGATGAACATTTCCTTCCCCACTTCTCCCTGCGCAGCAATAAATACATTCATTGTCATCCCCCTGACAACCTGTACCTGTCCACTCAGTACGATGAACATTTCCTTCCCCACTTCTCCCTGCGCAGCAATAAATACATTCATTGTCATCCCCCCGACAACCTGGTCCTGTCCACTCAGTACGATGAACATTTCCTTCCCCACTTCTCCCTGCGCAGCAATAAATACATTCATTGTCATCCCCCCGACAACCTGGACCCGTCCACTCAGTACGATGAACATTTCCTTCCCCACTTCTCCCTGCGCAGCAATAAATACATTCATTGTCATCCCCCCGACAACCTGGTCCTGTCCACTCAGTACGATGAACATTTCCTTCCCCACTTCTCCCTGCGCAGCAATAAATACATTCATTGTCATCCTCCCAACAACCTGGACCTGTCCACTCAGTACGATGAACATTTCCTTCCCCACTTCTCCCTGCGCAGCAATAAATACATTCATTGTCATCCTCCCAACAACCTGGACCTGTCCACTCAGTACGATGAACATTTCCTTCCCCACTTCTCCCTGCGCAGCAATAAATACATTCATTGTCATCCCCCCGACAACCTGGACCTGTCCACTCAGAACGATGAACATTTCCTTCCCCACTTCTCCCTGCGCAGCAATAAATACATTCATTGTCATCCCCCCGACAACCTGGACCTGTCCACTCAGTACGATGAACATTTCCTTCCCCACTTCTCTCTGCGTAGCAATAAATACATTCATTGTCATCCCCCTGACAACCTGGACCTGTCCACTCAGTACGATGAACATTTCCTTCCCCACTTCTCCCTGCGCAGCAATAAATACATTCATTGTCATCCCCCCGACAGCCTGGACCTGTCCACTCAGAACGATGAACATTTCCTTCCCCACTTCTCCCTGCGCAGCAATAAATACATTCATTGTCATCCCCCTGACAACCTGGACCTGTCCACTCAGTACGATGAACATTTCCTTCCCCACTTCTCCCTGCGCAGCAATAAATACATTCATTGTCATCCCCCCGACAACCTGGACCTGTTCACTCAGAACGATGGACATTTCCTTCCCCACTTCTCCCTGCGCAGCAATAAATACATTCATTGTCATCCTCCCAACAACCTGGACCTGTCCACTCAGTACGATGAACATTTCCTTCCCCACTTCTCCCTGCGCAGCAATAAATACATTCATTGTCATCCCCCTGACAACCTGGACCTGTTTACTCAGAACGATGAACATTTCCTTCCCCACTTCTCCCTGCGCAGCAATAAATACATTCATTGTCATCCCCCCGACAACCTGGACCTGTCCACTCAGTACGATGAACATTTCCTTCCCCACTTCTCTCTGCGTAGCAATAAATACATTCATTGTCATCCCCCCGACAACCTGGACCTGTCCACTCAGAACGATGAACATTTCCTTCCCCACTTCTCCCTGCGTAGCAATAAATACATTCATTGTCATCCCCCCGACAACCAGGACCTGTCCACTCAGTACGATGAACATTTCCTTCCCCACTTCTCCCTGCGCAGCAATAAATACATTCATTGTCATCCCCCCGATAACCTGGACCTGTCCACTCAGAACGATGAACATCTCCTTCCCCACTTCTCCCTGCGCAGCAATAAATACATTCATTGTCATCCCCCTGACAACCTGGACCTGTCCACTCAGTACGATGAACATTTCCTTCCCCACTTCTCCCTGCGCAGCAATAAATACATTCATTGTCATCCCCCCGACAACCTGGACCTGTCCACTCAGTACGATGAACATTTCCTTCCCCACTTCTCCCTGCGCAGCAATAAATACATTCATTGTCATCCCCCCGACAACCTGGACCTGTCCACTCAGAACGATGAACATTTCCTTCCCCACTTCTCCCTGCGCAGCAATAAATACATTCATTGTCATCCCCCTGACAACCTGGACCTGTCCACTCAGTACGATGAACATTTCCTTCCCCACTTCTCCCTGCGCAGCAATAAATACATTCATTGTCATCCCCCCGACAACCTGGACCTGTCCACTCAGTACGATGAACATTTCCTTCCCCACTTCTCTCTGCGCAGCAATAAATACATTCATTGTCATCCCCCCGACAACCTGGACCTGTCCACTCAGTACGATGAACATTTCCTTCCCCACTTCTCCCTGCGCAGCAATAAATACATTCATTGTCATCCCCCCGACAACCTGGACCTGTCCACTCAGTACGATGAACATTTCCTTCCCCACTTCTCCCTGCGCAGCAATAAATACATTCATTGTCATCCCCCCGACAACCTGGACCTGTCCACTCAGAACGATGAACATTTCCTTCCCCACTTCTCCCTGCGCAGCAATAAATACATTCATTGTCATCCCCCCGACAACCAGGACCTGTCCACTCAGTACGATGAACATTTCCTTCCCCACTTCTCCCTGCGCAGCAATAAATACATTCATTGTCATCCCCCCGACAACCAGGACCTGTCCACTCAGTACGATGAACATTTCCTTCCCCACTTCTCTCTGCGCAGCAATAAATACATTCATTGTCATCCCCCCAACAACCTGGACCTGTCCACTCAGAACGATGAACATTTCCTTCCCCACTTCTCCCTGCGCAGCAATAAATACATTCATTGTCATCCCCCCGACAACCTGGACCTGTCCACTCAGTACGATGAACATTTCCTTCCCCACTTCTCCCTGCGCAGCAATAAATACATTCATTGTCATCCCTCCAACAACCTGGACCTGTCCACTCAGTACGATGAACATTTCCTTCCTCACTTCTCCCTGCGCAGCAATAAATACATTCATTGTCATCCCCCCGACAACCTGGACCTGTCCACTCAGAACGATGAACATTTCCTTCCCCACTTCTCCCTGCTTACAATAAATACATTCATTGTCCTCCCTCCGACAACCAGGACCTGTCCACTCAGTACGATGAACATTTCCTTCCTCACTTCTCCCTGCGCAGCAATAAATACATTCATTGTCATCCCCCCGACAACCAGGACCTGTCCACTCAGAACGATGAACATTTCCTTCCCCACTTCTCCCTGCGCAGTAATAAATACATTCATTGTCATCCCCCCGACAACCTTGACCTGTCCACTCAGTACGATGAACATTTTCTTCCCCACTTCTCCCTGCGCCGCAATAAATACATTCATTGTCATCCCCCCGATAACCTGGACCTGTCCACTCAGAACGATGAACATTTCCTTCCCCACTTCTCCCTGCGCAGCAATAAATACGTTCATTGTCATCCCCCCGACAACCTGGACCTGTCCACTCAGTAGGATGAACATTTCCTTCCCCACTTTTCCCTGCGCAGCAATAAATACATTCATAGTCATTCTCCCGACAACCTGGACCTGTCCACTCAGTACGATGAACATTTCCTTCCCCACTTCTCCCTGCGCAGCAATAAATACATTCATTGTCATCCCCCCGGCAACCTGGACCTGTCCACTCAGTAGGATGAACATTTCCTTCCCAACTTCTCCCTGCGCAGCAATAAATACATTCATTGTCATCCCCCCGACAACCTTGACCTGTCCACTCAGAACGATGAACATTTCCTTCCCCACTTCTCCCTGCGCAGCAATAAATACATTCATTGTCATCCCCCCGGCAACCTGGACCTGTCCACTCAGTAGGATGAACATTTCCTTCCCAACTTCTCCCTGCGCAGCAATAAATACGTTCATTGTCGTCCCCCCGACAACCTGGACCTGTCCACTCAGAACGATGAACATTTCCTTCCCCACTTCTCCCTGCGCAGCAATAAATACATTCATTGTCATCCCCCCGACAACCTGGACCTGTCCACTCAGTACGATGAACATTTCCTTCCCCACTTCTCTCTGCGCAGCAATAAATACATTCATTGTCATCCCCCGACAACCTTGACCTGTCCACTCAGTACGATGAACATTTCCTTCCCCACTTCTCTCTGCGCAGCAATAAACACATTCATTGTCATCCCCCGACAACCTTGACCTGTCCACTCAGTACGATGAACATTTCCTTCCCCACTTCTCTCTGCGCAGCAATAAACACATTCCTTGTCATCCCCCCGACAACCTGGACCTGTCCACTCAGTACGATGAACATTTCCTTCCCCACTTCTCCCTGCGCAGCAATAAATGCATTCATTGTCATCCCCCTGACAACCTGGACCTGTCCACTCAGTACGATGAACATTTCCTTCCCCACTTCTCCCTGCGCAGCAATAAATACATTCATTGTTATCCCCCCGACAACCTGGACCTGTCCACTCAGTACGATGAACATTTCCTTCCCCACTTCTCCCTGCGCAGCAATAAATACATTCATTGTCATCCCCCCGACAACCTGGACCTGTCCACTCAGTACGATGAACATTTCCTTCACCACTTCTCCCTGCGCAGCAATAAATACATTCATTGTCATCCCTCCGACAACCTGGACCTGTCCACTCAGAACGATGAACATTTCCTTCCCCACTTCTCCCTGCGCAGCAATAAATACATTCATTGTCATCCCCCCGACAACCTGGACCTGTCCACTCAGAACGATGAACATTTCCTTCCCCACTTCTCCCTGCGCAGCAATAAATACATTCATTGTCATCCCCCCGACAACCTGGACCTGTCCACTCAGAACGATGAACATTTCCTTCCCCACTTCTCCCTGCGCAGCAATAAATACATTCATTGTCATCCCCCCGACAACCTGGACCTGTCCACTCAGAACGATGAACATTTCCTTCCTCACTTCTCCCTGCGCAGCAATAAATACATTCATTGTCATCCCCCCGACAACCTGGACCTGTCCACTCAGAACGATGAACATTTCCTTCACCACTTCTCCCTGCGCAGCAATAAATACATTCATTGTCATCCCCCCGACAACCTGGACCTGTCCACTCAGTACGATGAACATTTCCTTCCCCACTTCTCCCTGCGCAGCAATAAATACATTCATTGTCATCCCCCCGACAACCTGGACCTGTCCACTCAGAACGATGAACATTTCCTTCCCCACTTCTCCCTGCGCAGCAATAAATACATTCATTGTCATCCCCCCGACAACCTGGACCTGTCCACTCAGAACGATGAACATTTCCTTCCCCACTTCTCCCTGCGCAGCAATAAATACATTCATTGTCATCCCCCCGACAACCTGGACCTGTCCACTCAGTACGATGAACATTTCCTTCCCCACTTCTCCCTGCGCAGCAATAAATACATTCATTGTCATCCCCCTGACAACCTGGACCTGTCCACTCAGTACGATGAACATTTCCTTCCCCACTTCTCCCTGCGCAGCAATAAATATATTCATTGTGATCCCCCCGACAACCTAGACCTGTCCACTCAGTACGATGAACATTTCCTTCCCCACTTCTCCCTGCGCAGCAATAAATACATTCATTGTCATCCCCCCGACAACCTGGACCTATCCACTCAGTACGATGAACATTTCCTTCCCCACTTCTCCCTGCGCAGCAATAAATACATTCATTGTCATCCCCCCGACAACCTGGACCTGTCCACTCAGAACGATGAACATTTCCTTCCCCACTTCTCCCTGCGCAGCAATAAATACATTCATTGTCATCCCCCCGACAACCAGGACCTGTCCACTCAGAACGATGAACATTTCCTTCCCCACTTCTCCCTGCGCAGCAATAAATACATTCATTGTCATCCCCCCGACAACCTGGACCTGTCCACTCAGTACGATGAACATTTCCTTCCCCACTTCTCCCTGCGCAGCAATAAATACATTCATTGTCATCCCCCTGACAACCTGGACTTGTCCACTCAGTACGATGAACATTTCCTTCCCCACTTCTCCCTGCGCAGCAATAAATACATTCATTGTCATCCCCCCGACAACCTGGACCTGTCCACTCAGAACGATGAACATTTCCTTCCCCACTTCTCCCTGCGCAGCAATAAATACATTCATTGTCATCCCCCCGACAACCTGGACCTGTCCACTCAGTACGATGAACATTTCCTTCCCCACTTCTCCCTGCGCAGCAATAAATACATTCATTTACTATACCCAATTATTTACAGGGTGTGGTACATTTATACCATTTTTCATGCTCCTTGTCGCCTTGTGGCTCTAAATTCAACGTTTACATATTGTACACTAGTATCATATAGATAAATTAAAATCAAATGTTACATTCAAGAAATCTCAAGCCAAACCAGGAATCGAATCCTGAACGGCTGTACGTCGGCAGTGAACCATAAGTTACCCAGCATTAGCAAATCGTGTATATAAGTGTTTGTGAATTAGTAAGAGTATTAGCGTTACTCCCTACACGTAACATTATCTAGCATCCCCCAGCCTAGCACTCTCCCACAGTGGGAGGAGGTGAACATTTGTAATGTGTTTGGAGGGTCTGTCTTGAGTAATATTATCATGATAAGCGTCAAGAGTACACTACGTTTGTAAAGCTTCTGGAATCTCTTATCAAAGCATATAGCTTAAAATTATATTTCCCACTACATCTTGGTGTAGGCATTTGAAAGTTCTATAAAATATATATAAACATAAATACACGTTATTATACAAAACGCAAAACTTACTTTCAAACCTTGCTATCTTTTGAAACACACGATACAGCTTGTCATTACCTAGCGAATAATGTAGTCCTTGCACAGCTTTACCTTGCTACAGCTAGCCATGGCTTGTCCTTACCTTGCGGATAATGTAGTCCTTGGGCAGGAAGATGACGGGCTTGAGTTTCAGGACAATGTCTCTGAGCAGTGTCGCGTCACAGTCTTTGAACAGCTGTACCTTGCTACAGCTAGCCATGGCTTGTCCTTATCTTGCGGATAATGTAGTCCTTGGGCAGGAAGATGACGGGCTTGAGTTTCAGGACAATGTCTCTGAGCAGTGTCGCGTCACAGTCTTTGAACAGCTGTACCTTGCTACAGCTAGCCATGGCTTGTCCTTACCTTGCGGATAATGTAGTCCTTGGGCAGGAAGAGACCGGCTTGAGTTTCAGGACAATGTCTCTGAGCAGTGTCGCGTCACAGTCTTTGAACAGCTGTACCTTGCTACAGCTAGCCATGGCTTGTCCTTACCTTGCGGATAATGTAGTCCTTGGGCAGGAAGATGACGGGCTTGAGTTTCAGGACAATGTCTCTGAGCAGTGTCGCGTCACAGTCTTTGAACAGCTGTACCTTGCTACAGCTAGCCATGGCTTGTCCTTACCTTGCGGATAATGTAGTCCTTGGGCAGGAAGATGACGGGCTTGAGTTTCAGGACAATGTCTCTGAGCAGTGTCGCGTCACAGTCTTTGAACAGCTGTACCTTGCTACAGCTAGCCATGGCTTGTCCTTACCTTGCGGATAATGTAGTCCTTGGGCAGGAAGATGACGGGCTTGAGTTTCAGGACAATGTCTCTGAGCAGTGTCGCGTCACAGTCTTTGAACAGCTGTACCTTGCTACAGCTAGCCATGGCTTGTCCTTACCTTGCGGATAATGTAGTCCTTGGGAAGGAAGATGACGGGCTTGAGTTTCAGGACAATGTCTCTGAGCAGTGTCGCGTCACAGTCTTTGAACAGCTGTACCTTGCTACAGCTAGCCATGGCTTGTCCTTACCTTGCGGATAATGTAGTCCTTGGGCAGGAAGATGACCGGCTTGAGTTTCAGGACAATGTCTCTGAGCAGTGTTGCGTCACAGTCTTTGAACAGCTGTACCTTGCTACAGCTAGCCATGGCTTGTCCCTACCTTGCGAATAATGTAGTCCTTGGGCAGGAAGATGACCGGCTTGAGTTTCAGGACAATGTCTCTGAGCAGTGTCGCGTCACAGTCTTTGCACAGCTGTACCTTGCTACAGCTAGCCATGGCTTGTCCTTACCTTGCGGATAATGTAGTCCTTGGGCTGGAAGATGACCGGCTTGAGTTTCAGGACAATGTCTCTGAGCAGTGTCGCGTCACAGTCTTTGAACAGCTGTACCTTGCTACAGCTAGCCATGGCTTGTCCTTACCATGCGGATAATGTAGTCCTTGGGCAGGAAGAGACCGGCTTGAGTTTCAGGACAATGTCTCTGAGCAGTGTCGCGTCACAGTCTTTGAACAGCTGTACCTTGCTACAGCTAGCCATGGCTTGTCCTTACCTTGCGGATAATGTAGTCCTTGGGCAGGAAGATGACGGGCTTGAGTTTCAGGACAATGTCTCTGAGCAGTGTCGCGTCACAGTCTTTGAACAGCTGTACCTTGCTACAGCTAGCCATGGCTTGTCCTTACCTTGCGGATAATGTAGTCCTTGGGCAGGAAGATGACGGGCTTGAGTTTCAGGACAATGTCTCTGAGCAGTGTCGCGTCACAGTCTTTGAACAGCTGTACCTTGCTACAGCTAGCCATGGCTTGTCTTTACCTTGCGGATAATGTAGTCCTTGGGCTGGAAGATGACCGGCTTGAGTTTCAGGACAATGTCTCTGAGCAGTGTCGCGTCACAGTCTTTGAACAGCTGTACCTTGCTACAGCTAGCCATGGCTTGTCCTTACCTTGCGGATAATGTAGTCCTTGGGCAGGAAGATGACCGGCTTGAGTTTCAGGACAATGTCTCTGAGCAGTGTCGCGTCACAGTCTTTGAACAGCTGTACCTTGCTACAGCTAGCCATGGCTTGTCCTTACCTTGCGGATAATGTAGTCCTTGGGCAGGAAGATGACGGGCTTGAGTTTCAGGACAATGTCTCTGAGCAGTGTCGCGTCACAGTCTTTGAACAGCTGTACCTTGCTACAGCTAGCCATGGCTTGTCCTTACCTTGCGGATAATGTAGTCCTTGGGCAGGAAGATGACGGGCTTGAGTTTCAGGACAATGTCTCTGAGCAGTGTCGCGTCACAGTCTTTGAACAGCTGTACCTTGCTACAGCTAGCCATGGCTTGTCCTTACCTTGCGGATAATGTAGTCCTTGGGAAGGAAGATGACGGGCTTGAGTTTCAGGACAATGTCTCTGAGCAGTGTCGCGTCACAGTCTTTGAACAGCTGTACCTTGCTACAGCTAGCCATGGCTTGTCCTTACCTTGCGGATAATGTAGTCCTTGGGCAGGAAGATGACCGGCTTGAGTTTCAGGACAATGTCTCTGAGCAGTGTTGCGTCACAGTCTTTGAACAGCTGTACCTTGCTACAGCTAGCCATGGCTTGTCCCTACCTTGCGAATAATGTAGTCCTTGGGCAGGAAGATGACCGGCTTGAGTTTCAGGACAATGTCTCTGAGCAGTGTCGCGTCACAGTCTTTGAACAGCTGTACCTTGCTACAGCTAGCCATGGCTTGTCCTTACCTTGCGGATAATGTAGTCCTTGGGCTGGAAGATGACCGGCTTGAGTTTCAGGACAATGTCTCTGAGCAGTGTCGCGTCACAGTCTTTGAACAGCTGTTCCTTGCTACAGCTAGCCATGGCTTGTCCTTACCTTGCGGATAATGTAGTCCTTGGGCAGGAAGATGACCGGCTTGAGTTTCAGGACAATGTCTCTGAGCAGTGTCGCGTCACAGTCTTTGAACAGCTGTTCCTTGCTACAGCTAGCCATGGCTTGTCCTTACCTTGCGGATAATGTAGTCCTTGGGCAGGAAGATGACCGGCTTGAGTTTCAGGACAATGTCTCTGAGCAGTGTCGCGTCACAGTCTTTGAACAGCTGTACCTTGCTACAGCTAGCCATGGCTTGTCCTTACCTTGCGGATAATGTAGTCCTTGGGCAGGAAGATGACGGGCTTGAGTTTCAGGACAATGTCTCTGAGCAGTGTCGCGTCACAGTCTTTGAACAGCTGTACCTTGCTACAGCTAGCCATGGCTTGTCCTTACCTTGCGGATAATGTAGTCCTTGGGAAGGAAGATGACGGGCTTGAGTTTCAGGACAATGTCTCTGAGCAGTGTCGCGTCACAGTCTTTGAACAGCTGTACCTTGCTACAGCTAGCCATGGCTTGTCCTTACCTTGCGGATAATGTAGTCCTTGGGCAGGAAGATGACCGGCTTGAGTTTCAGGACAATGTCTCTGAGCAGTGTTGCGTCACAGTCTTTGAACAGCTGTACCTTGCTACAGCTAGCCATGGCTTGTCCCTGCCTTGCGAATAATGTAGTCCTTGGGCAGGAAGATGACCGGCTTGAGTTTCAGGACAATGTCTCTGAGCAGTGTCGCGTCACAGTCTTTGAACAGCTGTACCTTGCTTCAGCTGGCCATGGCTTGTCCTTACCTTGCGGATAATGTAGTCCTTGGGCAGGAAGATGACGGGCTTGAGTTTCAGGACAATGTCTCTGAGCAGTGTTGCGTCACAGTCTTTGAATAGCTGTACCTTGCTACAGCTGGCCATGGCTTGTCCTTACCTTGCGGATAATGTAGTCCTTGGGCAGCAAGATGACCGGCTTGAGTTTCAGGACAATGTCTCTGAGCAGTGTCGCGTCACAGTCTTTGAACAGCTGTACCTTGCTACAGCTGGCCATGGCTTGTCCTTACCTTGCAGATAATGTAGTCCTTGGGCAGGAAGATGACGGGCTTGAGTTTCAAGACAATGTCTCTGAGCAGTGTCGCGTCACAGTCTTTGAACAGCTGTACCTTGCTACAGCTAGCCATGGCTTGTCCTTACCTTGCGGATAATGTAGTCCTTGGGCAGGAAGATGACCGGCTTGAGTTTCAGGACAATGTCTCTGAGCAGTGTCGCGTCACAGTCTTTGAACAGCTGTACCTTGCTACAGCTGGCCATGGCTTGTCCTTACCTTGCGGATAATGTAGTCCTTGGGCAGGAAGATGACGGGCTTGAGTTTCAGGACAATGTCTCTGAGCAGTGTCGCGTCACAGTCTTTGAACAGCTGTACCTTGCTACAGCTAGCCATGGCTTGTCCTTAACTTTCGGATAATGTAGTCCTTGGGCAGGAAGATGACGGGCTTGAGTTTCAGGACAATGTCTCTGAGCAGTGTCGCGTCACAGTCTTTGAACAGCTGTACCTTGCTACAGCTAGCCATGGCTTGTCCTTACCTTGCGGATAATGTAGTCCTTGGGCAGGAAGAGACCGGCTTGAGTTTCAGGACAATGTCTCTGAGCAGTGTCGCGTCACAGTCTATGAACAGCTGTACCTTGCTACAGCTAGCCATGGCTTGTCCTTACCTTGCGGATAATGTAGTCCTTGGGCAGGAAGATGACGGGCTTGAGTTTCAGGACAATGTCTCTGAGCAGTGTCGCGTCACAGTCTTTGAACAGCTGTACCTTGCTACAGCTAGCCATGGCTTGTCCTTACCTTGCGGATAATGTAGTCCTTGGGCAGGAAGATGACCGGCTTGAGTTTCAGGACAATGTCTCTGAGCAGTGTCGCGTCACAGTCTTTGAACAGCTGTACCTTGCTACAGCTAGCCATGGCTTGTCCTTACCTTGCGGATAATGTAGTCCTTGGGCAGGAAGATGACCGGCTTGAGTTTCAGGACAATGTCTCTGAGCAGTGTCGCGTCACAGACTTTGAACAGCTGTACCTTGCTACAGCTAGCCATGGCTTGTCCTTACCTTGCGGATAATGTAGTCCTTGGGCAGGAAGACGACCGGCTTGAGTTTCATGACAATGTCTCTGAGCAGTGTCGCGTCACAGTCTTTGAACAGCTGTTCCTTGCTACAGCTAGCCATGGCTTGTCCTTACCTTTCGGATAATGTAGTCCTTGGGCAGGAAGATGACCGGCTTGAGTTTCAGGACAATGTCTCTGAGCAGTGTCGCGTCACAGTCTTTGAACAGCTGTTCCTTGCTACAGCTAGCCATGGCTTGTCCTTACCTTGCGGATAATGTAGTCCTTGGGCAGGAAGATGACCGGCTTGAGTTTCAGGACAATGTCTCTGAGCAGTGTCACGTCACAGTCTTTGAACAGCTGTACCTTGCTACAGCTAGCCATGGCTTGTCCTTACCTTGCGGATAATGTAGTCCTTGGGCAGGAAGATGACGGGCTTGAGTTTCAGGACAATGTCTCTGAGCTGTGTTGCGTCACAGTCTTTGAACAGCTGTACCTTGCTACAGCTAGCCATGGCTTGTCCTTACCTTGCGGATAATGTAGTCCTTGGGCAGGAAGATGACCGGCTTGAGTTTCAGGACAATGTCTCTGAGCAGTGTTGCGTCACAGTCTTTGAACAGCTGTACCTTGCTACAGCTAGCCATGGCTTGTCCTTACCTTGCGGATAATGTAGTCCTTGGGCAGCAAGATGACCGGCTTGAGTTTCAGGACAATGTTTTTGAGCAGTGTCGCGTCACAGTCTTTGAACAGCTGTACCTTGCTACAGCTAGCCATGGCTTGTCCTTACCTTGCGGATAATGTAGTCCTTGGGCAGGAAGATGACCGGCTTGAGTTTCAGGACAATGTCTCTGAGCAGTGTGGCGTCACAGTCTTTGAACAGCTGTACCTTGCTGAGTGTGTTTATGTGGACGTTGATGGCTACGTCAGTCTTCAGCTTTAGAGGCAACCACTCCGTTATACTTCGCTCGTCTAAGCAAACACATAATATGTGAATGTTCGCTCTGCAATTCCGTAATACGCACTTTGTTACACAGTTTCCTGTGTAATGCTCGACCAAAAACAAATAAGGATTACTCATAAATTTTAGGGAATTATTTGTATTGTGATTTGGGTTTTTTTGGGATTCGTTTACGGAAAGGTTTAGATGTAAGAAATGAATATTAAAATATACATTATGCATATAAAATGTAATGCATACTGATTTCGGCTGCAGTTGGCACGGATGAGCTATTTTTTGTGTATACTTTTGTTTTAAATAACATTCTTTTAATCTGTGATTGTAATGCGAAGAACTGAAGTGAATAACTAATTTAGAAAATACTTCATTTTAAACTCATTGCAATGAACAAATAGTTACTTAAGTCATGACAATAAAATCACTGATTAATAAAATAATACCTACATTTTGTTCGGCTGGGATTCAGACAATTTTGAAGTTATTTTTTATGGTTTGATTTTGGTCTCCAAAGTTGTTTAAATTAAGTCTCTGTTTGGAGTTTCGGCTTTAATGGAAAATGACATTCTTTGTGTTTGGTTCATGATTGAAATAAATAAATCACTGTTGGGAAATGGACTCTATACCTTGAGCAAGAACCCGCACAATTTGATTGTACAAACATAGCACGTAGATAATTGTCCTCACCCAGAGTTCGTTGTTGAGCCCAAGTGAAAGTGAACCAAAGTTTGACGCGGTCTTGCAGCTCCTGGGGTAGTTTCTGCGAGCGCATATAGTTGACGGTGGTGTCGACCAGGAACCTGAATTCGTTCTCCACCGCGGTGGCCGTCACCACGATGTCTCTCATCTACAACACACGACTGTAGGTGGCGCTCATTGCCGCCGGAACAGGGGGGTACCTGTCCACCCCTGGAGTTCGAGAGTGGGTCAATAATGTCGATTGGCCCCCCCCCCCTTTGAAATAGAGAATTCTGCTTATAATTAGTGCTCAAAAATGTAAAATACTATTATTTTATTAACACAACTTGTTACAGTTCTCTTTGCTCTTTTAAAAGCTCACGCAGACGAGGTAGCGAAACCCATTTTCTTCGAAATCTGAAGGTGTCAGATAGATACCTTTTGCACGGGCGTGCGTTTGTGTGTTGCACTGGGTGCACTGATTAGCTTTCTAGGAATATGACAAAATTAGACACTGCGTCAGTGATAATAATAAAACAGTGTTGATATAGAGTGTTACTTTTTAGTCGTACAAGTAGTAGTAGTCAGAGTATGTGCGCATGTGTTGGTATAACAATCATTGCGCAATTAGTTTATTTGTATGCTGAATTTCCAGAAAATACTATGTTTACCTTTCTTCTTATTGTACACAGTGGCATAACTAGATTTACATCGGAATGCAGCCTAGCAGTAGCCCCCCCCCCCAAACCCCAACCCCCTCTAACAACATAACTATAATCACTCCGGCGGCTGAGGCAGAACCGCATACGTCGAGAATTACGCTCTTGACGCACGTCACATTCATGCAGTGGCGTATCAAGGGATAGCCCCCCATGCTAAAAAAAAAAAAAAAAATACACGGAGAGAAGGAACCGTTTTCAATCTTAGGTACGCCTGTGTCAAGAATTCACATTCGATATCTCTTGATTTATACAAAAATTCATTAAGAAAAAGAATATACAAGAATAAGAAATAATAAGAATAAGAAACCTACTGTATGACATTGTACGATTCTGAAACGTGTTCACAGGCGTTTAAAACGTCACATGTAAAAAACTCGCCTTAGGCGAAAAGGGCTCCGGCGGCTGGGAATTACGCCCCTGGCCCCTTCCTGGTTGGTATGTTCTGGTATCCGCTCCCGGTGGCCGTTGTTTTAGTGTAAATGCGCTCGTGCAGTAGTTTATTCTAGTACGAGCTTGCCCGGGTGAGTTCATAATTATTGTGATTCGAAGTTTTAAAATAGGGGCGTGGTGTAGAAGCGCACGTTTCAAGATTGTTTTCAACAGTTGCTCGGAAAATGATATTTTTGTATTGATTGTGAGCGCATGTGAATCACAATGTAATTCATGCATGCCTTTCTACTTTCTAGGCCTATATTTATTGTTTGTTAGTGTGTGTGTGTGTCTGTGCTTGTATCTCAGGGTGTAGCTGTGGGCTACCTACAGAATTGTGTATGTATATACGAAATTAATACGTCGTGTGTGTCTTTCACGTTATGTGATGATGAGTTGATGATGTTTGTGTGCAATGCATGTATGCGTGCGTGATAGGTGTGCGTATGTGGGCATGCGCGTGTGCGTGTGAGTACACGCACCTGACCGAGAAGCATAGCGAAGACGAATACTCCCATTAGCCACAAACAAGCCATGAACACCATCTCATGCTTATTCACGGGCTTCGGGTTTCTTCCGATAGATGTCGCCGTCTTCGTAGCGAAGAAGAAGCATCGCAAGTACCTTAGGACAGTTCACAATCATTATTTAGTTTTGTGATAGTTTGGGCCTAGTTTCAGTCAGTTAGAAAGTCAGTCAATCAGTACTCACGCATTCCCCTCGCCGTTGAATGTCCAGCTGTTGAGTCCGATGCCCTCCCAGGCGGAGAAGGCGTAGTACATACAGGCGTTGCTGTGGATCATGTAGAGCATGTAAATGACTGCTCTCCCGACCCTTACCATTACCGGGTACGGCACCTTACTATCCAGGCGGTTGTACAGTTCATTAAACGTCTGGAACTGGAGAAAGATCAGCACTGCGTTTAGTTACTTCGATATACGTCAATGTTGGTCCAGGCATGTTACAAACAATCCTCACCTTCAGCATCCTTGGAAGTCGAACCACAACGAGAGAAAATCCAAACGGAATGTAGAGCAAATCCAGCGGAAGGAGTGATAGTAAGTCCATCTACGAATAAGACGGAAAGCATTGTTTAAGTACGTTTGACAAAGCCAAAGAGCTTTTGCCATAACTTAGTTAGGGTAGATAGCAAAATATCAACATTACTCTTGTTTCAGCTCGTTCCCTTCAGTTGATTGAAACTGTTGCTACAAATATTGTACTGTCCACCTCCTGTTGGTATCGGGAAGAGGAAACACAGTGAACGTTCCAAGTAAGACTATAGTATACTCCTCCCAGCAGAAAAACAACAAGCAGTGCCGGAGAATAATGTTCCTGCACCGACTTCGGTTCGTGTGGTGCAATCATCTCTTCAGAGACATTTACAAGTGTGCCATCACTACCCGGCAATGTTGACCAAGAGAGTGATCCATATCATATGTTTGAACGTCAGTAGAAAATGCTACATTAGTAATTAGTAGAATACTAGAGACCTACATCACAGAAGCCTTTTCGTGAAAGTACCTTAAACTGCGCTGTGTGGATATAGTTCTTCCTCATGAGGGCGGCTTCGGTGATCCAAATCCCTTGCTCCAGGTACATGACACGTGGCCTGAAGACTATGATGTCGATGAGATAGATGAAGTCGGCCGTGTAGTCGCAGGCCAGCCAGTACGGGGTGTTTCTAGGCGTCTGGTAGGGGAAGGTTGACCTCAGAGGGATGACCCACGCGTTGTAGAGGAAACACAGGGTCACGACCGACAACCATGCAATGTACCTGTAGCCTGGACAAGCGTCGGTCAACCACGCTCAGTGTTGCATGACAAGGAAAGATAAAAGCAAGATAAAATAAAAAATAAAAGTGGCTAGTGTTCAGCAACCAGAATCTTCTAATGAATCTCCTATAATAAACGACCTACAGACTGTTTGGGAAGCAAAATTATCGGATATTCGCAAGTACATTGACGAGGAGGTGAGTAGCCTGTAGGCAACTATTCATGAAGCCCTAAAACCCATCTACAAAAGACTTGAAGAGCAGGAACAAACAGTACTCTAGAAGGAACTGCCTTATATTTCATGGAATTCCTGAAGCGAACGAGGAAGACACAACAAAACTTGTCATCGAAGCAATAGATAACAATCTTAGAATGAACTACGCCCTTTCTCCTGCGGACATCGATCGCACCACCGCATAGGGCTTAAGTAACTAACTAGCTCTACCTCTGAAAACAATAATCATGGGCCGCGTAAACATACACCCATCATAGTCATAGCACTAGGGACGACATCTGGCGGCGTAAAAGGCATCTCAAAGGTACGCACATTTCAATAACCGAGTCACTAACAAGCCAAAGAATGAGTCTTGTACTGAAATGCGTCGGAATTTCTGGCAAAAAGAACGTTTGGACTCTAGACGGGAAAGTGTTTGAAGTGGATCCAGATGGAAGGAAGCACGCTATCACAAGTGAGAACGACGTCACTGGTCTGGCGAGCCGACTCGGACTAGCAAGCAAGTAACACGTCTGCTGTCCAAGTAGTTCTATATCATGTTTATGGTGCTACAGGCCTAGCTTGTATTACCTTCAGTGTAGTGCTAAGTCGCGTGCTGATCTCCGTGTTTCTATTGTTCCTTGACATCCTGCAATACAAATCGTATTAATGTTTTCTTCCGGTAGGCCTATGTCTATGTATAATGTATTCTCCATGTTATATGTATTTTATCATTTCTACAATGTAAGACTGTGCTCTCATCAGCAAATCTTAACACTTCCAGGTCTAAGATTAATATTTTAGAACTTAGATTCTTGTTTAATTTAGTTTGTTATATAAGAAGTAAGCATCAACATAATATTACTCTTTTGTTTCCGCCTATTAAGTTTAATTTTAGCTTTTTATCACTTCCATTTTCATAGAATGGAAGCAAAGAATTTTAGGGTAAATGTTACCAATAATATGGTAGGTTCAATATCTCAATCCCAAAAAAGCTCACTTTGTAACTTGAAAATCTAATACTTCAATGCACGCAGCATACGGGGCAATAAACTAGATCAATTGGCAGCTATCATTAAGACAATTACAAGTAAAGTACACGTGATTATAATAACGGAAACATGGGTAGCTAGCAATGAAACTAAATGTTACAACCTAGACAACTATAAATCAGTCTTCTCGTGTAGGCCCACTAGGAGGTCGGGTGGTGTGGGCATGTTCATTGCAAACGATTTGAAATTTCACACAATTGACAACAGCTTCAGTGATAACAACAACAGTTTCCTACAAATCGAAATCACCAACCTTAGGTGGACCCAAAGCATTATTTTAGGATCAGTTTATCATTCAAACTCCTATCATAGATATTTATTCCCTGTGTTCAATTTTCTGCGCTTGAGGTTTCCCTCCCCGCTTCCCCTGGCCCACAAGCCATTTGTAGTTCGGCTTCAGAACACCGGGAGCGCTAGCCAGATTTTCTTCTTCGCGAGGTAACTTCCCTCCCGTCTCGCCAAGCGCTATCCAGGTTTCCGGTATCTCACTCACGCTCAATGCTGCGATCGTTCTTTCTCTTTCCTTGTTGGTACGATTGCGTTGCAACACTGTACACAGCACTGACCATACTCAATTTTGTAGCCGAATCCGATATGCGAGCAATCTTTGATGCGAGTATGTGGAAGACCTTTGTCTTCATTCTGACTTAGATTGCGTACAGTTCTAATGGCGTGATGGCTCTGCCGAGAGGAAACGCGTGCAGTTTTAAAAATTGCGTTAATAATAGTAATAACTGTGTAGGACTGGTACCACCTGTACGATTCTTTTCATTCCGACAAGAGACAAAGACAGGCAGGTTTAGAGAACAATAAACAAAATTCGGAAACTTTACTTACTGTTCATTACAGTTCACTTCATACAAACATAATATGCTTTGTTCTTTATTTTTGTAATTCAAGATATTGGTTTTCATGAGCGCCACGAGAGGGAGGGGAGGGGGGAATAAAATAAAACATAATTTAATTCTAAAGTCGATTCGTCCCTTCACGAGTAAGTTAATTTCAACGCGATCTGATAAGTATTGTTATTTTTTTTATATTAATCTAAGCACCACATAAGCCTATTGACTGTAAATAAGTCTTTGTGACCTGTAACAGCGAAAAAAAAAACACACACACACAATTTAACAGCTTTCGGCTGCTTAGACCCACTATTTTATAAAATCCCCCCCCCCCTTCCTCCACCCTCGGTCGACGAATTCATGAATACGCCACTGCAGTTGGATCAAGCCCTTACAGTTCGTGTTGCAATTGATTCCTTTATGTTATATTGTACTTTCATATTTGTTATTGTAATATAATATAGAAATGTAATGTGTGTACAACACTGTAGCACAATTTCTTTTTTTTTTTGCATTTTTGTGGAGTATGTTCTATTCAGTTATTATAAAACTGATTTACAAAGGAGGGCAATGTTATTTTATATTATATATTTTATTATTTAAAAAAAAAATAATTAATGATATGGAGAGTTACCATCCCAATAGTATTTTAAACCAAGATAAAATACTAAACATCCAGTCAACTAAAGTTCCAGTTAACTAACCATGCAGTTAAGGAGAAAGTTTAAATAACTGTTTCCATCTAGGTTGTAGGGGTGGAAGCTCCCAAATTTGTCCGCAATGCGGTTTTTTGGATTTGTCAACACTTTTTAACCGATTTCGGGATGTTCAATTAGGTCCACGCGTACTTTGTCAAAACAGGGTTCCATTTTGATTCTCATTTAAATAAAGTTAGAAAACACTGTATGACATGGAAATCATCAAAACGTAGGAACAATATCTTGTGAGGTGCAAAAAATGGTAAATGGCCATGATTAACTAGTCACAAATATATAAGTTCCCATTAAATTGTAATATATAATTTGAACAAAAGCAAACCATAAAAAATAGTTATTACAACCCTGTAAGAACAATATCGTATGAGATTTAAATGGAAACTTGTAACTAGTCACAAGAAGTAAAACACACATTTAAATATTATATGCTACAGTCCAAAAAAAATAGTAGGTCTAATAATACAAACGAACGTAGGAAGTAGAAAGAATATTGTTTGAGATATGGCCCGTCTGGCCGCGAATGACCAAAGAAACAAAAAGTAAAACGCATTATAAACCCTATACATGAAATAAAAAAAAACGTAAGAGAATGTAAAAAATAAAAAATAAATAATAGGGAACTAAAATAGTCAGCGAGCACTTGACGTCTGGTGCAGAGGCCGGGGGCTGGCGTGGTCATATTGTATCAGTCTTATATATCTACAAATAACAATACTTATCGGAACGCGTTGAAATTGACATATTCGTAAAGGGCTGGATTGACTTTATAATTTCAATTTCAATTATTTGTTATTTATAATACAATACAATCCAATCCAATCCAATACAATACAATATATCCTTACATACTTTATAGCGCGTGTCGTATAGATAGCCGATATATAAATGTTATAGATAGATATTATAGATATAAAAATGTTAGAATTCCTGACATCCAGGATGGGCAAGTGCCCGATTTGCCCCCCGCCCCCCATCGCGAAACGAGAATTTCGTCTCGATCTTAGCACGCATAAGTGTGATTTTTGTATTTTGTATCAAGGTCTTGTCTTTACATAGGACCTTAAATATGCACACGTATAGGGGCATCATTCACAATAATAGCTGCAATGGCGAGTTTTTAATTGCAATTCGAATTGTGTTCCCAATCATAAGCACTCAGTCAGTTGTAGCTAGAAATACGAATTTATTTTTTATTTTATTTTTTAATTTAAAAACTATAAATATGTTCCATTAAGAAGTAGGAACACACGAATGTGCAGGCCAAACTATCTATTTCTGTGTTTTGGTTCGCTTGCATATAATGTTACGTAATAATTTATCTTGGCAATTCTAACTTGGTAAGTCCTTTTCCAACGCAAAAAACATGTAACTATATCGAGTCACGCCGACAGATACTGCTCTATGAAGGAAATCGCCCGCCGTAATCTTGAATACAGTACTTGCACATATTTATACTAAAAGGAAACAAATTACATCCATGTTGCTTTCTGTTAATCATATCAAACTTGCTCGTCATATTTTGATAACCACACGTACTCGAATATAGGATTTTATAAATTCGATAATATAAAAACTCAAAGCTGGTACCCATTTGACAACCACCGATTGAATCGGCTCCTCATTGGTAAACGAGACTTACTTCTCGCCGCTGGCAATCCTTACCGAGGTTTCCCTTTAGTCATAAGGCAAATGTTAGGATTGAGTCCTCCTAATAGCCCCCGGCCTTCCCCTTCCCACCTACACCACTAATCTAATGGATCAAGAGTGCAATATTAGCCTTCCGTCCGTCCTGGTATTGGACATCGGAATGAGTAATAAATAACTTAGACAATTATTGGTTATACATAAAAAGCATTACTAGATAACAATCATACTATCGTCATTGGGTTTGAAACTAATATAGTTAACACAAGGTTTGTCTCTAGACGCGACAACGTATCGATAAAAGTAATTCGTAAGAAAACGTCCGAGCCAGCCAGCCAACAGATCCGTGGAGAAATAACATGAATGGGACGAATTGGTGGCAACACTGTCTGGCGGTGACGGCTTGGCCGAGGCCTGGAGGTAGGGGAGACTCAGATAACACGACACTCGCGACTATCGTGAGAGAAAGATAGGAAATGGCAGAAACAGCATGAGTGAGTGAGACATATGAAACATGGGTATTGCTACTTTTGATACGGGCGAGGGGCAATCTGCAACCAAAAATGTGACTCCAGCGCTGTCGGTAATGTGAAGCGGAACTACGATTAGCTTGTAGGCGAGGGGAAGCGGAGAGTAAAATCACAGGCGCAGATAATTTAACACGGGCAATAACTATCTATAACACCCTTTATAATCTTTGCTCCTATCAAAACAACTCAATAAATTTGCAGGATTTCCTAACGCAGTTTGAATTGAAACTATCAAAATCAAAAAAGAAAACTATAAGATTCAGAGACTTTAATATGGATAAAAAGAAAAAGTATTCTAGTTAATAATTATAAAGATATTGTAAGCAGTAACGGCTTCACTATCTGCAACACAAAATATTCAACTCGACCAAGCAGCCAAAGTTCAATTGATCATGTCCTCTGTAATACACACACTAATCCAATTACTATCACAAACATTCAACATGACTTCTCCGACCACAACCTTATTCTAGCCGAAATACTCAAATCAACCATTAGACCACAAGCCAAAGGTATAAGTAGTATCTCCAAATTCAACCTAGATGTGTTTAAACACAATTTAAAAATAAATCCTAAAGTCTTAAATGAAACACTCACTCCAGATGAAATGTTTACGAAAATGATAGATAAAATTAACATTCATAAACAAAGATGTACACATACTGTTAATAGAAAACAAAAGGATCTGGAATTATGTCCATGGATTGATGATAATCTCATGTCTACTTGAGGAAAGGAGCAAGTTACATAAAAACACTTTAAAATACCCTAATGATACTGAACTAAAAAATAAATACAAAACGTTACGGAACAAAATAACAAAACTAATTAGAATTAAAAAATCCCCTTTCTTTGATAAGCATCTTCAAGATAACTTAAACAACCCCAAAAAAACATGGAAAATTATCAACCAAATTCTCTACAACAACAAAAAACACAATGAGGGTACTAAAATTGGCATCAAGACCAATGATCAAGTGGTAGATGGCCCAAAAATCTTAGTAAATGAATTTAGTTCTCATTTCCTGAACATTGGTTCTGATCTAGCTGCCAAAATACCAACTCCAAATAACTCTGAAATAACTCTGAAATAACCGTTCTAAACAATAACCCAAGTGCTAGCTCTTTTTTCCTTAAACCCACTTGTGAAAATGAAATCCTCAATCACATTCGACATCTAAAGAACAGTAGCTCAAACGGAAAGGATGGGATTTCAACCTGACTTATTAAAGAATCAGCTGTATTTCTTGTGCGACCAATTACTACTTTAATCAACAAATGTATTGAAACAGGCTCTGTTCCTAATGAACTAAAAATTGCCAAAATTATTGTTCTTCACAAAGGTGGGTCACAAAAAGATATAGGGAACTTTATACCAATTTCACTTTTACCTGTTTTATCCAAAATTCTTGAAAGAGTAGTTAAGGTAAGACTAAGCGCCTCTCTAGAGAAAATAGATTTTTTTCATGCAGGTCAATATGGGTTCCGTGACCGGATGGGGGTTGAGTCTTCCATTGTTGATCTAATTTCTAATATTCAGCATGAATTGGATGATGAAAAACTTGCAGTGCGATTATTTATTGACTTGAAGAAGGCATTTGACACTTTCAACCACTCAATACTACTTAGGAAAATGGATAAAATTGGGATAAAGGGTATTGCGTTAGACTGGTTCAAAAACTATTTACATAACAGAAGTCAGTTTGTGGCTATGGGCGATGTTTGGGGGACTGAGAAGCTGATCTCCTGTGGAGTTCCACAGGGTTCAGTCCTTGGCCCGCTTCTTTTCCTGATATACATCAATGACTTTTATCAATGTGGGATAACTGGCAAACTTCAATCGTTTAAAAATGACACTTACCTATTTATTTTGGAAAATGCATTGCAGTAATTATTAAGGAAATGCAACGTGATTTAGAAATTATAATTAATTGGTTAATTAAAACCGAATTATCTCTTAATATAATCAAAACCAATTACATGATTTTTAACGGTAAACATTTTAGTAAAGAAAAATACTCACTACAGCTATCAACCAACAACCATCCAATTAAGCTTGTACCTCATGTAAAATACTTAGGTCTACTTCTCCAACAAGATTTAAAATGGGATAAACAGCTTAAACATATTCGTGGAAAAATAACCCCTATTACAGGAATACTGAGAAGAATTTCTATTTTGCTAAAATCATCTACCATTAAGTCAATTTACTACTCCTTTATCCATAGTCACCTACAATATCTCAACGTTATATGGAGAGCAGTACCAAAATATAAGATTCAAGAGATTAGCGTCATACAAAACAGGGCTATAAGAAATATATTCAATCTGGCATTCTCCACACTTCGCTCTGACATGTATTCTGAACACCAAATCCTTCCGGTTCAATCCATATGTGACTATCAAACATACATTTTCATTCACAAAGCTATCAACAAAACCATAGCTTCTAACCTAGAATATAAAACTAACTCACACCTTCACTCCCACAACACCAGGACTAAAAACGACCTACGCTTAAAGAATATCCAAAGTACATATTTAGGAAAGCTAGTATCATGCATAATACCTAAATTTTCGCATTTTTACAGCTAGACTGACTGACACTGACACTGGTGCATATCGATAAAACGGACTGTTTTACCGACTGTCTTCCTGCATACAAAATGTTGTCATAACCAAAATATCCATTACACGTGTATTATGAAGCAAACCACGAATATCAGCAAAAAAAAGGAAATTTACTATACTTGCAATGCGAGCTTATTGAATGGCAGCTGAGGCTGTTGTTCTCCGCGATGTTGATTGTATGCTGTTCCGTCCGCAATCAATGACATACCCTCAAATAAACAGTTTCCAATTGTTTTTCCAATTTTAAATATGTTAAGGCATTTCCCATATCCAAAAAAAATTATTTAATTTACACCTTGAATGCTTAACGTTCACGGATAACGTAATATTTTATGACAATTTAGGAATATAAACTGGGTTTCGCAAAGTGTTTTGCTTCAAACGCCATGTTCGTACATAGCATATGGATGCCGACACTTCCGAAATTAAGGTGAAAATATGTGTAAAGATTAGCGATTTTATAAAATCGATAGAAAAGAGAATGAAATTGACTGATGTAAATATATGATTGAAAGGGATATGTGTATTTAGTTTTATAAATGTTTATAGTATAACATACATGATAATACAAAAAGAGCAAAATACCGTTTACAACAGTAAAACCCTACATTTCGCGATCGCAGAGCTTAAATGCGGGTAAAACATATCCCTATATAGAGCCAAGGAATACAGACAAAGAGCGCGCTCATATAGTGTTGTGCGGATTGGACTTAATTGAAAAAAAAGACCAGCACACGTACTCCTTGATGACACCACATAAGACAGAAACGTCATAATTATTCGTCCTTGAGGTAGCGAATTGCTATCATTCTAACATTTCACATAAATATAAGGAGATCAAATAAAATTGCAAAACGTTTAGAACTCAATCATAAAAATATAAACAATGAAAATCGTAACAAAAGCAAACACAACAAACGTAACAAGATAAGTACCTCGATAAATACTAAACAACTATATAGTATAGAGATTTCTTTACCTTGAGGATTCAATGCGCCAGAAGGTTTCAGGTTCTTAACCCATAACCAGCAGGCGAGCCACCAAGCTACTGTCACCTCCTCGTGCAGTGGGTGACTTTCGTCGGCGTCGGCGGCTCTGTCGGACAGAGGGGGTGGTTGGACGGCATGCCCGGCTGAAAGTACACATGTAGCTTTGAACGTTCTACCCTAGTCTGTCGGACAGAGGGAGTGGTTGGACGGGATGCCCGGCTGAAAGTACACGTGTTGCTTTGAACGTTCTACCCTAGTCTGTCGGACAGAGGGGGGGTTGGACGGCATGCCCGGCTGAAAGTACACGTGTTGCTTTGAACGTTCTACCCTTGTCAGTCGGACAGAGGGAGTGGCTGGACGGCATGCCCGGCTGAAAGTACACGTGTTGCTTTGAACGTTCTAACCTTGTCTGTCGGACAGAGGAGTGGTTTAAAAGCATGCCAGACTGAAAGTACACGTGTTGCTTTGAACGTTCTACCCTTGTCTGTTGGACAGAAAGGGGGGGTTGGTCGGCATGCCCGGCTGAAAGTACACGTGTTGTTTTGAACGTTCTACCCTTGTCTGTTGGACAGAGGGGTGGTTGGACGGCATGCCCGGCTGAAAGTACACGTGTAGCTTTAAACGTTCTACCCTTGTCTGTCAGACAGAGGGGGGGTTGGACGGCATGACCGGCTGAAAGTACACGTGTAGCTTTGAACGTTGTACCCTTGTCTGTCGGACAGAGGGGTGGTTGGTCGGCATGCCCGGCTGAAAGTACACGTGTAGCTTTGAACGTTGTACCCTTGTCTGTCGGACAGAGGGGGTGGTTGGACGGCATGCCCAGCTGAAAGAACACGTGTAGCTTTGAACATTGTACCCTTGTCTGTTGGACAGAGGGGGTGGTTGGACGGCATGCCCAGCTGAAAGTACACGTGTTGCTTTTAACGTTCTACCATTGTCTGTCGGACAGGGGGGGGGGTTGGACGGCATTCCCGGCTGAAAGTACACGTGTAGCTTTGAACGTTGTACCCTTGTCTGTTGGACAGAGGGGGTGGTTGGACGGCATGCCCAGCTGAAAGTACACGTGTTGCTTTTAACGTTCTACCCTTGTCTGTCGGACAGGGGGGGGGGGGGGGGTTGGACGGCATGCCCGGCTAAAAGTACACGTGTTGCTTTGAACGTTCTACCCTTGTCTGTCGGACAGAGGGAGTGGTTGGACGGCATAACCGGCTGAAAGATCACGTGTTGCTTTGAACGTTCTACCCTTGTCTGTCGGACAGAGGAGTGTTTGGACGGCATGCCCGGCTGAAAGTACACGTGTAGCTTTGAACGTTCAACCCTTGTCAGTCGGACAGAGGGGGTGGTTAGACGGCATGCCCGGCTGAAAGTACACGTGTTGCTTTGAACGTTCTACCCTTGTATGTCGGACAGAGGGGTGGTTGGACGGCATGCCCGGCTGAAAGTACACGTGTTGCTTTAAACGTTCTACCTTTGTCTGTTGGACAGAGGGGTGGTTGGACGGCATGCCGACTGAAAGTACACGTGTTGCTTTGAACGTTCTACCCTTGTCTGTTGGACAGAGAGGGTGGTTGGACGGCATGCCCGGCTGAAAGTACACGTGTAGCTTTGAACGTTGTACCCTTGTCTGTTGGACAGAGGAGTGGTTGGACGGCATGCCCGGCTGAAAGTACAGGTGTAGCTTTGAACGTTGTACCCTTGTCTGTTGGACAGAGGGGGTGGTTGGACGGCATGCCCAGCTGAAAGTACACGTGTTGCTTTTAACGTTCTGCCCTTGTCTGTCGGACAGAGGGGGGGTTGGACGGCATGCCCGGCTGAAAGTACACGTGTTGCTTTGAACGTTCTACCCTTGTCCGTCGGACAGAGGGAGTGGTTGGACGGCATGCCCGGCTGAAAGTACACGTGTTGCTTTGAACGTTCTACCCTTGTCTGTTGGACAGACGGGTGGTTGGACGTCATGCCCGGCTGAAAGTACACGTGTAGCTTTGAACGTTCTACCCTTGTCTGTCGGACAGAGGGGGGGTTGGACGGCATGCCCGGCTGAAAGTACACGTGAAGCTTTGAACGTTGTACCCATGTCTGTCGGACAGAGGGGTGGTTGGTCGGCATGCCAGGCTGAAAGTACACGTGTAGCTTTGAACGTTGTACCCTTGTCTGTCGGTCAGAGGGGGTGGTTGGACGGCATGCCCAGCTGAAAGTACACGTGTTGCTTTTAACGTTGTACCCTTGTCTGTTGGACAGAGGGGGTGGTTGGACGGCATGCCCAGCTGAAAGTACACGTGTAGCTTTGAACGTTGTACCGTTGTCTGTTGGACAGACGGGGTGGTTGGACGGCATGCCCAGCTGAAAGTACACGTGTTCCTTTTAACGTTCTACCCTTGTCTGTCGGACAGGGGGGGGGTTGGACGGCATGCCCGGCTGAAAGTACACGTGTAGCTTTGAACGTTGTACCCTTGTCTGTTGGACAGAGGGGGTGGTTGGACGGCATGCCCAGCTGAAAGTACACGTGTTGCTTTTAACGTTCTACCCTTGTCTGTCGGACAGGGGGGGGGGGGGGGGGGGTTGGACGGCATGCCTGGCTGAAAGTACACGTGTTGCTTTGAACGTTCTACCCTTGTCTGTCGGACAGAGGGAGTGGTTGGACGGCATGCCCGGCTGAAAGTACACGTGTTGCTTTGAACGTTCTACCCTTGTCTGTCGGACAGAGGAGTGGTTGGACGGCATGCCCGGCTGAAAGTACACGTGTTGCTTTGAACGTTCTACCCTTGTCTGTCGGACAGAGGAGTGGTTGGACGGCTTGCCCGGCTGAAAGTACACGTGTTGCTTTGAACGTTCTACCCTTGTCTGTTGGACAGAGAGGGTGGTTGGACGGCATGCCCGGCTGAAAGTACACGTGTTGCTTTGAACGTTTTACCCTTGTCTGTTGGACAGAGGGGGTGGTTGGACGGCATGCCTGGCTGAAAGTACACGTGTTGCTTTGAACGTTCTACCCTTGTCTGTTGGACAGAGGAGTGGTTGGACGGCATGCCCGGCTGAAAGTACACGTGTTGCTTTGAACGTTCTACCCTTGTCAGTCAGACAGAGGGGTGGTTGGACGGCATGCCCGGCTGAAAGTACACATGTTGCTTTAAACGTTCTACCCTTGTCTGTTGGACAGAGGGGGTGGTTGGACGGCATGCCCGGCTGAAAGTACACGTGTTGCTTTGAACGTTCTACCCTTGTCTGTTGGACAGAGGGGTGGTTGGACGGCATACCCGGCTGAAAGTACACATGTTGCTTTGAACGTTCTACCCTTGTCTGTCGGACAGAGGGAGTGGCTGGACGGCATGCCCGGCTGAAAGTACACGTGTTGCTTTGAACGTTCTACCCTTGTCTGTCGGACAGAGGAGTGGTTTAACGGCATGCCAGACTGAAAGTACACGTGTTGCTTTGAACGTTCTACCCTTGTCGGTTGGACAGAGGGGGGTTTGGACGGCATGCCCGGCTGAAAGTACACGTGTTGCCAGGAACGTTGTACCCTTGTCGGTTGGACAGAGGGGTGGTTGGACGGCATGCTTGGCTGAAAGTACACGTGTTGCTTGGAACGTTCTACCCTTGTCGGTTGGACAGAGGGGGGGTTGGACGGAATGCCCGGCTGAAAGTACACGTGTAGCTTTGAACGTTGTACCCTTGTCTGTTGGACAGAGGGGGTTGGTTGGACGGCATGCCCGGCTGAAAGTACACGTGTAGCTTTGAACGTTGTACCCTTGTCTGTCGGACAGAGGGGTGGTTGGACGGCATGCCCGGCTGAAAGTACACGTGTTGCTTTGAACGTTCTACCTTTCTCTGTCAGACAGAGAGGTGGTTGGACGGCATGCCCGGCTGAAAGTACACGTGTAGCTTTGAACGTTCTACCTTTGTCTGTCAGACAGAGAGGTGGTTGGACGGCATGCCCTGCTGAAAGTACACGTGTTGCTTTGAACGTTCTACCTTTGTCTGTCAGACAGAGGGGTGGTTGGACGGCATGCCCGGCTAAAAGTACACGTGTTGCTCTGAACGTTCTTCCCTTGTCTGTTGGACAGAGGGGTGGTTGGACGGCATGCCCGGCTGAAAGTACACGTGTAGCTTTGAACGTTGTACCCTTGTCTGTCGGACAGAGGGGTGGTTGGACGGCATGCCCGGCTGAAAGTACACAAGTTGCGTTGAACGTTCTACCTTTGTCTGTCAGACAGAGAGGTGGTTGGATGGCATGCCCGGCTGAAAGTACACGTGTAGCTTTGAACGTTCTACCTTTGTCTGTCAGACAGAGAGGTGGTTGGACGGCAAGCCCGGCTGAAAGTACACGTGTTGCTTTGAACGTTCTACCTTTGTCTGTCAGACAGAGGGGTGGTTGGACGGCATGCCCGGCTAAAAGTACACGTGTTGCTCTGAACGTTCTTCCCTTGTCTGTTGGACAGAGGGGTGGTTGGACGGCATGCCCGGCTGAAAGTACACGTGTTGCTTTGAACGTTCTACCTTTGTCTGTTGGACAGAGGGGTGGTTGGACGGCATGCCCGGCTGAAAGTACACGTGTAGCTTTGAACGTTCAACCCTTGTCAGTCGGACAGAGGGGGTGGTTGGACGGCATGCCCGGCTCTAAGTACACGTGTTGCTTTGAACGTTCTACCCTTGTATGTCGGACAGAGGGGTGGTTGGACGGCATGCCCGGCTGAAAGTACACGTGTTGCTTTGAACGTTCTACCTTTGTCTGTTGGAAAGAGAGGTGGTTGGACGGCATGCCCGGCTGAAAGTACACGTGTTGCTTTGAACGTTCTACCCTTGTCTGTTGGACAGAGAGGGTGGTTGGACGGCATGCCCGGCTGAAAGTACACGTGTAGCTTTGAACGTTGTACCCGTGTCTGTTGGACAGAGGAGTGGTTGGACGGCATTCCCGGCTGAAAGTACAGGTGTAGCTTTGAACGTTGTACCCTTGTCTGTTGGACAGAGGGGGTGGTTGGACGGCATGCCCAGCTGAAAGTACACGTGTTGCTTTTAACGTTCTGCCCTTGTCTGTCGGACAGAGGGGGGGTTGGACGGCATGCCCGGCTGAAAGTACACGTGTTGCTTTGAACGTTCTACCCTTGTCCGTCGGACAGAGGGAGTGGTTGGACGGCATGCCCGGCTGAAAGTACACGTGTTGCTTTGAACGTTCTACCCTTGTCTGTTGGACAGACGGGTGGTTGGACGTCATGCCCGGATGAAAGTACACGTGTAGCTTTGAACGTTCTACCCTTGTCTGTCGGACAGAGGGGGGGTTGGACGGCATGCCCGGCTGAAAGTACACGTGTAGCTTTGAACGTTGTACCCATGTCTGTCGGAAAGAGGGGTGGTTGGTCGGCATGCCCGGCTGAAAGTACACGTGTAGCTTTGAACGTTGTACCCTTGTATGTCGGATAGAGGGGTGGTTGGACGGCATGCCCGGCTGAAAGTACACGTGTTGCTTTGAACGTTCTACCTTTGTCTGTTGGACAGATGGGTGGATGGACGGCATGCCCGGCTGAAAGTACACGTGTAGCTTTGAACGTTGTACCCTTGTCTGTTGGACAGAGGAGGGGTTGGACGGCATGCCCGGCTGAAAGTACAGGTGTAGCTTTGAACGTTGTACCCTTGTCTGTTTGACAGAGGGGGTGGTTGGACGGCATGCCCAGCTGAAAGTACACGTGTTGCTTTTAACGTTCTGCCCTTGTCTGTCGGACAGAGGGGGGGTTGGACGGCATGCCCGGCTGAAAGTACACGTGTTGCTTTGAACGTTCTTCCCTTGTCCGTCGGACAGAGGGAGTGGTTGGACGGCATGCCCGGCTGAAAGTACACGTGTTGCTTTGAACGTTCTACTCTTGTCTGTTGGACAGACGGGTGGTTGGACGTCATGCCCGGCTGAAAGTACACGTGTAGCTTTGAACGTTCTACCCTTGTCTGTCGGACAGAGGGGGGGTTGGACGGCATGCCCGGCTGAAAGTACACGTGTAGCTTTGAACGTTGTACCCATGTCTGTCGGACAGAGGGGTGGTTGGTCGGCATGCCCGGCTGAAAGTACACGTGTAGCTTTGAACGTTGTACCCTTGTCTGTCGGTCAGAGGGGGTGGTTGGACGGCATGCCCAGCTGAAAGTACACGTGTTGCTTTTAACGTTGTACCCTTGTCTGTTGGACAGAGGGGGTGGTTGGACGGCATGCCCAGCTGAAAGTACACGTGTAGCTTTGAACGTTGTACCCTTGTCTGTTGGACACAGGGGGTGGTTGGACGGCATGCCCAGCTGAAAGTACACGTGTTGCTTTTAACGTTCTACCCTTGTCTGTCGGACAGGGGGGGGGTTGGACGGCATGCCCGGCTGAAAGTACACGTGTAGCTTTGAACGTTCTACCCTTGTCAGTCGGACAGAGGGGGTGGTTGGACGGCATGCCCGGCTGAAAGTACACGTGTTGCTTTGAACGTTCTACCCTTGTCTGTCGGACAGAGGGGTGGTTGGACGGCATGCCCGGCTGAAAGTACACGTGTTGCTTTGAACGTTCTACCTTTGTCTGTTGGTCCGAGGGGTGGTTGGACGGCTTGCCCGGCTGAAAGTACACCTGTTGCTTTGAACGTTCTACCCTTGTCTGTTGGACAGAGAGGGTGGTTGGACGGCATGCCCGGCTGAAAGTACACGTGTTGCTTTGAACGTTTTACCCTTGTCTGTTGGACAGAGGGGGTGGTTGGACGGCATGCCTGGCTGAAAGTACACGTGTTGCTTTGAACGTTCTAGTCTTGTCTGTTGGACAGAGGAGTGGTTGGACGGCATGCCCGGCTGAAAGTACACGTGTTGCTTTGAACGTTCTACCCTTGTCAGTCAGACAGAGGGGTGGTTGGACGGCATGCCCGGCTGAAAGTACACATGTTGCTTTGAACGTTCTACCCTTGTCTGTTGGACAGAGGGGGTGGTTGGACGGCATGCCCGGCTGAAAGTACACGTGTTGCTTTGAACGTTCTACCCTTGTCTGTTGGACAGAGGGGTGGTTGGACGGCATACCCGGCTGAAAGTACACGTGTTGCTTTGAACGTTCTACCTTTGTCTGTTGGACAGAGGGGTGGTTGGACGGCATACCCGGCTGAAAGTACACATGTTGCTTTGAACGTTCTACCCTTGTCTGTCGGACAGAGGGAGTGGCTGGACGGCATGCCCGGCTGAAAGTACACGTGTTGCTTTGAACGTTCTACCCTTGTCTGTCGGACAGAGGAGTGGTTTAACGGCATGCCAGACTGAAAGTACACGTGTTGCTTTGAACGTTCTACCCTTGTCGGTTGAACAGAGGGGGGGTTGGACGGCATGCCCGGCTGAAAGTACACGTGTTGCTTGGAACGTTCTACCCTTGTCGGTTGGACAGAGGGGGGGTTGGACGGAATGCCCGGCTGAAAGTACACGTGTAGCTTTGAACGTTGTACCCTTGTCTGTTGGACAGAGGGGGGTGGTTGGACGGCATGCCCGGCTGAAAGTACACGTGTAGCTTTGAACGTTGTACCCTTGTCTGTCGGACAGAGGGGTGGTTGGACGGCATGCCCGGCTGAAAGTACACGTGTTGCTTTGAACGTTCTACCTTTGTCTGTCAGACAGAGAGGTGGTTGGACGGCATGCCCGGCTGAAAGTACACGTGTAGCTTTGAACGTTCTACCTTTGTCTGTCAGACAGAGGGGTGGTTTGACGGCATGCTCGGCTGAAAGTACACGTGTAGCTTTGAACGTTGTACCCTTGTCTGTTGGACAGAGGAGTGGTTGGACGGCATGCCCGGCTGAAAGTACACGTATAGCTTTGAACGTTGTACCCTTGTCTGTTGGACAGAGGAGTGGTTGGACGGCATGCCCGGCTGAAAGTACAAGTGTTGCTTTTAACGTTCTACCCTTGTCTATCGGACAGAGGGGGGGTTGGACGGCATGCCCGGCTGAAAGTACACGCGTTGCTTTGAACGTTCTACCCTTGTCTGTCGGACAGAGGGAGTGGTTGGACGGCATGCCCAGCTGAAAGTACACGTGTTGCTTTGAACGTTCTACCCTTGTCTGTTGGACAGAAAGGGGGGGTTGTTCGGCATGCCCGGCTGAAAGTACACGTGTTGCTTTGAACGTTCTACCCTTGTCTGTTGGACAGAGGGGGTGGTTGGACGGCATGCCCAGCTGAAAGTACACGTGTTGCTTTTAACGTTCTACCCTTGTCTGTCGGACAGGGGGGGGGGGGGGGGGGGGTTGGACGGCATGCCCGGCTGAAAGTACACGTGTTGCTTTGAACGATCTTCCCTTGTCTGTCGGACAGAGGGAGTGGTTGGACGGCATAACCGGCTGAAGGATCACGTGTTGCTTTGAACGTTCTACCCTTGTCTGTCGGACAGATAGACCGGGCGCCGCCTCAGAAATATGTTTTGCACTGCTGCACCCCTTTTGAGGCAGAAAATGCAATATGCCATGAGTTAGACGAAGTAAATGTGCATCTCAAGTCACCGTGCCTTTTTTGCCTTTGTGGTGCAAACGCCGAATAATTTAATTTGAAATTCATAATTTTTCCTATTGTAATCGCACGCATATGATTGAATATAGTCTTGTATCATCACTATTTACTTTGATACGACGACATGTAATATATCAAATGAAAGATCTTACAACGCTTGTTCATAATATATGCAACGGCAGTTCATCAGATGGATGTAACGAAACACAAATCGTGAATTAATTACGGAATTAATCTACTTCGAAGGAAGCTTATTTTATCAGTTTTTTTTACAATAGTAGAAATGAAAAAAACATTGCAACTAATAGCTCATACGATGCATCATAGTGTAAGCTTTATATATTGTCTCTTGTTATTTTTATGTATTTTTATTATTACGCCCACAATGAACAATAATAGTGAACCACGTGACCGTCTTACGGAAACCATGAAAGTTTGTTTTTATCCATGCAAGGTCACAGTAATTTTTATTTGGTGCAAAATGTACTTTAAAATGGACCTAATACTAAATTGTATGTTAAGAACAGTCAGTTATGGATTTTTGTATTTTTGTTTAGTAAACAAAGAATGTTATAGTATTTTGAATTTACGTTTTCTTTAGATTTTGCGACTTTGTCCAGCCCTAACCTCGGTATAATTACTTAAATGTAGATAAATATTTGTATCAAATTAATGAACATTAAATTGTGAGCTCTATTGAAGTTACCAATTTGCATTATCTATTTTGGTTTTCAAGTGTTTCGTCTTCTTATCCGACGATGCGTATTTCCACTACTTCTAGTTTTCAAGCATCGAGATTTTTGTTTTGAGCGCGGAACGTGGAAGACTCGCTCTTTAGTTCTCGTAAGGATAGTCCCGTCCCATTCGGTGCCGAGTGACCCACGGCTGCAACATTCCTTGTATTGACAGCCCATCTGGGAGTAATAAACAAGGTTGTATACTCACTCAGTAATCTTTGCTAAAAGATTTGTTCTGCTAGTTTTTCAAGTCGGTGCTTTCAATGTGTGACAAGACACTGACGGGAGTTGTCACATTGTGTTGTTGGTTCCGCACAGTATTTCGTTATCTTTATCGAGTTGTGCATAGTATTATAATTTATAAAATATTACATTTTAATTTATGTCTACGTTTGTATTGTGTTTCTGTTGGTATATATAGTTAATTGTATTGTTTTCATAGTGAACAATAATTGGTGCACATAAACGTGTAGGTGAATGCTTTTAATTTATGTTCATGTTAGGGTAGTAACTTTCAAGCAATCACACGCAGAAATTACCACGTAATTTCACCTATCCGTGTAATGTCAGTAATATAAACCAGATCTATATGTTGGTTTTTACTTTGTATACAAGATGATTTTTCGTTTAACCATTTGGGTTGAAAAAATAATAATTCGAGTTAGCATTATTATTTCGACGATTTTTCCTCAAAACTAATGATCCGCATAGAAGCTTGTGATGCTCAAAATTTCTCTCCGTTCGACCGCTATCGCGAGAAAAATATAACAAACAAAAACAAAAGTACTGTCATAAGTAGAGACTGAAAACGCTCGCTTCGCTCGCTTCCATACATTTGTGCCTACATTTTTTCACTAAGCTATAAGTAGGATTATTATTTGTCATTTATACTGCTATTATTATTATTCGTATGTGTCATTGATTATTATTTATTCTATATGAAAGATTTGTAAATAATTATCGAAACTCACAATCAATAATTGAAGTGGAAGTGCAAAGGTTTATCGTTTTATCGTTTTATTTTCATTTACGACCACTTTCCGCTCCGTCACAACAACCGTCCCATTCAGTCTATTCAACCTTGGCATGCCGCTTTACACCCTGCCTCCCCCCGCCGATATCCTACTGCGTTTAGGGGCTAGTTAGCGAGCCTCACAACTTCTGGAGACGAGAAACTATGTCATTTTGTACTACATCATCTCACAAACCAATTTTTATCTCGTAAGTTATACACACATTAATGAAACAAATTGTGGATGTATATTAAATGTGAATGTGAAATCATTCTTGTTTGATTTTTACTTCTATGAAGTCATCGTTGTTTCTACTATTTCACTGAAAAATGTGTGATCGTTAAAAAAACTCTTTTCATCACGATAAAAAAATTCATAATTCCCGAATTATAATAAAAGACAAGCATTTCACTGTTGAAAACCATGTATTCAACTGATATGTATTACGTACTGAACTTTTATTAAAGAAAATCCTCATATTGATCAAATTATAAGAGATGAAAAACGTATCCATCTTTGCGGATAAGCTACAGATTGCCGTGGAAAACTACTCATAACTGGCGTAATTTCATAAATACAAACAAAATGCAAGGGACATAACTTTTTAATAACTAAATGGTCGTTATGATCAATGCTTTGTATATTAAGAATTCGATTTGTTTAGTACCATAACAAAACTTATAAGATATTACCTTATTGAAAAAGATAAATTTCCGGATGTTGATTACATTTTATGACATGGTATGTAATGTAGCTACTTGAATGTTATACAGTTGTATTGTGTGTTTCAATAGCTTTCATTTGATATATAACACATACAATATTGATTATGATAAAAGGGTAATGGTACCCGACATTCGTATCCGTGCATGCCCATTAATTCGCGCAAGTGCCATCACTTAGATACGATTATTTTCCGTTTGCACCACTGAGGCAAAAAAGGCACGGTGCCTTGATATGCACATTACCTTTATCTATCTAATGATGTATTGCAATTTCTGCCTCAACAGGGGTGCAGCTAACACCCCGAAATATCAACATTTTTCAAGGGTGGCTCCCGAACTAAGAGAAGTGTTTGGACGGCATGCCCGGCTGAAAGTACACGTGTAGCTTTGAACGTTCAACCCTTGTCAGTCGGACAGAGGGGGTGGTTGGACGGCATGCCCGGCTGAAAGTACACGTGTTGCTTTGAACGTTCTACCCTTGTATGTCGGACAGAGGGGTGGTTGGACGGCATGCCCGGCTGAAAGTACACGTGTTGCTTTGAACGTTCTACCTTTGTCTGTTGGACAGATGGGTGGATGGACGGCATGCCCGGCTGAAAGTACACGTGTAGCTTTGAACGTTGTACCCTTGTCTGTTGGACAGAGGAGTGGTTGGACGGCATGCCCGGCTGAAAGTACAGGTGTAGCTTTGAACGTTGTACCCTTGTCTGTTGGACAGAGGGGGTGGTTGGACGGCATGCCCAGCTGAAAGTACACGTGTTGCTTTTAACGTTCTGCCCTTGTCTGTCGGACAGAGGGGGGGTTGGACGGCATGCCCGGCTGAAAGTACACGTGTTGCTTTGAACGTTCTACCCTTGTCCGTCGGACAGAGGGAGTGGTTGGACGGCATGCCCGGCTGAAAGTACACGTGTTGCTTTGAACGTTCTACCCTTGTCTGTTGGACAGACGGGTGGTTGGACGTCATGCCCGGCTGAAAGTACACGTGTAGCTTTGAACGTTCTACCCTTGTCTGTCGGACAGAGGGGGGGTTGGACGGCATGCCCGGCTGAAAGTACACGTGTAGCTTTGAACGTTGTACCCATGTCTGTCGGACAGAGGGGTGGTTGGTCGGCATGCCCGGCTGAAAGTACACGTGTAGCTTTGAACGTTGTACCCTTGTCTGTCGGTCAGAGGGGGTGGTTGGACGGCATGCCCAGCTGAAAGTACACGTGTTGCTTTTAACGTTGTACCCTTGTCTGTTGGACAGAGGGGGTGGTTGGACGGCATGCCCAGCTGAAAGTACACGTGTAGCTTTGAACGTTGTACCCTTGTCTGTTGGACAGAGGGGGTGGTTGGACGGCATGCCCAGCTGAAAGTACACGTGTTGCTTTTAACGTTCTACCCTTGTCTGTCGGACAGGGGGGGGGTTGGACGGCATGCCCGGCTGAAAGTACACGTGTAGCTTTGAACGTTGTTCCCTTGTCTGTTGGACAGAGGGGGTGGTTGGACGGCATGCCCAGCTGAAAGTACACGTGTTGCTTTTAACGTTCTACCCTTGTCTGTCGGACAGGGGGGGGGGGGGGGGTTGGACGGCATGCCCGGCTGAAAGTACACGTGTTGCTTTGAACGTTCTACCCTTGTCTGTCGGACAGAGGGAGTGGTTGGACGGCATGCCCGGCTGAAAGTACACGTGTTGCTTTGAACGTTCTACCCTTGTCTGTCGGACAGAGGAGTGGTTGGACGGCATGCCCGGCTGAAAGTACACGTGTTGCTTTGAACGTTCTACCCTTGTCTGTCGGACAGAGGAGTGGTTGGACGGCATGCCCGGCTGATGTACACGTGTAGCTTTGAACGTTCTATCCTTGTCAGTCGGACAGAGGGGGTGGTTGGACGGCATGCCCGGCTGAAAGTACACGTGTTGCTTTGAACGTTCTACCCTTGTCTGTCGGACAGAGGGGTGGTTGGACGGCATGCCCGGCTGAAAGTACACGTGTTGCTTTGAACGTTCTACCTTTGTCTGTTGGACAGAGGGGTGGTTAAACGGCTTGCCCGGCTGAAAGTACACCTGTTGCTTTGAACGTTCTACCCTTGTCTGTTGGACAGAGAAGGTGGTTGGACGGCATGCCCGGCTGAAAGTACACGTGTTGCTTTGAACGTTTTACCCTTGTCTGTTGGACAGAGGGGGTGGTTGGACGGCATGCCTGGCTGAAAGTAGACGTGTTGCTTTGAACGTTCTACCCTTGTCTGTTGGACAGAGGAGTGGTTGGACGGCATTCCCGGCTGAAAGTACACGTGTTGCTTTGAACGTTCTACCCTTGTCAGTCAGACAGAGGGGTGGTTGGACGGCATGCCCGGCTGAAAGTACACATGTTGCTTTGAACGTTCTACCCTTGTCTTTTGGACAGAGGGGGTGGTTGGACGGCATGCCCGGCTGAAAGTACACGTGTTTCTTTGAACGTTCTACCCTTGTCTGTTGGACAGAGGGGTGGTTGGACGGCATACCCGGCTGAAAGTACACGTGTTGCTTTGAACGTTCTACCCTTGTCTGTCGGACAGAGGGGTGGTTGGACGGCATGCCCGGCTGAAAGTACACATGTAGCTTTGAACGTTCTACCCTTGTCTGTCGGACAGAGGGGTGGTTGGACGGCATGCCCTGCTGAAAGTACACGTGTTGCTTTGAACGTTCTACCCTTGTCTGTTGGACAGAGGAGTGGTTGGACGGCATGCCCGGCTGAAAGTACACGTGTTGCTTTGAACGTTCTACCCTTGTCTGTCGGACAGAGGGGTGGTGGGACGGCATGCCCGGCTGAAAGTACACGTGTGGCTTTGAACGTTCTACCCTTGTCTGTTGGACAGAGGGGTGGTTGGACGGCATGTTTGGCTGAAAGTCCACATTTCTCTGAACCGTTTATCTTAAATTTGTTTATTGAATCAATCCAAAAATTATTACAAAAAGAAGAACTTTATTTGTTAGTGAACTTGCTTACAATGGCGGATACAAGCCATTTACACATTTGTATCATTGAAACATTAATTTTTGAATGAAAAGTGTTTCAGAAAACAAAAAACACCTTCTGTTGTTTAACATTTAGTGTTCACTATTGATGTGAGGGCGTTTTTGCGACGTTTCGACGTTTAAGACGACTGCTTCTTGTGCAGAAAGTGTAGGTTACGATTCCTGGTTCAGGCTTTTTCTACGCTGGACACTGACTTTTTTCTATTTGTATGGAGCTGGCATACATGCTAACGGTGTACTTGGTGCCGTCTTACAGCAACGAAGGTCAAGAATTGGTCTTATTGTCGCCACTGAATATTTGTCTCATAACTGAGTGGTCACACAATAAACACAAAATATGTTTTTTTCATAAAAATACGCGTTTTGTATAATATTAGTACTGGTAGACTATTTTAATACATGAAGCACCTACTACAATTTTCAATATATTTTTAAGGACGTGATTGCCTTTAAAAACTCTATTAGTTGTGAATGAGTTGACCAAGTCGTTTTAGTATTTGGATTTATGGAGGAACTGGTCGTAAAATAAATAAAAATTCTGCGAAGCCAACTACTAAAATGGCTGTAGTGTCAATTTGCCTATGGCCTTAATTATTATTAGTAATGCTTTTATTCCAACGCATGCTCATGAGAAGCCGTTACGTCTAGTGTGGAGTGACGTTAGGCTGGTCGCTCGCGGTGGTAACGCTATCTACTAGAGGCCACTGAACCAGGTGCACTAAGATTGTCTCCTTCGGGTCCAGAGTTCCGCCGATCAAACCACTGCCTGAGGGTAAATGGAGCTATCACAATATCTTCAATCGCCTTAGCAGCCAACCTCCTCCATTTTCTTCGCTTTATAATTGCAATCGTTCTTCAGTTTACTCTATTGGCAGTCGAGATCATCGTGCACTTATCAGTCACGATGCTACTTGAAAGTTGGATTATTCAATGCAATAACAATAATCGTAATGCTTGATTTGTTTTCAAACGAATACCTTAAAGTTGACCACACTTAGTAAACGAAAAAAATATATTAGGCCTGGCCACTATAAATAAGTACAATACAATTTTTTTCTTTTGCGAACACATCTTCTTTGTCCAACATGAACATAAAATATGCCTATGTGTTTTGGTTTACCGTTCTTTAATTTTATTATATTATTATTATGTTAATGACGTAAATTTCATAGCTACTTTATTGAAATATACAACTATACAATTTCAAAAAACAAATAATCGATATCAAAAATTAACAGCAACATCGATCCCCATCGTTAGTTTTTCAATGATGATTTAAACTAAAGATAAGATTAAGGCAGAGCTTCACCTTTGCTGCCGGCGGTAGACGGTGTGAGCGGAAGGTCAAGACGCTTGCGGAACTTGTGTGATCGGTCCCTGAAGGCGCTAGCGAGGTCACGCAGACGTTTGGGCACCTCACTCTGGTCGTCGCTTAATCGGCCGCTGCGGACACAGAACTACATGTAAGACTACCCCATATTACTATGTGGACTAGGTATGACATTGCGCAGATGCTAGCGGCATCCGGCCAATGCAATCTAGATATATCGCTTCGCTCTCCAGGCCTGCCACTGCTTGGCGTGACGTCACGAGCATAGGCGGACTGGCGAGCGGCCGTAGCATGGCGCGCATAGGAATAATACGGCGCGCAACACAGTATTTGCCTTATAAAACAAAGTTACTACTCACTATTTTGCCCCCTCATATGCATGTCCCAGGAAAAGGATAAAGTTACGGTGCGGATGGTACCGAATTTGTTCCGTGTTTACATCATTTGACTGCGTAATTGGCCCCTAAATAAACTATTGACGTTTCTAATTTTGAGCCCATAGGCTTATGACACTTCAATTTTACATACGATTTATTCGGAAAAAGCGTATAATTGAAATATGTGGTTATGAAATAAAGTGGATAACTTGGATTATTTTGTATTCTAATTATGAATCATAGCATCATAGTAAATTATATCTCTTATAATTCATGCTTACTTTTTAATTATTTGGATGGTATTGGTTATTGTATATCATGTTTGATTCTACAACTGATAATTATATATCGTAAATTGGTTGATTTTGGTGTAAATAAATTATTTAAAGCCTTTTGGACTACTTGTTTTTCCTGTTGATGTACTGTAGTTTGATTTACAGCCCGGCACGCAACATTTGCAAGGCATTTTATCCGCCGAACCTCAGAGTTTATTTTATGGGAATAAAATATATTCATAAAACGTCATTTTAAAACAAAATATTAACGGGATTGTAACTGTGAAGACACGATATCACGAATAATCACTGAACATGATTATAAATAACACTTTACATACTTCACGAAGTTTCAAATGTTACTTTTTCCATACAAACACACACTGTACACACCCGCACAAAACTCGGCTCGAATGTAACATGTTGTCTCGACTATTAGGTAAAGACGTGACTTGATTGAAACTGTTCTGTATACCTACCTTAGTAACCCATATTGTAGCTCAGACGGAAATAGCTATTTCTTGGATACGTAAATAAGGCCCGGTATTATAACGCCCGGCTAAATATTTAGCCCACCGCTAACTTGTTTTCTCCATGGCAACCACCAATCATAAGCGTGGTTTCATAGAAAAAAACAAGTTAGCCCAGTGCTAAACGTTTTGCCGGGCGTTATAATACTGGGCCTAAGTCGTCAATGGACCATTCAAAGACAATGCAAATGTCAATGGACTTTGAAAGGAATTTTAATCCCATTTCTTGCTACACAGGAAGTGCAAACATATTTCAGACGGTGCAGAATATTATACTGTCTAGTACTTAAATGCATCATGCATCAGACGGTCGGGAATGTCGAGAAAACAAATAAAATTGGGAGATGCTGTGTAGCGCGCAATGCTTTTCATAGCGCGTATAGCCGAGCCATCTGCCTACTTGTGTGACGTAACAGCGGTGATCGAGAGCCAGGTGCAGGCCTGTACATCACGAAGGCCCCGATCCGGCCCGCTTGTGACGTCATAAGTGTGTTCTTCAAATGTATCCGAGCGATCAGAGCACGCTAGCGCTGGTCTTTTAATGAATCCGAGCATGGTCTGTAGCATGCTTTTAATGCCGAGCAGATCTGTCGAGCTACCTCGCAATGCTCTGGATTTGATATCAGATTTACAGGGAAGATCAAAGATAGCGTCAATATAGGACTACAGCTGACATGTTCGGAACATAAACATAACCTCGAAATTGTTGACAATGTGTAGAATATCCAATTCTTTTGAGGATATATTTTTATTCGCCGCATCGACGGGAGAAAATATAATCTTAAACGTCACAATAGAAGTGGCATTAAAACTGCAAAATGGTAAGTGCAATTTATTAGTATGGTTGTATTATTCTAGCTTTGAATTCGCTTTGAATATACAAAGTATTAGGCTACCATAGGCCTTCCCTAGGCCTAGGGCGTACCCAATTCGGTTGTTTTGTTGTTTGCCTGTTTTTGTTTGCAATTTGATTGCTTGTTTGCCATTTTGTCAACAAACACTAAATTCCCGCCGTCTTTAGAACTCCGAAGCATTCTTGACGACGATCTTGATGACGATCGGGAAATCTGTGACGTCACCGAGCACGCTCGGTCAGATTTTCAGAGCCATTTGAAGAACACACTCCATGTGGATACAAGAATCGCCCACCGCACGAGTCAAGTGCTCGCATTCAGGGCTCTGCTCTGAGTTATTGACAGGATAATCAATGAATACTGTCTCCATTCTTAACTAAACACGCATATTTCAAATCCTCACACTTTGTTTATGGTTGCCGTGTTGTTGACAGCTTATAATCTTCTTCAGATATCACTAATATTGCCACAACAGAACTATTACATTGCATTTTCTTGATACCGATATAAATAACTCACTTCCATTAACAAACACGCACACAATACTATCGGTTATGTTCGCTCGATCCTTGTTAGTTCGAAACCTTTGTACGATAGCATTATTCTCGCCAAGTCATCATAAATTTATTACGATTGCTTACTTCCCCAAATTATACACTTTTCTCACTGGTCGTATGTGTACCTCTCAGTAGTGTGTCGTCTTCTAGACCAAGAAACGAACCGTAAAAATAGGCTTGACCCGGAACTAATTGGTACAGAATTTTTTTTGATCAGAAGTTGTTACTTATGTATACCTACATGCGCATAAGAAACTTTACCGCTGTCCGACACCCCTAATTAGCGTAATTAATTAAAATGTTAAAACTAATTAATGCTTATATTATGGTTGTTTTTGAAGATTTTTCAGAATTTAGATTTTTACCCACATCGCACAACCCTTTTTGTAATTAAAAAAAATTACTTACATCAATATAAATATTTCGGTAGTCATTAATTAATTACTATTAATTATAATAACAATTTCAATTAAATGCTTCCCGTGTAAAATTGGTACAATCGAATATTGTTTTGACAGTTGTAAATATAAGAATAATAACATATATAACTTGTGTAGAAACTTTACTGCAATCAAAAAACTATTTACAGGCTAAATGAGCTAATTAATAATTAATTATTACATTTATAACTTACATACGTACATATTTGAACATAGGCAATATGGGTATCAAAAGAAAGCTGCTGATACGTTGATTTTAATTCTGGTACCCTCAGGGTCATTCGAACAAATTTCTGAAGTTTTTCTAGGGGGGTAGAAAGAAGGGGGGGGGGATTAATGAAGAATATTATCAAACGTATCAAACAAAAGCTATTTATACGTTGTTATTAGTAAAAAATACTTTTAGAGTGATAAAAGACAATGTACCCAAGTGCTTGGTTAATAGCGGGGGGGGGGGGGGGAGGGGTGGGGGTGGTAAAGTGTTCTCATAACCCAATTTTGAGTCTGATTTTTGACACTATTTGATTTTACTTCTTAGATATGAGGTCCGATTACTCTGATACAAAACTCCAGGCTCAACTATCCGAATTTAACAAAATGGGTTGTGTCATTACCGCGCATAGTTTCTTTTACTAAGTACCTAATCATTAATAAACCGTAATATGCAAAGATTTTGTCCTTGTTACCAAACAAAGTTTTAGTTCTTGATAATTATGACTACTTGTCGAACACAGTGATCGCAAATATTATTGCAACGGATTATAAACTCAACTGAATTCCTATGTAAACAAGATTTGGAAGATTTATTCTGTTACCTCTTGTCACCACATAAAAATTTAAAACCGCGAACGTTGATGAAGATACAATCGACGTTGATCCTTTGCTGCTTTTCCAACGACTCTCGAGCGTCGGAGAGTCATCAGAGGATGATTTAGCAATAGCTAATTTAGTTTTTTAAGAGTTGCATTATGATATAATATGTAAACTTTAATTTTTTTTACGTAGGCATTTGTATTAACTTTTAAATTAAGCACACTACCACAAGATTTATTTGACTATTCGGGCATTCCAAGGTATAAGCTGAAAATTCTGCTCCTGGGGATAATATGTTTGCAAATACACGAAGAAAATGATATAGAAATAATATGAAAGTAAAAGAATATGAAATAAGTAATACTGTTACAAGCAAGTCTTGCTTTGAGATTGATGAAGGGCATTTTGATGCATCACATACCTTATAAAGGTCTAGAGACAAAACATTTGAAGAGTTATGTAGTATGTGGAGTAAATTAAAAGCAAATATCATAACTACTGAAGTATTTGATGGCTACGATAATGGGTCATCAACTAAACACATCACACATTCATTTTCAAACAACAACGTACAGACAGGCATTTAGAACGGATGCGTGCAGTTGCATCGTACTTTACAATTACATCATAGAATTTGAAAAACATGTAGTGAGGCTGGTGGCTTGTCAGTTGGTACAGGAAATTTTGTTTTAAGAGTTGTTACAAAGCTAAACTTGTACTTGATGATACTAATGATAAAATGTGGTGGGGAGATGCTGATAATGTAGGTTGTTAAGTCTCATGCTGAATACTGTGTAAGCAGTTATTAATTTATGTGTAAACTTCTCTCATCATTTTAAAACATGCCGATTGCTTTTCCACTGCACTCAACAATCTTTGTGTAAGGAGATGTGGGATTGTTGGAAATATATTAATTAGAAAAAATCTTATGCAAATGTCTTGAATAGCAAAGCTTAACCTATTCTAAACATTCTTGAAGTAGTGTCACATCCACTTATTTCGCGAATGAAGGGTAAAGAAGAACCCAATTCTTGATCCTAGCTTGGTTGTTGTGTACGGTATAACGCATATTCCATATTTTCTGTTTGCTGGCACCAGCTTTCAACTCTGATTCTATGATTAAATCATAAACAGGATTTTCGTGATTGAAATGTATACAATTACTGGCAACTCTGTAAAATCATCAGTGAGGGTGCTGTTCTCTGGTTAGCCGACTCTACATCGGCGTCGTCTTGTGCTTTAAGTACTGTGATGTTATTGGCTTCAAGTCTCGTTGTAAAAGGCTTAGTGAATATTCATTTGTTAATTGGGTTGAGAGTTGTTCTATGTTCTATATTGACTGATATTGATATGTAATTGACTCCTTCTGGATTGTAGTTCATCTGTTACCACCATTCCATTTCAAAAATGTGATGTCTAGGAGATGGCTCATTGTCGTATCTATCAAATGCTTCAGTGGTCTTATGACATTTGATTCTGATGTGCTCCACATGATTATATATTACATATAGGTTTTTATAAGATTTCTCTAGAGTAGTCTAGACGAATATATACGATGCAGTTAATGCTACGTATCAATCACAAAACAATTGTGTTAAACTTATTAACATCCATGGCTCAATGAGTGTCAAATCAGACACAAAATTGACTTATGAGGACGCTTTTTACCCCCCCCCCCCCCCACCCCCCCCTCCCGTTTTTAGCCAAACACTAGGGTATATTGTCTTTTATCACTTGAAAAGTTTTTTACTATTAACGTCGTATTAATAGCTTTCGTTTGATACGTTTGACGTTATTAATTATTTAACCCCCCCCCCCCCCCCCCCCCCTAAAAGACTTTGGAAATTATTACAAATGCATGACCTTGCATGACCTTGCATGACAAATGCATGACCTTGCATGACCCTGAGAGTATCGGTACTAAAATCAACGTATCAGCAGCTTTCTTTTGATACCTATATTGCCTATGTTCAAATATGTATCTATATAAGTTTTGAATGTAATAATTAACTATTAATTATGCTAATTTGTCTTACAAATAATATTTTCATTGCAGTAAAGTTTCTACACAAGTTTTGTATGTTGTTATTCTTATATTTGAAACTGACAAAACAATATTCAATCGCACCAATTTTACACGGGAACCATTTAATTGAAATTGCTATTATAATTAATAGTAATTAATTAATGGCTACCAGGATATTTATTTTGATGTAAGTAATTTTTTTAAATTACCGAATAGGTTGTTTGATATGGTTAAAATATAGATTCTGAAAAATATTAAAAAATAACCATACTATGAGCATTAATTAGTTTTAACATTTTAATTAATTACGCTAATTAGGGGTGTCGGACAGCGGTAAAGTTTCTTATGTGCATATAGGTACACCTAAGTAACAACTTATGATCAAAACAAATTCTGTACCAATTAGTTCCGGGTCAAACTGTTCGTTGCTTGGACTATTCTTCCAATGTGCAAGGAGTCGTGTCCAAACGTCTCGTTTAGTGTAGATACTACAAAGATATTGAGAACTGTTGTCAGTGCGTTTGATTTGAGTGTTTAACAAGTAGAATGTTCTACCTAAAGTGCTTAGTTCCGGAAGAATATAAAAAAGTAATTAACTTTTATAAAAGTGTTATTTAAGACGTACTTTGTCAATTCGAAGTTCCAATATTATAAAATGAACGTTTTTTATGTATATTAATTAGTTTAACGTGATGTGATACTATTTGCATATTTTGACCTGCACAGTTGGTTCTCCACGTTTGTACAGCGTTAACTATTAGTAAGCAACTGTTTATTCGTATGCTTCGTTCGTAAAAGCTTTTTATATATTGTTTAAATACATTATTATTTAGTAATGTACTATACAGTTAAAAATACTAATAATGATGATTGTGTGGTGTGTGGATGTAACAACAGAAGCCCTAACAAACAAAGCGATTTACAGAGTGCCGACGGATAAATACAATTTCTTTTTTAGATTCCCTAATTATAAAGGATTTTGCTTAATTTGGGTTCGACTTTGTAAAGGGTCTGACAAATTCAACCGAAAGAATTGTAGAATTTGTTCTGAACATTTTGAACTCTCTGATTTTAAGTTATTGGGTTATTCACCAAACAAATCACGAAAAGTCAAACCAGGATGCGTCTCAAAACTAATGTCGGCTTCGCAAATTGCCACGGAGGTACAAGGCTCGATACCCAAAGTAGAAAGAAAACTATAACATAGAGTAGTCGAGTCTTCACCACGGTAAGTCAAATATATCAGAATAATATTGTTACTGACTGCCATATACGAACATCTCCATAAAGGCATAAAGGCACCCACATAAAGCATTCTCTAAATATATTCACATTATTATTTTGTATTGCAGAACAGAGGGCTACAGCTATAGTCAAAGCAATACCGTCCTCTCAACTGTTTCAATTAAGTTTCAATGATGTTATTGTTATTTGTAATTTATTGACATTTTCAATGTAATTTGAAACTTTCAACTGATCACATTATCAGGTTTTGATGAACATCACCTCCAAACACCTAATATGATTAACACGTAATATCTAGACGGAAAACCCACCGTATTTGAATTTGCATTTACGCTCGTATTTAAAGCCAGCACAATCACATTATAATTCGTATTGGAACAGTTTACAAATGAAATGTACCGACTTTATATTTGTATTGCATGTGATGTGACGTTATACTGTACAGTGTATGGCACGGCATTATTATGTGCTACGTTACATGGGCCTAACCATGCCTCCTAACCACAATTTTTGGTATCGAGGTCGAGATCGCAAGCCGGAAATCGTAAAAAAGTTAACTTACATGGTTCACAACTAAATCGTAACGTCGTAATTGATTGTAATGGGAAATTGTACGATTGCAATCACGAATCCGATTACGATCACGATGCCAAAAATTGTGGTTGAGGCTTTAATCCAGTACCGTACTGAAATCTTGGCCCATGTAAGCATTATATAATACGCAATATTAAATAATGGTACGAATCATAACTGACGTAATCGAATTTGGCGTAACTCTGGGTACGAATAAAATGATAATGCTAAAGCGAAATAATTCCAGTTAAAATGTGTTTGGTGTAACTGTATATTTAGTATTTACCTACAAAATGCGTATTGTGTGTTTAATGTTGCTGTTACGGTTTGATCACGTTCACATGACACATAATCACGCAAAGATGTGTTTTTACCACTGTACGTCTAATATTATAGTAGTTGTGCTACTCTCACACTGTCCAGCGTGACGTGACGTAACGTGACGTTGTTAAACTTGGTATCCTACAGTGGAAAGTGCACGATTTATTTATAAAAATATATTTCGTTTTTTAAATTACTTTCTTTCTTTTTTAAAATGTTTTTTTTTTTGCATTTAGGGGTGTGTACGATGTAACACAATGTTTGTAACACAATTGTATGTCTCATCACTAACAATAGGTATAATTTGTGGGAATTCATAATGAAATTTATTTTAGTACATAAAGTAGTAATACATTCAAATAAGACATGATTTGTATATTGAATTAGCGCTTGAATTAGCGCAGTTTTACGTTTTTCTACTTGGACTTAGAAAATCAATTACAATAGGTATATTCTCGACCAAATGTATGAATAAATTAAAGGACGTTTCAAAAAACGGGTTGCTTACTATTTAAATATTGGTCATAAAGATACTTTTATTTGGTGCACAGTTGTAAACAAGTGGGTTTTATTTATTTTATTGATACATTTGGAACTTTATACACTGACAATACTTTTATAAACGCTTGAAGTATATGTTTTATATTCATAAATACTACTATTAATGTATATTACCTTCATTAAGCGAGCGAAGCGAGCGTTTCCACGAGACTCTTATGGCACTTCGTTCTGTTTTTTTTTTTTTTTTGTAGCGTACTATACTCTAACGGCACTTCATTCTGTTTTTTTTTTTGTTTTTTTTTTTGTTTTGTTTTTATGTCCGTCGATAGCGGTCGAACGGAAAGTCCGATCAACTTGAAATTTGGACCATCCACAAGCCTCGATGTGGATTGAAGGTGTATAGTTTTGAGGCCAAATCGTTTGAAAAGTTACAAAGTTACACCATAGTTACTGCAAAATATTTTTCTGAAACAAAATGGCGGCAAAATGTGAGATAGCCATATTTTTTTAAAGCTTTTTCCGGTCACGAATATGTTCATTTAATGGCTATCTGACTATCATTGGCAAAGTTACACAAAAGTTACTCGAAAATATTTTTCTGAAAAACAGTAACAGCAAAATGTGAGGTGGCTATCTTGTAGTACATTTTCATCCGGTCACGAATATACTAATTTAGACGCGATCGGATACGTTTTAGAGGCATAAATTACATTTCTATTGCTGTCAATAACTGTTAGTAACGGTGGCGGACCGCGGCGAAAACCTGACAAAGAAAATTCTTAGCAACGCACATGGCACTGCATTCAACAATATCGGGCATTATAATAGCTATGGGAATTAGAAAAAATTTTGCAATGTGCATTCTTGAATTGTTGTTAAATTGTTGTTTTTATTAGCTTTGAGATCTTTTCGCCAGAACGTTCGTAGATATGGACGCGCTCGCTTATCAACGCGTCAAACAGAGCGTTTTCCTAGTTTAGATGATTTTTATTCAATGAAATATAAACTTTTTGATGTGGGGTCAACAACCTTCTCTGCAAATAGTAGAGTATATATAATAGTATATTGTATTGCTGCATTTATTATACTACAATATTATACTCGTATTTCTAGTAGAGTGTGATGTATATTGTATTGCTTAAGTAGTGAGCATTTATTATACTACAATATTATACTCGTATTTGCTTTCATTCTATCAACATGATTATAACGGCATGTAAGTGACTTTGTGACATATATTTGGCACAACGAGGCACCTCGCCAAACATCAGGCCAGAGCAGAGTGGGTAGCATGCAAGTGTGTATTGAGATCGCATGCGCCGATCCTCCCGTCTTCGTGAGCATCAACACACATCACACGCGGACGAGGATCCAGGTGGAGCCTAGGGCTATTACCAGTAGAACCTGGGGCTTACTTGGGACCGAAGATGGCTGAAGACTGCGACCCGCTGGTCCTTCGCCTCAAGACATCCATCTCCAGTGGGGTCGAAGCCCTTTTGACAACATCCTCGCTGACTGGAAAGTCGTCGGAACAATTCGAAAATACTAGGAATAGGGGAAGAATGTTAGTGAAAATTAACCTATATATTAGAGACGTGTCCGAAAGATATTCTCATTGCTAGATAGATCCAATCGATGCACTTGAAAGATAATTGAATAAAAAGTCAACTTTCCCACTATTTAGAGATTAGGGCAATTATTGCCTGTCAATTTTTCTACTCTCTTACAAGAACAAGACAAATTGAGTGTTTTCTACATAATTTTTCCTTCTTCTTTAAAGAATCATAAACTGTTTGCCTCAAGCAAAAATAAATAAATACGTACATGCGTACGAAATGTAAATAATGAAAATGTAATTCATGCATGTGGCAGACTTCAATAACCACGTACAAGCATTCAATTACAATTGGTAATTTAATTTTGCTTTTCGTTTTGAAGCTAGATCCAATCCTTACGGGCAGTGACAAGCACGTCAATACAATGTGAAATGATATTATCACGTCTAGACTTTGATCTACTGTGAGATCTACTGTGTGTGATCAAATGTGAAATGATATTATCACGTCTAGACACTGATCTACTGTGAGATCTACTGTGTGTGGTCTACTGTGAAATGATATTATCACGTCTAGACACTGATCTACTGTGAGATCTACTGTGTGTGATCTACTGTGAAATGATATTATCACGTCTATTACTGATCGACTGTAAGATTACATGTGCGAGCTTCCACTACGCGACTCTCTGCAAGCATCGAAGTGCATTTAATACGATGTTGCCGACGCAAAACCATTATAGATGGAAACCTCAAATTTTCATTAATCGGTGGGCTTTTACCACGAGACTAGTTTTTTCAAATTTCATCTCGATCGGATATTGCGTATGGAAGATGTCGTAAAGATCATTGAAAAACTAAAAAATTCTTCAGTTATAACCACTAACTACTGGCTAACTCCTTGTCGGTCTGTGGGCCCCAAACGAAAAAAGATGTAAACACCAAATTTTGGACTAATTTTGTTTACCTCCCGGGGCATCCTCTTTTATACAAAACATTGTAATTAGACAGAATGCCAACCTGAAAAAAATAAATACTCCCAAAAAATGAGTTATTATCAAAAGCTGCCGACGAAAAAAATAAGTTTGTGTCACAACGTTCTTGCCATCGATGTAGACAACTGAGTAAATTTTCAGTATCCTATCTTGAACAGTGACCATATAAAAAATAATTAGTTTTAATTACGGGAAAGAACACACACACACACACACACACACACACACACACACACACACACACACACACACACACACACACACACACACACACACACACACACACACACACACACACACACACACACACACACACACACACACACACACACACACACACACACACACACACACACACACACACACACACACACACACACACACACACACACACACACACACACACACACAACACACACACACACACACACACACACACACACACACACACACACACACACACACACAACACACACACACACACACACACACACACACACACACACACACACACACACACACACACACACACACACACACACACACACACACACACACACACACACACACACACACACACACACACACACACACACACACACACACACACACACACACACACACACACACACACACACACACACACACACACACACACACACACAGGCAAAGTGCAGATCGAGTTGCATGGAGAGATTCACTCTGCTTCGCTACGCTCAGCTAATAATAAGATACTGAAAGCAATTAGAATAAATCGATTATTCCTAAATCAATTTACATATTATAGGGTCTTCCTCGAACATATATTTTAATATCTTGTGTGAACTGATATCACAAAACTGTTATATCTTCGTTTAATGGAGAAGAGTTTAAACTCGTGAACACGACACCGACAAAACGTAGGTTAACATGTTTCAATGCATGTTTTACCATTGAAACCCGCATCGAAGCATTTTGACTGAAGTAAGTCACGATCAGTTCTTAATATATGCTGCTTGAAACTACTGCTCAATATTAGTTAACAAGCCATTTCCTGTCACAAAATTGATGTACACATATATTTAGCATAGATTCACCAATAAACTGAACACAGCGGCCCATTTCTGCTACCTCCTCCCATATACTACAGTGGACTGACTTCGCACTGACTACCATTACAATTTTATCACTCAGAATGGAATACAATTAATTGTTCAATTAACGCACCAAATAGTTGTATTTTATTCCTTTTTTTAAAATGACAACATGTTAGATGTTTCAAGTTCCAGTTGTATGTCGCTGTATGTTTAATTTCATTTGGTACTCAATTTCAGAAGCAAAGATGACTTCTGTACGATTTTGTTAATACTGAGAATACAAATATCAAGTAAAGATTAAAAAGCATCCGTTCGTAAAGAGCAAATTAATGTAATGGCGATCTGATAAATATTGGCAAAGTTACACAAAAGTTACTCGAAAATATATTTTTGAAACACAGTTACGGCAAAATGTGAGGTGGCTATGTTATAGTAAATTTTTGTCCGGTTACGAATATACTAATGTAAACGCGATCCGATACGTATAAGAGGCAGAAATTACATTTCTATTGCTGTCAATAACTGTTAGTAACGGTGGCGGACCGCGGCGAAAACATGACAGCGAAAATTCTTAGCAACGCACATTGCACTGCATCCAACAATGTCGGGAAGTATAATAGCTATGGAAATTAGAAACATTTTTGCAATGCGCATCCTTGAATTGTTGTTAATTGTTGTTTGTATTAGCATTGAAATCTTTTCGCCAGAAAGTTCGTAGATATTGACGCGCTCGCTTATCAACGCGTCAAACAGAGCGTTTTCCCAGTTATTGTAATTTGATTTGAATTATAAATAATGAACATTCTTATTTTTATCAATATTCAATATACACTCATATAAACTATAACAATAACTTATAAGAAAAATCAAATGCGGATGCAGAATAAAATGTGCCAGTCAAGGTAACAACGTACAAAAGTGTCAACTCATGCGTAATATAAGATGTATGTGACGAAGCTTATTTCAACAACTGTGTTGTATGGTTGTGTGATACACGTATCAGACCTGTAGGTCCGGGATGAGGGGCTGAGAGACTCAAGTCCTCAGAGGACGACGCCTCGAGGACCAAGGAGTCAGATGGTGAGAACGGCGACCTCTTCCCCAGACTCGCTGCGTCCAGTTGTTCGGGGTGCACCGCCCGCTGCAATCAAGACATCCAAGCCACTTCACATAACTGATCCAACTGAAGAGATTATATTATTGTTTTTCGGCCTTCTTCAAGTAGTTATTCGAAAGAGTATGTTAAGTCAATATTTTTAAAAACAAACAAATACATAATGACGGGTGAAAATTTGGTACATGTCCACCCATAACCTATCGGGATTCGAATCAATGTCCATTGTTTCAACTTGGTTCCTCGGTTCACAGTAGCGCAACTGTTTGAGTCAAAACCAGATTGTCAGTCACCAACCAATTGGTACTCAATAATTATACATTTAATACGAGTTGAGGTCAGAATAAAAATGAAGCAAAGTACTAGTGTCCGCGCCAAGTATTCAAATCCATTTCTGTTTTCTTCCCCTACCTCCCCACCTTTAACCCCCGATTCACTGCCAGAGAGCTGGCGATCGGGCGTGTCTCGGTCTCTCTGTATGCCCTCCGTACCTCTTTCCATCTTTTATTCGCATGGGAAGTGTCCATAATCGCACAAATAGACACACATAAAATAGAGTTCAAATACCAAAACACCGTACAGTAAAATGCAACAAATCATTCACAATTACAGCTAGCCGCCTTTGGAACAGATATCTTTTGCAAACATATTCTAAAACGTCGCTCTCCACGTTCAGAAGTAGCATGAATAAGCATAGTATTAAAAGTGCCATTTGCATTAAAAATTATAGCTTGTGAACTCAAGTTTTTTTTTCTTCTTTTTTCTTTTGTTCAATAGAATAAGTGATGCCTTCTGCATAACATCTGTAAGATAAAATATGTATAAAAAGTGTATTTCATACTATAGTTTATAAGTATGTTATTGCCAATTTCATATGTATTATCTCATTCTACTTCATATATTTCATGTTCATGTGTTTATGCTGTCTGTACATTATCTGTAATGAAGAGGTTGGCTACACTCAAAGGGGCTTAATAGCCCTACGTAGCACGTCTTTAGCCAATAAATATCAAATATCAAATATCGTCGTTGATCGCTCACGAAGTTCCGAAGCCAGTGCGGCTCAGTGCACACTCGAGTGCACTGCGTCAGTGCAAGATCGCCAGTGGAATACGCGAAACCCGCACGAGTGCAATTTATCGTTACCAGTGGAACGTGCGACTTGCACTGAGTGCGCACCAATGCGGCCATTGGAAAACGCCTTAAAAATACTGGCGCGCAGTGGGCAGAGCGATTTGAAATGTTAGTGAAAAAATTTGAAGCTATGCTAAATAATGCAACTTCTAACATCGACTCTAAACTAGAAGCTGCATTAATATCGGAGCCCAAATCAGTGGAAGATCTACTTCCAGATTTAAAACTGAAATGGGAAAACGATATAAGTGAAATAAAAGCCACTTTGCGTCATGAAGTTGACGGGCTGAGGAGCCTAATACTTGAACAAGTTAGGACTGCTTGGTTATCCATGGACTACCTGAGGCTCCCAACACAAACGAAACGAGACTCGCTGTCGACACCATCAACAAGAGGTTCGACCTCCCCTATGAAGTCCAGGAGCAAGACATCGACAAGTGCCACAGACTGCGGACCCGGACATCTAAGCCTGGCCACCCTCGGCCACTCATTATTAAGTTCGTCAATTACAACGTGCGGAATGACGTATGGAAGACGAAAAGGAAACTCAAGAGTACAAAGTTATCAGTTACTGAATCATTCACCACCGTAAGATTAGCACTTCTAGGTAAACGTGTTCAGTTGTCTGTTAAAAGTAACTTCTGGACACAGGACGGCACAATTGTTGTCTTAACCCCTACTGGCACTAAGCTAAAAATTGTAAGCCAAACAGATCTTGTATCTCTAGAAAACATCTTCTCTCACTAACACTTGCTAAAGCCTTATAGAGTCTTTGTTTTGCAAAACTTACCTCCTAAACTTCTATCTTTTAACATCATAGCTTGTTTTTGGCACTACTTGCAACCTCTTAATTTCATATATTTTCCACACACTTGTTATTATTAGATTTATTATTTATTAGATTAGATTAGATTATATTAGATATAAATACATTAAATTTTAATATATTATCATCTATATACTATTCCTATTATCCGTATATAAAACTAATGGCTGTGGCTGTCATCATTATTTAAAAAAATTACCTTAAAATTAATTATTTTTATTTTTTTAAACAACGCTATCTTCAGACGTAAATTATTATCTTAATAATATTGACGATTACATCCCAACATGAAGTAGCAATTTTAAGCTACTGTACCTCAATGCACGCAGTACTTAGTCCAGTAGACTTGACAAACTTGCCGTCCTCCTAAACAACTTCCATACACGGGTGGATGCCATTATTGTAACAGAAACGTGCATCAACAAAGATGAGGAAAAATGCTATAATTTGCCAGGTTATAATGCCGTATTCTCGTGCAGACCCTACCGCTTAGGTGGAGGAGTTGGCATATTCATTCACAATGATCTGAACTATAAAATTAAGTATAATGCTAGCGATAATCATAATATTTTTCTCAAAATAAACATAACTAACCTAAAGTGGACAAACAATTTACTAATTGGAGGTTTCTACCACTCTAACTGTGACACAAGCAATACTACCGCAAATATTTAACGCTTCCTTTCCCAATTTGAAGAAAACTGTTTAGCTTCTAAAACACACACATACATTTTTGGTGATTTTAATATTGACATAGATCCAACGAGAAACATTAAGAGGATTGTGTGCGGCCAGAGTATCACTCCGAGCGTCCGGCGTGCAGTACTTTCGTACTATACAAACTACGTGCACAAAATCCACTTATTTCGATTCTCTTTAAACCAGCATTACAAGAACTAAAGTGTTGTTTTACGTATATAGAGATTTTGTTATATTATTGCTTAGATTTTTTGTTTTCAGGTTTCAAACTTCCATAAATGTTTTCGTGTTTCGTAATTTTTAGTCCCCGTTCAAAAATCGGTTTTGTCCTAACTAGATCGAATTTGAACAAAAACTCTATGAACGTTATTGTTAATAAGGACACAAAATATGAGCGTGATCCAAGTAATAATGTTGACGTGAGATGTATAGTACGTATGCTCTGCAAATCACACATTTGGCTCTGGTTCATGTTCATGGCGCTTTCTCACGAAAGTTGATTATTTTGCTTTGAAGCAAGGAAAAACAAGGAGTTAGAGTGGGCGGGTTCGGATACTGGATAAGACTTTGCATCATATTACACGAGCAACTATGTGTCTGTGACAATCTCTCCACTACTATGTGCCTTACCAGAGAGCTGGCAACCCACCTCCCCAAGGTGTTGGTGGGAGGCTCCGGCTAGGGAATTTCAGCGAGAGTTTCGTGGGTAAGGGGGTGGTGAAGTCGGCGATCCACGTCGCGTTGAGAAGCCACCTGCTTGGGATTTAGGAGCAAGCAGGAACCTCCTATGTAGTACTGCAATTGTGGGGGGTTTTGTCGTATGAAGACATAACAATTATCATTTGAATGCTTGTATATAAATATAATATATAATACAATTACAAACAGGCAAGCATATGCCATACAATATGAACAATTACCAGGTAATTATGTATATAACGGCCCCTGAGGCAATACAGGGATTACTATACAATGATTATAAACTAAAAGGTAAAGATGTACTGTGTGATACAGTGAACGAAATGACACAATCTATCTGACGGGTTATGTACGTACGGCTTTTATGTTATAGACTTATAAGCCTACTGTGGTTTCTTTTGTGTTTAGTGCTTTCTTGTAGATATTAATTTGTTTGCGTTGTGTTATTATGGTGTGTCTATAGGTTGCCTACTACACAGTTTACTTCATACCTGTATTCAATAATTCAAAATTGTGAAAGTAACGAGTTATTGCTCATTGGCAATCATTGTCAGTTGTATTTCACAATTGTACTTGGGTCCATGGATAACCACACGCACACCTGTTGGCGACGCTGTTCTATATATTCTAGTCACTAGTCAAGAGTGTGTATTTTTCATAATATATAGCTTCATTTAGCTACAAAACAAGTTTACTGTTTAATTGTATGTATAGGGAGCAATCGTCGTAAGTTTTCCCCGACTGGGATCGAACCAGCGCACTCCAACATAACGTAGTAACGTACCAATTGTCTGGCATAAGAGCTCATCTAATTGCTGAACGTAGAAATTTATACATTTATGGTTCTTGTGGCCCTGAGTATTTTAGATCGTAAGATCATAATTATACCGCCAAGCTGGCGTACACGGGCTTCATTCTAGTTCGGGGCAAATATCATTACTCATTAGTCTCTTGTTACCATGGTACAGTAAATTAGAAGTAATTCAACGACAACTTTGAACACTGTCCTGTATTATTTACTAAGACAAGACCGCTGACACGGCCTTGAGCCGCTGCTGGCTGTCACTGTTGGGCCAGTCACTTGTTTTTTCCAGTCACTTTTTGGGAAACTTGAAAGTTGGAAAAAAGAAAAAAAAAATTGATAAAAAAATTAAGTATCAAAGAATTTGAGTACAAAAAATGAGAAGTACAAAAAATGAGAAGTACAGAAAAAAGAAGTGTTAAAAAATTTAAGTACAAAAAAAATAATGAAAAAAAGTACCAAAAAAATTAGCCCATAAAAGTTTAAGTCCAAAAAAAGTAAAGTGCGAAACAAAATGAAAGTACCCAAAAAATAAATTAGCAAAAAATGTAAGTACAAAAAACTGAAGTAAAAAAAAAATAAGGTTTAAAAAAAAAGTTCCAAAAAAATGAGCCCATAAAAGTGCTAGTCCAATAAAAGTAAAGTGCGAAAAAATGAAAGTACCAAAAAAATAAATGAGCAAAAAATGTTAGTCCAAAAAAATGTAAGTACAAAAAAATTTAAGTACAAAAATTTAAGTACAAAAAAATTTAAGTACAAAAAAATTTAAGTAAAAAAATTTTTAGTACAAAAAAATATAAGTCCAAAAAAATTGAAGTCCCAAAAAATTGAAGTCCAAAAAATTTAAAGTACAAAAAAATGTAAGTACAAAAAAATGTAAGTACAAAAATTGTAAGCACAAAAAAGTTCCGAAGTCTAGCTGGATTAGTAACTCTAGCAAAGGACGTAAAGTAGGTTTTTAGCGATTTGGCAGATACTGACACGTCGGGAGTTAATGTACTTTGTTAACCAATGCTTAGTGATCTGATTGTACTCCATAGGGTAGAGGGAGATTTTGATGTATTGAATAGGTTGTGAGTAAATTTAATTTTTGCGTTTTGGATGGCTTGCTTTGTTTTGTTACGGTGCTCGATACGTTTCATAGTCGTCGCTATTTTTAGTTTTGATATGACGTCTCCGAGCAGAGTCGCGGTCTTTTATCAGTCGTTTAATGTCCAGTGTCATCCAGGGGGCTAGCGGGTGCTTGATCCGTACTGTCTTGAGTGGAGCGCGTTTGTCGTACAGTCCAGTGAGTCATTAAGAGAAAATGTCAACTTTTTCGTCGATGTCGTTGGTTTCAGTGATAACATGCCACTCAATGTTAAATGCATCAGCAGAAAATTCGTCATAGATGAACTTGGAGAAATCTCTATATGTTATTAGCTTAGGTGTGTATTTGGGTATAGTCAGAGAAAAAACAGCGTAAATTAAGTCGTGGCTTGAAAATCCGGAAGCAGGGCACTGGCCTAACGTTTGAACTTAGATTGGGGCAGTTTGAGGCTATAACGTCGAGATTACTATCTGTTGTGGAAGTATGAAATGTATTACTAAATGGGAACGTCAATAATGTTTTCACTTTTCAGTTTCAAATGCACTGGAACCAAAGCGTGCGTTCATATCGCCGGCAACTATTAAGTTTTTATAATAGAATATGTGACTGTACATGTCATTCACGAACAGATCCATAAAACCTATTTTTGGAGCTCTGTATATACATGAGAAGAGCAATTGAGTACTTAGGAAAGAGATTTCCAATAATAAAATATATTCGGGAGTGTAGCGCAAGGTAATATTTTATTCTTAAAACTTTCCCGTACATACACGGCTACTCCACCCCCACGTTTCACTTCGCGATCTTTTCTGTATACAGCATACCCGGGCAGTTCAATACATGAATCAGGTAACGTTGATTTTAGAAAAGTCTCACTTATTGATATGATGTCAAATTTTGAGTCTCCAAACGTGCTATGAAATTCCGCGAAGTGGTCCGCATCAACTAACGATTGAGCATTAATATGCGTGATTTTAAGACTAGAGGAGTATTGTTTAGCAATACCACATAAAACTCCATGAGTAGAGGCATCAGTATCCATTATGAATATCCAATTAGACTAAAATATTAAAACTAAATGAATTACTTAAACTAAAAACAAAACTTATAACTAAAAGTATACCAGTATGCATACTTGGGGAAGTTCATTTTGAAAATGAACTTTTAGAAAGTTCAGTTCACCCTAAAAAAAATGAACTTTATAAAAGTTCAAGTTCTCTTTTAAAAATTGTGCAGTTCAAGTTCAAGTTCACTCCAAAAAATGAACTTGCTTTTTAAAAGTTCATTTTCGTTTTTTTTTATATTTCGTAAAATATGAAATTCTCCATGCATGTTAACACCTCAATGTTTCAGTTTGTGAAATGGTAATACAATACAATAGACTGTATACGATAATAGTTAATAGTTTACTGTTCTGTTGGGATAACCTCCGTCCCACAGGCGTTGATGCAAAAAATACAAAGCAGGCCATCTTTGATGCCCATACGTAGGCGGCTTGCCACTTGCCAGTTGCCAGCTAGTGTTTGATTAACATACACCTTCTTTTCTTTCGGTATTGTCCCCCATGCTCTATCATGGGTAGAGTTCCAAAGATGCAAAAAGTGTAAGTAAGTCAAACATTCATCGACACCACACCTGTAATAGATCAAAGTCGGCATGGAACGTTCGCTCTCAATCTCATTGGTGCTCAGTAATTTCCCCGGTCTTCTATGAACCAATCACAAATTTTGTAAAAAAAATTCTAATATTCGCGTTTTGGTATTGCGTATTTTTGTACTGACGAATTCCGAGTTTCGCTGGTAATATGTACTGCGCAATAGAAATATGTGAACTTTTCAACCGTTCAAAAGTTCGCGAAAATAATGAACGTTTTCAAGTAAAAGTTCATACTTACCAAAAATGAACGCGTTCGTTCTTAAGTTCGTCATAATTCGAACGCGTTCACGTGAACGCGTTCATTTTAAAAGTTCATTCCCCAAGTTTGCCAGTATGTATGGATTTTAAGATTAGTACAAATAAGTAGGTTAATAAAACCAAAAAGAAGCTAATAAGAGCAGACACTGCAGGTAGGTCTTCGTCCTGGCAAGTACCGAGTTCTTACTATAGGGGGTTCAACTGATTGAGTGCAAACTAGTGTTCGATTTGGCGAAGACTGCTGAGTTGGGTGATTCGGTGGCGCACGTCACCATCGACTATCATTACGACGCCGTCTTGTGACCACACATTTCGGACGCCGTACCTGTCGATGGGGGCGCGCAGAACTTGGAGCCGCGCTGCGGTGAGGTCCTCCCTCACAGTCGTCCCGGAACCTTTCAAGAGCCGTTTGGCGCGGAAAACATAGCTCGCTTTTTGTACGACACAAATTTGACAATTATTGGTCGTGGTCGTCCAGATTTCTGCCTGACTCTGTGAGACCGATCGATATCCTCCTTGTCTATTGGGATCCGGAGCTTAGACGCGATTGACAGCACAATGTTTCTGTGATCTCCCCGTTCACCTCAGGTACGCCGAAGATGCGTACGTTGTTACGCCGCTGGTATTGCTCCAGATCGTCCGTACGCACCTTCATATCTTCGCGCAAGGACCGCACTTCCCCCTCGCGAGCGACCAACTTTGTTTGAAGGTCTTCGGCTACCGTCAGGCTGGCGTCAACCGCTTCTTGCAGCTTGGATGTGGCCTTCTGAACGAGGGTGTCAATCACTTGACTAAGGATGTCTGGCTGCTTTAAAAATTCCGCGATAACCTCGCGAACGATCCCTCGAATGCCCTCTGTTGAGAGACCAGGTATACCACCTGGCAGCGTCTCGGCTTCCGTTATCTCGTTCATCGAAAGAGTGCGCGGGCGTTCGCTGCTGATGCTACCCACGCTACCACCACGGCCTCCACGGTAGGCTCCTTTAGGCGTCTTCTTGACCATATTTTTTATGAGGAATATACAATATCTACTTACAGTTAGCGCAAGATATTATGTTGCCTCTTGACTCGGTGACACCGGATAATCACTAGTACAGTTCGTACGATCTAGCCCCCTTCGTAAACTACTCCTTCAAGTAAATATGTTCGGACGCGACAAGCTGTGCCACTAGTCTGCGGACTTCATCTTAACAGAGGTGAGTGAGAGAGACAACGATATAGGTTACTCGTGTACAGAGCGCGAAAACCAAAAATTCAGCAATAATAAAATGCGATGCGAGGTAACTCGGAGACGAGAAGGAAGAGAGATCAATCCAGGACTTCACACGAGACACTTCGAGGGTCGACGTGGTGCGTTGTTTGTGTGTGTGGGGGCGAGTACCGAGAAGAGGGTGATCCTTAGGAAGACGCCAGGGGTCCAGGAAGCAGGGACTTCACAGCCCGGTCTGAACCACGAGTTATCCACTTTAGGAATTTGTTTTAAATGGAGACAACGGTAAGACAAAATTTACGTTAACCCACGCATACACCAGACAGAACACACACTCGATCTGCTGTGTTTATGTAATAAACAATGATTGTCTTTTGCCTGAACACGGTGTAGTGTTTCTCGAAAGAACATAAAAAAACTCTGTTTTTCCACTCACTCCAGGATCCCGGCATGTACGAAATTGCAACTGGGATTGTCGCTACGTTTCCCCCATTGCTTGGTTAATTGGTTAATTTCAAATTCCAAATTCATTCAGTTAACAATTCGATTACATGACAATATAATAAGCCTAATAAAAAGCAGAAATTATCTACATAAAAAAGTTCTGAAGTATACGCTAGACGAAGAACTTGGTGTTAAATATAAAAAGCTTAGGAATCAAATCACTCGGGTAATTAGAAATAAAAAAGTATACGTTATAATGCAAAAATAAATGAGAACATTCAAAACCCTAGAAAATGCTGGAGAATCTTTAATGAAATCCTCAAAAATACGACTCATCATAAGGATAAACAAATAACAGTCACCGTAAACAACAAGGATATTATTGGTCCTGTGGCCGTAGCTGAGGAATTTAATACTTACTTAAAACAAATTATGCTAATTTGGCAAAAACAATCCCTGATACAGGCGTCTTTACACACACGAAACTCAGTAAAGAAAATTGCAAATCTTTCTTCGTAAACCTACTACTGTGGACGAAGTAATATCAACGGTTAATTCTCTAAAAAACAGTTCTTCTTCAGGCAAAGATGGTATTACAGCGAGGCTCCTAAAAGAAAATATCAAATTACTAACCGAACCAATAAACGTGCTGATAAATAAATCAATTGAAACGGGGACAGTGCCTCAAGAAATGAAGGTTGCTAAAGTCATCGTCATTTTTAAAGGAGGTTCGCCAAACTCAATAAGTAATTATAGACCCATTTCACTGTTACCAACAATTTCAAAAATACTTGAAAAAGTAATAAAACATAGACTTATATCTTTTCTCAATAAAATTAACTTTTTCTATAAAAGGGAATATGGTTTCAGGAAACACACAGGAACAGAGTCAACCCTCGTTGATCTCATAATCAACTTGTAATCACAGCTGGACAAAAAAAACATAGCAACCGGACTTGTTATCGACTTGCAAAAAGCGTTTGACACTATGAATCACAACATCCTTATAGGGAAGAAAAAAAAAATGGGATACGTGGTCTTGCACTAAGTTGGTTCAAAGATTATCTTAATAACAGGAAACAATTTACCGTTATAGGTGGAGCATCGAGCAAGTTGGACAACATAATTTGTGGGGTTCCACAAGGATCAATCCTTGGTCCACTATTATTTTTTAAGTTATATAAATGATCTTCACCAATCAGGAATTGAGGGTCTGCTCCAATCCTTTGCGGACGATACAAACCTGTTTTATTTCGGAACTAATCTACAAGAAATATTGAAACTAATGCAGGAAGATTTAATTATGTTGTCCACTTGGCTGAGTGCTTACAAATTATCTTTAAACTGTTCCAAGAAAAATCTCATGATTTTTGTTACCAATAATATTGATATATGCCTAAATAATATTAATCATAACCAGTGTTGTGACTAGATAATTTATTTTTTATCTAGAAGATAAAGATAATTCTCCAAAAAATTATCTAGATAAGATAAAAGATAAAGTATAAAAAAATTATCTATATAATGGATAAAAGATTAAAATAATTATCTAGATCATTTTGAAAAGATAAAAGATAATAATAATATTATTGCGTTATTGACATGTTTCTTAAAAAGCAATATTTACTTATTTTTTTTTCCATATCTATCATAATGTGGATGGATTTTAAGGGTGGGATAGTAAGGTTTAAAGTTATTAGAGAATAGAGATACAGGACTAAGGATATTCAAAATTTCAAACTTTATTGTAAATATCAGTACAAGATACATTTCTATTAGCCTAATAGTAATGTATCTTGTACTAATTTTTACAATAAAGTTTAAAATTTGAATATCCTTAGTCCTGTATCTTCCTTTAACACGAGGCAATAACAAATTGCCGCCATTTTCAAAAAAGGGGAAAACCAGAAGAAGTATTTTTCATTTTGAAAAATTGTATATTTTATATTGTATCTATATTATGGTTAAACATTTTACCTATTTTTTTTATCTAAAAGCTTAAAACTTAAGATAAGATAATCTGTATTTTTATCTAGATAAAAGATAAAGATAACACCAAAAAAATAGCTAGATAAAGATAATAGATAACAGATTTTATCTAGATACGTTACCTAGATAATTTTATCTAGATACGTTATCTAGATAATTTTATCTAGATAAGTCACAACACTGATCATAACCTCACTGTTAATCAATCTAAAATTTAATTAGTCTCACAGGTCAAATATCATGGTATATTCCTTCAGAGTAACTTAAAATGGGATTCGCAAATAGAAAAGGTCTGCAAAAGAACATGCTCTATAGCAGGAATACTTCGACGTATGTCTATAATAATCAATTAAACCACCTTGCTGAGTATTTACAACGCGCACATACATAGTCACTTCCAATACTTAAATATTATCTGGGCTTTATCACCTAAGCTTAAACTCAAACCCCTCAGTACCATTCAACACAGAGACATTAAAAACATATTTAACTTACCTTTTAGAACTCACAGACTAACCTTGTTTAAAGCTACTAACAGCATACCTTTCCCACTTATTAATGAGTACCAAACCTGCCTTTTTATTCACAATGTTATTATTATTAATGAAACTATATCTTACATGAACCTCACATTGAACCATAACTATTATAAGAGTGTAATACTCGAAAAATACATTAATTTCACCTTCACACTATCAATACCACTCAAAGATGCAAGAACAACATAATGCACAGCGGCCTAATACTGTACAACAATCTACCGCACTCTCTGAAAACAATGAAGAAGCACAAATTTAAAGCTGCCTTAAAGGAATATTTACGTACTACTAAGTTAGAGACTCTGTTCTAAGCTCCTCACCATTAACGTATGGCTTATCTTTTTTTTCATTGATCTACCTTACCTTGTAAGTTTATTTAAATTCATTATTTATTTAATTGTTTACATATTATTATAATGGTTTTACTTAATTTCTCTACTTTTTCTGTTCTTTCCTTAAGTCATAGTATCGAAATGATGCAATTATTAGCATATGTCATTATATAAGCCTGCTTCATTTATTCCGCTTCTCTTTATGATAATATGTTAGGGGTATTTTGCTTCATAGTCATAACCTCAAGTTATTAAAATAGAATCAAAAATCGTTTCTTTCATCTTCTTTCTTTTTTCTTTGCCACTTATTATTTCTAAAATTAGTACAATTAGGCTACTATTGTCATTTTTATTATAATCTTACTTTTTAAAGTTCCTGGTATCACTAGTCCTGTTTGTTAGTAATCTGTTTGTATCTACTTTTCATATTATATGTAATTTAAATGATGTAATATCTTACTCAAACAACTCTTTATCAACACGTTTCTATGTTGTACTGTCATGTACCATATCATGTATGTGATCATGTTTCTTCCTACTTTGTTTTCGTTATTTATTAGTACTCAGTATAGGGCCTATACGTTGACAAAATTCCAATTCTTGATTGTAAATGTAAGTTAAAGAATCTATAAAGAGTTTTCTAAACTCAAGATTCAACCTGTGTCAATAAAAAATTACTTACTTTACTTACTTACTTACTTACTTACTTACTTACTTACTTACTTACTTACTTACTTACTTACTTACTTACTTACTTACTTACTTACTTACTTACTTACTTACTTACTTACTTACTTACTTACTTACTTACTTACTTACTTACTTACTTACTTACTTACTTACTTACTTACTTACTTACTTACTTACTTAATTACTTTAACGTATACTCATTTAGAGCCTAAACGGAGTATATTGTTTTGAGTCTAGCTTTGCTTGTTTAAGCTTTTGAAATTTTCTGTATATTTTGAGTAAGTTTTGGGGTAATAAATTTTAAATTGGCAATTTAAAATTCGCAAATTTTAAAATAAATGAAGAACGGCACAATAGTTTTAATGGTAGGGCCTATAGTTTTAACGAGTACTGTTGTGATATTTCATGTTGTCTGTCCACAAGCCTTAGTAAGATTGTTATACGACTGTAACATTTAATACTGAAATAACCTTTCACTTGTATCAATCTCATGTTACTTAAATTAGAAATTTGAATTAATTGTTTTTGAATACATAAAAAAAATGTTTCTTATAGCAATTTTTCGCGATTCAAAGGTCCTCAGCTACATTTTTACTGTTCGTGTACAAAATCGGTAGCGATATTTTGTTGTCTAAAACGGAAATCAGTTTTATAAGAATAGTTATTCATATTATTAGTGTTCAACACAAGCAGATAAAAAAACGTGTACATAACATACAGATTTAGGGTTTATACAGGCTACTCATAATCAAGGTCTACTGATATTCTCCTAAAAGGTTGTAACATTGATTGTGTTCAGATAAAGTTAGGCAATTTCAATAATTATTCTACTTGTCTAATTTGAACCAAATGTTTATACACATTTTGATTTTTTTCAAGATTATCAGTCGACGCAAGCATTTGAATAGCATTACACGACACGATAAAAAAATCCTTAAAACTCCCACACTTCGAGCAATATGCGTTGAACACTAGAAATATAAGCGTGACAGCGTCTTTACCTTCTTTTTCCTGGAGATGACGTCCATGATGTTGCCCTGTGCTCGGCGCCCCCAGCAATGAGCACGCGACGCCCGCGATGCCCTCGCCAGGGGACGCCGCGGTCATTACGGTTATGAAACCGCACTCGTTAGCTACGGCTGGGGGAATACACGGACGACCGACGGTATTTACGAGTTTACTTCCAGAAATTATTTATCGTGACCTCGCTTCATCTGCGGCAAATGCTTCTCAGAGATCGATACACAGGATTACTATGCCAACAAAACGTACAGGTTCTATATAGCCCTAAACTGTGTACAACGTTATACTTACAATGACGGTTATTGTACTGTTGGACATTATTTTAAATAACTTGTTAGCCAGACATTACTTTTTACTTCCAGTTGCGCATACAATATACCTCCGCATCGATTATGTAAAAACAAAACGAAACTAAACTTAACATTTTGTAAGTATATTGATCTATCTTTTAAAGTAAGATACAGTTTTGTATTATATTGTCATTCAATGCAATGGCTTTAAAATAACGTTAATATATAGCCGGCTAGTATCCGAGTATAATACACAAGACAGTACAGTAGCCAGGAATAAATCATTTTCTCAGGGGTGAAGGGAGGGGAGGGCCATACAACAGTACCACAGGTATTCCTAACAAAATAGTGTGGTTGTAAAATTTATTAGTACAGCGTATATGTTGAACGGGTTATATCACCAGGTTCTTGAGAATATCATTGGTAGTTGGGTTTGCCTAATACGATTACTGACTACACTTCACACCTTAACAAATCTGACAAAAAATCGGTTTATGAATGTCTAATTAGATGAGCGTAGCGAAGCGGAGTGAATCTCTCCATACAACTCGATCGGCGATTTGTCTGTGTGTGTGTGTGTGTGTGTGTGTGTGTGTGTGTGTGTGTGTGTGTGTGTGTGTGTGTGTGTGTGTGTGTGTGTGTGTGTGTGTGTGTGTGTGTGTGTGTGTGTGTGTGTGTGTGTGTGTGTGTGTGTGTGTGTGTGTGTGTGTGTGTGTGTGTGTGTGTGTGTGTGTGTGTGTGTGTGTGTGTGTGTGTGTGTGTGTGTGTGTGTGTGTGTGTGTGTGTGTGTGTGTGTGTGTGTGTGTGTGTGTGTGTGTGTGTGTGTGTGTGTGTGTGTGTGTGTGTGTGTGTGTGTGTGTGTGTGTGTGTGTGTGTGTGTGTGTGTGTGTGTGTGTGTGCGCCAAATTTTGATCGATCGATCGAACACGCGGCAATATGCGGCGATATTGTGTTTTATTGATATCATCACAAATCTGAACGCTGGGCATCGAGGGTTCTATCCAACAATGCATTTGCAGTTTTTGTCTAATCATTTTTGGTTTCACCAGCATTGAATTTTGTCGAGTTCAGCTTGAACCTGAATGTTACCAATTTGACAAAAATAATAACTTGTAACTATTTAATTTCTCACATATCTCGCATTTTTGTTGTTTTGGGTACTTTAGTATTGTCACTGCATGTTTATTGTTTACAGAGAGATGGAAATAATTTTTCACAATGCCACTTATTGCCTTTTGTAATACCATGAAGTTTAAAATAATCCATGCAAAGATTGGTATACATGTTTGTTTACTCATAGTACAGATGTATTTTTATATAAAAATGATTAAACAAAAACTGCAAATGCATTGTTGGATAGAACCAAATACCTTAGTAACCAGCTGTGCTAGAATACAGGACAATCGCGGTGTTTAGCATGTAAGAAGGCGGCGAACGGCGAAAGTAGCGCATTCTGTCGGAGCGGTTCGATGGCTGCGCGGCAAATATGAATTTACTATGGCGCTTCCCATAAGAGTCAGCGAAGTAGCATATGGTTTGACCTTTGCGTCCGCGAGCTCGGCATTTACGTTTTAATTTGGAACATAACAACAAACATTCTCATTGATCCACTACTTAAGAAGACCGAGATATATATAGGTTAACTAGAAACCACAACAAACTATGTGTATTGCATGAAAGCATAATTTATACGTTCTGTAGGCGGAATGATCATCGACTCATTATTTATTGCTGGTATGTGGACAAGCTATCGGTGAAAGGAGGGGGGTGGGGGGGAGGTTGTGATGATTTGTCAATGCAGGCTTTAAAACGTATCTACTTGAATTAACCCTTTATTATTATGAAGGCCTCTCAATAGCATCAGCTTCACTCATAATTGCACCTTTCTAATATTCTGTACAAAATCTCAACCCGCGTGCTTGCCCAGGGACTGCTCTTACGACTAGCAGAGTCACTCTGGGCCTATTCTACCCAGGGCCAAATATAGGTTACCGCCATATTAACTTATTATATCAGTCACTTTTTGGAAAACTTGAAAATTGTGGAAAAGAGAAAAAAAAAATTAATTACGAAAAAAAAAAATTGTCATGTTGAAAAATGTTAAAGTGGATGAAAAATTTTCGAGTATGTCTGCGTACATTTCATGTAAAACTGTCGTAGATACTTAGGTAAAGAAAGAAACTTGAAAATTGTGTGATTTTGAAAAAAGAAATAAAAAATTAAAGTATACAAAAATAAAGTACAAAAAGTACAAATACCATGTAAAACTGTCGTGGATACTTAAGTAAAGAGAGAAACTTGAAAATTGTGGGATTCGAATCGCGGACCTATATGGCACTGGACACTTGAACTCTATATACTATGCTACAACATTGGGCAATTTATTCGTTAAGCATCGTGTAACACGGGCGCCTATAAAAAGTCCGGGTTGAGCTTTTTCGGTGAATTAAAGAGCTCGAATATTTAATATTGAATCACGCTTTCTAAAAAAGTTAACACAAAGTCTGTAAGTCAAACTTGTCACCCACAATAAGCCATCAATGACAAAAGTGAGTGTCGAAATTGATTTTCTTCTTATTACATCGATGTACACGGCACCCCCCCGTCGTCGTGTTTTGAGCTTTTTCGATAAATTAAAAACTTAACATATTTAATAAAGAATAGATAAAGAAAGTAATTCCGATGAAAAATTCCGAAAAAATTCATAACAAATTCGTACTTTGGGCGGTAAAAAACAAAAAGGTTGAATTTTGCACGTTCAAAAGCTTCCCGGTACGTTCCGGTACGTGTGACGTCAACAAACTGCACATGTTCTGAAAGGTATTAGAACGCACTTTAATATGATACCAGAACGGGTTGTCCGAGTTCAAAACGGGACATTTGGGGGACGTTCAAAACTGAAAATCAATAAACAAAATTACACAAATATCCAGAGTCGATCAATCATGTCAGAGACGGTACGTGCCGGGTACGTCCGGGTACGTTCAATATGTTGTCAATAGCCTTGAAATTTCATAAAAGTGGTCGAATAAAATTTAAAAAAACTCCAACATGCTTTTTTAAGACATTGAAAAATTCTCATAGACAAATACCGGCAAAAATACGAGACGGATGAAATCTGTTAAAGCACCATAACTCGGACACCCGAAAAGTCTAATTTTTTAAAGTAACGTTTTCAAATAGACAAATATCCATTTATTAAATATGACGTATTTATAACACTTTTAATATACAAAAAGAAAACTTTTGTATGCGTGTTTTCTTAGCGCCGTGAAAAATGCGTTGCGCGAAAGTCTGTCATTCAGTGTAAGGGTGACTTTTAGAAAATGTTTTTTCATGCCCCTGTACGATAGAGTGTTCAGTATCGGGACAAAGAAAAAAATCTATTTCGAAAGTACCAACTTGACGCAAAAAAATCAAAACTGAAACCGTGTAGAGAAAATGGAAAAGTGCCCATAACTAAGCATCCGGGACGAAATTCAAAAACTTGACCGACCATAATCCAGATTAAACCTTGTCCTTAAAAATGAAAAAGTTGAGAAAGTTCAAAAATCAAAAATGCGGAAGAAAAGTGTCCCCGCTCCTTTTAAAAAACGCACGCGACCAAATGTACACGATCCGTGTGCCAAGCGTTCCGGGACGATTCAAAAAATTTCCAAATCCTAGTTACCCAGATAGTAACCGACGGTAACAATACAAAAACGAATAGTACATCTTGTTTGGTTCGACAGGCAGGGCCGTTCGAATGTGACGCGTTAAAAACGTACCAAAATCGTCAAATCCAAATTTCGAAAATCTTTCGCCTTTGGGTGCCCGTAACTTTTAAACGGGACCATACAAATTCAAAAAAGACATACAAAAAGTTGCGCCATTCAATTGACTTGCGATCAACAGTATTCGAAAAATTCAAAAAAAAAAATTTGAATTTTTTAAACTTTTTCCCGCAAAACCGAAGCGTCGAAATAGCACGCAATTCAACATAAAACACGTCGGGAGGGGGTGAAGGGTGGGACTTATAAACTCAAAAAATATACCCACGTGTAGCCAAAGGCCTGGCGCCGAAAACTGTAGCGACACATTGTCGAAAAAGTCACGTGCGGGGGGCCAGCACATTAATTTACTACTGCTTTGAACCTAAGCAATCAATTTCGATCGAACCGCTCCGGTAGTGGCGCTAGTGTCGGCTTTTCGCCACTATTTCACGGCAGTGTCCAGGGCCCAGATTCACAAAAGTGCCTAGTGCTAAGACGTCCTAGTTTAGGCAAATCTTAGTAAAATTAATCACGCATATATCGCTCTGCAATGTCCTAAAGGTACAATATAGTATAATAACAACAATTTAACTAATAATATTGTATTTGTGAATGTGCAGTAATACCCAAGGATGATTTATCATGATTTATCTATCTAGGATTTGCCTAACTTAGGACAACTTAGAGTTAGGCATCGTTGTGAATCCAGGCCCAGTATTCTAGCGCAGCTAGTTAGTAAGGTATTTGATAGAACCCTCGATGCCCAGCGTTCAGATTTGTGATGATAAACTCCAAAGCAGTTCTGTCACTGCCTTCTGTACGTATTATGCACACGCAGAGTACAAGTTATCCAGTAGGTAATGGCTAAACAATTGACTGTAAAGATCTTTGACATTTATTACCAATCTGAGAAAATCTTTCTTCAATATCCTTCATATTTGCCATTAACAAGACTCAATTGCATTCAAATGGGATTTAAATGTGTATCTTGTTTCACATCATTACTGAAACTATCTGTAAATCGACGTATAAAGCAACACAATATCAATAAACCATTTCACTCTTCATGCAGTGGATTTTGCAGTTAAAAGTTGGTGCTAGTGTCGTTCAACTGAACTTGGCCAAAGTTGATCTTGGTGAAACCGGCCCTATCCATTATATCCAATTTATAAACTTTGATGTTAACAAAACAAAACAGTATTTTGTTTTTATTGTAAGCCTGTCAAAAAGTATCAAAATTTACTTTACTGAGTAGATCCATAGAGTAACTACTCACAGGAAGTATTTATTATAATATTCCACGTTGTTCTATAGGTAGGTCTAAACTCTAGGTTATACTCAGTCCTACATTAGTTTTGTGAAATAAAGTCGTTTAAACACCGGCGTTTCCGCCATTTCTTGGTATCGAAAACTTTTTATGGCAGGGTGCCCGTGATCGAGAGGCGCGCACGATTTTCGTGATGGTGATAATGGTCGGTGCACAATAGCCCGGGAAGGAGCTCCGGTAACGGTAACGGGAAAGTTCGCTATAATTTAACATTGCCCGGTAACGTTAACGCTAACGGGAAGCTCCTTCCCAGGCTTTTGAGCACCGACCATAATAATGATATTTGGGGTTTATATCCCATATTTTTGCAACTATGACTAGTTGTCATCCCCGGGATTGTACGTTTGAACGATCGTAGCTCTTAAATGCAAAAAAGTTGAAAGTGTTCAACGTTTAATACCGAGCTGTCAGAGCTACGATCGTTCAAACGTACAATTCAATTATCTACCAAAGTTACCTGATCGCAGTGCTGGTACGACATTGGTACGATACTTTTGACAAGTCGGAAACGTTGAAAAAGACAATTTGGGCTTTGAAAAATCAAAGAATACCGAAAATATCCTCAGACCTTACAAAATAGCCCTGTGGTTACCAACCTTTTTCAATTGACGGCTCCCTTGGGACATCATCAAAATTCCACGCCATCCTAACAATTTTTAATTATAATTTTACAAATCTTAGAAGCATAAAACATGATATTGTTTGCTACTAACTTCTTTATTCTGTAATATAATCTTTTATAACCACTCAATTTGGTTGTAACCAAACCAGTTAGATGGTTGGTTGTGTTTGGCTAAAATTAATTTTTTAATATTGGTCACCTTGTTGTTTTTCATTTACGTCATTCTAAAAACTGTACTTACAGCTGAGGCTATGGGCCAATGTGCGCATTTAAATGACATTTTCATTGATATCATTTTCAATCACATACAAACATCAAATCAAATAAAATTGTATTTCAATGTAATGAAATAATTTTCCATTCATGCATCATCAGTTACACACACCATCGTCTTAAGAGAGGAAAAATGATATTAATTAAGTAACAAAAAAGTGAATATATTGAGATATACAATATACATTGAAGACATGACATGTTCAAATATAAAAATAAGGAAGAACAGCTATATATACATTGCAACAAAAAAACATATTATTTTAACATTTAAACTATTAACGGCCACCAATACTCCACTAAGCTTCCACTTCCTTATTCTTAGCGTGCAAAACTGAGATTAAACGAGTGTTGATATTAAAAGTCAAACCAAATCACCACACGCAGTTGATCTCCGCACGTCAAAGAACCAGTTCCGAGCTGTTTGCTAACAAAAAAGTTACGAACATGACCTCCATCAATATAACGTGTAAACTAATTGCAAGGTAACCGGTTTGTTTGAAGATTAGCGCGATGATAGATTGTTAGGTCAAGTTCAAGTACACTTTTAAAGTAAGTCCATTGGACAGTGTGCTGTGACGTAGATGAACCGTCTGAAATCTAAGCTTCCTTTTATTAGAAGATACTACGGCTACTCATTAATGCCGCAGTTTTTCTTTTTAATAACGACGTTCGTAATTCGACATAAATCCTTAAACACCGAGCTGCGCGGGGCCTATTAGATCTCACCAAGGATTCCTGTTGCCATGCAAATCTGGTTTTGTTTAGCGTGTAGGGGACAACACTGGGCTTTGAACTTGGATATAAAAGCAGGGGCGTCTGTTACCGCAGCATCACATTGTTGAGGAACGTTGAAGATAGAGGAGCAGCATGATCGAACTCAGGACGCTTGTGGTAAGTCAAGTCAACAGCCTTCCGGTCAGTCAACTGCACCTGCGCTAGAACCTTTGTTTCGGCCGCCCCGTCCACGATAGGTCATTGTCATTGATTGGATTTAGGAACTCACTGGTGGTTACATATTATTCAAATTCTTGGTTTAAGATAATACGTACTGGTTAAAGTAAATCAAAATTTGCCGTCACTAATAATTCAGATTTCTGCAAAAGTCCCGACTCCATAGCAATTTTTCATAGGAATCTAAATCTTTACGTTTAGGAATTACATACATATTTAGTAATATTTACAATTTTGGTTTGGTTTGGAATTTGGATTTTGGTTTGGTTTTCTTTGTTTTCAGTATTCTGCAAAAGTCAACACGATTCGTATAGCTACTTTAACTTGAAAGGCAATCTTTTGTTTAGGAATTAATTAGATTGATGGTATTTAAAGTTTTAGTTTTAGCAAACAAGTATTCAGAATGAATCAAAATTTGCCGAGAGTAATAATCAAGTTTTCTGCAAAAGTCCGAACTCCGTAGGAATTTTAATTTTAATGTAATTAGTTAAATAAGTTAATTAAATATTCACTAATATAAATTGAGTCACGAATTATGTGATACTATTAAAAAGTTGGGTTCTTTTTAGTTAGCGTACAAGTTTAGCAGGGTAATTCAAAATTTGTCTTGCTTAATAATTAAGTTTTCTGCAAAAGTCCGAGCCCGAACCGTATAGCCCGTCTGGGCCCGTGGAAGAATAGGCCCAGAGTGACTCTGCTAGTCGTAAGAGGCGACGAAAGGAGACCCTGTCCAAGATCCACCCACTGTCCCATTGTAGGTCGCTCCTCCCACTTGGCCCTGCCCTCCCTTGCTGGCCTCCCATATGACGACCCACGCGACGTACAATGGCTCTGATTAGCATGTGGCTTTTTTCTTCATCATCTTCATCATCATCAATATCACCAGCTCATCGTCTCGATTAGCCATTGTTGCACAAATATGAGACGTTAAGCCCCATTAATCCATCAATCAACCGAACCGTATAGGGATATTAATTTGAATTTTCAATTGAAATAAGCTTGGCAGGCTGGCAGTAATTTAATTTATACCCTAGTATTGGTGGCCACACCCCCTTACCTGACAATTGTGTTGGAAAGGAGACCATTGATTTATCAATGTATTTAGGAATACGCTAATTGTATGACTTAATTGGATATGTCGGGTGTAGTGAATAATCTTATACTCAGAAAAAAAAAAATTGCCTCACTATTGTCATTTACCTGTAAATGTCCGAACTCTGTAGGGATTGTTATTGTTTGAATGTCAATTTTTGGGTAACGGAATTCAAGGATTGATAATATTTCAAAGTTTAATTTGAGTGAATAACTTTGTCGGGATAAGATATGATAGTTTGACATCGCTAATTATTTATTTTTCAGGCTAGCTGGGCAGGTACTTATAGTTTTCAAGGTATGTTATTATTTGAATATGAATATTTGTCTTTATGAACAAAATCATTCATCAATTTACAGGGAACGTTCATCAAACGTGATCATAAGCTGCCAGCCATAATAATTACGATTCCAAAAACCGTTTATTGTCACAGTAATTTGAATCAATATACCGGCACCTCCACACTGTTTTATGTTTCAATATAAACTGGCATTTGCTGTATTTGAAACTTTGAGGATAAACATATTTGTTGTACTAGTTACACTGCCCAAAAATGTAAGATTTTAGAAATAGTCTAGTCCACCCATATATCCACTTTCATAGATGTTATTAAGTGTAAATATTTCAATGATTAGGATTTTACTAGCTCTAATTTTAAATGCGTGTGTAATTAAGGGAATAAGCTTTTCATACAAGATCATACAAATTTTCACACTGTTTTGAACACAAAAGTTCTAGAAATATTGAATTAAATTGAAATATATTCAATGTAAATGTACTAGTCTATTATTTTAGTATAAAAACATTCAGGCAATAATATTAATTTTACTAAAGCTCAATGATGAACGGGACACTCCACCATGCAGAACATACTATTTATTTATTCCCCGGCAAAATATATTCCGTTCCGTTAATTATTAGTGTTATTCAGATTATTCCGGACCAAGAAACTCTAAATTTGAAGTAATAATACACATGAATGCATTAATAATTCCCTTAAGATGAGTAGGCCTACACAACTTAATTTTGAATGAGTATTCTCGAAACTTATATTTGTTAAACTAACCTACATACACAGTCTAACTAGTAAAAAGTCAACTCCCCAAATAAATATTGATTCCCTTTTCTAAAAGATGAAGATGCGAACCATTTTGATAAGTATACATTGTATTTACGCGTATATTAATTATGTACGAAGAATACTGAAGAATTAAAAAGTTTGTCGGTCTAAAACGATGTAATATCAATTTCTAAATTTCGTTTTTTTTATGAGATTCCTCAAATATATCATTAAAATTTATAAGATATGGCAATTAATTCGCAATTCTCTATCGTTGTCGGGTGCTGATATATTGATATCGCAGCGAAAATTATGTATTTTGTAAATTGGAGTGACAAATAAATTGATCAAATGATCAAAATGTTTTCATACGATACATTTGGTTGCATTATTATGGTCAGTTAATTTTATCTTATTGACTCCGTTTAGTCACAAAGTGTGTTTACAGAACTGTACAATCTTATTGTAGGCCTGCCAATCGATATCGAATTCTTTTGCATCGATCTCTAATCGATAATCACTTGGTATTTGACATTCATATTTCTAGTGCCAACTTTGAATGGAAATGGCGGTAACTTTTCCAAGCAGTTTGTTCTTCAATGGGTTAGAATTGCATAATGGTAAGAATGGTTAGTAATAGCGTGGCACAGGCCGAGACACCTGATGGTTGAGGGCTAATAACATGTATTACGTCCACAGGTGTTGACAGCCGTAGTCCTCACTGTCGTGAACGTGGCACAGGCCGAGACATCTGATGGTTGAGGGCTAATAACTTGTATTACGTCCACAGGTGTTGACAGCCGTAGTCCTAACTGTCGTGAACGTGGCACAGGCCGAGACACCTGATGGTTGAGGGCTAATAACTTGTATTACGTCCACAGGTGTTGACAGCCGTAGTCCTCACTGTCGTGAACGTGGCACAGGCCGAGACACCTGATGGTTGAGGGCTAATAACTTGTGTTACGTCCACAGGTGTTGACAGCCGTAGTCCTAACTGTCGTGAACGTGGCACAGGCCGAGACATCTGATGGTTGAGGGCTTATAACTTGTATTACGTCCACAGGTGTTTACAGCCGTAGTCCTAACTGTCGTGAACGTGGCACAGGCCGAGACACCTGATGGTTGAGGGCTAATAACTTGTGTTACGTCCACAGGTGTTGACAGCCGTAGTCCTAACTGTCGTGAACGTGGCACAGGCCGAGACATCTGATGGTTGAGGGCTAATAACATGTATTACGTCCACAGGTGTTGACAGCCGTAGTCCTAACTGTCGTGAACGTGGCACAGGCCAAGACATCTGATGGTTGAGGGCTAATAACATGTATTACGTCCACTGGTGTTGACAGCCGTAGTCCTAACTGTCGTGAACGTGGCACAGGCCGAGACACCCGATGGTTGAGGGCTAATAACATTTATTACGTCCACAGGTGTTGACAGCCGTAGTCCTAACTGTCATGAACGTGGCACAGGCCGAGACATCTGATGGTTGAGGGCTAACAACATGTATTACGTCCACAGGTGTTGACAGCCGTAGTCCTAACTGTCGTGAACGTGGCACAGGCCGAGACACCTGATGGTTGAGGGCTAATAACATGTATTACGTCCACAGGTGTTGACAGCCGTAGTCCTAACTGTCGTGAACGTGGCACAGGCCGAGACATCTGACGACGAGACTAAACAAGGATATGGGGGAAGTCGTCCAGGACACAAACCAATAGTCGCAGGAGTTCAACACGGCGGAAGTGGAGGACACAAGCCAGTTTCCGTAGGCAGTCAACACGGCGAGTTTGGAGGCGAAGGCGGACATGGTGGAGTTGTTGGGGGACACAAACCAGTTGCCGGAGATGGCCATTATGGTGGTATTGCAAGTGGGGTTCACAAACCAGTTTCCGGAGGCAGCCACGGTGGGGTTGTAGGTGGAGTTCATAAACCAGTTTCCGGAGGTAGTCAATACGGTGGTATTGCAAGTGGAGGACACAAACCAGTTTCCGGAGGCAGCCATGGTGGGGTTGTAGGTGGAGGACATAAACCAGTTTCCGGAGATGGCCAATATGGTGGTATTGGAAGTGGAGGACACAAACCAGTTTCCGGAGGCAGCCATGGTGGGGTTGTAGGTGGAGGACATAAACCAGTTTCCGGAGATGGCCAATATGGTGGTATTGGAAGTGGAGGACACAAACCAGTTTCCGGAGGCAGCCACGGTGGGGTTGTAGGTGGAGGACATAAACCAGTTTCCGGAGATGGCCAATATGGTGGTATTGGAAGTGGAGGACACAAACCAGTTTCCGGAGGCAGCCACGGTGGGGTTGTAGGTGGAGGACATAAACCAGTTTCCGGAGATGGCCAATATGGTGGTATTGGAAGTGGAGGACACAAACCAGGTTCCGGAGGCAGCCACGGTGGGGTTGTAGGTGGAGGACATAAACCAGTTTCCGGAGATGGCCAATATGGTGGTATTGGAAGTGGAGGACACAAACCAGTTTCCGGAGGCAGCCACGGTGGGGTTGTAGGTGGAGGACATAAACCAGTTTCTGGAGATGGCCAATATGGTGGTATTGGAAGTGGAGGACACAAACCAGGTTCCGGAGGCAGCCATGGTGGGGTTGTAGGTGGAGGACATAAACCAGTTTCCGGAGATGGCCAATATGGTGGTATTGGAAGTGGAGGACACAAACCAGGTTCCGGAGGCAGCCATGGTGGGGTTGTAGGTGGAGGACACAAACCAGTTTCCGGAGATGGCCAATATGGTGGTATTGGAAGTGGAGGACACAAACCAGGTTCCGGAGGCAGCCACGGTGGAATCGGAGGGGCACACAAGCCAGTGGGTGGAAGTCATGGGAGTGGGAGTGGAGCTGGCTATGGACGTTAATCGGATGATAAAGACAATTTTTTAACACTACTCCAATAAGACTGGCATCATCAAATCAATATAAATCAAACTTTGCAACGCTTCTAGATATTTGATTGTTATTGTTTCGATGAAGGTATAATGTTAATTCATAAAATAATATAGAGCAAATTGTTTCATTCGTATAGTTAACTGGCTCGTGGACATCCTCTCAACTGTATACTATGATTGTCTACATATCTACTAAAGACCAATTATGTGATCTCGTTTTAAACTTATGTTTATTTATTTTAAATAAATGCAAGCTATGTATCAGCAAGCATAATTTATAATTGTGTTATTTATAATCAATAGAAAATGATGTTGAAATCAGTATTACAACCATGTACCAACCCTCTGAATCCTTCCCATGAAACCATATATCCAGTGTTAGGTATTATACAAATATTTAAACTGCCCATTCAAGTTGCTACTTTAAATTACTTTCTTTCATCTTAAATCAATAAAAGAATTATAAATAATAAATTATATGAAAATAAGAGTGCTCTAAAAATACCTTATATGTTTCTAATTCTCACGGCTAATATAGCTTTATGGCATAAAACCACATTACAACGATTATTTTATTTACAAATTTTAAAATCCGTTCATGTGTGGGGACAGGAAAGCGCGTGTTAAACTTTAAAAGTTTTGTTGCACTTTCCACCCCCCGTTTATACATATACAAAGATACATCTAGATCATAGATCATAGATCTACAAGCAGTAAATGAGCTATTTTCACTTTTTGAAAGTAACATTCCTGAATATTTTTGCAAAGCTGGATTTTTCCGCATAAAGCGCATTTTTCTGGAATATTTTACATTTCATGAAATGTTTTTGTATTTTACCCCCCCAAAAAACTGCATTCATTTTCACTCTTTGTTACAAATAAAATGCTTAGCATTTATGAAAATCTCAAGTGAATATGTTTAAAAATATAAAAAATACGATTGTATAAACTTTGATACTTTGACTAAATGTTGATAAATTATTCTCACATTTAGATCAAACGAAGATCTAGCATATCTAGTGCTGCTATAGATCTAGCATATCTAGGGCTGCTATAGATCTAGCATATCTAGGGCTGCTATAGATCTAGCATATCTAGTGCTGCTATAGATCTAGCATATCTAGTGCTGCTATAGGACTAATATGGTATAATGTAGAAGATCTAGCATATCTAGTGCTGCTATAGATCTAGCATATCTAGGGCTGCTATAGGACTAATATAGTATAATGTAGAAGATCTAGCATATCTAGTGCTGCTATAGATCTAGCATATCTAGGGCTGCTATAGGACTAATAAGGTATAATGTAGATGCTTATAATGTTTATCAATATTAAGGCTATGTTTTATGTAGATAATAATGATATAGGGTGCACACCAGCTTTACCCGATGTGTCCCTCTTCAGAACTATGCATAATAAAAGGTGTTTGGATAGTGAGGAAGGAATGCCCGAGGGTTGTTACGGCTCAATTCCAACATTCGCCTTTATGACAGGAGAGAACTTTGGAAAAACAACCTTTAGTCAGGATTGTTGGTGGCCGGAATCGTACCGGCGACCTCCCAAATTAGAGTCTCGGGTCGTACCGCTGAGTTGCTTATGTATGTAATCTTTGTTCTCAACAGGGCATACGCCCCACAAGTGGAATATAATAAAATACTTAATCTTGGCATAATAATACAAACTTATACTTCACACTCATCTAATCACTCACACATACAATCCCATGCATACTCTCGCAACCCCTATAACTGGAGAGGGTGGTATGAGATGACAATATGAAGACGCAAGAGCCCCGGTATATGAGAGCAGTGACCAATTGACCGTGGGCTACTTGTCACACCAGTACTGATGTTTTGTTATATAAACACAGATAATTGCTATCAATTGTTTCACCTTGAGGAAATTTGACGTTTTAGTGTTATATAACGTACAGATAATCAATCGTTTACCTGTACTTATAGAAAAGCGAAGATCTAACTTACTTCACTGATTGATCTTTGTTTACTTAATACTGAGGTTAATACCATTAAACCACAATAAGACAAATTTTAATTGTCCGTCCTCCCGTTCAACTAAGTAATTAATTCAATTCAAGAAGTTGGGAGGACTGTTGAAGCAACCTATTTAGACGAGCAGCTGAATAGAGAATATTCCTGAGTTATTGTTTCTTCTTGTCTTCTTCCTAGATTACATTAATTGACGGTATTATGAAAGCGAACATTCAAATTTACACTTTCGTAAACATTTGAGCCATGAAATTAAGCTGAAAATTCAACACATAAATATGGCAGGGAATAACGGGCATGAAATGATAACTATTCTTCACCCCCCCCCCCCCCCCCCCCCCCCCCAATCGCCCAAAAAATACATGTTTTCTTTACGCGCGTTATGATTGTCGATTAGCCAAGATAATTTCAAGGTCATGGCGTGCTGAAAAACACATCGGGTTGTAATTATACTAAATAAACCTATCTAAAGGTAATTATTAATCTTAATGTAATCATAAAACATAAAAAAAACTCTTGACAATTATTTGTGGAAGAGAGATGTGAACTGAGAAACCGTGTGATTCGATTGGTTATACTTACGAATCGTTGCGCTACCACTCCCCAGAGTAGTCACAAAGACACTCATATTTGATGAACGCCTGATACGCAAGATATGGGTTTACCCAAACAGCAACCTAGAGATAATGCAGCAGCTATCGTGATAACACGGAACACTATTTAAAAGAAGAACTTTGGAGTTTCGGCAGAACTGTCTCAATTACATCGAACGGGAATGATGACGCCCGCTCGGACACTAGTTTTCTTGGTGTTGGGCATCGCGTGCATCACGGCGGAGACCTTCAGGAAGAACCCACCGTTGAGAGATGCGTACCCCTTCTGGGACCCGGTTCCAGTGGTGGACGATGTGGGGGACACTTTAATTCTCACCCCCCTTATTGAAGAAGGAAGACTCGAGGAGGCTCGTAATCTTTCCTTTGTCAGTGGAGGACCATTCCCGGAGGAAATTCCCGCCTACTCTGGCTTCTTTACCGTCAACAAGGAATTCAACTCTAACCTATTCTTTTGGTTCTTCCCTGCTGAGGTGAGTTCAAAACCAAGAATATTTTACAAAGGTTTGTCATTTGATGGACTATTTATTTTTTAAACATGATTTTTATTTTGTCTGCTAGTATTGGCTAATATTGGTCGGGTGACTATAGTGGTCTCTGTCGCCGGGCCGACTAGATTATTTAGTGTTCACCATTGAGTTTGTTACGCCCTACACTAACAAACTCAATTGTTTAACGCCAATGGTCGCCTCTTACGCCTACGTTACCGCGGCCTTGTTACAGTACCTCTCTGTCAGGGGCGGCTCGTGCATATGCGCACATACGCACGCGCACCCCCAACAAATTTGCGATAAATTAACAAACAAGAAATTTCAAGTACAATCTCAATTTCCAACTAATGTTTTGTTATGGCCGGGCCAGAGCATGCATATTCGGCAACAGTCATTCTGCAGTAAATGTCCGTTCCCTTCCCAAGGTATCTGTTGCCCATTCAAACCCTCTACTCGCACACCACCCCGTGTGCGAACACAACTCATAGCAAGCCCCTGCGGTCGGTCCATCGCCCCAGAGCGACATGCTGACACTAGTCAATAGCCAGCTATCATTTGGATATGTACGTTTGTTCAATCAATCAATGCATATATATTTAAATAATGACGTCAATCATAATTTAACTCAAGAAAAACATGAGGAACAATATTACAAAAAAAAAAAAAAAACACGAGCCAGGCAAAACCCAAACTAAGATTTGGTTCAATTGGCGGTTACAGCTAAACAAACTTATAGTAGAAAGTGGGCGAGGCACGTGTTGGAAAAGTGGACGAGAAAATGGTTAGGTATATAATTTAATTTTACAATTTTATATAGTATTATTAGTTTTAAAAATTATTACAACTTGATGTATTATCGAGGAAAAATCTTATCTGTGACAACCTGAATTAAAGTGTACCAAGGACATTCTATTTGAACGTTTTGAGGATAAGATATCGCGTTTGAGGAGATCAAACATAAGGCAGGTCTCAAAAATTGTCAGCCTACTGCTGTAAACCTCCAGCGGATCGGGCTTCGCCCAAGACTCCGCCTGTTCCTCTCCACCTCGTTGCTATGTCCACCTTCACAAATATTGTCCACAAGCCGCCCCTGCTCTCAGTAATCCAGCGTATACCTGGTACGACTAGATCATTTAGTGTAGAACGCCTTTTGTCGCTTCTTACGCCTACGTTACCGCGGGCTTGTTACAGTACCTCTCAGTAATCCAGCGTATACCTGGTACGACTAGATCATTTAGTGTTGAACGCCTTTTGTCGCCTCTTACGCCTACGTTATCGCGGGCTTGTTACAGTACCTCTCAGTAATCCAGCGTATACCTGGTACGACTAGATCATTTAGTGTTGAACGCCTTTTGTCGCCTCTTACGCCTACGTTATCGCGGGCTTGTTACAGTACCTCTCAGTAATCCAGCGTATACCTGGTACGACTAGATCATTTAGTGTTGAACGCCCTTTGTCGCTTCTTACGCCTTCGTTACCGCGGGCTTGTTACAGTACCTCTCAGTAATCCAGCGTACACCTGGTAAGACTAGATCATTTAGTGTTGAACGCCTTTTGTCGCTTCTTACGCCTACGCTACCGCGGGCTTGTTACAGTACCTCTCAGTAATCCAGCGTATACCTGGTACGACTAGATCATTTAGTGTAGAACGCCCTTTGTCGCTTCTTACGCCTACGCTACCGCGGGCTTGTTACAGTACCTCTCAGTAATCCAGCGTATACCTGGTACGACTAGATCATTTAGTGTTGAACGCCTTTTGTCGCCTCTTACGCCTACGTTACCGCGGGCTTGTTACAGTACCTCTCAGTAATCCAGCGTATACCTGGTGCGACTAGATCATTTAGTGCTGAACGCCTTTTGTCGCTTCTTACGCCTACGTTACCGCGGGCTTGTTACAGTACCTCTCAGTAATCCAGCGTATACCTGGTACGACTAGATCATTAAGTGTTAAACGCCTTTTGTCGCTTCTTACGCCTACGTTACCGCGGGCTTGTTACAGTACCTCTCAGTAATCCAGCGTATACCTGGTACGACTAGATCATTTAGTGTTGAACGCCCTTTGTCGCTTCTTACGCCTTCGTTACCGCGGGCTTGTTACAGTACCTCTCAGTAATCCAGCGTATACCTGGTACGACTAGATCATTTAGTGTTGAACGCCCTTTGTCGCTTCTTACGCCTTCGTTACCGCGGGCTTGTTACAGTACCTCTTAGTAATCCAGCGTATACCTGGTACGACTAGATCATTTAGTGTTGAACGCCTTTTGTCGCCTCTTACGCCTACGTTACCGCGGGCTTGTTACAGTACCTCTCAGTAATCCAGCGTATACCTGGTACGACTAGATCATTTAGTGTTGAACGCCCTTTGTCGCTTCTTACGCCTTCGTTACCGCGGGCTTGTTACAGTACCTCTTAGTAATCCAGCGTATACCTGGTACGACTAGATCATTTAGTGTTGAACGCCTTTTGTCGCCTCTTACGCCTACGCTACCGCGGGCTTGTTACAGTACCTCTCAGTAATCCAGCGTATACCTGGTACGACTAGATCATTTAGTGCTGAACGCCTTTTGTCGCCTCTTACGCCTACGCTACCGCGGGCTTGTTACAGTACCTCTCAGTAATCCAGCGTATACCTGGTACGACTAGATCATTTAGTGTTGAACGCCTTTTGTCGCCTCTTACGCCTACGCTACCGCGGGCTTGTTACAGTACCTCTCAGTAATCCAGCGTATACCTGGTACGACTAGATCATTTAGTGTAGAACGCCCTTTGTCGCTTCTTACGCCTACGCTACCGCGGGCTTGTTACAGTACCTCTCAGTAATCCAGCGTATACCTGGTACGACTAGATCATTTAGTGTTGAACGCCCTTTGTCGCTTCTTACGCCTACGCTACCGCGGGCTTGTTACAGTACCTCTCAGTAATCCAGCGTATACCTGGTACGACTAGATCATTTAGTGTTGAACGCCTTTTGTCGCCTCTTACGCCTACGTTACCGCGGGCTTGTTACAGTACCTCTCAGTAATCCAGCGTATACCTGGTACGACTAGATCATTTAGTGTTGAACGCCCTTTGTCGCCTCTTACGCCTACGTTACCGCGGGCTTGTTACAGTACCTCTCAGTAATCCAGCGTATACCTGGTACGACTAGATCATTTAGTGTTGAACGCCTTTTGTCACCTCTTACGCCTACGTTACCGCGGGCTTGTTACAGTACCTCTCAGTAATCCAGCGTATACCTGGTAGGACTAGATCATTTAGTGTTGAACGCCTTTTGTCGCCTCTTACGCCTACGTTACCGCGGGCTTGTTACAGTACCTCTCAGTAATCCAGCGTATACCTGGTACGACTAGATCATTTAGTGTTGAACGCCCTTTGTCGCCTCTTACGCCTACGTTACCACGGGCTTGTTACAGTACCTCTCAGTAATCCAGCGTATACCTGGTACGACTAGATCATTTAGTGTTGAACGCCTTTTGTCGCCTCTTACGCCTACGTTACCGCGGGCTTGTTACAGTACCTCTCAGTAATCCAGCGTATACCTGGTACGACTAGATCATTTAGTGTTGAACGCCTTTTGTCACCTCTTACGCCTACGTTACCGCGGGCTTGTTACAGTACCTCTCAGTAATCCAGCGTATACCTGGTAGGACTAGATCATTTAGTGTTGAACGCCTTTTGTCGCCTCTTACGCCTACGTTACCGCGGGCTTGTTACAGTACCTCTCAGTAATCCAGCGTATACCTGGTACGACTAGATCATTTAGTGTTGAACGCCTTTTGTCGCCTCTTACGCCTACGTTACCGCGGGCTTGTTACAGTACCTCTCAGTAATCCAGCGTATACCTGGTACGACTAGATCATTTAGTGCTGAACGCCTTTTGTCTCCTCTTACGCCTACGTTACCGCGGGCTTGTTACAGTACCTCTCAGTAATCCAGCGTATACCTGGTTCATCTACATCATTTAGTGCTGAACGCCTTTTGTCGCCTCTTACACCTACGTTACCGCGGGCTTGTTACAGTACCTCTCAGTAATCCAGCGTATACCTGGTACGACTAGATCATTTAGTGTTGAACGCCTTTTGTCGCCTCTTACGCCTACGTTACCGCGGGCTTGTTACAGTACCTCTCAGTAATCCAGCGTATACCTGGTACGACTAGATCATTTAGTGTTGAACGCCTTTTGTCGCCTCTTACGCCTACGTTACCGCGGGCTAGTTACAGTACCTCTTAGTAATCCAGCGTATACCTGGTACGACTAGATCATTTAGTGCTGAACGCCTTTTGTCGCCTCTTACACCTACGTTACCGCGGGCTTGTTACAGTACCTCTCAGTAATCCAGCGTATACCTGGTACGACTAGATCATTTAGTGTTGAACGCCCTTTGTCGCTTCTTACGCCTTCGTTACCGCGGGCTTGTTACAGTACCTCTCAGTAATCCAGCGTATACCTGGTTCGTCTACATCATTTAGTGTTGAACGCCTTTTGTCGCCTCTTACGTCTACGTTACCGCGGGCTTGTTACAGTACCTCTCAGTAATCCAGCGTATACCTGGTACGACTAGATCATTTAGTGCTGAACGCCTTCTGTCACCTCTTACACCTACGTTACCGCGGGCTTGCTACAGTACCTCTCAGTAATCCAGCGTATACCTGGTTCGTCTACCACATTTAGTGCTGAACGCCTTTTGTCGCCTCTTACACCTACGTTACCGCGGGCTTGTTACAGTACCTCTCAGTAATCCAGCGTATACCTGGCACGACTAGATCATTTAGTGTTGAACGCCTTTTGTCGCCTCTTACGCCTACGTTACCGCGGGCTTTTTACAGTACCTCTCAGTAATCCAGCGTATACCTGGTTCGTCTACATCATTTAGTGCTGAACGCCTTTTGTCGCCTCTTACACTTACGTTACCGCGGGCTTGTTACAGTACCTCTCAGTAATCCAGCGTATACCTGGGCCTGGATTCACAAAGATGCGTAACTCTAAGTTGTCCTAAGTTAGGCAAATCCTAGCTAGATAAATCAAGATAAATCATGTCTAGGTATTAATACACATTCACAAATCAAATATTATTAGTTAAATTGTTCATATTTTACTATATTTTATCTTTATAACATTGCAGAACGACATATTGGTGATTTATATCACTAAGATTTGCCTAAACTAGGACGTCTTAGCACTTAGGCACCTTTGTGAATCTGGGCCCTGGTTCGTCTACATCATTTAGTGCTGAACGCCTTTTGTCGCCTCTTACACTTACGTTACCGCGGGCTTTTTACAGTACCTCTCAGTAATCCAGCGTATACCTGGTTCGTCTACATCATTTAGTGCTGAACGCCTTTTGTCGCCTCTTACGCCTACGTTACCGCGGGCTTGTTACAGTAGGCTACCTGAACACTCCATCAGTGTCAGCACAAGTTTTGACGCTAAGTCCTCCTTCGAACAACCTCATCGAAACCATAGCATGCTCAATTGCCTTCAGTCTTGTTGTTTGTGATTCACGTTATACCCAGTACTAAATGAACAATAACATTGCCCTGTGAATTACATGGTTTTGTTAGTTACTTTTGCTGCTGTTTAAAAACCTTATCAAAACTTAAGCTAACACGTTTGCTGATTTCTCCACTAAAAATAGCAATTAAAAAATATTCAACACTATTATAGTATTTACATTATTTCAGTAGTATTGAAACTATTGGTTGCCAGCGGTGAAATCTATGCAACAAATTTATTATTTAACCTTACAAATACTGTCGTGTCCACATAATTGTAATCTATTGATGAAGTGCACGTTGTAAACTCTGATACAATTGCACTAAGAAGTTACAATAATAAATAGATCAATGATTAAATTACGCTACATTATAATATATTATATATATATATATTATTATTAATCTGCAAACGCCCACTATCTATTTTATATAATGTGAATTTTGTAAAGATTATATTTAGGCCTACTAATGAAAGTTTTTGCTATGGTAGGCTAGCCTGTTCATAGTGGACTGTGACGACACTGGTCGGACATACAATCGGTTGCTAGGTGGTTTTATTGTTGTTTTTTTCTTTAATTCACGCACATTCAATGTTTACTTTGGAGGGACTACTTTTTTTACTCGGAATAAACGCTTTTTAAAACTTAACAATAAGTTAGTACTGGCGTCGAGTTGAAGTGTTGGTGGGCGTTCTTAAACGTCTGTTGATCCAGAGGAAATGCTTATATGACATTACTGATATGTAGGTTCTTATACGAGTAATCATAAGCACCCATTATTGGCCAAACAACTTAGAAGCATCCATCCCCCCCGCGTCGCTCCGCCATTGGTGGAGACCAATGGGGGGGGGGGGGGGAAATAGGAAATAGGGGAAATAGCCAGTACATGTTTTTGATAACTACTAATACCACTGTCACTACCACTTCTACTCGTCATAAAGGTCAAGTTTATATCTTCCGCCATTACTACTAATCTACTTCATTGAATGCTACCGCTATTACTGCGATCAAAAGGCAACGCGCGTACGATTTTTTTTTTTTTTAACCAAGCACTTAGAAAATATTATCACATAAACTAAGTATATGAATGCAAGTCGTAAGTAAAAACACCGTAAGTAAAAACAAAAGACCTTTGTTTCTTACAAATCGATGTGAGATTTCCATGTTAAATTTTTGTCAAAAGTTAATCCCAAATATACGTGACTAGTTACATTTTCTATAAGTTCTACACATTTACAAACAGACAAATCAATTTTATGATGTAAACATTCATAACTATGACACATAATTTTGACTTCTACTTTGCCGTTTTTAGCATAGGGTGTACTTATATGAATAAGCTTTGTTTTAGTAAAATTAATTATAAGGTCATAGTCATGGAACCACCTAAACAAGTTATTAAAATCTGTTTGCATGTATAGTTCAGCCACCTTTAAATTTGTGTGCACTGAAACTAGCGCTACATCGTCCGCATATAAAAATACGTAGCAATGCTTCAGACAACTAACCATGTCATTCACGTAGACCAAATATAACATGGGACCAAAAATAGAACCTTGTGGTAATCCCGTTAAAACTTCCCTCTCGTGACTTACGGTATTCCCGATTTTAACTTTCATCTTACGAGACAAAGTAATTCCTGAACCATTTCAACATAGGCCCTCTAATCCCAATCCTTTCAAGGCACAGTAATAATTTATTGTGGTTAAGCGTATGAAAAGCCTTACTGAAATCAATAAAAGTAGCAACAACGTGTTTATTATCATTTAATTTTGATTTAACAAGATCAGAAAATTTTACAAGAAGATCCGACGTGCTTTTACCCTTCTGAAACTCAAATTGTTGCCAGTTAATAATTTTGAATATTTCTAAGTAGGTTACTATTCAACGCATCAGCAACGACACGCTCCATAATTTTTTCAATCGTTGGTAGCAACGCGATTGGTCAATAATTTTCGAAAAGTGTATGGTCACCCTTCTTAAAAATTGGTCGCACCACAAAACTTTTAAAAGAGTGTGGTATTATACCCTTGGTGAGAGAAAGGTTAATAATTTTGGCGATAATAGGGCTTATCTTATCACCTTGCATATTGTAAATCAAGTACACGTATACCATCACCACCAGCTTGTTTTGAACTGTCAAGACCTTGTATTATTTTATGAATTTGTGGCGCCGTGACGCTAGCCATGAAAAAGGATTGAGATTGAGTGGTACTTGCCGTGTGACATCGCATACATGTTGGATCTGAGTAATCTGGTCAACGAAAGTGTCAGCAAACCTATCCGCAATGGCTTCATCTGTGAACTGACCGCTGAAATACCTCTGAATTACATCATCAACCGAATCTCTTTTTTTCCTACCTAAAATTCCATAAATAGTCTGCCAGGTTTGTCTAATACTCGACCCTTTGCTTTTCTCAATTTTAAGTCTATAATAATTTGTCTTCTCACGCCGTATTTCCTTTACCACCTGGTTTCTTTAACGATTGTAATCCTATTTTAATCATGGGATTTGATACAATAGCATTTTTCCATTTTCTAAATAACCAATCTCTATGTTGGTCATTCGTTCTATTTCACCTGTCATCCAAACTTTATTTACCCTTTTCCCGTTCCGTTGCCTAACTACGTATGACGATTGATCATGCGCATTTTTAACAGTATCACATACAGCCAAGTAAAGTTCGTTACAGTCATCAATCTCATTAATATTCTCCCAATTAGTTTCCGTCAATACAGATAGCACTTTCCTCTCATTTAATACACTTCTACTTTTTAATAATTGTTTCTTTGGACCAGCCGGGCATGTTAATAACGACATAATTATGTAATGGTCGCTCAGTTTGCATGTAAATGCCAAACTAAGGTCAACAAACTGCCCCCTCACAAATATGTGATCAAGACACGTCCTAGACCAAGTATTACACATCGCTTCCTCCCTGGTAACCCCGTGTATACATTTCACAAATCCATAATCCAATAATAATAACAACAACAACAACAACAACAACAATAATAATAATAATAATAATAATAATAATAATAATAATAATAATAATAATAATAATAATAATAATAATAATAATAATAATAATAATAATAATAATAATAATAATAATCATAATAATAATAATAATAAGAAGAAGAAGAAGAAGAAGAAGAAGAAGAAGAAGAAGAAGAAGAAGAAGAAGAATAATAAGAATGATAATGATAATAATTAAAATAATAATAATAATAATAATAATAATAATAATAATAATAATAATAATAATAATAATAATAATAATATTAATGTAATACAAATTACTAATCATTTGACAAATGTATTTGGTGACATTCAAAATAAATGATTGTCTGTCTTGGTGTAAGGTGGACTACGAGAACGCCCCAGTGATGCTGTGGATGAACGGTGGCCCGGGTACTTCTTCCCTTTACGGACTGTTCATCGAATTGGGTCCGTTCAATGTCGGCTTCGACGATGTCTCGCTGGTGAAGAACCCGTACTCGTGGCACAAGAACCATTCCATCATGTTCATCGACAACCCCGTCGGCACTGGTGAGTGTGAACGGTAATTAATCGTGGAGCTAATACTCAGTAGAGAGACAGTTTCGTTGTTACATTTGTTATGAAATCCATAAAATTAAAGAACCATGCAATTCCCAGACTGGAATCGAACCCAGGCCGAACCCACTTGTCAGGTGAGCGCCTTGACCTCTAGACCACTGGAACTGGCAGTTTCAAAATGAAATATCATTAAAACGGGCCTTGAGAATAACGAAATGTCAATTTAGCTATCGAGCTATTTTGACAGCTGAGGGTCCCCCTTTGTGGTTCATTATTGCAAACATTACAATAAAAAAGGTTTTAAATCATTCCCTTCGCTACGAATTTATGTCAAGTTTTTCGGTGTAAAATCGTCAATAACCCAACATTTCTAGCCTCTTCGCCCCTCAACAATGGGTCTACGTCTATATCAAAAACTAAAAGAAGTGAATTGCTAAAGCAATTTTCCATCCCCCCTGCCACGCACCCCCTCCCTCCCCCCTCCTCAAAGCAAAAGCAAGTGAACAATCGTTTAACAATACAGGTTGGCCACATTCTACCAGGGGTTGGGCATACAACACACCAGTGATGACAATGTTTTCAATTATGACTATGTGTACAGTGGAAGAAGATTCGATAGCGCTTGCATTTTACTTGTATCAAACATTTGGGTTCATCATCTGGATCGGCGTGTGATGAACGAATACAAAGTTTTATATTATGTGTATTTAAAAATAATTTACAGCCAAATTATTAACAATTTGACATTCATTTCACTATATCTGCTGTTCTATTTTTATAGAAGGTTACTTTTTGTTTATACTTAAGCTTGTTAAAATAAAACTAACAAATTATTCCGATCGTGTTATCTTTTATGTCATGCATATTGGCGTATTCCTAAATGAAGAAAAACGCACCGTCATGTAGCAATCTAAACGATGTTAACTCTACCTTAAAAATGTGTGACAAATAAAATAACATTATTTTCAATACATTCACTATAGTTTTGTTAACTGTATGCAAACTAAACAAAGTGTTTTTGTTTTCAGGATTCAGTTTCACGGATTTCACTCTTGGCTATGCAACGAATCAAACTCAAGTGGGAAATGAGTTGTACTCTGCAATGATTCAGTTCTTCACGATGTTCCCAGAACTTCAGAACAACGAATTCTTCATCTGCGGAGAGTCGTTCGCGGGTAAATAAAATTGAAGGGAAACTGTGCTTGTTCGTAAAGTAGAAATGTTTGTAACGTGTTTTCAAGTGATTTTTTTAATTTCAAGGAAAATATGTTCCTGCTCTTGGATATACCATCCACATGAACAACCCAACAGCAGGTCTGAAAATCAATCTAAAAGGTGAGAACAAAAGACATTTACACGATACATATAGGACATGTCTCAAAAACTTTTTTCATCACTAGTCCTCTAGGCTATTGAACTCTTAAAGTTAAATGTTGCAGGTAGAAGGAGGCTATTAAGTTATTAGTGGGCAGTTACCATCAGTATGGCCTGCATTATATACGTAACATAAGGCTCTGGCTATTCCAACCCGCTATAAAATATTTACACCATTTGATGATTCTCAGCTGTTGAGATATGACGCAATGTAACCACACTAACATCCCCCACCCCGCCGAGCCGAGGTACCAGGGTAACTCGGCAGTCGAGTAATGTTGCGTCCACACTAGCCGAACGAACACCGAACGATCTCCGAACACCGAACGTTCGGTTAGTGTGGACGTCGCTCCGAAGCCAAATCGAAGGGGAACCGAACGTTCGGTTCCCCTTCGGATTCGGATTCGAGGTGTGTCGGTATACATCAAAGAAAGTTCGTCCGTAGTGTGGAGACAGCGAACTACTGATCACCTCCGATTCCAAAAGTTCGTAGTTAGCATAAATAGGGACCGAACGAAGACCGAACGAACTCCGACTCCGAACCTTCGGAGTCGGAGTTCGTTTGGTCTTCGTTCGGCTAGTGTGGACATCTTCATGCCGCTCCTTCTGCTAGCGGTACTACGTCTCCGTACGCGGTTCTCTCAATCTCGATACGTAACAGTGTTGTAGGCTCCCTCCGCTAGCAGTACTTCGTCTCCGTACGCGGCTCTCTCTATCTCGATACGTACCAGTGTTGTAGGCTCCCTCCGCTAGCAGTACTACGTCTCCGTGCGCGGTTCTCTCTATCTCGATACGTAACAGTGTTGGAGGCTCCCTCCGCTAGCAGTACTACGTCTCCGTACGCGGTTCTCTCTATCTCGATACGTAACAGTGTTGTAGGCTCCCTCCGCTAGCAGTACTACGTCTCCGTACGCGGTTCTCTCAATCTCGATACGTAACAGTGTTGTAGGCTCCCTCCGCTAGCAGTACTACGTCTCCGTACGCGTCTCTCTCTATCTCGATACGTAACAGTGTTGTAGGCTCCCTCCGCTAGCAGTACTACGTCTCCGTACGCGTCTCTCTCTATCTCGATACGTAACAGTGTTGTAGGCTCCCTCCGCTAGCAGTACTACGTCTCCGTACGCGGTTCTCTCAATCTCGATACGTAACAGTGTTGTAGGCTCCCTACGCTAGCAGTACTACGACTCCGTACGCGGTTCTCTCAATCTCGATACGTAACAGTGTTGTAGGCTCCCTCCGCTAGCGGTACTACGTCTCCGTACGCGGCTCTCTCTATCTCGATACGTAACAGTGTTGTAGGCTCCCTCCGCTAGCGGTTCTACGTCTCCGTACGTGGCTCTCTCTATCTCGATACGTAACAGTGCTGTAGGCTCCTTCCGCTAGCGGTTCTACGTCTCCGTACGTGGCTCTCTCTATCTCGATACGTAACAGTGTTGTAGGCTCCCTCCGCTAGCGGTTCTACGTCTCCGTACGTGGCTCTCTCTATCTCGATACGTAACAGTGTTGTAGGCTCCCTCCGCTAGCAGTACTACGTCTCTGTACGCAGTTCTCTCTATCTCGATACGTAACAGTGTTGTAGGCTCCCTCCGCTAGCAGTACTACGACTCCGTACGCGGTTCTCTCATTCTCGATACGTAACAGTGTTGTAGGCTCCCTCCGCTAGCAGTACTACGTCTCTGTACGCGGTTCTCTCTATCTCGATACGTAACAGTGTTGTAGGCTCCCTCCGCTAGCAGTACTTCGTCTCCGTACGCGGTTCTCTCTATCTCGATACGTAACAGTGTTGTAGGCTCCCTCCGCTAGCAGTACTACGTCTCCGTACGCGTCTCTCTCTATCTCGATACGTAACAGTGTTGGAGGCTCCCTCCGCTACCAGTACTACGTCTCCGTACGCGGTTCTCTCTATCTCGATACGTAACAGTGTTGTAGGCTCCCTCCGCTAGCAGCACTACGTCTCCGTCCGCGGCTCTCTCTATCTCGATACGTAACAGTGTTGGAGGCTCCCTCCGCTAGCAGTACTACGTCTCCGTACGTGGCTCTCTCTATCTCGATACGTAACAGTGTTGTAGGCTCCCTCCGCTAGCAGTACTACGTCTCCGTACGCGGTTCTCTCTATCTCGATACGTAACAGTGTTGTAGGCTCCCTCCGCTAGCAGTACTACGTCTCCGTACGCGGTTCTCTCTATCTCGATACGTTACAGTGTTGGAGGCTCCCTCCGCTAGCAGTACTACGTCTCCGTACGCGGTTCTCTCTATCTCGATACGTAACAGTGTTGTAGGCTCCCTCCGCTAGCAGTACTACGTCTCCGTACGCGGTTCTCTCAATCTCGATACGTAACAGTGTTGTAGGCTCCCTCCGCTAGCAGTACTACGTCTCCGTACGCGGTTCTCTCAATCTCGATACGTAACAGTGTTGGAGGCTCCCTCCGCTAGCAGTACTACGTCTCCGTACGCGGTTCTCTCAATCTCGATACGTAACAGTGTTGTAGGCTCCCTCCGCTGGAAGTACTACGTCTCCGTACGCGGTTCTCTCAATCTCGATACGTAACAGTGTTGTAGGCTCCCTCCGCTGGAAGTACTACGTCTCCGTACGCGGTTCTCTCAATCTCGATACGTAACAGTGTTGTAGGCTCCCTCCGCTAGCAGTACTACGTCTCCGTACGCGGTTCTCTCAATCTCGATACGTAACAGTGTTGTAGGCTCCCTCCGCTAGCGGTACTACGTCTCCGTACGCGGCTCTCTCTGTCTCGATACGTAACAGTGTTGTAGGCTCCCTCCGCTAGCGGTTCTACGTCTCCGTACGTGGCTCTCTCTATCTCGATACGTAACAGTGTTGTAGGCTCCTTCCGCTAGCGGTTCTACGTCTCCGTACGTGGCTCTCTCTATCTCGATACGTAACAGTGTTGTAGGCTCCCTCCGCTAGCGGTTCTACGTCTCCGTACGTGGCTCTCTCTATCTCGATACGTAACAGTGTTGTAGGCTCCCTCCGCTAGCAGTACTACGTCTCTGTACGCGGTTCTCTCTATCTCGATACGTAACAGTGTTGTAGGCTCCCTCCGCTAGCAGTACTACGACTCCGTACGCGGTTCTCTCATTCTCGATACGTAACAGTGTTGTAGGCTCCCTCCGCTAGCAGTACTACGTCTCTGTACGCGGTTCTCTCTATCTCGATACGTAACAGTGTTGTAGGCTCCCTCCGCTAGCAGTACTACGTCTCCGTACGCGGTTCTCTCTATCTCTATACGTAACAGTGTTGTAGGCTCCCCCCGCTAGCAGTACTACGTCTCCGTACGCGTCTCTCTCTATCTCGATACGTAACAGTGTTGGAGGCTCCCTCCGCTACCAGTACTACGTCTCCGTACGCGGTTCTCTCTATCTCGATACGTAACAGTGTTGTAGGCTCCCTCCGCTAGCAGCACTACGTCTCCGTACGCGGCTCTCTCTATCTCGATACGTAACAGTGTTGGAGGCTCCCTCCGCTAGCAGTACTACGTCTCCGTACGCGTCTCTCTCTATCTCGATACGTAACAGTGTTGTAGGCTCCCTCCGCTAGCAGTACTACGTCTCCGTACGCGGTTCTCTCTATCTCGATACGTAACAGTGTTGTAGGCTCCCTCCGCTAGCAGTACTACGTCTCCGTACGCGGTTCTCTCTATCTCGATACGTTACAGTGTTGGAGGCTCCCTGCGCTAGCAGTACTACGTCTCCGTACGCGGTTCTCTCTATCTCGATACGTAACAGTGTTGTAGGCTCCCTTCGCTAGCAGTACTACGTCTCCGTACGCGGTTCTCTCAATCTCGATACGTAACAGTGTTGTAGGCTCCCTCCGCTAGCAGTACTACGTCTCCGTACGCGGTTCTCTCTATCTCGATACGTAACAGTGTTGTAGGCTCCCTCCGCTAGCAGTACTACGTCTCCGTACGCGGTTCCCTCAATCTCGATACGTAACAGTGTTGTAGGCTCCCTCCGCTAGCAGTACTACGTCTCCGTACGCGGTTCTCTCTATCTCGATACGTTACAGTGTTGGAGGCTCCCTCCGCTAGCAGTACTACGTCTCCGTACGCGGTTCTCTCAATCTCGATACGTAACAGTGTTGTAGGCTCCCTCCGCTAGCAGTACTACGTCTCCGTACGCGGTTCTCTCTATCTCGATACGTAACAGTGTTGTAGGCTCCCTCCGCTAGCAGTACTACGTCTCCGTACGCGGTTCTCTCAATCTCGATACGTAACAGTGTTGTAGGCTCCCTCCGCTAGCAGTACTACGTCTCCGTACGCGGTTCTCTCTATCTCGATACGTTACAGTGTTGGAGGCTCCCTCCGCTAGCAGTACTACGTCTCCGTACGCGGTTCTCTCAATCTCGATACGTAACAGTGTTGTAGGCTCCCTCCGCTAGCAGTACTACGTCTCCGTACGCGGTTCTCTCTATCTCGATACGTAACAGTGTTGCAGGCTCCCTCCGCTAGCAGTACTACGTCTCCGTACGCGGTTCTCTCTATCTCGATACGTAACAGTGTTGTAGGCTTCCTCCGCTAGCAGTACTACGTCTCCGTACGCGGTTCTCTCAATCTCGATACGTAACAGTGTTGTAGGCTCCCTCCGCTAGCAGTACTACGTCTCCGTACGCGGTTCTCTCTATCTCGATACGTAACAGTGTTGTAGGCTCCCTCCGCTAGCAGTACTACGTCTCCGTACGCGTCTCTCTCTATCTCGATACGTAACAGTGTTGTAGGCTCCCTCCGCTAGCAGTACTTCGTCTCCGTACGCGGTTCTCTCTATCTCGATACGTAACAGTGTTGTAGGCTCCCTCCGCTAGCAGTACTACGTCTCCGTACGCGTCTCTCTCTATCTCGATACGTAACAGTGTTGTAGGCTCCCTCCGCTAGCAGTACTACGTCTCCGTACGCGGTTCTCTCTATCTCGATACGTAACAGTGTTGGGGGCTCCCTCCGCTAGCAGTACTATACGTCTCCGTACGCGTCTCTCTCTATCTCGATACGTAACAGTGTAGTAGGCTCCCTCCGCTAGCAGTACTACGTCTCCGTACGCGGTTCTCTCTATCTCGATACGTAACAGTGTTGTAGGCTCCCTCCGCTAGCAGTACTACGTCTCCGTACGCGGTTCTCTCTATCTCGATACGTAACAGTGTTGGGGGCTCCCTCCGCTAGCAGTACTACGTCTCCGTACGCGTCTCTCTCTATCTCGATACGTAACAGTGTTGTAGGCTCCCTCCGCTAGCAGTACTACGTCTCCGGCCGCGTCTCTCTCTATCTCGATACGTAACAGTGTTGTAGGCTCCCTCCGCTAGCAGTACTACGTCTCCGTACGCGGTTCTCTATCTCGATACGTTACAGTGTTGGAGGCTCCCTCCGCTAGCAGTACTACGTCTCCGTACGCGGTTCTCTCAATCTCGATACGTAACAGTGTTGTAGGCTCCCTCCGCTAGCAGTACTACGTCTCCGTACGCGGTTCTCTCTATCTCGATACGTAACAGTGTTGTAGGCTCCCTCCGCTAGCAGTACTACGTCTCCGTACGCGGTTCTCTCTATCTCGATACGTAACAGTGTTGTAGGCTCCCTCCGCTAGCGGTACTACGTCTCCGTACGCGGTTCTCTCTATCTCGATACGTAACAGTGTTCTAGGCTCGAAGTCCATTATCAATTATACGAAAAGGGTGCCTTATAACGACTTAGAAGTTTGAAACATGGGTCTCGGTTCATTCCGCAGACATTTGTAATTAAAAAATGTCAAATTTATACTCGTTTATTTGTCGGTACATATGAATAGTAGTAGTTAGATCCCTGTTGACGCTCCAGGTATGTAATTTTACAGTCATTATCATAAGTATTTCAAATCGAGATAAATACTTAACACAACACATTTAGTATTTTGTAACCGTGGAGTATACACCGTAAGGCCGGAAGTGTAAACGGTCGGTACGTGTAGAAATAACTTTTTTTCTGATCATCCCCAGATGGACTCGGGCAAAGATGTTTTGTTGTAATAGTTTGTAAAAAAAAAAGTTTTAAAACTGTGTGCGAAGGGGAGGAATAGGCTTCCTGGCGATAAAAATGCACAGACAAATATGTTATCTAAAAACACACCACAATGTGTATTTCAATCTTATTAATTATTATTGATATTGTTTTAATTCCTGAATGGTAAGTTAAAGTATAGTGTTGTAGAATTTAGCCACACATTCAAAATAATAATGTCGGCCATGATAGCAAAATGTTGAAATTGACACGTCGCAAAGTTGCTACATTGGTCGATAGAAGGCCAGAACCACAAGTATTTTGAAGACGTAGAAGTATTTTATTTGAACGAGGAAGTAATCATCGTTGCACACATGACCAACTTGGATAGAACACTTAAACAAACTCTAAGAGTAAGGGTGATATACTGGTTGATAGGATGTCTTATGAATAAATATAACTTGTAAACGAAAACACGTTGCTACGAATATCATAACTTCCACCCTGCAAGGAAACAGCATTGCAATATTGAAACAAACATTGACGATCAACGCTCCAGAACACATTTTGTTACTGGCTCGCATTTAGGCCGTGTGCATCATATCTTTTGGCAACGATGCTATTAAAAACGATTGATGGGTGATATATGAAGATGAAAACGCACTACATCACATGACTTGTAGCCAGGATGTAACACGTCTAGCAGGAGTAACTGTAGGGGTACACCGACCACGACCACTACATCACATTACTTCTAGCCAGGATGTAACCAGGACGAACATGTCTAGCAGGAGAAACTGTAGGGGTACACCGACCACGACCACTACATCACTTGACTTCTAGCCAGGATGTAACCAGGACGAACATGTCTAGCAGGAGAAACTGTAGGGGTACACCGACCACGACCCCTACGCCGGCACAATTTCTAGTTAATATTAACTCATCGTAGTATTATTTTTAAAATAACTAAAGTAAGACAATAATTGCTAACGAAATTAGATCTGCCGTTAGATTTTTCACAAAAGCTGATTCAAACTTTATTCAACAAACAATTTCAATGGTTCTTTTTGTCTTATGGAGCTGGAATATAATTAAATAAATAAATTCACATTTAGAATCTACCCACTTAGTAACGAAAGCGATTTTCAGTGGTGGACTTTAATTTAAAGCGACTAAACCAACCCTTTATAGGCTCCGAACACCATCGACGAGTGTGCGATAACCAATCATTCAATCAAAGATCGATATTTCAAATACGAAACATATGAATCAGTGATTAGACAGTGCGACCACCTGCGGACAAAATGTCAGAATCAACAAGGCGATTCTGAACAATGAATTTTGGTTGAAAGTTCTTAAACTTGTTGTTAATTGTTACAAAGGCAACTAAAATAGTTTGCACTACATGGATCTTTGAATGTAACTACATTTTTTGTAAAATACAGGTTACTGATAAAAACAAAACGTATTTTCAGTTCAGGAATACTTCTTGTAGAGTCTATGCTAGAAATGGGCTCTTGATGAATGCAAATATTGAATGGCTTTAGGAATCGCGGTGGGCAACGGCTTCACGGACCCGCCTACTGTTCTCGGCTACAGCCAGTTCTGCTTCCAAATGGGCTTGATTAGCGACAAGGCTAGGGACGAAATGGCTGCCCGTGAACAGGCGTCCAGAGACAACATTGCGAACGGTTCGTGGGTGTTAGCGTGGCAGGTGGGTAAACACTTTATATGTCATTTATTTGATGTATATCCTCAAGATATAAAACTGTTTTACAAAGAAGGATAATAAATAATAAATATATCTTTACAATTTGGAATCAAACAATAGTAAGAATACTGCATAAATGAAAAATAAATAATTAACACAGCAGTAATACTAATTAAAACATAAACAAAAAAACGAAAAACAAAAATTGATTGGAAGTTTATTAAAACTATTATATAAAGTTCATTAAGCGAGCGAAGCGAGCGTCTCCATTATAGTACACCAGCCCAGGACGTTTTGCTTACAAAAACGGTCGACGCCTTTTGACTTTGGAATATGATAAAACAACGTTACTTGAAATGTAATTCATGAGGTGCTTAACTGGCAAAAATGCCAAACACGCCGCCATCTTGGATTTAAAACAATTCACATTAATGGGTATAAAAACCAAAGTGCTTGACGAATTTTAAAAAGCTTTAGTATTTTAAATTGCATTTGTCAATTCCAATGTACAAGTGCAGGGAAGTTTCCAATTTTTTTATTATATTACACATTTAAAAAACATTTTCCTACTCAATATTTTTAGTTTCGGAATGTTAAGCTTATATCTTTTATTAGAAGAGTATTAACTAAAAAAGCACTCCATGTTAACGTTTTACATAGCTTCATTCATTTCATCAGCACAAAGCAATTAACTTAAAAGATTAAAGAATTAGACGGGCAGTAACACATTACACATTCTGATGGTGGGTTTCCAGCCACACAAAATTGCTTTGACAGGTACAACAAATCAGCCGGAAATTTGGACTGTATTGTGACTACAACTAGGAAACGCTCTGTTTGACGCGTTGATAAGCGAGCGCGTCAATATCTACGAACTTTCTGGCGAAAAGATTTCAATGCTGATACAAACAACAATTAACAACAATTCAAGAATGCGCATTGCAAACATTTTTCTAATTTCCATAGCTATTATACTTCCCGACATTGTTGGATGCAGTGCAATGTGCGTCGCTAAGAATTTTCGCTGTCATGTTTTCGCTGCGGTCCGCCACCGTAACTAACAGTTATTGACAGCAAAGGAAAAGTAATTTCTGCCTCTAATATGTATCAAATCTCGTTTACATTAGTATATTTGTGACCGGACAAAAATTTACTATAAAATAGCCACCTCACATTTTGCTGTTACTGTGTTTCAGAAATATATTTTCGAGTAACTTTTGTGTAACTTTGCCAATATTTATCAGATCGCCATAACATGAACATATTCGTGATCGGAAAAAGCTTTAAAAAATATGGCTATCTCACATTTTGCCGCCAATTTGTTTCAGAAAAATATTCTGCAGTAACTATAGTGTAACTTTGTAAACGATTTTGCCTCAAAACTATACAACTCCAATCCACATCGAGGCTTGTGGATGGTCCAAATTTCAAGTTGATCGGACTTTCTGTTACCGCTATCGACGGACATAAAAGAAAAAAACAGAACGAATTGCCTTTAAGAGTCTCGTGGAAACGCTCGCTTCGCTCGCTTAAAAATACATGCATAGATACAATAACAACAACAACAACATAAAAAATTATTGCATATAATTCAGAGACACAACCGTTAAATAATAATACTCACCAAAAAAGTAAAAGACTGCTATAAAATGATTGAACAATAGATTGATTGCTAGTTCAATAATACTTTATTGGCCGTTGTAAACGGACGGCTGTTTTATAGTGTGAATCAATATTAGATAGTGTGCATACTGCTTTGTTTTAAAACAGTTATTCTTTGTCCAGGAGTGGGACAACGTTGTGCAATTGTGGCGACTCAACTCCGAGTTCGAATACAACTACAACATCCGTTATCAAAAGATACCAGTCACAGGGGGCAACTACTGGACATTCGTTCAGAGCCCGGACGTGCGCAAACGGTTGCACGTTGGTCCTGTGGAGTACACGAGCGATGGTCCCGTCTACAACAAGATGATACCAGAGTTCATGACGTCGTTGAAGCCGTGGTTGCAAGTACTCATGGAGAACTATAGAGTTCTCTACTATAGCGGTCACTTGGACGTGGCGGTCGGGTACCCTTCGTCGGTCAACATGTACGAGACTCTAGAGTGGAGCGGAAAGGAGGAGTATATGAACGCCAAACGGCAACCATGGTACGTCAACTACTTGCTGACTAGCCTCACTTACTGTTAACTAAGAGCTAGATGTGTAAGTACACTAAAATGGAGTGTTAGAGAGGAATGAGAGCCACACTTCAACCATGGTAAGTCGACACTTGCTGACTAGCCTCACTTACTGTTAACTAAGAATAAGATCTGTAGATACACTACTTAAATGGAGTGTTAGAGAGGAATGAGAGCCACATTTCAACCATGGTAAGTCGACTTCTTGCTGACTTGCCTCACTAACTAAGGGCTAGATCTGTAAGTACACTAACATGGAGTGTTAGAGAGGAATAAGAGCCACACTTCATCCATGGTAAGTCGACTACTTGCTGACTAGCCTCACTAACTAAGGGCTAGATCTGTAGATACACGAACATGGAGTGTTAGAGAGGAATAAGAGCCACACTTCAACTATGGTAAGTCGACTACTTACTAACTAGCCTCACTTACTGTTAACTAAGGGCTAGATCTGTAGATACACTAACATGGAGTGTTAGAGAGGAATAAGAGCCACACTTCATCCATGGTAAGTCGACTACTTGCTAACTAGCCTCACTTCCTATTAACTAAGAATAAGATCTGTAGATACACTACTTTAATGGAGTGTTAGAGAGGAATGAGAGCCACACTTCAACCATGGTAAGTCAACTACTTGCTGACTATCCTCACTTACTGTTAACTAAGAGCTTGATCTGTAAGTACACTAAAATGGAGTGTTAGAGAGGAATGAGAGCCACACTTCAACCATGGTACGTCGACTACTTGCTGACTAGACTCACTTACTGTTAACTAAGGGCTAGATCTGTAAGTACACGAAAATGAAGTGTTAGAGAGGAATGAGAGCCACACTTCAACTATGGTACGTCGACTACTTGCTGACTAGCCTCACTAACTAAGGGCTAGATCTGTAGATACACTTGAATGGAGTGTTAGAGAGAAAAGAGAGTCACACTTCAACTATGGTACGTTGCCTACTTTCTGACTAGCCCCACACAACAGCACTACAGTCGTTTCGCGCCGATTTACTGTTGTCACCATTTCTTGACACTATTGGTTTAGCGCTTGTTAAGTTCTGAGTCGCCCATCGCCCGTCGCCCACTTGATTACTTTAGAGGTCTTACCATCTTGTATAAATACATATCCTCGTTGACTATAGAAGGTTTATTCCCGCTTCGTGTGTTCCAAGTTCAAAGGATTTAACTTTATCCAAAATGGACGTAGTTATGCAGAAAGGAACCAACCCACAAATATTTTTTTTTTAAGAAAAATAGTTCCAAGCATCGACAATAGAGGCCTCCAAGTATGTGTTAATTCCCAACTTAGTATTATATATGTGCTGCCTTCTATACGCACCATAACCAACCCACACAAGAAAATTCAACATTTCGTATTTTGCAGAAAGGAACCAACCCACTTGGATTCTTTTCTGCTACCGGTAGGCTACACAAGAAATCCTACATTTCGTATTTTTCAGAAAGACCCCAACCCACTTGGTTCTTTGCTGCTTAATGTGAGATTGAGAATGCAACATTTTATGTTTCTTTCCATTCTGATCATTATATTTTTTTGTTGTTTTCAGAACATTTATATTTTTTAAATGTGATTTTAAGGATAAAAAGAAGAATCCCATATTTTTCTATAAACCCAAAGTTTGGCCGGATGTTTATGTTGAAAGCAGAGTAGTAAGCCGTTGCAATTATTGACGTTAATGTTAAAAAAATGGAAGCATGGCGGGATTGAAAGTTAAATTAACCCGCATATATAAAAACTACTGCCTCTTCATTTAAAATCCTAATATATCACTTTTTGTCAAACTTTATTTCATCAAATATAGTAAAAGCAAAAGAACCAACCCACATTTTATTTTTTGTAGTTGACTTATCCTAGTAAGCAGAAAGGAACCAACCAACATTTTTCGTATTAGCAACCAAAATACAAATATTTTTTGAAATATTTTCTTCACCTTGAATTAACATATAACTAGTGTATTTAACATGATTTTGTAGATATCGTGGGGTTAATGCAGATTTTATGATGAGGTAATATTACTAGAAACGCTGTAACTATTTTTCAGATATGTGTGGGTTGGTTCCTTTCTGCATAACTACGTCCCAATAACACACCATCTACCATACAAAGATTATGTTTTGTAACTTTAGAGCAATCCGAACAACATGGCACATAACCTAAATCAATTGGTTTTGAATGTGGGACTGAAGGGAAGTGAGACTGAAGACAGAATATTGGCCTGGTGTGACTGTCTGTAGTATAAGATACGAAGATGAACTGTAAAAATGACAATTTCTAGCCAAAACTAAAAATAAGCTTAAATATAATGTGATATTATGATTTGACAGGTACGTGGACACAAGTCTGGCAGGATACACGAGAAGAGGAGGCAACTTCACGGAGGTCCTCGTCCGAAATGCAGGCCACATGGTGCCAGAAGATCAGCCCTTGTGGGCGCTAGACCTCATCACTAAATTCACATTCGACAAGATGCCAACAAATGATTAGCTTCACCGTCAACGAGATCACTGAAAGCAGCTGTAACATTAGTTTGGTACTTGACAGAGTTCTGTCGATCACTATAATCACATTATCCAACAATAAGTATGGCACTATGAATGCAATAACTAATATAAATGTGTATTTTGAAAACGATGCAAAAATGTGTTTTTAAATTATTTTAATAATTACTATTGTTTCACATGTTTTAAATTGTAAGATCGTATACTTGTATAATCACTACATCATACTTCACACTCATAAATCATATTATATATTATTACTTCAACAGAAACCCAAGAGAATGTTCATTTTTCAGTTACTCCTGCCTTCTTTAAAGCACCTGTGCTGATGTCACTAGCCAGTTAATCTTCCGTCCATATACCCGGCCACGTCTGGCATCTAACCGAATTATTCATTTTCCATAAAACTTCCTTGAAATGTGTCTTTCAACCAGCTAGAATATTAAGGGCGATGTGCACAGACAACTGTCAAGTTAAGTACAGGATTTGTTGATATGGAATTGTTTTATTACATGCTATTTTCATAAGAACAAACTCCGTTGCAACTATAAACAAATTCTATAGCCTACTTGACTCTGCATTCCGCCCTAAGACTCTTCAACAACGTTCTTTTATGTATCTACTCTTTCTCCAGAAAGAAATCTTTAAAAATTATAGATGTACCGTTGATATATAATTATTTAATACTATATTATAATTTGTATTTTAACTATTCAAGTGCTAATGTTTAATCTTAGACAGGCACACAGATTGTGTTTATTAAAGGACATACATCAAACAGTTGTACACTTTCGATATTTAGTCTGTGTGTGTATTATATGAAGGTTTAACGGTTAACAAAATCAAACCAAGCTAAACGCATTACGGCGTTTACACACTTTTATAAGGTCTAATATTTAAGGAAACTATTGCAACGTTACCTCCTACACTTGAAATTCTTAACCCAGCCAATGAGAGGCGAGATTTTGTAAATCCGGCTAATGGTGGAGATCATAAGTAAAACAGTTAGGACAATTAAATCTTAAACCTTAAATCTTAGGAAAGTGTCATGAGATGGGAAACGCTCGCTATCCTGCACTTGGTTTGTCTATTGAGCCAATACACAGCCATCTAAAATGTAGTCCCCCGCACTAGACCTTGGCGTTGCACGCCGTAGCAAAGAAGGTGTTGTCACTGATGATGTAATAGCAAGTGACTTCACACGCTGTAATACCAACTTAAATGTAGACTTCTACTCATTGCCTTACCAGAAGTAAACATGCATAGTTATTTCATACACACTTAAATGTAGACTACTACTCATTGCCTTACCAGAAGTAAACATGTATTGTTATTTCATAGGTTGGTGGACATGGGCCCTGGTTTAAATGCTATTTTTCTCCCCCTTGGTATGTGTTTGCGATTAAATTATGCAGGAATAAACTTTAGTTTCTTATTATCTAATTTATTATATTCACTTATAAATTAACAACTATTTCATTATATTTGTGAAAATTTAAAGTAGTACCGTCCCATCATGCTAGGCATGAAAGTGCCGAAGAAGGAACAGCTACGGACGACCTACCTTTGTCTGTCTGCATATTGTCGTACTCTGAAGGCACAGGGAACGCATATGACCACTCTGAAAGATCTCGAGTAATGTTTTCAGTCTCAATGTTTCTTGATATCGGTAATAAATGTTCATTAATAATATTACAGGGTAAATCAGTCGAACACGGGCATCACACAAAAAAAACCACCATATTTCCCCCACGTGAAATCAACGTCTGTCAAACACAAAACGGCAATAAAGACAACGGACCATCAAATGACAAAGAAATAAATAAGTATCCTAGCAACACACAGAAGTCAAAGCTTTCTTTATGTTAGTATTTTTGAGTCACAGCCTACCAAAGCTAGTATTTTCTAACACCGCCTTGCCGATCAGTGTATTTTCACTCTGACAGGTATAGTGCGCGCAAGTGCGCGGATGAGCACAGCGTAAACGTCCACATATCACTACGACGAACACCTTCTTTGCTACGGCGTCCGGCCTAAAACGCTTCGCGTTGCCAGATGAGACATTTTTTTTTTTTGGAAATGAAACAAATCAATTGCATTTCATATAACTCTCAATAAAATAATACCTTTATGATAAACATATGATTTTTTTACAAGATGGCGGTTCAAGTTACAACCTTAAAATTTGTGTATGTTCTTTCTCGATATGTTGCTAATAATTCCACGAAATATTATAAAAATCCGGTTAGAAGTTGTTTTTAAATAAATTAAAACCTTCAAGTTGTTTTTTCAATGGATTTCCGCATAATTTCAGTCCCAATAGGCTCTAATTCATAAACTATTAAACTTATTTGTGTATAAAAAATTGCATAATGTGGTGGAGGCTGGAAAAAACGTGATTTTGTAAAATCATACAATAACCGCATTTAAATCATAATAAAAGCTATTTAAACAGTCGACAAAGTTTGATGTTAACTTTTGCATGTTTGCCGTAAAAGTCATCAAACACACCACGCAATAGGGAATGTGCATGAATTTTCTACAGCTCTGAAAGTACGTGGAATAAATTGTTATTTATCTAAAGACATCACAAACCTTATTTAAAAGTTTTAAAATTAACTCATTATACTTCTATACATGTTCAAAGATTTTGATTATCTGTTTCCCGCACTTTTATTTTTAAACGGTATGTGACGTCACAATCCATGAAAATCACTGCTTATATGAATGACTTTGCATATAACCTCCTTGGACTTTGCCACCGCCTCCTAGACGAAACAATCAAATTTTCAAGGTCATCAAGCTAACCTTGTCAAACTTTTTACTCGATCCGTTCTCAAGTCTGCTTTATATGAATAACAACACCCAATATTTACTAATATTCTATGAAAATAGGTTTGGTATTATTGTTTTTATAGTAATTGGGCTTCAAAATTAATTACTACGCGTACTAGACATTAATTCGATTTTATATGATTTTGGATATGATAACTTCCAAATAAGCGTTATTTTATTTATCTTTTTTTGATTGGTTGATTGCTGATACATGGCAAGTGACGTATGCCCCGTTTTTCCCGCCATAAATATGTGTGAAACTTTCAGCTCGTTTTTATAAATGAAACTTTATTCTATGTCATCGAAATAAAATATGTTTGTATTCAGGAAGTTAATCCTAATCTAGTAAAATGCTAAAAAAATTATGCATATTCCCCATTGTTGCCATTCTATTACAGTTATCAAAATTCCAAAAGTAGTTGGTGAAGAAAGACCTCTTCGTACAAGCCATTTTCCATGCATATCTAACTTCAATGGTCCTCAAATGAGAATCATTTAAGTAGAGTACTGTAAAGAAAGAATTGTAAATTCCCGTAAATAGAATCAATTTTTTTTTTTCAAAATGGCGGTTAAAGTAACAATTCCAAAACTTTTATCCGGTGTCAACGTTATTGGTGTGGATATAAATGTAAATAATAATTTATATCTGTCCATGAGTCTCAATAAACAAAAATATAAAGAAACGGGATTGTTTTCACTAATTAATTTTTTGTAGGGTGGCATCTCGACGGATTTTTCTGGTTATGTTAAGGCCGATCCACAATTGAAATAAGGGTTGAAATAAGAATCCGTGAAATAGTGAAATAACAACGAACTGGTTCACAACAGACTCGTAGTACCTTATTTCACCATAAGAGAGAGTTTCAATCGAGCACTTTTCGACCGGATCTGACGCCATAGTCACGGCCTACTCCAAACCGATAGCAGGCCGTCAAGGTCTACTGGATTTACTCCTAGCGGAGTAATTGCGAAGCGCAAAGTAAGGTCATTGAATGAGATCCAAAATCGCCATTTTGGATCCAACTACAAAAATCGCATTATTATTTAAATAATCCTCACCAATTATGTGAATTTACGCGTAGAGTATTACAAAATATATATATATAGAATGTGAAGACAAAATCTCATTACCGATTGTTATTTTGTCTTTTTGGCCCATAATTTGTTTTGACAGATCAATTCATTTGTTTTTCTGAATGATTCTCCCATTTAAATAACATGGGATTTTTAACATGGAAATAGGTTAGATGACCTTACTTCGCGCGCGCGCTACAAGCGATCTAGTGGACCTTGGCAGGCCGTGGCCAAATGGGGCTTTGCACTGCGACTTTTTTCCACTCGCAGCGCCAGCACCGACAAACAATTCGAGCTGTCAAAATAATAAAATTGCAACATTATGAAGAAAACGAGGTATGGCGATAGTAACTGTTCACCAGTTAAAACGATTAATGATGGGCAACCAAGTTGTGAAAGTTGTGTATGTTTCTTGTTTGTTTTGAAGATTTGTTTTCAAAATCAGAATGTTTGTTGTTTGACAGCTTGATGTTTGCAGGTCCATCGATTCCTTTCGTTTGCTTCATTGTTGTAAAGCAAGCTTGCAAGAAGCCTACGACGACGACATTAACAACAACAACAACAACAACAACAACAACAACAACAACAACAACAACAACAACAACAACAACAACAACAACAACAACAACAACAACAACAACAACAACAACAACAACAACAACAACAACAACAACAACAACAACAACAACAACAACAACAACAACAACAACAACAACAACAACAACAACAACAACAACAACAACAACAACAACAACAACAACAACAACAACAACAACAACAACAACAACAACAACAACAACAACAACAACAACAACAACAACAACAACAACAACAACAACGACGACGACAATATCCGGTTCAACTGGAGTAGGCCTTCTCTTCTCGAGCTCTGATTGGTTCGTCATAAGAAGTTGAAATAAGGTTGAAATAAGAAATGGAATTGATTCTTTCTTATGACTATTTCAATCCACTGTGACAATTGTGAACCACAGCATTGTTAATGCATGTTTCAATTCGCTTAATAGTCCTTTGCATAACGCTCGAAAAAGGCCTGGTCGGTATAAAATTTGGGTCAAAGGATGACATATATCAAATGAAAGCTTGAGACGAGTACTTTTCAAAAAACCATGATATACTTCTGGCAAATCTAGCTTTCTATGTCAAAACCAGGGTCAAAGGTCAAATTTGTAATTTTTTAAATAATTTTTTATTAAATAACAAAATATGTTTGCAAGTTTTAAAATACTCTTTTAGTAAGATAAATGTATAAAGTTTATAAAAAAAAAATTAAATTACCTACTTACCTTTTTTGACCTTGATTGGGGCCAATTTCCTCAAAATGGGTAATTTTTAAACTTTCTTCGATTTATTGGCCAATATTCCTTATATCAACGTACTTACTCATAAATACGTGAAAAAATGAATAGTTCTTATTGTTATCACATTGTTTTCACGGTATTCATTCAAAATGGCGGTCAAAGGTCAATAGGTAAGTATCGTCAAACTAGGTCTAGTAACTAAAATATTACTTGTGGGTACTCTGAAGACGCAGAATTTCAACTGCAATTACAATAACGAATAACAATATCATGTTTTAATCGTAAGAGAATGTAATTATCATATAACTTATAAACTTCTTAAGATTGTTACTGAATTTCTAATTAATGTCCTCAGACATCAGGTTATTCTTGAATGGGTGTGCAACTGCAACAAAATACGTTTTTATAAAAGAGCATGACCATGCTGAGATACGTGATATGATACTAGTATTATGTTATATCTACCTTAGCAATCACTGTCCAAGTTGTCAGATTAATCACCTTCTGACTCACGGGAATTCTCATGCTGGCTACTGGTACTGGTACTGGTACTGGTACTGGTACTGGTACTGGTATTTGTACAATCCTTCAGCTTACAAGCGTGGGTACACTTTTATTGATTGGCCAAACACTCGCATGTCGGCATCTTGCAAACACGGCAACAGTTTCAGTCTAGGAGATCCATAACGGTCAAAGGTACTGGAGTTCCAATCATCCACTCGTTGCTCAGATCTCCTTCTGCCGTGGTTTCCCATCCATAGCCACGCGGATCAGGAACATCAGGGTTGGCGTCCAAACAACGTATCCAGACCGCTGTTTGGTGGTTAGCTCGCAGCCGCAGGATTTGAAGCAGTAGGCAATCGTTTCAAGGTGGTAGCTGATTAGACTTAATATCATCACATTTACTTTTAAAAAGCTCGTAGGGCAGCTGGTTGACGCTTGACTACCAAAAATCAAACACACTTCGAAGATGTGCAAAAACTAGCGATTCGTTGGGATTCGAGGTATGTAATACCCTCCCTGACCTCCATGCACTGGTTGTAACAAAGGTTGGAATTCATAGTCGGCCACTTCACCTAGAGGCACCCAATGTTGCTATGGATATGTTTTCTATATGGGAAATGACATGTATGAAACTGTTACCTTGTTAACAACGGGCGCATTTATAGGTGCAGGGGACGACTATGTGTTCCAACCTGAGTGAGCTCATTCAGTGGTAAAGGGAAAAAGAGAACTTTGAATATCATGAGAAAAAAAACTCGCATTTCTGTGTCAAGCTAAGCAAGATGGATCAGGACTGGAGAGTTTCTATCGATGTCATCAAAAAAACTCGAAGAGTTTGTCTGTAAACTCTGCTCTTTGACCACGACTCTGTCATGCGTCAACCTGCTGCGCTACGAGCTTTTTAGAAGTAAGTGTGATTATATGAAGTCTAATCAGCTACCACCTATTAACGATTGCTTACTGCTTCATATCCTGCGACTGTGAGTTATCAACCAAACACGATCTATTGATACGTTGCTTGGAAGCCAACCCTGATGTTCCCGATTTGTGTGGCTATGGATGGAAAACCACGGCAGAAGGAGATCTGAGCAACGAGTGGATGATTGGAACTCCAGTACCTTTGACCGTTATGGATCTCCTAGCCTGTAACTGTTTCCGTGTTTGCAAGATGCCGACCTATGAGTGTTTGGCCAATCAGCTGAAGTGTACCCACGCGTGTAAGCTGAAGGACTGTCCAAATATCGGTACCCAGCATGAGAATTCCAGTGAATCAGAAGGTGATTAATCTGACGACTTCAATTTTGACTGATTTTGACTTCAATTCTGATTAATTTGACGACTAGACAGTGACTGCTAGGACATATATCATATCATACTATCATATCACGTATCTGAGCATGGTCATGTTCTTTTCTAAAAATGTATATTGTTGCAGTTGCAGACCCATTCAAGAATACCCTGATGTCTGAGGACATTAATTAGAAATTCAGTAACAATCCTAAGTAGTTTATAAGTTATATGATAATTACATTATCTTACGATTAAAACATGATATTGTTATTCGTTATTGTAATTGCAGTTAAAATTCTGCGTCTTTAGAGTACCCACAAGTAATATTTTAGTTACTAGACCTAGTTTGACGATACTTACCTATTGACCTTTGACCGCCATTTTGAATGAATACCGTGAAAACAATGTGATAACAATAAGAACTATTCATTTTAACGTATTTATGAGTAAGAACGTTGATATAATGAATATTGGCCAATAAATCGAAGGAAATTTAAAAAATTACCCATTTTGAGGAAATTGACCTCAATTAAGGTCAAAAAAGGCTAAATGGTTAATTTAATTTTTTTTAAGAAACATAATACATTAACCTTACTAAAAGTGTATGATTTAACTTGCAAACATTTTTCATTATTTTATTAAAAATTATTTAAAAAATTACAAATTTGACCTTTGACCCTGGTTTTGACATAGAAAGCTGGATTTGCCAGCGGTATATCATGTTTTTTTGAAAAGTACTCGTCTCAAGCTTTCTTTTGATATATGTCATCCTTTGACCCAAATTTTATACCGTCATTCTCGTTATGCAAAGGACTATAAACCTTATTGCTATTTCACTATTTCAATTCTTATTTCAATTGTGAATCCGCCTTTAAAAGCATCAAGTTTAGGGCACGAGTGCTGAAAGAAAATTTCAGCCAACTCCGTCCAGCCGTTTGACCTGTGCTTATTATAGGCGGATTCACAATTGAAATAAGAGTTGAAATAGTGAAATAGCAATAAGGTTTAAGCAAAATGGAACATGCAATAACAATGCTGTGGTTCACAACTGTCACAGTGGATTGAAATAGTCATAAGAAATGATTCAATTCCGTTTCTTATTTCAACTTCTTATGACGAACCAATCAGAGCTCGAGAAGAGAAGGCCTACTCCAGTCGAACCGGATATGGTCGTTGTTGTTGTTGTTGATGGTGGTGGTATTGTTGTTGTTGTTGTTAATGTCGTCGTCCTACATTTTTAACAGTGTAACTGCTAGTGGCAGCGCTGCTGAGTCGCCCGTGAAGACCTACATTTGGGACAGTGTAACTGCTAGTGGCAGCGCTGCTGAGTCGCCCGCTAAGAACTGCATTTAGAACAGTGTAACTGCTAGTGGCAGCGCTGCTGAGTCGCCCGTGAAGACCTGCATTTGGAACAGTGTAACTGCTAGTGGCAGCGCTGCTGAGTAGCCCGTAAAAACCTACATATAGAACAGTGTAACTGCTAGCGGCAGCGCTGCTGAGTCGCCCGCTAAGACGCGCTGCTGAGTAGCCCGTGAAGACCTACATTTTGTAACAGTGGACTAATAGTGGCTGCGCTGCTGAGTCGCCCATGAAGACCTACATTTGGAACAGTGTAACTGCTAGTGGCAGCGCTGCTGAGTAGCCCGTAAAAACCTACATATGGAACAGTGTAACTGCTAGTGGCAGCGCTGCTGAGTCGCCCGTGAAGACCTCCATTTGGAACAGTGTAACTGCTAGTGGCAGCGCTGCTGAGTCGCCCGTGAAGACCTCCATTTGTAACAGTGTAACTGCTAGTGGCAGCGCTGCTGAGTCGCCCGTGAAGACCTACATTTGTAACAGTGTAACTGCTAGTGGCAGCGCTGCTGAGTAGCCCGTGAAGACCTCCATTTGGAACAGTGTAACTGCTAGTGGCAGCGCTGCAAAGCGGTCGCGTGTGGCACCGCGAGTCGACCACACTCGGCGTCCTTAGCGCAGCGGTCGATAGCTCGTGTGAAGACCTCATTGCAAACCTCTGGTCAAACGCGACCATCAGAGTGTTTGTGGTTCGTGTGCGAATAAGTTATGTCTTATTATTTAACCATAGTCGCGGCATAAAACACTTCAAGTTTCGACATGACTATTAATCTTCGTCAAGATAATAATCATGTAGATTTGACACAATGGTATTGATTGCAGGTTGGTTTTACCAACCGAGAGATAAATAAGTTTTGACATGATAAGACTTTAAAAGAGCACATGTCAAGTTCTTGAGAGACATTCTCGTTTGTTTTACCTGTGAAAGATGAAGTCCGCTGGGACTCTAGTTTTCTTGCTGGTCGGCATCGCCTGCGTGGCGGCTTCTTACAGGAAGAGTCCGAGCACGGTACCTGCTAGTCTCAACCTGCGAAATGCGTACCCGTCCTGGGAGCCGATTGCAGTCAAGGAGGATGTGGGGGATACTTTGATTCTCACTAGTCTCATTGAAGAGGGCAACATAGATGAGGCACGAGCACTTGCCGCTGTCGTTGGAGGACCTTTCCCGGAGGACATTCCCAGCTACTCTGGCTTCTTTACCGTCAATAAGCAATTCAACTCCAATCTCTACTTTTGGTTCTTCCCTTGCGAGGTGAGTTCAGAAATTATGATGTTTTGAAGGAACGGCATAATTTTAGAAATATAGTGAAGTATTTAGTAGAGTTAGTAATAGTAGTAGTAGTAGTAGCAAAGATTACCAACTAGTTTGTAATCTTTGGTAGTAGTAGTAGTATTAGTAATAGTAGTAGTAGTAGTAGTAGTAGTAGTAGTAGTAGTAGTAGAAGTAGTAGTAGTAGTAGAAGTAGTAGTAGTAGTAGTAGTAGTAGTAGTAGTATTAGTAGTAGTAGAGTTTTTTTTTTTCAAATTTATTTATTGTCAAAACAAATCATACAGTACAGATAAATCAAACCCCACAAAGCTATGCAGTAGCTTGTCTGCGGGGTAACAGTAAATCATGGTTATATTAAATGTCTTGACTCCGCCTGACAAATACACAAAAACACAAAAAAAAAACACAACAAACGTTCTTCAAACACAAACACAAAGCACTTTGTTCAGCCATCGCCTGCCAGTCTTCGTACAACCAAAGATTATAAACTAGGGAAGATGTTACATCGCCGTGTTAAAATATCTGCGCGAGTTTTGTCGAAAATTCTGACCGCAAGGATCGCTAGCTCAGCACGTATGAACTTCCTTACCGTCTGGCGGGATATATTTGAACTCGGTTCTGGGGGGTGAGTCTCGACGAATGACTGCTTTCCACGCTTACTTTCGACAATCGGTAGTCTAGACGTACTTTCGATTCCTATTCCGCGTTGAAGAAAATAATTGCGATTCCTTCTACTATTTTTCCGTCTGAAGTACATTCGACAGACGAAAGTGACGTACCAGATCATCAAAGGTTCGACTTGTATAAACTTTATTTTAGCAGTTTTGCTGTTTACACAATACACTATGTGTATAAAATACACAATACACACATCACAACCATTTCATTCACAATACATAGTATGACTAATATTAATATACAAACTGTAAGCCTAGTCTATTTATTCTAAAACAAAACCTATTTAATTAAATTTTCCCAGAAACCTTGATTTTCATGGGGAAGTGGGAAAATTTTCTTTTCTCTTACTAACTTGCAACAAGCACCTCTAAATTTATTAGGACAATTGTAATTTCTTATTTCAGAGGGAATTCTATTGTAAATTTTTATTCCTTTAATAAAGATTATAATATCCCCAAACTTGGTATATTTTCTATCAATTTGGATTTTATTGTTCGCTGTTGATCTTGTATAATGCAAGTTTTTCAAATCACACCTTTTTATTTCTCTAAACAAATAATTTAGTGCATTTCCTTCATGAATTTTAAAAATAAATGACATAAAATCCTATCTCGTATCTTCAACCAAGATAGTGCTTTATACATTTGTTCTGTTGGTGTATACCGATTGACTCGCAATATTAGAGTTATTGCGTAACATTGTTACATGAGATGTAATCGTAACGCTTACAGACTGATTACGAGAATGCTCCCGTACTACTGTGGCTTCAAGGTGGGCCTGGATCATCTTCACTCTACGGACTGTTCAACGAGCTTGGGCCATACGTCGTCAACTACGACGATGTTTCGCTGGTCAAGAACCCATACTCGTGGCACAAGAACCACTCTATCATATTCATCGACAACCCCGTGGGCACTGGTAGGTACACTAGGCGATAACAGTAAATCCAGGGTGTGATGGGAGCAAGAACCACTCTATCATATTCATTGATAACCCCGTGGGCACTGGTAGGTACACTAGGCGATAACAGTAAATCCAGGGTGTGATGGGACCAAGAACCACTCTACTATCACTATCACTATCATATTCATTGACAACCCCGTGGGCACTGGTAGGTACACTAGGCGATAACAGTAAATCCAGGGTGTGATGGGACCAAGAACCACTCTACTATCACTATCACTATCATATTCATTGACAACCCCGTGGGCACTGGTAGGTACACTAGGCGATAACAGTAAATCAAGGGTGTGATGGGACCAAGAACCACTCTATCATATTCATTGACAACCCCGTGGGCACTGGTAGGTACACTAGGCGATAACAGTAATGCCTAGGTGTGACGGGACCAAGAACCACTCTATCATATTCATTGACAACCCCGTGGGCACTGGTAGGTACACTAGGCTATAACAGTAAATCCAGGGTGTGATGGGACCAAGAACCACTCTATCATATTCATTGACAACCCCGTGGGCACTGGTAGGTACACTAGGCGATAACAGTAATGCCTAGGTGTGACGGGACCAAGAACCACTCTATCATATTCATTGACAACCCCGTGGGCACTGGTAGGTACACTAGGCGATAACAGTAAATCAAGGGTGTGATGGGAGCAAGAACCACTCTATCATATTCATTGATAACCCCGTGGGCACTGGTAGGTACACTAGGCGATAACAGTAAATCCAGGGTGTGATGGGACCAAGAACCACTCTACTATCACTATCACTATCATATTCATTGACAACCCCGTGGGCACTGGTAGGTACACTAGGCGATAACAGTAAATCAAGGGTGTGATGGGAGCAAGAACCACTCTATCATATTCATTGACAACCCCGTGGGCACTGGTAGGTACACTAGGCGATAACAGTAAATCAAGGGTGTGATGGGAGCAAGAACCACTCTATCATATTCATTGACAACCCCGTTTGCACTGGTAGGTACACTAGGTGATAACAGTAAATCCAGGGTGTGATGGGACCAAGAACCACTCTATCATATTCATTGACAACCCCGTGGGCACGGGTAGGTACACTAGGCGATAACAGTAAATCAAGGGTGTGATGGGACCAAGAACCACTCTATCATATTCATTGACAACCCCGTGGGCACTGGTAGGTACACTAGGTGATAACAGTAAATCCAGGGTGTGATGGGACCAAGAACCACTCTATCATATTCATTGACAACCCCGTGGGCACTGGTAGGTACACTAGGCGATAACAGTAAATCCAGGGTGTGACGGGACCAAGAACCACTCTATCATATTCATTGACAACCCCGTGGGCACTGGTAGGTACACTAGGCGATAACAGTAAATCCAGGGTGTGACGGGACCAAGAACCACTCTATCATATTCATTGACAACCCCGTGGGCACTGGTAGGTACACTAGGCGATAACAGTAAATCAAGGGTGTGATGGGAACAAGAACCACTCTATCATATTCATTGACAACCCCGTGGGCACTGGTAGGTACACGAGGCTATAACAGTAAATCCAGGGTGTGATGGGACCAAGAACCACTCTATCATATTCATTGACAGCCCCGTGGGCACTGGTAAGTACACTAGGCGATAACAGTAAATCCAGGGTGTGATGGGAGCAAGACCACTCTAACATATTCATTGACAACCCCGTGGGCACTGGTAGGTACACTAGGCGATAACAGTAAATCCAGGGTGTGATGGGACCAAGAACCACTCTATCATATTCATTGACAACCCCGTGGGCACTGGTAGGTACACGAGGCTATAACAGTAAATCCAGGGTGTGATGGGACCAAGAACCACTCTATCATATTCATTGACAACCCCGTGGGCACTGGTAGGTACACTAGGTGATAACAGTAAATCAAGGGTGTGATGGGAGCAAGAACCACTCTATCATATTCATTGACAACCCCGTGGGCACTGGTAGGTACACTAGGCGATAACAGTAAATCAAGGGAGTGACGGGACCAAGAACCACTCTATCATATTCATAGACAACCCCGTGGGCACTGGTAGGTACACTAGGCTATAACAGTAAATCAAGGGTGTGATGGGAGCAAGACCACTCTATCATATTCATTGACAACCCCGTGGGTACTGGTAGGTACACTAGGCTATAACAGTAAAACCAGGGTGTGATGGGAGCAAGACCACTCTATCATATTCATTGACAACCCCGTGGGCACTGGTAGGTACACTAGGCGATAACAGTAAATCATGGGTGTGATGGGAGCAAGACCACTCTATCATATTCATTGACAACCCCGTGGGCACTGGTAGGTACACTAGGCTATAACAGTAAATCCAGGGTGTGATGGGAGCAAGACCACTCTATCATATTCATAGACAACCCCGTGGGCACTGGTAGGTACACTAGGCTATAACAGTAAATCAAGGGTGTGATGGGAGCAAGACCACTCTATCATATTCATTGACAACCCCGTGGGCACTGGTAGGTACACTAGGCTATAACAGTAAATCCAGGGTGTGATGGGACCAAGAACCACTCTATCATATTCATTGACAACCCCGTGGGCACTGGTAGGTACACTAGGCGATAACAGTAAATCCAGGGTGTGACGGGACCAAGAAGCACTATATTATATTCACCGACAACCCCGGGGGCGTTGGTAGGTAATATTTATTAGGCTTCAACAGTAAATCCAAGTTCCTATATTTCAGGATTTTTTATGATTTTCTAGGTGCTTAAACAGGACTTAAAGAAAATTGGGTAGGTGTAATCATCTACTTGCCGGGATTTTAAATTAAAATATCATTTGCAAAGACAATAATTTACTTGAAAGTAGCTGTGTTTGTAAGACAAAAACAATGTGGTACTCTATGTCTCTCTGCTAATTTGTTATGGATTATTTCACGTTTAACCTTGTTTTTTTATTTATTTTTGTTTTCCAGGATTCAGTTTCACGGACTTTGATGAAGGTTATGCAACCAATCAAACTCAAGTAGGAAGTGAGTTGTACTCTGCAATGATTCAGTTCTTTACACTTTTCCCAGAACTGCAAAAAAATGAATTTTTCGTTACCGGAGAATCGTTTGCTGGTAAGATGAACTAAATGTTGTGTTTATAAGTTAAAGATAATTATGAATCATATCTATTAATTTCTGTTATAACGTTTTTGGTTTCAAGGGAAATATGTACCTGCTCTTGGATATACCATTCACTTGAACAACCCAACAGCAGATCTGAAAATCAACCTTCAAGGTAAGAAGTATAATCATCTAAATCAACCTTCATGGAGTTGACGGTGTGAGCTAACGCATATCCATGGACCATACTCTTTGTTTCAATAGAAGGTTACTGTCAACTGGTTCAATGTAAATCATTAAGCACAACCACGGCTTGGAGTTAAACCTACATCTACCAAGATAAAGTGTTAATTAATTATATAATAATATGCTGTATGTGTAAACCCAACATGATGTAATAATATCAATTCATAACGACTTTAATCTAGATGTCCACGATATTAATAGTTGACATATTTGTCTTATTATTTAAACATTTATAATATATAATTATAAACATGCATTACAATTATTTTTAATTCATTGATATGTCGCTCCAGTTCATTCTTTGTGAATAGAGATACTTCTGATACATAAACGTGATAAAAGTGGCACGTGGAGAAAGTGAAGAGCAGTGTACAAGTGGGTTCCAGATAATAATCACATTCTTATTGTTCCAATTCACACGGCGTAAAATCAATGATAAATCTTATCACCACTTTTTAAGTGTGTCATTCTTTGTTTCGTCACAACAATGAATATGTTTAAATAATGTATATCCTAGTTAAGAGCCGGCTGCATAGCCGTGCTCATTCGAGCGTCTCACAGGTAGGTAATTGAAAGGTCGGTCGAACAGAGTGTTGTGAATTCGAAACTGAAGATTCCGTTGGATGCTGCAGGTAGACAGCCCACGCCACGTGCGAGGCGCCATTGTGGCTGTTGGTCGAAGGGCGGTTAGCGTTAGGGGTAGAGGGGGGGGGGGGGGGGGGGTGTTATGAAAGGTGGAATCTGGGCCGGCAATACTGAACTCGGGGAAGTCGGACACCTGCCGGGCTAGTCAACTTGTCACAATCTCAGCTCATCTCGCAATATGCGAATTCGGGGTTTCCGTTCTTGGGTGCACATCAGCTCTATATCCCTGTCATTAGGGAATTCAGATATCAAGGAGGGAATGACGCCGGAATATTTATAGTACTCAGACAAATCATTATCAGCTGGATGTCAGGTACCAGATATCGAACCGGCGACGTTTACAATTAGTCTCGTGTAACACATTTACTCACCCTGAAACTTATTGCAAGCCCATCTTCCATATACGATAGAAGAATAAATTCAAACCCTAACTAATTCGAAAGCAATCATTACATTCAACTGATAAATGTGGCTTACTGCTTAGCGATGACGCTAAACTCTAGATCGGGAGGTCGCCAGTTCGATACGGCTATCGGCAACCCTGACAGAGGTTTATTCCGAGGTTTTCCTCAGTCACAAGACGAATCCTGGGATTGAGTCATATCATACTATCAACCCTCGGACATGCTTTTCTTAATATTCAAAATACCACAAAAGCTATTTATCGCCTGAAGAGGGACATGCATTGCCCCTGGACAGCTTGGTACGAAAGATTATTATTATTAGACACATTATTATATTGAAAATAATAAACGGTAAAATATGGTATGGATGAATGTAGGCCAAAGGTTTTGCTCGGATTGTTAATCAGACTCGTCACTCATTTGCATTCCAAATGGCGTATCGTTCGTCCGCCGAATAAGATGAGCAATGTTGATACCGATATAGGTACAAGTAAATTACAATCAAGAGAAGATAAAGATTGAGGCCGGATGCTCGGTCCCGGTAAAAAGTACACCAACGAACGAACCTAACATAAGCTGGTAATGTTCCAGCCAGAATACACAGTAATAGTATATACATAGGCTACACATTGTACAATGCACGAAAGTACACATTTTATGTGCACAAGAAAGTCTTGTTGTAGCCATCAAGTTTGGGCGAACAAAACACCCGAATATAAACAATAATGCCAGTGCACTAAACTACGTACTTTACACACAACACAGTCATGTTGTAGCCATCCAGTTTGGGCGAACAGAACACCCGAATATAAACAATAATGCCAGTGCACTAAACTACGTACTTTACACACAACACAGTCATGTTGTAGCCATCCAGTTTGGGCGAACAGAACACCCGAATAAAAACAATAATGCCAGTGCACTAAACTACGTACTTTACACACAACACAGTCATGTTGTAGCCATCCAGTTTGGGCGAACAGAACACCTGAATATAAACAATAATGCCAGTGCACGAAACTACGTACTTTACACACAACACAGTCATGTTGTAGCCATCCAGTTTGGGCGAACAGAACACCCGAATATAAACAATAATGCCAGTGCACGAAACTACGTACTTTACACACAACACAGTCATGTTGTAGCCATCCAGTTTGGGCGAACAGAACACCCGAATATAAACAATAATGCCAGTGCACTAAACTACGTACTTTACACACAACACAGTCATGTTGTAGCCATCCAGTTTGGGCGAACAGAACACCCGAATATAAACAATAATGCCAGTGCACGAAACTACGTACTTTACACACAACACAGTCATGTTGTAGCCATCCAGTTTGGGCGAACAGAACACCCGAATATAAACAATAATGCCAGTGCACGAAACTACGTACTTTACACACAACACAGTCATGTTGTAGCCATCCAGTTTGGGCGAACAGAACACCCGAATATAAACAATAATGCCAGTGCACGAAACTACGTACTTTACACACAACACAGTCATGTTGTAGCCATCAAGTTTGGGCGAACAGAACACCCGAATATAAACAATAATGCCAGTGCACGAAACTACGTACTTTACACACAACACAGTCATCTTGAAGTCGTAATGTTTGTGAAAAACAAACGCAACAATATACGTGATTACATATTGCACTAAAATATACGCATTATATGTAGAGATCAATTGTAAAGGCCGTACAGTTCGGGGCAAGAAAGTCAATAATATATACTAGAATCTTCTGGTGTCACTAAAATTCACACACGGTACATTACGTAGAAAACGCATTTTAAAAGCGTAATGTTCGGGCCAAAAAAATAACACTATAATATATACAACAATGTAAGGTGCACTGAAAGACGCATTTATATGCCGTAATATTCGGGCCAAAAAGTAACATTATATATACTAGGAAAACGCTCTGTTTGACGCGTTGATAAGCGAGCGCGTCAATATCTACGAACTTTCTGGCGAAAAGATTTCAATGCTTATACAAACAACAATTAACAACAATTCAAGAATGCGCATTGCAAAAATTTTTCTAATTCCCATAGCTTTTATACTTCCCGTCATTGTAGGATGCAGTGCAATGTGCGTTGCTAAGAATTTTCTTTGTCATGTTTTCAACACGGTCCGCCACCGTTACTAACAGTTATTGACAGCAATAGAAATGTAATTTCTGCCTCTAATACGTATTGGATCGCGTTTACATTAGTATATTCGTGACCGGACAAAAATTTACTATAAGATAGCCACCTCACATTTTGCCGTAACTGCGTTTTAGAAAAATATTTTCGAGTAACTTTCGTGTAACTTTGCCAATATTTATCAAATCGCCATTACATTAACATATTCGTGACCGGAAAAAACTGTAGAAAAATCTGGCTGTCTCACATTTTGCCGCCATTTTGTTTCAGAAAAATATTTTGCAGTAACTATGGTGTAACTTTGTAACTTTTCAAACGATTTTGCCTCAAAACTATACACCTTCAATCCACATCGAGGCTTGTGGATGGTCCAAATTTCAAGTTGATCGGACTTTCCGTTCGACCGCTATCGACGGACATAAAAAAAAAAAAAAAAAAAAAAAACAAAACAAACAAACAAACAAACAAACAAACAAACAAAAAAACAGAACGAAGTGCCATAAGAGTCAAGTGGAAACGCTCGCTTCGCTCGCTTAACAACAATGAAAAATGCACTGAAAGACGCATTTATATGCCGTAATGTACGGGCCAAAAAATAACATTATATATATATACAACAATGAAAGGTGCACTAAAAGACGCATTTATATGTCGTAATGTTCGGGCCAAAAAAATAACACTATATATACAACAATGAAAGGTGCACTAAAACCTGTTAATACTACATATAAACCAAACAGCAATGTCCGTAGTACCGTTATCTTTGTCGTCTACGCGCACATCTCCCCTACGAGACAATAAAGTGAAAGTATGCGATTGCCGGAGGGATGAGAGGGTAGGGTAGGCATTTTAGGTCACTGACATTCTTCTGATTCTTGATGAGTTTTAGTTCGCAATACAATAATTGCCGCGTGAACAAAATACCTCTTACATTATTAGGTAAACGGTACCGCTCTACCATCCCACTCCCAGTTACAGGCTACATGGGACACGGAAAAGCCTTATTGATGTGATTATGTTCATACTGACTACTACGACAATGAGCATCTATATACTCTTAGCACAGATAAGTAATTACTTTACTTCTCTGTGCTGTTATATATTGCTATTACCCGAGATTTTTTAGATTGACGACCCACTCTCTTGTCGTGACTGTAAATACAAATTTATTGATAACTAGCAAACCCGGCATGCGTTGCAATGCCACTGAAAGAAATAAAGTGTTTATGTTTTAATTATGTTTATTGAAGTGCTTTTTGACACACAATATATTTTTCCGTCTAGTGGTACACAAAGGGGCGGGGTGGGGGGGGGGGGGAGAGGGGGTACTAATTCAGAAACCTTCGCGGGCGTGCGCATAATAACTCACCAAAGTTGTATTGCAATCGGATGAATAATAATAGAACGCATTATTGCATGTTGGTGGCTCTGTGGTGGTGCGGGGGTGAGGGGGGGGGGTGTTGTTATCATCCAGAAACCGTTGCGGGCGTGCGCACAACAACTCACCAAAGTTTCATCGCAATCGTATGAATGGTGTAGTAATGTATAAATGACATAGATACACACATACATACATTCGTGTTTTCCAAAACACACCAGACACCTGCATTCTCAAGTCTCAACCCTCCCACTCTAGCCCAAAACCCCAATCAGTAGCCACCGCCTGTCAATCAAAGTAGCGGAGCGATGCTAGTGCTACCTAGCGACAGAACGCTGAACTCCGTAGTGCTGTATTTGAGTATTTTTGAATAGAATTTGGAGCGCGTTGATACTCGGGCGTCACAGATTTCCAGTATTTTGGTTACTTCAAGAAACATGATATTTTAATATGTAATAGGGACAAGTGAGAGCTGGATCTGGCTGTTTTGAAATCTTGAAATTCGTTAAACGGTTAACGTTTTCCCATAGTGAAGTTACCTGACACTAATACATTTTTTCCTAGGTCAAATAAACTCTGATTCAAATTTCCTTACGCACGGACCTAGAAACAAATGTTTTCTGTGTACTTGATTTTTTTCAACAAAATCGTGTTATTACTTTCGCTGTTATACATGTACAACTGACTCGCTGTTACCGCGCCAATTTCTTAGCACTAGCGTACTAAATGCATGTTTATTCTAATGGTATTAAATCTTGCATTGAAGTAATTAAGAGAGTATAATGTTGCAAGTGCGCCGTGTAGCACTTGCGGAGTTATGCTATACGAGGAATTAGGTAAAGATTCAAGGTACGGAACTAGCTATTAGGTCAATTGGATGGATAGGGTATTGAAGATCAACGGTTTCGGGCCGCTACGAAGCACTCGGAGGTCGAGAAGGTCATACGGCTTCGGGCCGCTACGTAGCACTCGGAGGTCAAGAAGGTCAACGGCTTCGGGCCGCTACGTAGGACTCGGAGGTCGAGAAGGTCATACGGCTTCGGGCCGCTACGTAGCACTCGGAGGTCAAGAAGGTCAACGGCTTCGGGCCGCTACGTAGCACTCGGAGGTCAAGAAGGTCAACGGCTTCGGGCCGCTACGTAGCACTCGGAGGTCAAGAAGGTCAACGGCTTCGGGCCGCTACGTAGCACTCGGAGGTCAAGAAGGTCATACGGCTTCGGGCCGCTACGTAGCACTCGGAGGTCAAGAAGGTCAACGGCTTCGGGCCGCTACGTAGCACTCAGAGGTCAAGAAGGTCAACGGCTTCGGGCCGCTACGTAGCACTCAGAGGTCAAGAAGGTCAACGGCTTCGGGCCGCTACGTAACACTCAGAGGTCAAGAAGGTCAACGATTTCGGGCCGCTACGTAGCACTCAGAGGTCAAGAAGGTCAACGGCTTCGGGCCGCTACGTAGCACTCAGAGGTCAAGAAAGTCAACGGTTTCGGGCCGCTACGTAGCACTCGGAGGTCAAGAAGGTCAACGGTTTCGGGCCGCTACGAAGCACTCGGAGGTCGAGAAGGTCATACGGTTTCGGGCCGCTACGTAGGACTCGGAGGCCAAGAAGGTCAACGCTTTCGGGCCGCTACGTAGCACTCAGAGGTCAAGAAAGTCAACGGTTTCGGGCCGCTACGTAGCACTCAGAGGTCAAGAAGGTCAACGATTTCGGGCCGCTACGTAGCACTCAGAAGTCAAGAAGGTCAAACGGTTTCGGGCCGCTACGAAGCACTCGGAGGTCAAGACGTTCGTGGGAGTGGTGTAGGGCATAGTGACATGGTAGACAACGTGACTAGGTGGTACAAGGATAGTGTATTTACAAGAATATATGGTACAGCGGAGAGACGTGGTATAAGCAACAGACAAAATCTGAGACAAAATTCGCCTTGCAATGTGGCTCTATTTATACCCCAGGCCACCCCACCAACCCGCATGTTTGGTGGAAACAAGGGGCGGGGGAGTGACGTGGTACGGTAGCTTGAACGTATCTTTGGCTGTATTGGCACAAGAGCATAGTAAGGTGTTCTGAACGCCTTGAAAACTATATTGTGCCAAGTATGAATGTCATATAAGAAAACCATGAACATAAGACATGGACGTCCCAGCGTCACACCATGAAACTCGGTGCCTACACCACTCACCGTCGCGATCGCCCCTTTGCGCCTGTCATCCCACCACGCGGGGGGGTCGCTCGTCTCCTTGACCCCCAGGTTCCGTCTGTGCCTGTTCCTCTCCCTCTCCGTTTCGAGCATCATGAAGCCGTTATGTGTTCTGTGGATTCCCCGCTCGGCCCGATCTAAGTGGCCAATGTTTATGTCTCGCCTTCCGATTCTCTGGCTTCCCTCGCTGCGTTTATTGAGTATGTGGCTGCCTTTCCCCGGTTCATCCTCATGGGAGACTTCAACGCACGTCACGCGTCCTTCGGGGACACGGGGTCCAATGCTAATGGCGTTACTCTGGCTGACATGCTCGTGGACCTTCCCATCTTCCGCCTGTTCAACGATAACCCCACCTTCATCGGCTACAAAGGTGCTTCTATCCCGGACCACATCCTAGTTAGTGAGAATCTTGCTGGCCATTTTAGTGACGTCACCATAGGCCCGTCTTTGGGCAGCGACCACCTCCCTCTCGTGTGTTCAACGGGCGCTGTTAACCCCCCTCCACTCTATTCCCGCTACAAGGCCGTCAGGAACTATTCGTCTGCAGACTGGGACTCCTTCCGGCCCATCGTCCTTCGTATTCTGCCAGAGCGTGTCGATGCCTCTACATGCACTGCTATTCGATGGGACATGAACATGCTGATAGCTGTGTTAAAAAGGGCGGTGGCTGTGGCAATGCCTCTCAAAAACGTAGACACTTCTCGCCGGCACCTTCCTCTTGACATCGTGGCCCTCATTCGACAGAAACGTCGGGTCTATCGCCAATGTAAGTTCTCCCGCGACCCTGCGTTGAAGACGGAGTGGAACCACCTCAACGCCCTCATCCGGCGTCGGATATCGTCCCACCGCGAGAAGTCGTGGATCGCTGCCTGTGGGGCCCTTGACTACCACCAGGGTTCCAAGTTCTGGCATCAGTTCAAATGCGTCACCGGCCAACAAACCCGAGTCGTTTCTCCGCTGGTCGTCGATGGCGACGTTTACACCACCGGCGACGAGAAGGCCGCGGTCTTCGCGGCTTCGTTAGAGGACGTACACCGTTTCCCAACAGACCCGCTTTTCGTTGTTGCATTCCGCGTCTCTGTTGAAGCAAACCTCTCTAGGTATGAGCCGTCACTCTCGAACCACTCTGTCCTACCGTCCGACGACGTTCCCCCTTTCCTGACTTGGTCAGTCCGATCACGGTCCACGATGTAGTACGTGCGCTGTCGTCGGGACGGAATTTGGCGGCGGGGGGGGGGGGGGGGGGGGGATAGCATCACTCGGCTCGTGTTGCGGAATGCACCTTCTGCCTTCCTCGTTCACCTTGCGTCCCTATTTACCGGTTGCCTCCGTCTTGGCTATTTTCCCGAAGGTTTCCGTTCGGCTGTGGTGGTTATGATCCCCAAGCCACGCCAGCCTGCCACCGATCTGGATAGTTTCCGCCCGATCAGTCTTCTTAGCGTCGTTGGCAAGACCCTGGAGAAGATAATTCAGACTCGACTGGCAGCCTTTGCTGAGCATGCTGGCATCTTCCCGGAGGAACAGGTGGGCTTCCGCCCTGGTCACGGCGTGACTGATCCCGCGGCTCGCCTTGTCTCGGATGCTACTGCCGCACTCAACAAAGGCCACTGTGTACTGACTGCCTTCCTCGACATATCTCGGGGTTTTGATAAGGTCTGGCACGACGGCCTGGTCTACAAACTCCTTCAGGTCGGGGTTCCCTTCATCATAACCAGCCTAATTCGTTCCTTTCTCACCGGCCGCACGGCGCGGGTTCGAGTTGATGGCCATCTCTCGGCTCCGTTCCCTATTTGCGCCGGCGTCCCTCAAGGTTCCTGCCTTTCTCCGTTGCTGTACCTCCTTTACTGCCATGATATACCAGTACCTTTCTCCCGGGGTGGCTCCGTTGGCCTGTACGCTGACGACACGGCGTACTGGTGCTCCTACCGTTCCGCGGCCGGGGCGTTCCGTGCCCTCCAGCGCCTGTTCGCGACCCTCCAACGCTGGATGTTCCGCTGGCGGGTGCAACCGAATGTCTCCAAAACACAACTTTTACTGTTTCGGCACCGACACAAGACCCAAAAGCTATCCCAGAGGCCCTTTCGTCGCTCTATCTCGCTATGGGGCATGCCCGTCTTTGTCTCCGCCACAGCCAAGTACCTTGGGGTGACCTTCTCCCCCACTCTGGACTGGGGGGCGCACACGCGGGATGTGTGTCTGCGTGCGAGGCAGCGGATGAATCTGCTCCTGCTGATTCGTGGGCGCTTTCGTGGCTGCAGTTTCCGTACACTCCGGCACACCTACCAGGTGTTCCTCCGCCCCCTCTTTGAGCACGCCGCTGCTGCCCTCTCGCCCGTACTTGGTCGGCACTGTCTGCTGTACCTCTCCCTGGAGCGCCACATCCTTCGTCGCATTGCCCGACTGAACCCCTGGACGCGCAACGAGGACGTGTACGCGCTCACCGAGGTCCCGCCTCTGTCCGACCGCCTCACTGCCCTCAACATCGCTTACGTCGCCCGCCTCCTAGCCCGTGGCCGCGATGTCCTGCTGGACCAGCTATACGCCCCCGGCGACGGCCATTGTCGGCTGCGGTTCCAGTACCCCCAACATGCTGACTACTTGACCGGGGTTGCCGGGCCGCGGTGACCTCGACCGCGGGGGCCACCAGGGCGTCGAGCCAGAGGACGCGGGGTGCTGTGCTGACTGTTCGTGTGTTCGTGTGTTGTGCGCTCGCCTGTGACATGTCCAATGTCCATCTGGACATGTGTTTGTGTTTGTTTTTTCTTAATTTCGTGTTTTCTTGTGTTTGTATCTGCTCTTGTGACATCTCTGGACGTATATTTGTGTTTCTAACTGAATTCCCAGTTGGACTTGTGTTTGTGTTTGTTTTGCGTGACTTTCCTGGACTTGTCTTTGAGTTTATCACTTAATTTCTGTTTTGACATTGTCTTTGTGTTTGCTCTGTGTGTATTGGTTTTTGTTAGCATTTGTCTTTAAATTTGCTCTGTATCGGCCCTCTCGCCTCCGGGCGAGACAACCTCAATAAAATTTTTAAAAAAATAAGACATAAGCAAATACCACTACAATATTGTACAATGAACCAAAGTAGAACACAATAGTAATGAAATAACCAAATATCTTATACGTAAACTTATTATAATAATATGGTCTCTGTAGAGCCGTGGTTCAGTAGGACACACGGGGTCGCTACATACGCGCCGCGCACTTATGCTATTTACGGATTACGCGCACTCGTATTTTATGACAATCTTTCCCTTTTGGCCACACCCTCACACTTTGCGATCATTGCCGCCATCAGCGGGGCCGCAATATATAACATTCTACCATACGGCCCGATCTTCCATCACACTTTTACAGATCACATCTTCTATTTTAGTTTAACAGTTTCAATCCGAATATTTAGTCGACATCTAAATGGCATGTTTCTCGATTTGATCTATAAATAATACCAAGTACATGTGATTAATTTTGACGACTTGAGAACCTACTATTGATTATTTATTTGTTACTATTGGTTACAAAACATTTGGATAGCGCTGAGATAATTAGCTATACGACTGCGTTGAAAGTCTGAAAAGTGCCACAATTGAAATTTTTTCCCTCTACAATATTGGTCATCTCAAGTAATAATGCTCAACTGACACCAGTCTAGTCATAATCGTAATCCTTGACGAGAAAATACTAGTACCGACGTAAGTATTCGCATACCAGCCGGCAGAATCCGTAAATGCAAAAATGCAGTCTTCCACTGAGTCAAGTGCACACTGCACAGGTCCAACGTTCCAGATAACCAACAGAAGGTCGTAAGTTTTCCCTAATGGATCTGATTCAATTAGATGGTATAAACTAGAGAAGTACAAAATAAAGTTGGTACCATTGGGCTCGGCTATAATGTCGTACACATGTTCTTGCAGGGATCGCGGTGGGCAACGGCTTCACGGACCCTGACACTATCTTCAACTACAGCCAGTTCATCTACCAGCTCGGTTTGATCGACACTAGGGTCTTCGTTGAGATGAAAGCGATCGAAGACGAAGCCAGAGAGAACATCCGAACCGGAAGGTTCGTCGAGGCTTGGCAGGTAGGTACAGTAGGGCCAACGCAACGAGGCCAGAGAGAACATCCGAACCGGAAGGTTTGTCGAGGCTTGGCAGGTAGGTACAGTAGGGCCAACGCAACGAGGCCAGAGAGAACATCCAAACCCGGAAGGTTTGTCGAGGCTTGGCAGGTAGGTACAGTAGGGCCAACGCAACGAGGCCAGAGAGAACATCCGAACCGGAAGGTTTGTCGAGGCTTGGCAGGTAGGTACAGTAGGGCCAACGCATCGAGGCCAGAGAGAACATCCGAACCAGAAGGTTTGTCGAGGCTTGGCAGGTAGGTACAGTAGGGCCAACGCATCGAGGCCAGAGAGAACATCCGAACCAGAAGGTTTGTCGAGGCTTGGCAGGTAGGTACAGTAGCGCCAACGCAACGAGGCCAGAGAGAACATCCGAACCAGAAGGTTTGTCGAGGCTTGGCAGGAAGGTACAGTAGGGCCAACGCATCGAGGCCAGAGAGAACATCCGAACCAGAAGGTTTGTCGAGGCTTGGCAGGTAGGTACAGTTGGGCCAACGCATCGAGGCCAGAGAGAACATCCGAACCAGAAGGTTTGTCGAGGCTTGGCAGGTAGGTACAGTAGGGCCAACGCATCGAGGCCAGGGAGAACATCCGAACCAGAAGGTTTGTCGAGGCTTGGCAGGTAGGTACAGTAGGGCCAACGCAACGAGGCCAGAGAGACACCCGAACCGGAAGGTTTGTCGAGGCTTGGCAGGTAGGTACAGTAGGGCCAACGCATCGAGGCCAGAGAGAACACTCAAACCAGAAGGTTTGTCGAGGCTTGGCAGGTAGGTACAGTAGGGCCAACGCATCGAGGCCAGAGAGAACATCCGAAGCGGAAGGTTCGTCGAGGCTTGGCAGGTAGGTACAGTAGGACCAACGCAACGAGGCCAGAGAGAACATCCGAACCGGAAGGTTTGTCGAGGCTTGGCAGGTAGGTACAGTAGGGCCAACGCAACGAGGCCAGAGAGAACATCCGAACCGCAAGGTTTGTCGAGGCTTGGCAGGTAGGTACAGTAGGGCCAACACAACGAGGCCAGAGAGAACATCCGAACCGGAAGGTTTGTCGAGGCTTGGCAGGTAGGTACAGTAGGGCCAACACAACGAGGCCAGAGAGAACATCCGAACCGGAAGGTTTGTCGAGGCTTGGCAGGTAGGTACAGTAGGGCCAACGCAACGAGGCCAGAGAGAACATCCGAACCGGAAGGTTTGTCGAGGCTTGGCAGGTAGGTACAGTTGGGCCAACGCAACGAGGCCAGAGAGAACATCCAAACCCGGAAGGTTTGTCGAGGCTTGGCAGGTAGGTACAGTAGGGCCAACGCAACGAGGCCAGAGAGAACATCCGAACCGGAAGGTTTGTCGAGGCTTGGCAGGTAGGTACAGTAGGGCCAACGCAACGAGGCCAGAGAGAACATCCGAACCGGAAGGTTTGTCGAGGCTTGGCAGGTAGGTACAGTAGGGCCAACGCAACGAGGCCAGAGAGAACATCCGAACTGGAAGGTTTGTCTAGGCTTGGCAGGTAGGTACAGTAGGGCCAACGCAACGAGGCCAGAGAGAACATCTGAACCGGAAGGTTTGTCGAGGCTTGGCAGGTAGGTACAGTAGGGCCAACGCAACGAGGCCAGAGAGAACATCCGAACCGGAAGGTTTGTCGAGGCTTGGCAGGTAGGTACAGTAGGGCCAACGTAACGAGGCCAGAGAGAACATCCGAACCGGAAGGTTTGTCTAGGCTTGGCAGGTAGGTACAGTAGGGCCAACGTAACGAGGCCAGAGAGAACATCCGAACCGGAAGGTTTGTCTAGGCTTGGCCGGTAGGTACAGTAGGGCCAACGTAACGAGGCCAGAGAGAACATCCGAACCGGAAGGTTTGTCGAGGCTTGGCAGGTAGGTACAGTAGGGCCAACACAACGAGGCCAGAGAGAACATCCGAACCGGAAGGTTTGTCGAGGCTTGGCAGGTAGGTACAGTAGGGCCAACGTAACGAGGCCAGAGAGAACATCCGAACCGGAAGGTTTGTCGAGGCTTGGCAGGTAGGTACAGTAGGGCCAACGCAACGAGACCAGAGAGAGCATCCGAACCGGAAGGTTTGTCGAGGCTTGGCAGGTAGGTACAGTAGAGCCAACGTAACGAGGCCAGAGAGAACATCCGAACCGGAAGGTTTGTCGAGGCTTGGCAGGTAGGTACAGTAGGGCCAACGCAACGACGCCAGAGAGAACATCCGAACCGGAAGGTTTGTCTAGGCTTGGCAGGTAGGTACAGTAGGGCCAACGTAACGAGGCCAGAGAGAACATCCGAACCGGAAGGTTTGTCTAGGCTTGGCAGGTAGGTACAGTAGGGCCAACGCAACGAGGCCAGAGAGAACATCCGAACCGGAAGGTTTGTCGAGGCTTGGCAGGTAGGTACAGTAGGGCCAACGCAACGAGGCCAGAGAGAACATCCGAACCGGAAGGTTTGTCGAGGCTTGGCAGGTAGGTACAGTAGGGCCAACGCAACGAGGCCAGAGAGAACATCCGAACCGGAAGGTTTGTCGAGGCTTGGCAGGTAGGTACAGTAGAGCCAACACAACGAGGCCAGAGAGAACATCCGAACCGGAAGGTTTGTCGAGGCTTGGCAGGTAGGTACAGTAGAGCCAACGTAACGAGGCCAGAGAGAACATCCGAACCGGAAGGTTTGTCGAGGCTTGGCAGGTAGGTACAGTAGAGCCAACACAACGAGGCCAGAGAGAACATCCGAACCGGAAGGTTTGTCGAGGCTTGGCAGGTAGGTACAGTAGAGCCAACACAACGAGGCCAGAGAGAACATCCGAACCGGAAGGTTCGTCGAGGCTTGGCAGGTAGGTACAGTAGGGCCAACGCAACGAGGCCAGAGAGAACATCCAAACCCGGAAGGTTCGTCGAGGCTTGGCAGGTAGGTACAGTAGGGCCAACGCAACGAGGCCAGAGAGAACATCAAAACCCGGAAGGTTTGTCGAGGCTTGGCAGGTAGGTACAGTAGGGCCAACGCAACGAGGCCAGAGAGAACATCAAAACCCGGAAGGTTTGTCGAGGCTTGGCAGGTAGGTACAGTAGAGCCAACACAACGAGGCCAGAGAGAACATCCGAACCGGAAGGTTTGTCGAGGCTTGGCAGGTAGGTACAGTAGAGCCAACACAACGAGGCCAGAGAGAACATCCGAACCGGAAGGTTTGTCGAGGCTTGGCAGGTAGGTACAGTAGAGCCAACACAACGAGGCCAGAGAGAACATCCGAACCGGAAGGTTCGTCGAGGCTTGGCAGGTAGGTACAGTAGGGCCAACGCAACGAGGCCAGAGAGAACATCCGAACCGGAAGGTTTGTCGAGGCTTGGCAGGTAGGTACAGTAGGGCCAACGCAACGAGGCCAGAGAGAACATCCAAACCCGGAAGGTTTGTCGAGGCTTGGTAGGTAGGTACAGTAGAGCCAACACAACGAGGCCAGAGAGAACATCCGAACCGGAAGGTTTGTCGAGGCTTGGCAGGTAGGTACAGTAGGGCCAACGCAACGAGGCCAGAGAGAACATCCGAACCGGAAGGTTTGTCGAGGCTTGGCAGGTAGGTACAGTAGGGCCAACGTAACGAGGCCAGAGAGAACATCCGAACCGGAAGGTTTGTCGAGGCTTGGCAGGTAGGTACAGTAGGGCCAACGTAACGAGGCCAGAGAGAACATCCGAACCGGAAGGGTTGTCGAGGCTTGGCAGGTAGGTACAGTTGGGCCAACACAACGAGGCCAGAGAGAACATCAAAACCCGGAAGGTTTGTCGAGGCTTGGCAGGTAGGTACAGTAGGGCCAACACAACGAGGCCAGAGAGAACATCCAAACCCGGAAGGTTTGTCGAGGCTTGGCAGGTAGGTACAGAAAGGCCAACGCAACGAGGCCAGAGAGAACATCAAAACCCGGAAGGTTTGTCGAGGCTTGGCAGGTAGGTACAGTAGGGCCAACGCAACGAGGCCAGAGAGAACATCAAAACCCGGAAGGTTTGTCGAGGCTTGGCAGGTAGGTACAGTAAGGCCAACGCAACGAGGCCAGAGAGAACATCCGAACCAGAAGGTTTGTCGAGGCTTGGCAGGTAGGTACAGTAGGGCCAACACAACGAGGCCAGAGAGAACATCCGAACCAGAAGGTTTGTCGAGGCTTGGCAGGTAGGTACAGTAAGGCCAACGCAACGAGGCCAGAGAGAACATCAAAACCCGGAAGGTTTGTCGAGGCTTGGCAGGTAGGTACAGTAAGGCCAACGCAACGAGGCCAGAGAGAACATCCGAACCAGAAGGTTTGTCGAGGCTTGGCAGGTAGGTACAGTAAGGCCAACGCAACGAGGCCAGAGAGAACATCAAAACCCGGAAGGTTTGTCGAGGCTTGGCAGGTAGGTACAGTAGGGCCAACGCAACGAGGCCAGAGAGAACATCAAAACCCGGAAGGTTTGTCGAGGCTTGGCAGGTAGGTACAGTAAGGCCAACGCAACGAGGCCAGAGAGAACATCCGAACCAGAAGGTTTGTCGAGGCTTGGCAGGTAGGTACAGTAGGGCCAACACAACGAGGCCAGAGAGAACATCCGAACCAGAAGGTTTGTCAAGGCTTGGCAGGTAGGTACAGTAAGGCCAACGCAACGAGGCCAGAGAGAACATCCGAACCAGAAGGTTTGTCGAGGCTTGGCAGGTAGGTACAGTAGGGCCAACACAACGAGGCCAGAGAGCACATCCGAACCGGAAGGTTTGTCGAGGCTTGGCAGGTAGGTACAGTAGGGCCAACGCAACGAGGCCAGAGAGACACCCGAACCAGAAGGTTCGTCGAGGCTTGGCAGGTAGGTACAGTAGGGCCAACGCAACGAGGCCAGAGAGAACATCCGAACCGGAAGGTTTGTCGAGGCTTGGCAGGTAGGTAAGCATTATACAGTAATAGGTAGGTGTACATTATACAGTAAGGCCAACGCAACGAGGCCAGAGAGAAAATCCGAACCAGAAGGTTTGTCGAAGCTTGGCAGGTAGGTACAGTAGGGCCAACACAACGAGGCCAGAGAGAACATCCGAACCAGAAGGTTTGTCGAGGCTTGGCAGGTAGGTACAGTAGGGCCAACACAACGAGGCCAGAGAGAACATCCGAACCAGAAGGTTTGTCGAGGCTTGGCAGGTAGGTACAGTAGGGCCAACACAACGAGGCCAGAGAGAACATCCGAACCGGAAGGTTTGTCGAGGCTTGGCAGGTAGGTACAGTAGAGCCAACGTAACGAGGCCAGAGAGACACCCGAACCGGAAGGTTTGTCGAGGCTTGGCAGGTAGGTACAGTAGGGCCAACACAACGAGGCCAGAGAGAACATCCGAACCGGAAGGTTTGTCGAGGCTTGGCAGGTAGGTACAGTAGAGCCAACACAACGAGGCCAGAGAGACACCCGAACCGGAAGGTTTGTCGAGGCTTGGCAGGTAGGTACAGTAGGGCCAACGCATCGAGGCCAGAGAGAACACTCAAACCAGAAGGTTTGTCGAGGTTTGGCAGGTAGGTACAGTAGGGCCAACGCAACGAGGCCAGAGAGAACATCCAAACCCGGAAGGTTTGTCGAGGCTTGGCAGGTAGGTACAGTAGGGCCAACGCAACGAGGCCAGAGAGAACATCCGAACCAGAAGGTTTGTCGAGGCTTGGCAGGTAGGTACAGTAGGGCCAACGCAACGAGGCCAGAGAGAACATCCGAACCAGAAGGTTTGTCGAGGCTTGGCAGGTAGGTACAGTAGGGCCAACGCAACGAGGCCAGAGAGAACATCCGAACCAGAAGGTTTGTCGAGGCTTGGCAGGTAGGTACAGTAGGGCCAACGCAACGAGGCCAGAGAGAACATCCAAACCCGGAAGGTTTGTCGAGGCTTGGCAGGTAGGTACAGTAGGGCCAACGCAACGAGGCCAGAGAGAACATCCGAACCAGAAGGTTTGTCGAGGCTTGGCAGGTAGGTACAGTAGAGCCAACGCAACGAGGCCAGAGAGAACATCCAAACCCGGAAGGTTTGTCGAGGCTTGGCAGGTCGGTACAGTAGGGCCAACGCAACGAGGCCAGAGAGAACATCCGAACCAGAAGGTTTGTCGAGGCTTGGCAGGTAGGTTCAGTAGGGCCAACACAACGAGGCCAGAGAGAACATCCGAACCAGAAGGTTTGTCGAGGCTTGGCAGGTAGGTACAGTAGGGCCAACGCAACGAGGCCAGGGAGAACATCCGAACCGGAAGGTTCGTCGAGGCTTGGCAGGTAGGTACAGTAGGGCCAACGCAACGAGGCCAGAGAGAACATCCGAACCGGAAGGTTCGTCGAGGCTTGGCAGGTAGGTAGAGTAGGGCCAACGCCACGAGGCCAGAGAGAACATCCAAACCGGAAGGTTTGTCGAGGCTTGGCAGGTAGGTACAGTAGGGCCAACGCAACGAGGCCAGAGAGAACATCCAAACCCGGAAGGTTTGTCGAGGCTTGGCAGGTAGGTACAGTAGGGCCAACGCAACGAGGCCAGAGAGAACATCCGAACCGGAAGGTTTGTCGAGGCTTGGCAGGTAGGTACAGTAGGGCCAACGCAACGAGGCCAGAGAGAACATCCGAACCGGAAGGTTTGTCGAGGCTTGGCAGGTAGGTACAGTAGGGCCAACGCAACGAGGCCAGAGAGAACATCCAAACCCGGAAGTTTCGTCGAGGCTTGGCAGGTAGGTACAGTAGGGCCAACGCAACGTGCTGTACAAAACAGTAACGCTCGCAATATTAAAGCACGCAGAATTAACATCATGTTATTGATATTTTGAGAACGCTTCAAGATATTATTGAAAAAGTAAGTCTACACGAGAGTTGGTTTTGTATCAGTAAAACAATGAATAACTTTCAAATATTGTAGGCATGATTTGTACTTCTGTAGTTAATTCAATAATTTATAATAAATCATGAGTCATTTAATATAAAATTTGAGTAGAATTTTTTTAATACAATTTTAGAAAATGTTAGTGTAATTTTATATAAAAATCAATTTATAGTAAATCATATAATAAATCAAGAGTAACACACATCATAACTGTTTATGATTTTGATCTGCTTGTGTTGTGTTCGCATATTGCTTTAAAAGAGACTTTAAGTTTTTCCGTGGTCCCGGTTTTCGTAAATGTATTGGAAGTGAATTAAATATTTTGGGCCCACAGTATGTTACGTGACATTTTGTAAGGCTTTTTTTAACTTTGGGGATACTTAGAAAAAAGTCGTTATTAACCTATAGTGGTTTGATTGTGTTTCACTTCTTGAAACTGACTACGATGTTGCCATACATACATTGTTACCGCTTTAAAATAAAGTTGAGAAATAGGATGGACTTTAGCTTGTTCGAATAGGATTTGACGGGAATCTTGAACTTTTCTTTAAAATAACTTTAAGAACTAATTTTTGGATTATGTTTAATTCCATGAGATGTGTATTTAGGGCTCCACCCCCCCCCCCCCCCTCCACCCTCACCCTCACCCCAGGCAACTATACAATACTGAATTATTGTTTTAATTATTGAAAGATAAACCATTCTCAGTGTTTTTATTGATAAAATACTTCTTAGATGATAAAATTTATAAATTATGTTCCTCACTTTTCTGGTGATGTGAGAAATGTGCTTATTCCATCTTAGATTCTGATCTACGAATAAAGCTAGATATTTATACTCCTTCACATTTGTTATTTGGTTACAGTTACATGTATTATGATTATTATTATTATTATTTGTATGGGCGTTTTCGCAATTTATTTTATGTTGTTAGCTTTACCCTCATTAGGCATTTGAATAGGTCAAGTGTCAAGCAAAAACTATGGATTTATAATCCTATTCTCCACAAATGAACTGCTTGAGGACTGGATATTATTAAATCGACTGTATTTAGCCGTATTTAGCCGTATTTACTGTATTTAGAAAGAAAAGGAGGCCTGTCTCTACTGGTTGACCAGATCTTACATGATGGCCTGATTAAGCCAAATGTGGGCATATGATAAAAAAAAAAAAAAAAAATATTTCTGCCGACTACGGTCTACGAAAGTCTACAATTCATGTTTGGTTGTGTGTAGAAACAATAATGCACAAGCAATACTCATTCTAGGAATGTTTCTTATCAATACAATTTGGTTCATACTATCATTATTCATTCCATATTCTAAAACATTCATAAAATACAATTTCTTTTACAAACAGGAAAGGGTAATGGTGGGTTCCCGACATAGGCCTCGTTGAGTGCAGAGCGTCGAACGCACATCAACGAACCAATCCGATTTTGTGCTGCCCAACGCAGCTTCCCTCTGATTGATTCAGCGGTCATTGTTCGACTTTCGGCGCTCTTAACGTCCGGTCGGGAATCCACCATCGTACAAACTACATTCTGTTCTGAATAAACGAGTATCACATTCCTGTCACCGTTCTGGACGTGTAAGTAAGGTGTATAATAAGCTGACGTACTTGTTCCAGAATTGGAACGAAATCCTGGGTATGTGGAGTGAATATTCTGAATTCACCAACAACTTCAACTTCTTGTTCCAAAACGAGCCCGTCCCTATGGGCGACTACTGGACCTTCGTTCAAAGCGCGGAGGTGCGCAAACTGTTGCATGTCGGCCCCACAGAATACACGAGCGATGGTCCCGTCTACAACAAGATGATACCAGAGTTCATGCTGACCGTGAAGCCCTGGTTGGAGGTTCTCATGGACAACTATCGGGTACTCTACTACAACGGCCAAATGGATGTGATTGTCGCGTATCCGCTCTCCGTCGGCATGTACGAGACCCTCAAGTGGAGAGGCAGTGAGGAATATCTGAACGCTGGACGACTGACATGGTATGTCGGCTACTTGCTCACTAGATCCACTGACTATTAACTAGGTACTCGTTATGTGTGGAGATACTGCAACGGAAGGGACGACTGACATGGCATGTCGTCTAGTTGCTTACTAGATCCACTAAACTGACTAATAACTAGGCAGTAGCTATATGTATTAGATACAGTGAAAAGAGAGTAAGGTACTAAGGTACGACTCTCAATGTATGTCCGCTAGTTGCTTACTAGTGAAACACACACACTGCACTACTATTATTTACAAGTTAATATTGTGAAACAAAATCATATCCATTTCGTGGAGCATCTTGTTTGCCTGGTGCTTAAAATGTGTTGGACTTTATTTCCATTGTGGATCTTCGACCGTCGTTGATTTGACTTTTAACTAGTAAACTATGGTATCAAACCATAGTTCAAACCAGAGTTTCAAAGTAAACTATGGTATCGTGGTTGGAACACTTACATCTGGAGTGTGATGTGACCTAAATGAATGAGACAAACCAATAATATTCATCAGCATTAAGTTGATTAAGCTTTCTTTCTACTAATAGACAATTTAATATCTTGGCCCTCAAATATTCCCGCGACTCAAATTACCACCCCCCCCCCTCTAACCCCCCCCCCCCCCACCCGTGAATTTGAATCTTGTTTAAATGACGTTGCCATTCGCACATACTAAGCATTACTATTTTATAAGTCTTTGCTGATTACCAAAGCGTTATAAGTTTTTATAAAGTTACAGATATTGAACATGACACTCATAGTTTATTTTTCAAATGTTTCAACCTAGAAGCAGTGGCGGCTCTGAGGTAATTTTTCTAGTGAGGCGAAATTGCAATGCTACAAGCTAAGGGGGGCGGGGGGGGGGGGGGGGGGGCGGAGGTGCAGTTTCGGGTAGATAGAATTACGACACACAAGACACGACACAAGGTCAATGAAGTTCACGGCTTTTTCGTACATTTTCGTTGTACTGCGCTTTACATAGCCGAGCGTGATCCGACAGTAACTCCGTTATTGGGGCCCTACATTTCTCTAACCCCTTTAAGCCTACCTGGCCCCGGATGTGTTCCTCAGTATTTGAGTGAGTACCGTAGTTATTCCCCGTGACAGATTTTTAATGTCATAAAAACCATCATTTACCTACACGCTTCTTTTATTTGAAAGTAACATACATGGCCAACAGCACAGCTTATTTTTTAAATAGATCCAGTAAGCCACTTGCTACTTTCATACCAGCTAAACTTGAACGATCACTTGTACGGATGTCCTTTTCTTTTATCAGTCATTAGTTCGAATATTGGTGGTGTAAGCCTACCTGCATTTATAATAACTGGTTGATCCACCTAAGTTATCCGCCTAAATGGTTTATTAATAAGTGACACAATTTAATCATTATTCTCTACACACGACGTACGCGCACTGGCATTGGTACCGGCAACAGCAGTCTCCTCCATGGGCCTCGCGACAAGCTATGCGTATCGCCTCATTACCCCGCCACGAACACACGCAAAGCTACTGTCTGACCGACCGAACAAGCCTCAGTTCGGCTGTTGGAACAAGCTTCCTACGGCCGGCAGTGTTCAAGCCTCTCGTCGAGAGCGCATGCGCCGCTGCGGCTTGGCGCTCATCGCCTCGCCGGCGAGGATATCTCCATCTGCCAAGCCGGGAGGAGATGCGCGAAGGTCAAGCAGCTCAGCGCTTGCGCTTACGAAGTAACAAAACATGCATATGGGTTTATGCGTATTACATAATTACATAAAATGAAAAACAAAAATAAATAACAAAATAAATACATTTGTCTTTAGAAAAATAACTTTTTCAATGCGGCAACCCGTATTCTATGGCAGCAAGCCTCACTTGCCTCACCGGACGAGCCGCCACTGCCTAGAAGCCAAATATGCAGTAAAATATTGTGATGTACCTGGGTTTATTTCACTCAGATTACAATATGAAATCCGCTATTCATGGCCAATTTTCCATCCTCTCGACTCGAACCTCGCTCCCGAAGCTTGACACTCTCGTAACCAACCAAACGAAAAAACTTATATTTTTATTATTTGAATCCCCTGTTGCCCCCACCGCCAACGCGATGTGACATGTCCCCCTCCCGGACAAGAATTGCCCTCGATTTGATGGAAAATTCGCCATTTTCAGCCACAAATACATTTACAAACAGTATGTGACTGAAATTGTTGTATATAATCACAACGGTGCCTACAATGTTAATATTGGAATATCTTGTACCAAAAGTATTTTCTTCTCCTCGTTTTCCGAATCCTTCGTCTAAGCAGCCACTTCTCCTTCCCCCTCCCCACGGGGCAAGGGGCTCCCCACGTCCGTCGGTTCTTCCGTAGCAACTTCTGCTTTCGTTTCTTCTACATCAGCTTCTTCTTCTTTCGCTTCTTTAGCCTCACAATATTTCATAAATCCCTCACAACCTCAACACGTTGCCCCAAAGCCATATCTAACCATGACGACTAAGTCAACACGAACACTCTACACACTCCGAAAACAACGGCACACGACCACTAAATCGAGACGAAGAATGAGAACAAACCGACCAATAATCCAAATGCTAATCCTGCCAAGGAAGAAGCCAGGCCTGGGGGTAAAACCACGGTTTGAGCCGAGAAACATGAACTGTATCGATTATCCACTTATTATTTAACTTCATTTTAACGTTATAGTTAAGGTCCGATAATTTCTAAACTTCTCAATTTTACCCACTTTACGTAAGGGAAAGAACACCTTCACATACTGGCCAACGTCGTATGACACGTGACGATGACTCTGGTCATACCGAGCCTTCTGATTAGCCTGTTCGTTCTTGATCACCTCTAACACCTGTTGCCGCGCTTCCCGTAATGCTTCAATCCTCGCCGTGCTATCAACCCCTAACTGCAAATCAGGCTGCATCCCCGCATCCATGGGAAGAGTAGGCTCACGTCCGTAAACCAAATAAAACGGAGTATACTTGGTCGTCGCTTGTATTGAAACGTTATAAGAAAAAGTACATAACGACACATACTCACACCAGTTATCATGTTTAGAATTAACATAAAACGATAACATTGTACCGAGTGTACCATTAAACCTCTCACAAAGCCCATTCGTGCTAGGTTTGTAAGCCGTCGTATACAGCGAACGCACCCCTAAGCCCACCAAGATCTCCGATACTAACGCGCTGCGAAACACAGCCCCCCGGTCGCTAAGAATTAAGCGGGGACAGGCATGCACACAGATAACATGGTCTATAAGAAAAGTAGCCACATCAGTCGCACCACCAGATGGAATAGGCCGTGCTATAGCCCATTTAGTAGCATAATCAGTAGCTGTCACAATGAACCGATGACTATTAATGCTACGCTTAAGGGGGCCCAATAGATCGATACCGATCATATCAAATGGTTCCTCTACCCCGGAATAGGCTGTAACAAACCGGCAGGTAACAAATGGGGCATCTTCTTCGCCTGGCCATCACCGCAAATTTTTACATAGGCTTCAACCTGGCGAGCCATACCGTCCCAGTAAAAACGCTGACGTAACTTGCCTAGGGTTTTGATGTAGCCTAAATGTGAGCCGCCTGCCGGACAATCATGCGCATTATACATAATCTGCACTTTCAGATGTTCAGGAATTACCAACAATTTAGTAGGCCCATTGACTGCAAAGTTCTTTTTACAGCACCCCATTCTCTAACACATAGCTCCTAGTTTGCCGACGAATCTGGGAAGTAGCCTTATCAGGCTCAGACATTGCCTCAACCAACTCAACCAACGTAGGGTCGCCACCTGCTCTCGTTCCATGTCGTCCACCGTAACCGGGAGTGTAATAATCTCCATTTCGCTCTCGACATCATCAGGCTCAAAACCACCCTCTGGCAACATACGACTCAAACAATCAACATCTAGGTGTTTCTTCCCTGACTTATACACGATCTCAATCTGATGATTTATTTATTTATTTATTTTTATTTATTTATTTAGGACACATAATATGTATACATTTACAGGTTTAATTATAATGCATAATATTATTTAGAACAGTTTTCACCGTGTAGTCCAAAGATCCTTATGTTAGGTCTAAGCTATTGTTAGATTAAAACTAAATGTGTGAGAAAGATAAATGCTCCATCGGGCTAGACGACCACTTCTCTCACTATTCTTTCGAAGGAAATACAATGCACAGTGATCAGTAACCACTTGAAATGGCCTCCCCCAGAGGAAATGACGAAAGAATTTGACACTCCAGACTATAGCGAGACATTCCAGCTCCGTAATCCCATTATCCTTCTCTGCCTTGGACAAACGACGTGACGCGTAACCAATTGGATGCCACTCAGAATCAAATTGTTGAAAAATTATTGGTCCCAACCCCTCCCTTGAGGCATCAGTACGTAGCTGCGTAGGCGCAGTATCTGAAAAATGTTTCAGAATTGGAGTTGAAAGAAGTTTAGCTTGTAACGTACGAAAAGCAGATTCCTGTTCTGGCCCCCAAGTGAACTTAACCTGTTTCTTTGTCAGATCCGTTAGGGGTCCTCAAATTCTACTAAAGTTTTCAATGAACTTTCGATAGTAAGAAGCGAGCCTAATGAATGATCGAACTTGCTTGATTTTCCGAGGAACTTGAAAATTTAGCACTGCCTGAATCGTTTCAGGATTGGGAGAAACCTCCTCAGCACTGACTATGTGACAAAACATCTTAATTTGGCCATAACCAAACGAACATTTTTCTGGGTTAAGAGTAAGTTGAGCGGCACGAAAAAGTTGTAACACGAGCTCTAACCTTAACAGGTGTTCGATAAAATCCTTCCCCATGCACAACATATCACCAAGATAGCACACACAAGCTGACCACTTTAACCCTGCTAGCACTTTATCCATGGTAGCTTGAAACAAGGCTGGAGCAGTTGAGATACCAAATGGCAACACTTCAAATTTGAATAGTCCCATACAATACGCAAAGCTACAGATATCTTCACCTTAGGCGTTAAAGGAAGCTGCCAAAACTCCGAAGCCAGATCATGGGATGAAAACACAGTACACCCATTCAAATACGCTAACAAGTCCTCCGCATTCGCAGAAGGATAACTAAAGTCTTCAACTGGAGGTTAAAACGACAAAAATCAACAACCACTCTGATCTTGCCATTTTTCTTCTTAACCAACACAATTGGACTTGCCCACTCAGATTTAGAGGGAGTTGTCGACCCTGCATTCAACATATCCTCGATGTGCGTCCGTATGACATCACGCTCCCCTGGACCCACCCGATAGGGTTGCATATGAACCGGGGTGGGATCCTTAAGTTCGACATCACACTCCCCCAAGTTACACAGCCCTATCAGGTCAGAGGACCATGCAAATACGTCATGACTCATGATAACTCGTGAGTAAATCAAGTAAACACTTACGCTCCTCAACAGGCATATCCTTATTCACATCGAGTGATGCAATGTCCGTCAACACATCTCTCTTAGCCTCCTGACCCTCAACAACACAAACCGCCGACTCCTGGATTTTGTCGATCCCTGACTCGCTGCCCAAGATCTCAACGTCTTCCAACGTACCCAATACCGTCCGTGCATAGAGTACAACAGCCTGTGTGGACACATTAGTGACAGGCAAAACTCCCGCACCCACTTTGCACAACAACACGGCAGGCACAATCAAACCTTTCTGACATAACAAAGAAGCAACAGGCTCGAAAATGCTATCAGCTGGCAAACCAGCGTCGGTAACAACAAACTCTACTATGCCTGTCTGACCTGGGCTGATAGTGACCTCCTTAGACACAACCACTTTCAATGGTTCGACCTCCACAACATCAACATGTGCCATAAATTCACACAATTCCTCGTCCAACAGCTTCGTAACACTGGGTTCATCCCCTCAAAACGACACCTGCACACACTCTCCGCTCACGTGCAATAAAACACGCTCCGACTGATAATCAATAATAACATAAAACAGGTGGCAAAAATCATTGCCCAACAAACAATCTACCGACAAACCGTCAACTACAACAAATGACATAGGCAGGGTCCTACCCCCCATAGTAATGTTGACATCACCGGCGCGACCCACTACTCGTAACGACGAGTTACCTGTTGTCCGCAGCACTAAGCCCTCCACCGGCTGAATTAGTTGATCTCGAACATAGTCGCTATTTATACATGACACACCTGCCCCGGAATCTACCAGTGTACTTAAGACAACTTCATCCAGTCCCACAGGGACACGCAAAGCCCCAAATGTAGGAATGACCACGACATCCACACGAGTACCTGACTCGACGCACTGAACTCCCGTAACACGTCACTCTCCGTCTCCCCAGACACTTCTCGTGAAGCATCCAGACCATCCACGCTCAGTGACAGAGGTACTTCAGTCCCTGCCGACCCCTTGGTAATTGAAGTATACAACTGCGGAAATTCCCGCAAATAACGACGAAGATGTACCATGCGCGCACGCCGAACACGACAAAGATACTGAATGTGTCCTAATCGACCACAGATCCAACATGTAGGAACATGTGACCAGTGGCGTTGACCTGTGTCCAGATCCCCACTATCACCCACCAGGAACGACATCCTTTCTGATTGGATTAGGCGTTTTCCCGACGCAGTTGACGAGGCCTCAGCTGTACAAGCATCCTCAAGCTCAGCACACACCTGCTGCTGCGCCTTCTTCCGTGCCGCACAATAGCGCTCCATATGGCCTGGGCGCCGACAAAAATAACAGACTGGGGTACCATTCACCCCCCGTAAGTTAGTACGCGTAGCTGAAACTGGGGCCCCCATTCGTCCCTCTTGTCCAAGAGCCGCAGACTGTAACCCCTGCACCTGCTCCTTTAACGCCCCTATCTCCTTCGCCATCCCTTGATCAGAGTGATCAAGTCATCCTCAGGCACCGCGACACTCGACGACGACGCAGCCCTCGTCCGTCCGTGACCTGTCCAGGCCTGTCTTGGGCGGAATGCGTTATGCTGCCCTGGTCCGGCAGAAGCCACCGATACGGGAGCAATCACAGCCTGAGTTATCTGAGCATCCTCCACGGCCGAATCCAACTCCTCCTGTTCCTGAAGCTTGATATTCTCTAACTCTGTGAGGCGATCTTACAACTCATCGACAGTTGGAAACGACACTCCTACCATCCCGCGAGCCATACCGGCCCTTAGACCCCTTTTTACCCAATCCACTCGATCCGCGTTGGACATGCGGGCATTAACGCGGTCGCACAGGGCCACCTTCGCAAAAACATAGGTCGAGACAGCCTCCCCGACTCGTTGTTTACGATCAGCAAGTTTCTGCATCTCCTAATGTCGAGACTGCGACCGAGAACCCCAGGTTTTGATGAATAAATCCCGTAAGGAATTCCAAAGAAGGGGTTCCGATACAGGAGGATCGCCAGTCATTGTTTCCAAACGTCGTCGTTCAAGGGCGTTAAACCAATCAAGCTGAGAACCCCTCAAAAAGCAAGAAAAACCCAACACTTTCCTTACTTCCATCCAACCATTGGCTCCAGCTCCACGCTCGTACCGTAACACCCAGTCCTCTGCCCGCTCAACCTGCGAGTTAAAAATCGTAAGCTGAATCGCCATTCTCATCTAAGTCTGATCTCCTGTCTGATTTCCTGTCTGGTCTCCGGTCTCTCCGTCTGGGGTTGCTACTGGCCTAGGACACGGTTCAGGTAGAATATCGTCTGTGAGTTTACTTACAGATCCTAATTGACCAGTTTCATCAACAGCGCTGCGGCGAGTTTTGGAAGCTCGCATATGACATAGTTAACATTAAAGACATAGGCGAAAAACCACTTATCTCGCTCTAGCTACGAAAATAATTTTTTAGCGGGAGACTTATTTGAAAGCGTTTATGGGAACTACAATTCTACGTATTTTGAAAGTATTACGAAAAATCTACATGCAGCGATGAGGGAGTTATTGATCGTAAATGATCTTCTTGCGTGTGGCTGCTGCGCGAATCTCGCCTCTAAGGCGTGACCTCTGTCGTATGAGCAGGCTGAGCCGTCGCTGGTGCGCGTAAGGTCGACTAGCGAGATTTGAGTGAGATGCACATTTCAAACGAACAAGCCGCGCCAAGAAACCGTTGTACAACTAGCAAATATGAAAATAGAACCACGCTCATTGGATCTGACAGATCGGCGCGTCAAATTGACTTAAATGTGCAATATTAGGTTCGGGATTTGTAAATCATATACAAAGGAAGTGTAATTATTTATTATTTTTAAACTTCTCACAAACGTCTGGTAGGCGTTGTATACAGCATTTGTTAAAAAATGAATTATACAAATAAGTGATAATTATATCGAGGCGGAATGTTAAATTCAGTGCTATATTACCAGTTTGTCATATTAAGAAATCAACCGTAAGAAAAAATACACTTGCTTGGTGATGTACACTATTCGCCGATCTATCAGATCCAATGAGCGTGTTGATAGGTTCTATTTTCATATTTGCTAGTTGTACAACGGTTTCTTGGCGCGGCTTGTTCGTTTGAAATGTGCATCTCACTCAAATCTCGCTAGTCGACCTTACGCGCACCAGCGACGGCTCAGCCTGCTCATACGACAGAAGGTCACGCCTTAGAGGCGAGATTCGCGCAGCAGCCACACGCAAGAAGAGCATTTACGATCAATAACTCCCTCATTGCTGCATGTAGATTTTTCGTAATTCTTTCAAAATACGTAGAATTGTAGTTCCCATAAACGCTTTCAAATAAGTCTCCCGCTAAAAAAATTATCGTCGTAGCTAGAGCGAGATAAGTGGTTTTTCGCCTATGTCTTCAATGTTAACTATATCATATGCGAGCTTCCAAAACTCGCCGCAGGATTGGCGTTGTAATCTGCTTCGTGTACCCGGCGCCTCCACCATGTGATGTACCTGGGTTTATTTCACTCAGATTACAATATGAAATCCGCTATTCATGGCCAATTTTCCATCCTCTCGACTTGAACCTCGCTCCCGAAGCTTGACACTCTCGTAACCAACCAAACGAATAAACTTCTTTTATTATTTGAATCCCCTGTTGCCCCCACCGCCAACGCGATGTGACAATATAACATGTCGAGTTAGCTTTTTAAAACCGTTTGTCAAAGGAGTGATACCCCGACATTTCTATGTCGTTTACTTTGAACCAGTTTGCCTTCTTACAGTCAAGATCAGCAAGTGCGTCCATACGAACGTATAGAGGCACTTGCTGATCTTGATTGCTGATTTTTCCACACACAATTCCTACTTCCAAGATATAAAATAACATGTAAGCAATTAATACGAGTGAAAAAATTATTATTAATTCTCAAAAGTAAAATTCCTTGTGATTGTTTTAGGTACGTAGGAAACACCGATCTGGCGGGATACATGAGGAGTGGGGGCAACTTCACGGAAGTCATTGTGAGAAACGCTGGCCACATGGTACCAAACGACCAAGCTGTCTGGGCACTAGATCTTATCACCAAGTTCACCTTCAATAAAATACCACGATCATAATAGCAAGACAGGTGTGCTACCTGAATAATAACGTCTTTCAAGATATGTCAAAGTTTGTAAAACAATATGTTCTATTCTAATTGGAAAATAGATGTCTTTCAATGTTAAGAAGACGACAAAATCTTATTTGATTTTTGTAGAGAAATTTGTACCTTCAATATAATCTTGAAGCAGCTGTGTAAACAAACCACGGCGTTCACTTTAATATTTCTAAAAGCCTTTGTCCGACATAAATTCATATTGTGGTTCCAGAGATAAATACTATATTGTGCCCAAATTACTTTATAGTATCAAAACGTCAGGTTCCCAATCGTGTTAAGTGTCTATCACTTGATCAGTCATATAGCTACAAAGAGATGTGATATCTTTGGAACCACGATGATACCTTCTGTATGCATGGAATTAAATGCCAACACGATGAATGGAAACATCCTGGAAAAGACTCTTTAATAAATGTCCTTTTAGAATGTTGACTCAGTACAGGATACCAATTATGCTATAGAAATTGTGTAAGTAGGTTGTACTCATACACACATCATTATAAATAGGATAATAAACTATACTATAAATATTATCCATGTGTTTTATTTATTAATTGTAAGTTTCTTGTATCTTATATACTTAGGCCTATAGTTTTCAACCAATTTCTTACTTGTGGTATTTTGCACCCAACACGTGCTTCTGACTGTGTTAAGCACATTCACAATGGAGATACATATGCCTACTGCTTTGCCTTTGTGTGGTTTAGCTAGGTTCTGAGTTCAATTCCAGTGGACTTTCTCATTTGATACGAAAACACAAGTTTTTCTAATTTTACGATGCTGCAGCTAGCACTGATTCAACACTGATTTACAATCTATTATGTTATTACTTAATATTCACGTCTATAGTATAGTTACTTTGTATAGCCAACGGTTTAGCCGCGGTCGCTTAACCGGTTCCCATACGAACACCGAAGTAAAGCAACTTCGGGCTAGGTCAGGAGGAGGGTGGGTGATCGCTCTCCTCCGAAACACTATATATAGTTACCGTTGGTTAGAGCAGATTGGAGGGTTTGAAAGCTTGTATACCAGCTTCGTTCTTCTCGTCTACTGCTCGGCAGTCCAAGCTAGTGGAGGAACTTACATGACTGGTCAAAGTTACACCGTCCTTTCGGACGGGACGTAAAGCCGATGGTCCCCTTGGTACTTCTCGACAGGAGTAGGCTACGTGCCGGTACCAGGCTTCCCCTCCTCCCTTCCTCATTATCATTCATAATTCATCACTCATCAGGCTAAAGAGGGAATACAATAAAATAAATACTTTGTATTACATAAAAACAGTGCAATTTTGCAAATAGTCAACCAAGTTTAGCGCGGTTTGAGGGAATAACTTGATTTCTAACTGTGTTTTCTTTAATAAATAAATACCTTCTCTAAAGTTAGTAAAGTTTGCAAGGCAACAGCTTTGGCTGCAGAGATCAATTAAGGTTCTATCATTATTAAATTTTATCAACTATAGAGCAAGAATCTACTTGTTCCCGTTACCACAACACATAGTGACTCGTCAATTATAATATGTTATATGTACATCATTCATGATAGTTACTAACTACTACTGACAGATAACTGGTGTAACACAACAATCACATACTGACTTTTTCTGAAACAAGGAGTACATTACTAGTGTCTATTATCAATAAAGAGAAAAGACCCAACAAATATTATTGGAAACGGATCCTTATCGAGGCCTAGTAACACCCTATATTTATCATAGGAACTAATATATTTTAGCGTTCGTATTAAACATTTCCTAGATCAATTTGTACATTCAATAAAATGGTCATTACCAGTAATTACAAGATGTATTCGAACTATATTTTGAAATTCTTCGTCATATTTGGTCAGTCCTGTACTTATACAATTTTGAAAAAGCATAATGTATAGCTTTTCCAATACTTAACCTGTACGGTACATCAAATAAAATAACGAAAATAATTCAATATAGATTCGCAATAAAACTTTTTTAAGCAAACTTGAATTAAAGGATACATGTCGTAACGAAATACACATATGTGTAAATTCCAGCTTCAATAGGCATGTAAAACAAACTTCAATGAACTTACTTACTTACTTACTAGATGCAATATACCCCGGTAATATAGAAGCTGAAATAGGCTTGACCCGGAATTAATTGGTACAGAATTTTTTTTTATCAGAAGTTGTTTGCTATGTATACCTTCATGTTTCGAAGAAAGTTTACCGCCGTCCGACCCCCCTAATTTACGTTATTAATTGAATTGCTAAAATTAATTAATGCTTTTATAATCGTTATTTTCAAAGATTTTTCGGATATTGTATATTAAATACATTAAGTAAGGACTTCTGTAAGAAGAACAACATTGAAAACCTGTATAAAGATATTTTGGCCAGCATTAATTAATTAATATCAATATAATAACATTTTTAATAAAATGGTTCCCGTGTATAATTGGTATAATGGAGTATATAGTTGATAGTCGTAAATACATAAGTAATAACATATAAATCTACTGTAGAAAGTTTACCGAAATAAAAGTAATATTCGTTTGATAAATCAGCATAATTAATTAATACATTAATTACCGATTGTTTAAAAGGAATACATATTTGAATGTATGCATCATGGGTATCAAAAGAAAGCTGCCGATCCGTGGGTTTTAATATCGGTATCTCCGGGTGAGTTAAAAACAAAAAAACTACATTTTTCTTTTGGGGGGGGGGGGGGGGGATGCAGGTATTTCGTCAAACGTATGAAATAAAAGCTAATACCTTGTTTTTAGGAAAAGTACCTTAACAGCACGATTAAAAAAATGTACCCTAGTGCTTGGCCTATATATTGGGGAGGAGGGCGGCTGGGGGTGGTGGAGGGGGCGGGGGGTAAATAAAACATGCACTTTATGAACCCATTTTAGATGTGATCTAACCAATGATGAAAGTGTGCCGCAGCGCCGTACTGGTACTTATTTGAATACCAGTTCTTACTTACTTTTTAGGTATATACATCACATTCTAGCAATAACTTACTTGTTTCGTATGTTTTAAAATACCAGATATAAATAACATTTCAAAATATAGTCAAATAGACCCGATGTGAAATAAACTCAAATTTAGCTAAACGAACAAGTATCACTGACACACTTCAACAACAGAACAGTAATTTGCGTTAAAACAGTAATATAATAAGTCGAAAAAACAAGATTACTACGTCCATGGAAAACATGTTTAGTAAGACTTAATTTTAATAAAAGTCTTTAAAATGTTTGCTGAACACTAAAAATTTCACCTTATTGTCTCTTTAAACCTCTTGTAATTGGGTGAAAGGTGGAGGGGAAAAGATCATTGAGCTACAGCCCTTCTTTCTTACCACTTGCATCACTGGATCTGGCACCAATTGATGTGACGTCATAAATATGAGGTCCGGTTTCTCCGATACAAAACTTATGGCCCGTCTACCAAGATTTAACAAAATTTGTAATGTCATTACTGCGGAATTTCTCAATGAACAGTATAACACAAAGATTTCACCCGTACGGCGTAATACCAAACAAACTTTAACGTTTAGATAAACAAATAATAAGACTTACATTTTTATGCAATTCATACAACAAAGTAAATAAGTTGTTGATATTGATTACTTGGGTATCGAATTCAGTGAGCGCAATTATTTTTGAGCCGTTCATTTGTGGAAATACAATAAAGTCGATCCTTTGCTGATTTTCCAACGACTCTCGCGCGTCTTTCGAGAGTCATCAGAGGCAACACTACCTTCAGATTTTTATACTATTTGAGTGTTCCAAGGCAAGATCAAAATTTTTCTCTTGTGCATACTGTTTGGAATATAAAGCCCCAACCGCAATTGTCGGTATCGGGATCGCAATCGCAATTAAGAAATCATAGAAGAGTTAACCTACATGGTTCTTATTACGCTGTTCACAATAAAATTTTTATGTCGTAATGATTTAGCATAAGAAAATGTACGGCAACGATCCATCCCGACCCCGATTATGATCACGAATATGAATATGAATACGAGAATATGGAATATGAAAAAATAAATAACAATTGCTTTGTATTTTATGGAGGGCATTGACTGCATCGTTTATACATTGGTCTAGAGACAAATCTTATGAAGAGCTGCTATGCAATATGCATGCTTAGTACATCAAAAGCAAATACTAAAATACCACTGTAGTAGTTGATGGTGATTATAATGGGCTATCAACAACAGCAAAATATAAAAAAAAAACATTTTAAACGGAGTGGCATGGTTATAAACGCCCTACAATCCAGTTGAACCAAACATGACTGTTGCTTGAGCAGCAAAAATAATTTTCTCACCAACCCAATCAAGTGGCCATATTATTGGTGTGTAATTAACAAATTAAGATTGACTAAGCTTCCTACATCGGGTCAAGACAATAACCTATCATAACAGTACTTCAAGCAAAAGATGATGCCGCACGTAGAGTCAGCTAACCATGAGAATTATACCATCATTGCCTGGTGAATCACTGCAAAGTGAATCTTGGTAGACGGGCCTAGAATTTTGTATCGGATTATATTATTGGCGGTGTTTAACGACATACTCGACCTCTTAGTTCATATGACGTCTTCCGAATCAGCTCCATCTACATCGCGAGGTGGTCAATCGTCATAAAGGGAGTCCAGCAAGGGAGGGCAGGGACAAGTGGGAGAATAAATCATCAGTGGGATAGTGGGGGTGAGGGAATATCACTGGGTCTCCTTTCGTCACCTCTTACGACCAGCAGGGTCACTCTGGGCTTATTCTAACCCAAGCCGTGACGGGTCTTTTGTATCGGAGTAATCGAATCTCATATCTATGAAGTCACATCAATTAAATTGGGTAAACATTAAAACATTAAAATTGAATTTACAAGGCGCTCTTTTACTTAACCCCCCCCCCCCCCTCCCCCCTCATCACCAATATATTAGCCAAGTACTAGGGCACATTTTCTTTTATCGCCTTGTTAAAGTACTTTTCCTAAAAACGACGTATTAATATCTTTCGATTGATACGTTTAACGAAACATCTGCATTTCCTCCCCCCCCCCCCCCCTCCATCCCCTAGAAAAATGTTTTTTTTTTTACTTCTCCCGGAGATACCGATAATAAAACCCACGTATCGGCAGCTTTCTTTTGATACCCATTATGCATACATTCAAATATGTATTCCTTTTAAACATCGGTAATTAATGTACCGTATTCATTAATTATGCTGATTTATCATACGAATATTACTTTTATTTCGGTAAACTTTCTACAGTAGTTTCATATGTTACTACTTATGTATTTGCAACTATCAAATATATATTTCATAATACCAATTATACACGGGAACCATTTTATTAAAAATGTTATTATATTGATATTAATTAATTAATGCTTGCCGAATTATCTATATACAGGTTTTAAATGTTGTTCTTATTACAAAAGGCTTTACTTAATGTATTTAATATACAATATCAGAAAAATCTTTGAAAATAACGATTATATAAGCATTAATTAATTTTAGCAAATTAATTTATTACGTTAATTAGGGGGGTCGGACGGCGGTAAACTTTCTTCGGAATATGAAGGTATACATAGCCTACAACTTCTGATAAAAAAAAATTCTGTACCAATTAATTCCGGGTAAAATTGCTATTTGACCGGGGTATTAATGACAACAATGCACAACAGCGAAAAATGTACCATTTGAAAACTATCAAGGACTCTAAAGACGGGTGCACACGACTGGTCTTAGTTGACCAACTAGTTACCCAACTTGGTTGTTGATCAATTTGCGCATGCGCGTGCCAACTATTTGGACGTTGGTGGCAAGATAAGGTTGGGGGGTTGGCTAACTTTTCTAGAAACTCATTCTAAAACCCGCCAACTTTCTGGGCAACCTGATTTCAGACCATAAAACAATATCTTAATAATACAACATGTGTAATTATTTAGGCAACATCAAATTATCAAATATAAAAAAATACAACTCCAAATAATGCTCTTCAAGTTAGGTTATGTTTCTGACGCAGTAGGACCTTAGAGCAGAGTAGGACTAATCGAGTTTGCCAACTAAGATCAAATATCGATATATATCGATACTTATTGAAGGACAACTTGGTTCAACCAGACAAAATATCGATATACGATGTACAAAAACGAATTTCAACCTCAGTGGCGTCGGAACAGGGCGGCAGGGGCAAGAGTGTCATTGCCCCCCAAACTTTCATTCCACTGGGGGGGGGGGGGGCAGATTTTATATTCATAAATATCAAATCATAAAAAACAATAACAAAAATCATTTGGCAATTGAAGTGAAAAGAACTAGTGCTTATTTTATTTTCCGAGTATGTTTGGTGCGTCAAGTCATCTTTGTAACGACATGTGAAGTAAATAAGGTTTCATGTAAGTTTTTACACAGCGAAATAAGGTTTTTGATTTAATATTTTGTTCTAGGAAAGTGTTTTCCAAACTGATGGTACTAAGACCGCTTCCATTGGGCGGATTTATAAAAGCTTTCTGATTGGCTGCGCTAAGAATTTTCAACTTCGTTAAACCTTATACCTTAGACCTTATTACCGTGTGTAAACCGGGCTTTAAAAATCAGTTCATTAGCAGTAGTGCACCAGTCAACGAGCCTGGGAAACCTTGACAGCAACCTCACCCTAGCGCTTCTCGCTTTGTCCGCTTGGAGCGTGTCGTTTCTTTTTTGCTGAGAGTCGATCAAGTTGAGTTCTCCCCCTTTCTTTACCGACTCAGCGATGGTGATGAGTTTGCGACTGGGCCGCTTCGTGGCGAGAGTGCTTGCTTAGTAGCTATATTCGTCACTAGGTCGTAGCACGTGCTAGATTCGTCTACGAAGGTTATTAATATTGTTAGTAATATTTATTTTACATAGGCCAATCATGGTATTGTAGGACTATTGACGCTGCAAATTATATTTTATATTTTTGTTATTTGCAAATATCTAGATATTTAAATGAGGACGACGCTAAACTAGGGTATTTTGGTTTTATGAATAGAAAAAAACTCACTTCGTAACGTTGGCTAATCTGCTTTTGAAACTGGCAGGCGTTTCAGACGTTTTTAGGTTGTCATGAAAGGCTTGTTGTGGCCTAGGCCTAGGCGTATTGTAATGAAATGATAGTTTTGGATGTAAATCAAATATTAACGGTATTCAGTAACCAAACCAAGTACGGGTAATAATCAAGTACGCTATTCGTGCTTCTAGTAGCTCATCGTAGGCCTAGGCGATCACTTGTAAGTATTAGGCCTATCTGAATGAAATACAGTCGCTATGTCTGGATTCAGTAACGTGGACCAAGACAAGATGTGGGGCAAAGAAGATACTTTTTACATGGACGAGGGTGACTTGGCATACCATCAAGAACAGCTAGTGTTTCAACAATACGATCAAAACAATCAGTATCAACCTACTGGGGGTGGAAGCATTTATCCCAGTCTTTCAGCAAATCCTTCATTGGACCACTCTCAAATGCAGTATCCTCATGAAGACATGTATGGCAGCTCAATATCTGCCTTAGGGAGGCCTACTAACTTTACACCTCAAAATGATACGGATGACGTGGAGCCACCATTGATGGAGGAGCTGGGTATAGATCCTGATCGTATTTTAGAGAAGACATTGGCGGTGCTAAATCCATTTCGTCGCAGAGGTCCTACAGATGACATCAACTTCCTCCTGAGTGATGCAGACTTGGGTGGCCCACTAGTGTTTTGTCTAGCTCTCGGAGCTTGTCTACTGTTTGGTGGGAAAGTTCACTTCGGCTACGTGTATGGACTAGCAGTGATCTGTTGCTTGATGATGTACTGTTTGCTGAGTCTGATGTCAACTTCATCGCCCACCGTAACCCTGATATCTGTGGCATCAGTTCTGGGTTATTGTATTCTCCCCGTGGTAGCCCTATCGGCACTTGGCATCTTCTTGTCGCTGCGCAATGGATTAGGACTTGTACTGGCATTAGTTGCAGTTTCGTGGTGTAGCCTGTCTGCATCAAGACTCTTTGTCACAATGTTGTGTGAAACTGGGCAGCGACCTTTAGTTGCATATCCATGTGCTCTTCTTTATGGTGTATTTGCAATTGTTACCATTTTTTAGGTTCCTAAAATCTAGACCCAAATAAACTTTTTGTTCATGACAGTAATTTGTATTAGGCCTATATTATTAGTCTATGATTTATTCTTAGACTCTTTGAGTAAAGCAATAAAAAATTAAGGATGCCAAAGTTAGCACTGTGAGGAGGCATACAACAAATGCCTATACTGCAGCGCTGCAAGTATAACTTCTTTATCGACTCTGGCTCCGGCTACTGAGCACTGCCTGCTTGGAAACCAAAAACCCCTTTAGAAATCAGTGTACTAATGGAAAAAATATCAAAGACATTGCAATAGTAGTAGTATCCATCGATTCCAAAGAATTCACATGTAGTTTTCCGACGACTTAGAAATTCTTATTGTTGAAAGTTCATGTAGCCTATCCAATATTCAGTAACTGTTGGCCGGACGGCTCGCAATACCCTCTGTGCATTTGGTATGCCTCTCCATATCTAGGTATCTACCAACTCTTAAATAGGCCTACATTATAATAAAATCTGTATTTAATGTCAGGCCTACATTATAATAAAATCTATGTGTCGTCTTTATATTTAAACTACATACAAATGGTTTTCCATGCTATGTATTAGGGATGACATCGGATATTCGGGTATCCGGATTACCCGAATCCAAAAATTACCCGAATCCGTTCTAAGGATTCGAATCTTGTTCTGGTACATTTTTAGTTGAATTGTTGTATGCTTCAACAATGCGCCAACAATGGTGATAACAAAATGACTTGTTTCCATTCCATAAAATACTTTCCCACTCTGTTATGTACCCATTATTGGCTTGATTAAAAATAGACTAAGCCTATTTTACGTGGTGTGATTGCTGATTGCTGACGGCGAGTTCTGGTATGCCTGTGCTCCCACTGGCTCTCGGCCTACCCCAACTCCTTCCCGACCGTCATCACTGGCTGACAGAACGCACGCTGGCAGCTTCTTCCACGGGCGGTCAATGGCCTTCAAACAACATGTTGAGCGACGTGATTTACACTTCTAGGATTCGGGTTACCCGAATCCTTGAGGGGCTGGAATCGAATCCAGATTTTACTACCCGATGTCATCCCTACTATGTATAGGCCTCTATAGGTAGTAGTGTCTACCCAGTACCCAGTGGCTAATTTCTAAAATAATACTCTGGCGGATGCTCGACGATCTTCCTCGGGGGGGGTTGAGTTGAGATCGAGAAGCGTCTTATTATGGTTTCTCGTTTTCTACAATAAAAATTAATTTATCTTGTCACCTACCCTACTTGACTTTAAGGAAAACAATTCAGTAATACTTACACGAACAATGAACATAAGCCTATAATCAGTGCTCGAAATTAGGAATTATATACAGCAGCCCTTTGGGCTACTGTCTTATAGTTTTTGGCAGCCCTGTTAAGAATTGAATAGTCCGATTTTTTGTAATAATATTTTCGTTTTATTACGTACCGTAATTAACATTTGAAATTACATTTTTTGTTTTTTAATTAAAATTGTGAATAAAATGTTGACTAGTTGACTAGTCTAGTGCATTCGTCGGCCGCGAGCGCGGTGGCGCATGTGTATAGGGTAGGCGGGCGGCGGACAGCATAGCACGAAAAATATATCTTGAAATGTCTCTCACGTTCTAGTCTCATAAGAATAAGATTACTGGTTTGATACATTAAAAACTGTGATAATTGTTTATATAATGCAGTGTGTATTGTGAACACATGGCACTTTTGATTTTAGAAAAAACACTATTTAATAATGTGTAAGTGAAGTTTAAGGCAGCCCATCGGGCTGCTTGGGTATATACAAGTGGCAGCCCGACTACGTTTTGGGCAGCCTCAGGCTGCCGTTAATTTCGAGCACTGCCTATACTTGTAACGTGGGGTAGGGAGCAGTGTTGAATTCTGAGTTTTGTCCCCGGGGGGGCTATATTTAATCCCGGGGGTGTAGACATCGAATGAGCGGGGGGTGGGGGGGGGGGGGGGGGGTAAATTTTCAAAGCCACTGCTGCTTCCACATCACTTTTACTAATAAACTGTCCAAGTGTTCTGATACAAAAACACTACTTTAAACACTATTTAAACAAAAATATATGTTCAACAAACCACTTGATGCCCAGTTGAATTTGTGTCGGAGTTTAGATAATCCTGGCCCTTCTCTGCTTTTTTATGCTTGTTTCAGCTCTCTTGTCACATACTTTTGTGACACACAGAAAAATGTATTTACTTATTAAACCTTCAAAGCAATATTTCCTTGCCATTTCAAAATTAAGTAATATATAGAGCTTGAAGCCAATTCATTCCCGGGGGGGGTGAATGACAATTCCCGAGGGGGCTTAGACCCCCCGGGATCATAGCTGAATTCAACACTGGTAGGGAGGGTGTGAAAAGTCCATTTGGCACGTTAGTAAAGTGACTACAGGCTGACATTTTAGCTGACATTTAGTTGACACCGTACAGTAGTCCCTCGTTAATTCAAACTATTGATGGAGTCCCAGGAGAAGATTTAGGTATGATGCTTAGTGTTAAAGTTCTTTTAATTCAAAATTTGGTAATTCTAATTGGAGTTTTTAGGGTCCCTTGAAATTTGAATTAAAGGGAGATTACTGTATTGACTTTCAGTTAGGAGTTTTCCAAAATAGAAGAGGGTGGATGTGTCTGCCCTGAAGTTAACCACTGGGCCTACCATGAGTATTGTAATAATATAATAAAGATCTAGATTTGAACACAATGTTAGCCTTTGGTATTTAAATTCCACAATCCTCCTGCAGGTAGTCATATCCTTATATCAAATCAGGACAGGTTGAGGGCTTGTTAAGGCTCTTGGCCTACAGTCCTTATCAACCATGTGTATCTATGCCAAATCGAAGTGATTTGGGGTCCCACCGACCTGGAACCTGGAAATGTCAAGGGAAATTGAAAGACCCGGCCCCTCCAGTCCTAAATGTAAACTGAACAATTACTGATCTTAAGTAGTCCTATAATTTTCTGGGCTCGTAGGCTGTGTAGACAATTTTTAAATTCCCTGGCGTTGGCGGCGGACGCTGTGCTTCAAACTCTTCTCTTGAAAATATAAATCCAATCGGTTATATTAATACAAGTAGCAAGGCCTCCCAAAATAAAATTCTGGATGTACTAGCCTACTAAGACTGAAATGTGCTTTTAATTTTATTCAAGAACTGTTTTGGGACTACTAATTGTAAAAAAAACTTTTTAATTGATAACATGATGTATAATAATGATGTAGCGCCTCGTTAAATTTGAATTTCTGCCAACGATGAGGTTGATTGTTGCAATTCTTTTAGGACCTTTATTGAAGATCGTGCTGTGCTTATGTTGTGTGTTGTGTGTGTAACATAGTGTGATGTGTGTGATACCTATAACTTGAAAATCATGAGAATTTAAGAAGGTGTTTATTTGTATCTTTAAAATTAAATTCAGTTCACAAATTTTGGAATTATGGAGGGCTAGATATTCAGGATATATGGATATTCTCAACAATATTATTCAAAGTGTGCTCTGTTTGGATCTAATAGACAATTTGAGAGATTATGAAATTTTCTAATTTTACCCATGAACAAAATCAATTTTGCAATTTTTTTTTCTTTTTAAGAATATCTAAATCCGGATAATATCTAGCTTTGCATTCAAATTAAAAAATAGATATAGGCAACCCAAGACTTCCTTACACATGATTTCGTCACAGGCGAGGCACTCGTAGCAAACCAGCGAACCGCCAGAGACAATCGTGCACAAATACCGATCGCTGATAGTGATTGGCTATGAATACCTTGCCTTTAGCGAAAGTATATGTAAGGTAGTCTTGGGTTGCCCATATTGAATGTAATCTAATAGTTGAAACAAAAACCTTTTATTCTTTCGCAGTTCAAGCTATTTGCGTCACACACTTAAAAATGTAGTCTACAGTCTACACCATCAATGTGAGCTCTTCAATGTCAATACCAAGCTGCATTGGTGCTATTTGCCATTAAAAGTATCAAGAGATGGCGTTACTAGTCACAGGGAGAACTTCGAGAAGTGTGAGATGGCAGCTACTATGACTGAGGTAGCTCATCATATAGGGCAGTAAAAAGAAACAACACGCTCCAAGCGGACAAAGCGATATGTCGAGGTTGCTATCAAGGTTTGAGCGGCGAATGGTGTGATACGCCTAGACATTGATATGACGATATAACTGTTAATGTATTGGTTTTTTTAGATAAAACTTACATGAAACCGTATGTAGTTCACATATCAATGGTCGTTACAAAGATAACTTCAAAACCATAAATAAATAAGTTAATTAACGTATTATAATAATTCACGTATCAAACATGGACAAATCAGCAACACATGTTGGCTTCCTCCACTTCAATTGTCGAAAAACTAAGAATCGGATTTGGACGAGAGTGCTTTAAAAATACGTGCCATCCCTATATTACTAGGGCTGCCCAACGATATTGATAATTTGATACGATATCGATAATAGAAAAATAATTAGATATCGATATAGAATTAATGTATCGTACATATCGCGATATCGAACTTGCGCCTAAGAAGCTAATTGTTTTTTTAAACGTTTACATCACGTCACGCCAATCACATCATCGCTGTTTTGTGTGGCTATTTTAAATTTTGAATACATACAATACACAAATTGACACACAAAAAGACATTGTTAAGTTATGATATTAATTTATAATATGGTAATATTGTTTAAATAATGAATGGCTTCTGGAGTTCTGGGTGGTCTGGAAATCCTAAAACGGAAAGAAAAGGTTCGATATCGCGTTGAGGTATCAATATTTCTTTCCGCGATATCGATATGATTTTTCTTATCGTTGGGCAGCCCTACCTATTACACCCTAAATAAATTATGTTTCAAGATAGAAAGTGCCCTGAATGAAAATTCATAGCTTGTACTAATATGCGGTGTGCATATTTTCACTGCCCAATCGCATGTCGGAACTACATACATATCTAAGTTATACCTATTTAATAATCGTTATCTATGTATCGTATATGAACGGGTTATGTTTTCAAAATCCGTATGTGCTTTATAAATAAATACATGTAGATCTCGAGAGTATTAGCTTCTTAGATTTTCAAGTATTTGAAGAAAACTTGTTTTTGCTATAGTGGTAAAGTGGTTATGTTGAGTATCCTCAATATAGCTGACATCACACACTTCTCGCTGTGACTAGTAACGCCATCTCTTGATAACTTTACAGAACTGGGCAGAGAAAGATAGACACAAGCCATGGCAGGAATATACCATGAGATCAAAAAGGCCCACCAACAACTTTCTATGACAAATTGATACGGCCCAGTTCAAGCTGAAAACACAGAAAGATCTTCTAGGAAAGCATCTCCACCAAATAGGGGTGTTTGAGACCAGTACTTGTAAACTGTGTGGGAATGGGGACCAAGATAGGAGACTAGGAGTCACTATTAATATGTACAGAACGAACTGACAGGTGAATGTGCCGCAATGCCGAGCGGCACGAAGAGAGAGGAAAAACAAGCGAGTTGACCATATCCAGGATGATGGCATAATACCAAAGATTACAAACTAGGGAAGATGGTTCATCGCAAGACGCGGCGGCTAGCTCGGACGGAAGCTAAACCGTAACCGTAACGAGCTCTGTCGGAGACTTCGGGTACCGCCTGCTGCCTGGATAAGTCAGCACACTACACCTTTATTTGAATGTGCACATTACAATAACTAACTTTTCGATTTTATATAAACACACCACAAGTCCACAACTCGTAATTTAATGTGAGTGTGTGTTGGCGGGAGGGGAGGGGGGCACGTGCCCCTGTGCCCTTATGGGCGAGCCGCCACTGGGGGATCGCCCTCATTGATTCTTGAAAATGTTGATTTAGGAAGATGTGAGTACTGTTCAGCAGGAGAATCTAAATTTATCTTCCACAAACTATAAATTCATACATTGAAATGAATGGTATTATTAAAATAATGCTTTTGGTAATTTTCTCACTCATGATTTTCTTTTCAAAAGCAGAAGCTTAGGAAAAATAATTTAACACTGATTTCGAAAACCACTCTGAGGGGCGACGACGCACGCTAGCATATTTGTGCGTATAAGCCGCATTCACATAAATGACTATTGATTACTGACTATTGATTATTGACTAGTGATTATTGACTACCCAAAGAAAGATATGAACACTACACAACTAAGTTCTTTGACACGTATGATCTGCCACCTAGAACAAATGAATCAAACTGATTGACAAACAACGAGCTGTCAAAATAATAAAATTGCAACATTATGAAGAAAACGAGGTATGGCGATAGTAACTGTTCACCAGTTAAAACGTTTAATGATGGGCTTAGCCCAGTTGTGAAGGTTTTGTATGTTTCTTGTTTGTTTTGAAGATTTGTTTTCAAAATAAGAATATTTCATTGTATGACAGCTTCATAAACATAATAAATAAATAATATTCGCCGGAAATAGTCAAAAACAAATATACACTTGACAGTAATTGAATAGTGGTATTGACTTCCGTTGCTCCACATTCATTGGCTGAACGCGAACGTTGTGATTGGTTGTAACTATGACTTCCAGATATCTTCAATTCGTTAGTCAATAGTCAATAGTCATAAGTCAAAAGTAAAGTTGTGTGAACGTCAGCACGTATCGCCTATGGTTCAATTCGCTTAGTCACTAATCAATAGTCAATAGTCAATAGTCAATAGTCACTAGTCATTTATGTGAACGCGGCTTTAAGCCGCATTCACATAAATGACTATTGATTACTGACTATTGACTATTGACTAGTGATTATTGACTACCCAAAGAAAGATATGAACACTACACAACTAAGTTCTTTGACACGTATGATCTGCCACCTAGAACAAATGAATCAAACTGATTGACAAACAACGAGCTGTCAAAATAATAAAATTGCAACATTATGAAGAAAACGAGGTATGGCGATAGTAACTGTTCACCAGTTAAAACGTTTAATGATGGGCTTAACCAAGTTGTGAAGGTTTTGTATGTTTCTTGTTTGTTTTGAAGATTTGTTTTCAAAATAAGAATATTTTATTGTATGACAGCTTCATAAAAATAATAAATAGATAATATTCGCCGGAAATAGTCAAAAACAAATATACACTTGACAGTAATTGAATAGTGGTATTGACTTCCGTTGCTCCACATTCATTGGCTGAACGCGAACGTTGTGATTGGTTGTAACTATGACTTCCAGATATCTTCAATTCGTTAGTCAATAGTCAATAGTCATAAGTCAAAAGTAAAGTTGTGTGAACGTCAGCACGTATCGCCTATGGTTCAATTCGCTTAGTCACTAATCAATAGTCAATAGTCAATAGTCACTAGTCATTTATGTGAACGCGGCTTTAGCGTGTTCGTGTATTAGTGTGTTCGTGCCTGCTAGTGTGTGTGTGTGCTAGCGTGTTTGTGCGTTTAGCGTGTTTGTGTACTAGTGGGTTCGCACCTGCTAGCATGTTCGCATGGTAGCGTGCTTGTGCGTTTAGTGTGTTCGTGTACTAGTGTGTTTGTGCCTGCTAGCATGTTCGTGTACTAGCATGTTTGTGTTTAGCATGTTCGTGTACTGGTGTGTTCGTGCCTGCTAGCATGTACGTGTACTAACGTGTTTGTGTTTAGCATGTTCGTGTACTGGTGTGTTCGTGCCTGCTAGCATGTTCGCCTGGTAGCGTGTTTGTGTGTTTTTGTATTAGTGTGTTCGTGCCTGCTAGCATGTTCGTGTACTAGCGTGTTATGTTTAGCATGTTCGTGTACTGGTGTGTTCGTGCCTGCTAGCATGTTTGTGTACTAGCGTGTTTGTGTTTAGCATGTTCGTGTACTGGTGTGTTCGTGCCTGCTAGCATGTTTGTGTGTTTAGCGTGTTATGTACTAGTGTGTTCGCGCCTGCTAACACGTTTGTGTGTGCCACATGTAGTTTTGCTGTTGGGTTGGGAATTTTGCTCAAGTTTGCTATATAATAAGAAGTAGGGATGGGCAAACTTGTTTAGTAACCTAAACGTTTCACCTTTTTTCAAATTCACGTTTAAACGTTTGCGCCCCCCCCCCCCCCCTCAAAGGAGGCGAGAAGAACGACCAATGCAGTAAATATCACCGAAATGTTCCAAAACTTAGGGTAGGGTATGTGATGAGCAACTACTCATAGTATGTTATAGTAGAGTAGTAAGCTCCGTTGTTAAATATTTGTTTTTATCACTATACTTACTTGCGTATTGCGTAGGCACTATAGGTCTACTCTGGATCGTTCCTGCACTGAATTAATGTAATGGTGTCAGATGATGTAGACGATGATGGACAACTATTAAAACGCAGGCGTAATGCGCTCTCCAAAGTGACGACTTGTTTCACATCCTAACCTACGCTTCAGACTTATAATACGAGCCATAGCAGTCGTCACATGAGTCACAAGTTGTTGGGGGGGGTGGCTGGGGGGGGGGGGGTGACGATCTGTGATTTGTATTCGCCAATCACGGTAGCCGGCCAAGGACTGGCTCCCGCATGGACGGACGCACTCTAAGACAATAGGAAGGGATAACTCATATCGAGAAGTAATTAAAGTCAGCGCTCGACTTCTTCCGGCCACTCGGCCGACCGCGGCCAGGCGCACACTGTATTAAGAAGGTTTAACTGCGCAACGAAATTTATAAACGTTTAAACTCAACCCCACGTTTAAACGTTTAAACGTCCCATCCCTAATAAGAAGGTGTTGGATGTGACATAAAGCTGCCACTACTGTAGAGCGTTGGGAGCCACGCATTAGCTGCGTTACGTGCGTTGCTCGCATTGAAGTGTTCACAACCTTAGTGCGATCTTTGGTAGACTTAATGCAAGCAACGCAACAACATGTAAACTGTAATGTAACGTGTTCATAATCTAAATGTATCTGTGATGGAAGAATACAAGCAAGCCATTTACAAATACAATTTCGCTATATGGCACAGACAAATTACAGCTCTTGTTTACCTCAAAATGTAGAAGAAAGAAATGTGGTTTGTTGGTTAGATTCTGTCTTCGATCAAAAGACAGGAAATAAACAAGTTTTGCATCGTTGCATTGGTTCGTTTTGTGAGCAACGCGGCTGAAGTGGCTAACTTGCAATCTGATTGGTATATTAAGTGAGGAAAGGATCCAACAGCTTACCTTCGTGTAGTAAGATGACGGATTTGCGAGTTTGAAGTACACATAAAGACATAATACAAAATATAACAAGACGTTTCGACCGAGGTCTTGCTCACTCGAGAGAAGAAGATAGAAGAGATATTTTGTATTATGTCTTTATGTGTACTTCAAACTCGCAAATCCGTCATCTTACTACACGAAGGTAAGCTGTTGGATCCTTTCCTCACTTAATATACCATTCCAGCCGATTGGCACCTACTTTCATAACCTTGCAATCTGATTGGTCGACGCATTCGCGTCGCCCCAAACGCTCTACAGTAATGGCAGCTTAATGGGCCTTTACACATTTTCTATTTAGTATCTGCAAATCAGGCCATGTTCAGATAGTTTATTTCCATGACGTTCTTCTTGTTGTTACATGTATACAGTTTTAGGACATACATACAAGTAATAAGTAGATTTATGCTTGACCCTTGATTCAGACATAACACATACAGAGAAAATAAATTACAATACGTAGGTAGTGGGTTTGTTATCTGTGTCATAAGTAATGATATTGAAATGTATTTATTTAATGTATTCTATAAAAAATTTAAAAGCATTGCATAGAAAAATCTTCCTTTCCTTGTACCCCCAGTGAGTGGTGGGTTGGGGGGGGGGGGGTTGCAATAACCCCCTAATGGCTTATCTACATTCAATTTGCTTTTATTATTGGGAGTTTTTCCCCAGACCCCTTCCTTCCACGCAATAAATTGCTCATCCATTACAATGATCCTAGATCCGGCCCTACTTGAACCTTTGTTTAAATTCTTGTAATGCACGTTCGCTGAATTGGGTAGTGGGTTGTGTTTACATTAATTACTAGATACCTGATTTGCATGAGAACATATTTTTAAGGGTGTAAAATATTAATTTCCAACAACTGTAACTTTTGGAATAACCAAATGGATACAGAAGCTGTTAGGCTGACGAGGTGAATGGGAGAAGTTGTACCAAAGCATTATCATCTAGTGGGTCTTGGGTTTTGTATCTCAAAACTATATATGTTAGGAAGCCTAGAAATTATTTGTTTATTTATTTTATTTATTTATTTATTTATTTATTTATTTATTTATTTATTTATTTATTTAGCCTATTTATTTATTTATTTATTTATTTATTTATTTATTTATTTATTTATTTATTTATTTATTTATTTATTTATTTATTTATTTATTTATTTATTTATTTATTTATTTATTTATTTATTTATTATTTCATTTGTGGTTGTTAGACTCTTTACAAAACCATTTATAAACAGTGTTGACCATGTCAAGTTAAAAAAATAAAAATATGATACAGGCTTGTACAAACAACTGATATGTAGTGATCTGATAAGTAATGACCAAGAATAAAATTACAGAACTTAGAATTATCTTAGCATGTCTTCTTAACCCTCTCTCAGGAAGTCCTCAATGCAATAGAAGGATCTGTCGAGCAGGTACCTCTTTAATGCCTGCCTGGGGCCTGATTCCTGTACATTTTTTTAACTCTTCTTAACTCTCGCTAACCCCATGTTAAAATGACCCCGGGGTTAGCTCCTACACAGGCTTCCCTGCATAATTCGGAGGCAAATATGACCCTGTCTGATAGTAGGGTTAAGAAGAGTTATCTCAACAATACTCTGAAATGCCACAATTTTGTCAATGCCCGTGTGTGTAGTTTAACAAATGTCACATTTCAATTCTTTGTTGAGGATATCCTATTTCATGGATACGTTACTTTAGGTGTTTATTGAAGTTTATAAACAATTGTGTGTATTTACAGTACATTATATAGCTCATATATATGTCAATATGTAGTTTTATTGAGTATTTTAGCAACATTTTGAGGTTATTGGACTGTTTTTGTTTGTTATTGTTTTGATATTGTCTCGTTTTTTCAACAATGCCTTCCTTCGATCGGCGTCTCAATTGCTGACTCCTGATTGGCTATTGGCTAACACCGGGGTTAAGTTTTCAAATGTACTGGAATGAGGCCCCTGAAGGGTGCCCAATTTCCAAGGTTCTTGATTTCCATCGGCAGCGTGTTTAGAGTCTTCTGCCTGCTGCATCACGCTACTGTGGCCGGCAGTAGACGTGAGCTATGTCTTGGCTTGTCTGGTGTGATGGTTGTGGTGAGAGCCGTCCTCGAAAGGTGTCTCTCGTGAACTGGCACACTGCTTGAATGTACAGGCTAGGAAAGGCAGGATGTTTCGGTCTTTAAATCCTAGCCTGCAAGACTACCTATGCCTAGCATGTAGCAAATAATCCTTTTCTGGGCTTTAAATGCATCTATGCTTCTTGCTGCGGCTCCCCAGAAAATCAATCCATACTGTACGGAAGAAGTGTATTATTCGTTACTGCAGTAAAGTGTTTTAGTTCCAATTATATTTTTATCATCTATTATTTTTTATTACAGGTTTGCCGGTTGATCCAACTCAAATCCATCAACCATTATTAGTTTGTACGGCACACATACACTGGGACCCTGAGTTCTGCGATGTCAAACTCATCCAAACTATGATGCTGTCCAATGAACTGAAAAGTATATTGGAAGATGCGAGTCACAGTTTTAGGCCAGGACATAAACCCGAAACGACTAACATACAACTGTTACTCTGCGGGGATTTTAATTCTCTACCTGATTCTGGTAAGTGGAGGAATAGAAGTGATGTATAATACATTCTAGATCAAGTCACAGAATGCATTTCTTGATCTAAGCTATAAATGACAATCCTCTATCTTTGTCCATACTTACTCTGATGCTGAATCAATCTTATTTCTCACTGTGTTATAGTTGTCTGTTGTGTAATACTACATATCTACTAATATTTTACACAGAGGAAGGAACTACAGCTGGACTATACCATCCTGTCATGTCAAAATTATCAATAGTATTGTACACATGTTTTGACATGATGTCTGTAGGCCTATTATGGAAAAATAAGTTAGTAGGAATGCTCATCGTTTTTCTTTTTAAAACTACTATGGGACAACGTTCTGAGAAGATACAATTTTTTTGTTGTGTCCTAGAAAAGATTTATATTAATAAGATTTTGCTGAAAATGTAAACAAAAATGTGAAAAGGGTGACCAGTCACGTCGATATTGAGAGGACTCGCTGAGGTTATCGCGGAGGCAAATACAAGCACTGCTAGACGACTGATGAACGGTTACTACGATCATTTTCATATTTGGTCATATCGTTAATAAAGAAACGGTCTACATGGTCCAGTTAACACATTTTAAAAAGTCACCCAATTTTCAGTTAAAAATTGAGAAACGTCTTGAATTGACTCAACTTTCCCAAAATTCGTTTGCTTATTCTAAATGACTGGAATTTTTTAAAACATATTTTTGTACAACATCATGCAGCTCAAATCAACCTGAGTGCAAATGTTAACAACATAATCTAAAGGTCCACCCAGAGTTGATACCAGACAAATATGTGAGCATTTAAATAAAGGAGGATTGTCTTCTAAATAAACACTATTACTGTTGTGTTTATTTCATAGTGCTCACTTTGTTAACATCAATAATTAATTTTATATGTGCTTTTCTGTATCCTCAAGTTTGGCTGTGAAACTTGTACAGATCGCTTCATTATGTGCCTTTCTTTATAGGTGTAATAGAATTCTTAACATCGGGAAGAGTACCTGCGGATCATAAAGACTTCAAATCTCTTGTCTACAAAACTTGTCTACAGAAAATCTCTGGATGCGAAAAGCCCAACGAATTCACACATTCCTTTAAATTGGCATCAGCATACAGTGAAGACATAATGCCATTCACGAATTACACGTAAGAATTTTCCCATTTTGTAGTACACCCTATATGTTTAAGTTAATATGTTGATTTAGACTTAAAACTGGGTACTATAATGTAATGTACCTTTCACAGTGATATTTTGTGTAGCAGTATCACTGCCAACTACACTCATCAGGATTTGGGTTTTGAATGTCATAGCAGTTATCGTCTAATCGCCCTCACGAGCGCACTTGCCAAAACAGCAGAACGTATGGTAAACCAAGGACTGGAAACTTACCTGGAAGAAAACAACATCATCAGTGCAGATCAGGCTGGCTACAGGAAGAATAGATCGACAGTGGATCAGGTGGCATACATCGCGCAACATGCAAAGGAAGGCTTTACCAGACAAGAGACCACAGTGGCCGTGTCCATCGATTTGTCTGCAGCTTTCGACGTCACTGATCGAACCCACGCCATAAAAGAGATGCAGAAAAATAAAATACCAAACAACCTCATCAAGTGGCTGCACGACTTCATCAGTCATAGAAGAATAAAAGTAGCCTACATGGGTGTGAAAAGCGGCACAAGATACATTTCTGCCGGCGTGGCACAAGGCACTATCACCGCCCCAACCATATTCAAAATTGCAGTTAATGGAGGAATTAAGCTGGTCAAAATCCTGCCAGGAATCTACGTTAAGGTCTACGCTGACGATTTCTTCATCTATGTCACAGGCAGGAACATCGGCGGCCTGCAGATAATGCTCTCCTCCGCATTAAGTATGTTGGCTGGATGGCTTGAGTCCCGTGGCTTCAAGGTGAACCCCAACAAGCAGGGCTGCCACTTGCCACTATTTTCCACTATTTTGCCACTTTTTTTTAGTAAGCCACTTTTTTGCCACTTTTTTCTTGAATTTTGCTTAAAAGCCACTAATTTGCCACTTTTTTAAAGGTTTTGATTCAGATTGTTTAAAAATTCAGTATTTTATCATTTATTTATACAGAACTATTCCAATACATTACGTGTAGTCACTAAAATTGTGTAATTTTTTTCCCGAGACTAGCTGTACAAAATGTATATACATTGCAACTGTATTCCACTTAGTTCAAATTGTCCCGCCTGTTTCAAAGCCTTCTTAATTGTGCTATATTTAGGCTCTACTAGTTGTTTTGAGGTTGGCATGACATCTTGAGCATGTTGTGTTGGTAATATGCCAAATGAACATCTGGTCTGTAAGCTGCAGAGGAGCTTATATGGTTTGAAGCAGTCAGCTAGGTCGTGGAACGATAAGATAAATAGTTTTCTTGATAGAAATGGTTTCACTAAAAGTAAACATGACCCTTGTGTGTACACCAACTGGGATAATGGGCATTTTATGGCTATTGGACTGCACGTAGATGATTTTTATATTTTCTCAAACTCAAAGGATGCTATTTGTAAGTTTAAAAGTGCAATTTCAGTATCATTTAAAGCAAAAGACCTTGGTCCTGTCAAGGAATGTCTTGGAATGAAAGTAACGAGAAATAGAAATCGGGGTACTATTAAACTAGACCAGGAAAAATATTCTAGGGATATTGTAACAAAATTCAACTTAGATGAATGTAAACCTGTGCATGTGCCGCTTGTTGTTGGCAATAAGCTAAATGCTGCCGAAAAATCTGATGTTAAGGATTCCCTGTATCAGTCAGTGTTGCCAGATGGAGGGAAATTTCCCACGGCGAGGGAAAATTTGGGTAATTCGAGTGGGAATTAAGGGAATTTTTGTAACAAAGTGGGAAATTTTCCAAACCCCAAAATTCCACCAAAAATACCAAAATTCTTCCTAAAATCGCGTATTAAATACGCGTTTTAAGCCATCAAACTTAATACAATATACTAAAAAAAAAAAACGCCTTCGGCGAATAGGCCTCCGGCGGCTGGGGCCTGACGTTATATGACGGTAAATAATTTATATATGCTACTATTTTGCCACTATTTTTTAAATATTTGGCCACTTAACTGCCACTTTTTTACTTAATGTAGGCCACTATTTCCTCTATTTTTGGTGTGAGCAGTGAGTGGCAGCCCTGAACAAGTCATGTTACATGGTCTTTACTTTTAAATACGAAGACCCCACTCTCGAGCTGTACATAAGTGGACAGCAGCTGAAAAAAGAGGAACACGTTACCTACCTCGGAGCCATCCTTGACAAGAAGCTCACCGGCAAGGCCCATTTCGAGAAAGCTGCTGAGTTGGCCAAAAAGAGGCTGCGCTTGATGCAACGTGCAGCCGGAGTGTCCTGGGGAGCCAGGATTGACACACTGGTTCTTACCTACAAGACCTATGTGCGCCCGGTCCTTGAGTATGGAGCAGAAGTTTTTATCACCTCGGCGCAGAACAATCTCGATATACTTAGCAAAATCCAGAATCAGGCCCTTCGACTCGCCAGCGGTGCAGTAAAGACAACACCAGTGGCGGCAATGGAAGCATACTGCAAAGTAGAGCCCCTACTACAGAGATTAGAGCAGAAAGCCATCATACTGCATGAGAAACTGGCCAGGATTGATCCAACATGGCTTGCCTTCCCAATGGCAAGTGCAGCAGGGCACATAAATTTTGCCCAAAAAACAACACTCCTGAAAATAGAGCACTGTCCGGACCTGCTACGCCATCCTCGACAAAAGCTTACCACCCTAGATGTCAACAGCCTGCCAAATTCTACCATCAAAATCGAATTCAATCTTCAAGTGGAAGGTGTGGGCAAAAGGGAAGAAGAAACCCAGACCGAGATGAAAGTGCTTACTGAGGCACACCTGAAGAAGCACTACCCTAAATCCGAATGGATACCTACATGTCTTCACGGACGGCTCCCAAGACAGCACGGGAAGGAATACTAGCTTCGGCTTCCACTGCATCTTCTTTGAAGAGGCCCACCCTATGGCACCAGGCTCAAGCATTTTTGATGCCGAAATAAAAGCCATTTCAAGAGTCGCAGGAACGCTAACATTTCCACTCAGGAAAACAAAATTTACTATCTCAGACAGCAAGGCCACCATCAAGAACATCTGTCACATAGAAAAGCCTCCCTGTCACTTCAAAAAAGTCTAATCAGAAATGTGATGCATGGCAAAGTGCTAAAAATCCAGTGGGTGCCAAGCCACTGCAACATCCTGGGCAACGAGGAAGCCGACGCACTAGCCAAATTGGGCTCGAAGAAGTCGGCACCCGACACGGCGAGTATCTCCTTCAACTCTGCCAAAAACCTTGCTAAGGAGGGCCTCAAGACATCATATGAAAGACTTCAAGAGTCCAAGACGAACCACAAACTGTGGCGAGACGAGGTGCTCAAAGGGCCGGACAAATTATGGACAAGAATGGTGGCAACAGCGCAGTTCCGGCTGGCCACAGGACACGATGTCCTGCAGCACCACTTGAGTCGATTTCAAATAACAAAGGAACCAGCAACTTGCAAATTATGTACATTAGGTTTTCAGGACAGAGCTTATCTCCTCAGCTGTGCCGCACTTAAATCTGACATTGACGCCCTGCCAAATAACCTGAGCGGGCCAGAGAAGGAAGCACATATTTACTGGATAGCTAGGAAGAAAAATGATTAAAAAATCAAACTTTCGGCATAGGATAAAAAAAAAAAGGGTTTTAAAAAGTTCCCCGAAAATATGAGCTTTCTCAAATAAAAGTTCCTTTGTCAAAGAAAGGATCGTGTTACTTGAAAAGTTCTCCAAAAAAGGAACACGTTCCCGTGAACGTGTTCCTTTAAAAAGTTCCTTCCCCAAGTATGCTGGGACAACGACAAGGACAACGATACAAATATGGAATGGACTATTGTCGCTAAGCTAGAACATAAGAATAGGGAATCATAACATTTGTGCATCACCGTTAATTTCACTTGTCGTCACCATTCATTAGAAACTAGAACTAAGGCCAGGGTACAAGACAAAGACTGTATGGGCCATCCTAATAAAGACACACTTTTTAGATCATAAACTTTTTTTAAGATGAGCCACTCCTCCACATTGCAGAATGTTTTTAATCGAAGCTCTATGACCAAAATTAGCATTTTACATTAAGAGCAAAGGATACCTCTACGTCAAAAACCGCACAAAATTTTCATTTTTAAATTATATCACAAGAATGGGCTTCCAAATCGAAAATCTGAATCAACAGCGCACTGTAGTTTAGTAAGCCCTACACATTAAATATGCTAAGTCGTGACATATATTTTAATCAGTATGTTTTTTTATAAATAATTAATTTTATTACTAATTATCGAATCATAATCAAAATACTACACTAATGGTTATAATATTTTATTCAATCAGTAGGGCTTACCAAAGCAAAGTGCGCTGTTGATTTAGATTTTCGATTTCTTGTTGCAATCTTGAGGTAGGCCTATAATTAAAAAATTAAAATTTCCTGCGGTTTTAGACGTGGAGGTATCCTTCGCTCTTAAATGAGATACTCTGCTGCATCACCTTAGATGATGATTTTGATTCTTATTGCTTTGCACATTGATGTATCTATTAGTATTATTACAATCATGCTATTCAAGACAAATGCCACAGAAATGTATTAGAAATCAGGTAGCTATTGCAATATGTGTATCAGTTGGTAACCAGTGCTAGATAATGTTGCATAGTAACTAAGTTGTATCTACTATCTAGCTTAGTGCTAACATTTACTGTATTTTTATTTTCAGGTTTGACTTCAAAGGCATCATCGACTATATTTTCTATTCAAAGCAAAGTATGACACCTTTAGGACTTTTAGGACCATTAGCTCCAGAATGGCTAAAAGACAACAAAGTTTTAGGCTGTCCACATCCTCATGTACCCTCGGGTTTGTAGCTTTACTTATTTCTACTTCATATTACGTTTTACACACATTTTGAAAGAATACATACAAACTTACATACATACATACATACATACATACATACATACATACATACATACATACATACATACATACATACATACATACATACATTCATTCATTCATACAAACATACATACATACATACATACATACATACATACATACATACATACATACATACATACCAGTGTTGGGTAAGTTCCTTAAAAAATGGACCTAGTTCCAGTTCCACGCAAGGAAAAAGGAACTCTTTCCAGTTCCAAGTTCCTCTAAAAAAAAAGGGAACTGGGGCGTTCCTTAGTTCCTTTCAAAATGAAACTAAGTTCCTAAATAGTTCCTTTCTGCTAACAACCATTTTTCTTTGGATATTGCCGAGCGGGATACTAGCCATCGACTCAATGGTTATTATCCGGGTTTATGCAATTGCATTATACACCAAGAACATTGACTAAAAGTAAGAGGTTATTTTATATTCTTAATTCTTAATGCATAACAATTTACATTAATCATTATTAACTATGATAATTAATTTAATTAAAGTTTTAAAATTCAATTCAATGCCAAGGGTTCGCAAATAACGCCTAAAATATGGTTGAGATTTGTACATAGGAATCAATTAATGCATGTGCTTCTTTAGATTTGCTGGCGATGACCTCGAAGCACCGATTACTTTATTAACTGGTAAACAAAGCAAGCATTTTGCCGAAAAATTTTCTTCGCCGCCGAAATATCACTTTCGCCCGGAAAGAAAAATGGTCTGTATTTTTTAAAGGGCACTATGTTATTGCCACGCACAAACAAAACGATCGAAAGGGACAGCGATGATGTCACATGTACTTGTCGCGAAGAATTGAATAGATCAGTGAATATTGAGATAGCTTCTTGCCCCTAAAAAGCTTCACCTCCACCCCACTCGGACCACATCTTTCATCATCAAAGCCTTCCCGTTTCCAATGAATTCGAAGTGATGGGTTGACAAGTGATATATTTCATGTTTTGTTT